>OX439420.1:6609401-7809401 GCA_949319885.1 Mecyna flavalis | reverse complement strand
ACTAGCGGCCGCCCGCGGTTTCACCCGCGTGGTTCCCGTTTCCGTCTGAATTGATCAAAATCCTTTTTAGCGGATGCCTACGTCATAACATCTACCTGCATGCCAAATTTCAGCCCGATCCGTCCAGTGGTTTGGGCTGTGCGATGATAGATATCTATGTCAGTCAGTCAGTCACCTTTGAGTTTTATATATAGATTAATGTAGGCTTTAATCCTTCTAGCCCCGGAACACCAGACACAATAGAAAATCTATTGTTATGCGGCACGCGGGTGCCGGTTCGGCGTTGAGTGGTTAAAGATGACTTATAAACCGACAGACATTAATGTTGCAAATGAGTGACCACCGAATTCAAAATTTTGCTATGTTTTGAAAAGGACCGACAAGAAACTTGGTAGTACCTCTTTACAATCGCAAATATTTTACAAATATTACTAAATCATACAGTTTTCTATGTAAAAAGGTTTAAAATTTTAAGAATATACTGGGTCCCGATCTTATTACACCCTTTGTATAATTATACTGTGTAATAAAAAACATGGCTTTTCTTTACGTGCAGGAAAGTATTGTCTAATAAAAAAAAACATGTTTTTTCTTTACGTAGGAAAGTGCAAGGCAGGCTGCTTCAAGTGCAACTCAACTGATCACATCAGCGCAGAATGCCGCACAGTACAACACCAACAAATACTCACAGGTAAGCCTAAGTTTATTGTGAACTAACCTTCCGCCCGCGATTTTACCCGCGCGTAATTTCTTTTTTCCAAATCCCTTCCCCCCACATTTCCGGGATCAAAAGTACCTTGTCACCCGGGGATAGTGTAGCTTTCCAACAGTGAAAGAATTATTCAAATCAGCTATGCAATTCACTAAGCGACACTCGTCGATGCGCTCACGGCTGAGATCATGGGTGTGTCAGCCTTAACATCGTTCGATGTTTTCACGGCTTTATAAATTGGTATTTTCTCTGTCATCTGTCAAAGGCTTCGTGAACCATAACTTTCATAGAGACCGACAGACTTATCTGTTCCGGTGGCGGCGTCGCTACTGTATATTTAGAACTGTCATTAAATATCGTTTTTGCATTGCATTTCACGTAGTTCCAAATTTGGCCACCGGAACAGATAAGTTTGTCGGTCTATACAAGAATATGTCAGTCAAGTATTTCCTTATCACACCGTTCAAAGCCTTGCAGCGCTAGTATCGTACAACGTTGAAAAAGTTCTTATAGAATACCAAAATGACTCTCACTGACACCTCACTGACCCTCACCGATGACACAGCCGCGGCGACTATGACATTTGCGCTTAGTGAATCGCACTGCAGTAGTTTCGAAACCTATTCAATACAAACAAACAAACAATCAAATCTTTCCTCTTTATAATATTAGGTATTGTGAAATACATGTCGCGGATTCGAACGGATTTATTTCCACGTGCTCGTCGTTAGCGTCCGCTATGTTGATATTTTTATCAATCAGTGCGCACGACCGGCGCAGGCGCTGTCTCGAGTGAAAGTGTCGATCAAACGCACCACTGAGTGGGTCACCTGATGATAAGTGATCACCGCCGCCCATGAACACCCGAGACCCCCTTGAGGTCGCAGGCGCGTTGCCCGCCTTAAGAGACGACAGTTATTAGGTCTCATATACCCAGTAATTTCACTAGCTTCAGTGCCCTTACCCCGAAACACAGAAGTGCTTGACACACTTCTATTTCACGGGAAAATATCTGGCACTGCGGTGGTACCCAACTAGACGGCCCAGTACAGGAACCTGCCACCTGGTAAACCTGGTGGATGAGTACATATTTATATTACGACTAATTTGGTTGAGATGTGATAGCGACTTCTCAACCAAATTAGGACCTCTGGAGGTCGCGGGTTCGATCTCTGTACGGTGCAAACATGAGTGCAGGAACACGTCTGTTTTACATGGTCACAAGTAAATGGTAATTGGTAACTATCCTTGTGCAGGAGACACTGGTGCAAGAGTGCAAGACGCTGGGCGAGCAGACGGGCCGAGTGGTGGATGCACTGCAAGTGTCTTCCACCAGACCCAGCGCCGCTGCAGCTCACCTGGACCTCATAGCCGCGTCTGATTCGTTCTTGCAGGTTTGTCGACGTCATTATTGGTTTCAGATGTTAACGTGGTTACTACACATTAAATAAAACAACTTTAAACGGATAAAACTCATGATATATCTAGAAGTTGTTTTATTTAATGAACGTCATTATTATCAACATATGCTGTTGTTTTAGAGGTTACTTTCACAGTTATTGACAACGAGAGAACGCTGATAATGTTTCAATGTTACGCTGCAAGACAAACTCGAAATATATTTGAGTAATACGATAAAAATGCTGTTAACGGGTCTAACTTGTACGTACACATATTTTATTTAAAGCATGAGTCCATCAAAGCTCTCTTAAAATGTTTAATACATTTATATTAAAATGACATTGTAATAACCAGGCTTGTCGAATCTAGGATCAGGCTGCCTATCCACTGAAGCGGAGCGAGGCAGCGCAGCGGAGAAACGGAGAAATATTAACCAATAAGATTACACAAAATCTCCGCTCAGACAGGGAGTTGGAATCGTGTTGGTTAAAATTTCTCCGTTTCTCCACCCCGCTGCCTCGCTCCGCTTCAGTGGACAGGCAGCCTCATAGTCGAAGCGGACCCTGATGATGATGATATTAAAGTGATGTATGTGTCTGTTTGTTTGTCAGGCGAGCGGTCACGCCATCGCGGCGTCCCGGGGAGTCCTGCCCACCATCCAGCAGGGCCACGCCGGGAAGCACCTCGCCGACACTACTCACCGCCTGTCTACCGCCTCTGCTGATCTTAGGTAAGGTATTGTTTGTTAGTAATGTGAGTATTATAAAATAAAATACCTCCAAGATACAAGATAGGAACACGACCAATTAAATAATGGCTACATAGCTATTCGACTGTGCAGGTTTTCTCGCTCTGTTACATAAGGTACTCCGCCGGTAGACAGGCAACCTTATCGAGGCCTTTGTCCTTCAGTGTGAAATTAATTGACCAGTACTTTATTATTCTAATCTCCCACCTTTTCCCCCAGGTCAGCAGTATCCCGCGCTCGCATCTCCTGCAAAGGCCTAGAGCTAGACGCAGCCGCGGAGATCATCCGCGGCCTACAGGAGGAGCTGGACGCGCTGGAAGAGGCCGCCCGGGCCTTCGCCCTCAGGCCGCTGCCGGGGCAGACGGTGAGTGAGGCTGACCATGTTATTTGTGCTATACCACTATTTTTTATGCAACATCAATAGGGTATTTGACTATAATTTTTTCATTTGCTTTTTATATAGTTTATATAATAAATAGCACTAAGCTTTTAAAATTTTGAAATATCTTTTGTATTTTCGGAGTAACAGAGTTGTAAACTTCACGATTAGACAAGGAGAGCGCTACTTGTATGTGACGTCACATGCAAGTAGCTCCATACACGCGCCATATAAAATGTTGTTTTAGAAAGAGACAGATATACTGAAAATAAATTGCTTTGTAACTAACTTGATTTTTAACCGATTTTAAATATTTTTTCAAATATATTATACTTCTGTGTTGTATTATCGAATACAGTCACAAAATATTAAAATTTCAACTACAGTCAAATACCCTATTGGCAAAGGTGGCGTGCTCTCATTCTGGAGGCCAAGACACATTTCGGGTCGCTGAACCATAGTAAGTACATCAGTTGGCAGACAGACACGCAGCCCACCTGATTGTAAGCGGCCACTGCGGCCTATTCCATTGAGGAAAACTTCATTAGGAAGTGTCGCTCAATCTGGTAGTAGACTGACCAGACTAAACCAGACTGTAGGCGCATTTGATCTTCGAGTCCCTAAGTGTACTGGCTCCCACAATAATGTTGCCGAAACACAACCAGAGCTGTTTGGCGGCAGATTTCTATACGATACATGTGGGGGTAGTAGCTTTCCAGCAGGACTAAATCTCCTACCACCAGCCATACCTCAGGCGGGAATCGAACCCACGGCCTCCGGGTTTTAGAGCCCTGCTCTCTAACCACTGTATTACGGCGGTAGTTGTAATTGCTGTCAAAAAATCGGTTATCTGTAAAGTCGGCTTACTGACGATAGTTGAACGTGACAACGTCATATAAACATGAATTTATTATTGTATAGCAGCTGTCCACGCGGACGCATCGCTCACTCAAGTAGGAGAGAGACAGATGTCGAACGCTGCCGAACGCGGAGGCCGATTGTGCCTCTTTGTCGCTCGTTCCGCGCTCTCGCTTGCACTGGAACGCCGCATGAGTCATGTTTTTTCGTGCGTGCAGCCGGCTCCATTGAATTAAAAGACGTTGACACGTCAAAATTTAATACCTATAATAAATTCCTCCATCTCCACTGTTTAGGAGGAATGGGCATCATCAACGATGAGAACAGCGTCCCGCGCGGCGGCGTCGTCCACAGCTCAGCTGGTGTCCTCGGCGCGCCTGGGCACGGGCGGCAGCGAGGGCTGCGGCCGCGCGGGAATCGAACTCGCGTCCTCTCTGCGCGACTTCACCCACGGGCTCAGGGCGGCTACTGCGCTGCATACTGAGCCGCAGAGGAGGGAGAGGTATGTATTTTAATCAATAATTAACTTATAGTCGAGTCATTTTAATAGGTCCCATTTGACAGTTAATTTATGCAATGAAAAATATACCTTACGCTAAAGGAATAAAACTCAAGAAAACAACATCAGTTCATATTAATACAATTATTTATTTAGAAAATTAGACTCTACTCCTGATGTACATAAGTAGCACTTTTCTTTGCATAAATAAACTGTCAAATGTGGCCTATTAAAATTACTCGACTATAGAACTTTTTATTTAATGAAGGTGTTTCAAAATAAAATATCTGCTAGATAGTGCTACGTAGTTAATATACAATGATAAAAGGGAAAAAGAAATATTTGTATTTTTCTTGTGATATTTGCATAATTTTTTATGTAGTCAAGTGAGTTAGAAAAGTAACTAACAACTATTTATACCATGTTAGATACGAATAAAGAATTATAAATTATGACTAAAAAATCGTTTTTTTTTTATAGTACTTCAGTTACTAATACAGTTTTCGTGAATGGGTTGACATAAAAACATATAATTTTAATAAGATTGGGTTGAAGTGGGATAATAATAATCCGCCTGTCCCCCAGGGTGATACAATCAGGCCGGCAGGTGCTGACGTCCTCGCTGACGCTCGTGGAGTCGGTGAAGACCTACCTCACCAGCACAGAGCACATGGACACCGCGCACATCGTCTCCATCGCTAAGGATATCTCACAGGTCAGATGACAATCATCATCATCATAGGCCTGTCTTAGCTCACTGCTTCACAATTAGATAAAGAGAGCGCTACAAGCACGTGACGTCACCTGCCTGTAGCACCATACACGCGCTGTATAAAATGTTTTAGAAAAAGACAAGAATACTGAAAATTCATTGATTCGTATTTTTTTTTATTTATTTTTTTTATTGCAATGTGTAACAAGACGAGCAGATCGTGCACCCGATGGTCAGCGCCAAGTCTGCCCTTAGACAGTTCAGTGCCAAACAGTAACTAAGCAGTTATTACTGTCTGGCACCGCCCTGCGCCCGCTACACCGAGACGACAGTTATTAGATCTCATATACCCAGTAATTTCACTAGCTTCAGTGCCCTTTCCCCGAAACACAGAAGTGCTTGACACACTTTTATTACACGGGAAAATTTTGGCACTGCG
The DNA here is from genome assembly GCA_949319885.1 of Mecyna flavalis. Classification (NCBI taxonomy): domain Eukaryota; kingdom Metazoa; phylum Arthropoda; class Insecta; order Lepidoptera; family Crambidae; genus Mecyna; species Mecyna flavalis. The sequence continues at coordinate 7,803,653 of OX439420.1, read as the reverse complement.
GTGGTACCCACCTAGACGGTCCAGTACAGGAATCTACCACCTGGTAACTGTCACTTGATTAGTATAAAATGTTGTTTTAGGAAGAGACAGACTTACTGGAAATTCATTGTCTTAAATGTTACTTGATTTTTTATCGATTCTAAATGGATTTTTTCAATATACCCTTTTGTAGAATTTGTGAAATTAAACATACAAATCGTATAATTTGTCCCCAGGGCTTGGAAACGACATTGGAAGCGGTGCCGTCGCATACGGAACTGGACGCGGCCATGGAGAACATCAACGAGACGCTGAACATACTCAACATGGGAGAGTTCCCCACCTCCGACAAGCCTTACGGGTGAGTCAAAGATGTTATTTTATTTGCAAACTAGCCTTCCGCACGCAATTTCACCCGCGCGTAATTTCTTTTCTCAAATATCCCCTTCTCCCCACATTTCCGGGATCAAAAGTACCGTATGTTCACTGGGGATAGTGTTTCCAACAATGAAAGATTTATTCAAATCTGTTCAGTAGTTTCGGAGCTTACGCAATACAAACAAACAAACAATTAAATCTTTCCTCTTTATAATATTATGTAGTATAGATTACTACTCTGAATGAAATGTCTGATAAAGCACTGCGGAGAAAAAATAGAAATTGAGTTATATAATAGTTTTCTATTTCAATAAAAAAAATGCTTCAATGTCAAATAAAAAATTAGTTTCATATATAAAATTGTCCATACACAATAAATAATTATTAATAAATAATATGTTGATGTTAGCTAATTAACAATTTTACGAATGTTGCTTCTCGTGCTTTGATTCATGTAAAAACTTATTTTTGATGAATTATTAATGTTTATTCTTTTTGATTGATGACAATTAATATGTATTGAGTCTATTTTCTTAATTTAATTTCGCATGTTTTCCGTCTTGTCTTCGGGAATTTTCTCACGCTGATGTTTATACCCAGGACTTTACAAACCGAGCTAAACTCAGCAGCTGTAGAACTGAACTCGACAGCAGCCGACGTGGTGGGCGGCGTGGAAAGACCGGCCACGCTGGCCACCGCCGCCGGCCACTTCGGCCACGCCTTCAACCGCCTGATGGGCGTGTGCGTCGAGCTGGCCGGCCGGACCGAGGTAAGCTATAGAATATGATAGAACACGCAAAAGTAAAAGAAATGGAAATACCAGCTTATTCATGTCCGACAGCAGGGCAAACTTCCATCTTTACGACTACGACTGGCATGTGTTAGAAAAACGATTTCGTTTCTTCTTTAAAAGCCGGCAGCGCATTTGTGATATCCTGATTTGCAGATGTCTATGGGCGACCGTAGTCACTTACCATCAGGTCACCAGGCTCGTATGCCCGCTATATCATAAAAAATACGATTATTTCGCTAATAAACCTCTTTTTGTTCAAAATACATAAAAAATAACAAAATTGCCTTGTAGAGAAAAGTTAAACCCTAATTAACAGGAACATTTCTTGTCCTCCAGGACTTAACTGCCTTCGTGGTACAGTGGTTAGAGCGTTCGGCTCTAATACCCGGAGGTCGTGGGTTCGAATCCCGCGGGTAACATCACTTTGTGTGATTGTTTCCAGTTTGGTTAGGACATTGCAGGCTTGAATCACCTGAATGTCTGAAAAGAATGATGATTCCGTGCTTCGGAAGGCACATTAAGCAGTTGGTCCCGACTATGTTCCAAGTAGGTCTGGTTTCCCTTGTAAGGGTTACGGAGGTCAGATGGCAATCGCTCCATTGTAATAACCAGGCTTGTCAAATCTAGGATCATAGTCGAAGCGGACCCTGAGCTCCATACTGGATGCAATCGGGAATACGCTGGGATGATGATGATTTCTTGTCCTCCAGGATCACGAGACGCAGACTCTAATGGTGACTTCAATGAAATCCGTCACCGTCAACTCCTCCAAGCTTCTCGGAACTGCCAAGTCTGTGAGCCAGGTAAGAGTTCAATAAAAAGAACAAAATAAAAAATATAAATTAATTAAAATTTTGATTTTACTTAATATGTGTATTTTGGTTATCTTATTCATGTCTATTGGTCTATTCCATTTTCTTTTTGCAATTACCGCACCAGTTTTGCACTTACTGCTACGCCCAATGGTTGACTAGAGAATGCCTTTCGGCATTAAGTCCGCCAATTGTACTTGTTTTGTGCAATAAAGTGTAAATAAATAAATTAATTTACTTTTGAAATTGTACTTATAATTACAATTTCTTTCATTCTCTTAACCTTAATATACCTGTCGATTTTCTAAGTTTAAGCCAAGTATATTTATTTTGTTTTATAGTAAAAATTACACATAGTATTATTCTTATGTACAGGATCTGACGCGACCAAACGCGAAGAACCAGCTGGCAGCCGCCGCTCGCGCTGTCACCGACAGCATCAACCAACTGGTGAGTTACACGTCTTTTTAAAAAAACTTATAAAAATCGACTTACTTCGTATTCGCAAAGTTGGAATATTCAAACCATGAATGTCATTAACATAATAAATAGCGTAGGCCCGAGTATGCTACCTTGTGGAATTCCAAAATTAGTTTGGAGTCTTGACTTTTTTAGACCATCAATTTGCACTAGCTGTCCATTGTCAGACAGATAGCTCCTAAACTAGTACATAGCAGCACCACATACTTCCATTCCTTCAAGTTTCCCAAGAGGGATGGAAATAGAGACTGTATCGAAAGCTTTGACTAGGGCCAGAAAATCCGCCAAACATCACTGTCCATTCTTTGTCTTTGTAGTGTAACTAGTGGGTAGATTTTCGATTTCGTACGTAATCACGACGTCCGTTTGTTCATCAGGTGGACGTGTGCACCGAAGCCGCCCCGGGCCAGAAGGAGTGCGCAGCAGCCATCCGAAGCATCGCCGGCTCCCGTCCTCTTCTGGCGTCCGTTACGCAGCCAATCAGCGAGCTTGGCTACTTCGCCTGCCTCGACGCCGTCGTCGACCAGAGCAAGGGACTTAGTGAGTACCGCCATACTGTGTTACATATTGGAGTAAATTTTAACATATCCCCAAAATTTTAATGATCTGGCATAATCCAAACTCAAGTTGTGTTTAAAAAAAACGACGAAACGTTTGGAGAAAAGGTAGGTAGTTCCCTTGCGTTTCCCTCGCTTCGCTTGGCTCGTCTTGGCGGGGGCACTCCCGTGCCCCTAGGTAATTGGATGTTTGGCTCCTAACTCGGGAGAGGTGAAATCAAACATTCAGCGTGTCGGTCTATAGCTAAGAGCCATGTTTATTCAATACATAACAACTTATATACTATTTATTGCTAATGCACACATACGTGATATTATGAGCGTCAGCAGGTGACCGATCTGTGTGTGTGCTCCAGATAAAAATCTAAGCTAACGCTACAGATGTATAATGATGTTTCATATAAAACAGTACGGCGTCCGTACCGCGAACGCTCGACAGCAAGACGTCAACCGTCAATACAAAACGTCTAATTTGAAAGAGCCCTTACTTCTATACCTATCTGTTATACAGTATGACAGGAAATGCGAGGGACATATTTAAACCCCAAATAGTTCATGCTTCCATATAACAAAATAAGTATAAATCAATAAAAACTCTGGTAAATATCTGTCAATAACCTTAGTCGAAACCTGAAAATTCGCGTAACGTGCGGGCACTCTTCCCTTCACAGTACCTATTTCGTGCACTCGTTCATTACTCAAATTATTGTACTCGCGTACAATTTGAGTTTGGGGCGTAACCGGCCGCTCAGAACACGGGATTTTTAGGTAGTTCATGCATACATAAATTATGAGGATAATTATGAAAAAAAATTAAGGATATATTTTTTATAGCGAATTGGACTCTAAATCGGATTCCGAACACTCTCCTTAAATATGTCCCTCGGGTTACCTAACACGCTGTATAATATAACCTATGTCTGTCTGTCCCAGGCGAGGGCATGTCCGGCATGGCGAGCGCGGTGAAGCGGTCGGAGCACGCGCAGTTCGCTCGGTCGGTGGGCGCCGTGGCCGCCGCCGTCACTGGGCTCGTGGAGTGCACCGCGCAGGCTGCTTATTTGGTGAGTACCTACTATCGTTAAGTCACTATAATACATTGTGATTTTTATTCATTAATTTACACGACCCGGGATACCTGTAAGAGAAAAATAATTCACTAACAAACCAGCGTAACTCCAAAAAATTTATAGTAAAACATGATATCCATCTTGAAATTATCATAAAAAGAATTTAATCCCAGATTTTTAATTCAAACGTTAAAATCAACATAGATATAATTTTTTTAATTTCCAGAATTTATACCCGTATTTGCACGTCAATCTTTTCTTTCCATACTAGCACTTCAACGTCAATGGTCTGTTGAGAAATAGGCTATCAAAATTAGTTTGTTTAATTGTGAGAGTGAGATGATACACAGAGACGGCAGTTGGTTAACGCCTTTAGCACACTGCAGCGAATGCGTAGATGAAGCGAAACTAAACGCCGTGTGCGTTAAAGCGTTTGTGTTACGTTTTGTTATCGCTTCGCAGTGTGCAAAAGGTATAAAGACGTTAGGCGTGAAAGCGTATCGTAAGCGCAGAGAGATAGGATTGGCAGTTGGTTAAGTCGTGAAAGCGTTTCAGACAGAGTTGTTAACAATGGTTTTGTCTATGTCAGGTGGCAGTGTCAGACGAGACGAGCGTGGCAGGGAGAGCGGGTCTGGTGGACCAGGCGCAGTTCGCGCGCGCCGCCGCCGCCATCGAGCTGGCCTGCACCACGCTCGCCGACCCACACAGCACGCAGCACCAGGTAACACACACACAGACAGACATACAGCCGGTGGTACAGTGTCAGACGAGACGAGCGTGGCAGGGAGAGCGGGTCTGGTGGACCAGGCGCAGTTCGCGCGCGCCGCCGCCGCCATCGAGCTGGCCTGCACCACGCTCGCCGACCCACACAGCACGCAGCACCAGGTAACACACACACAGACAGACCGACATACTGTCATATAGTCAGATAAATATGTGCAAGAAACATATAACAGCTGGTAGGCAAAGCCCGTTAGCAAGCTTCCCTATGTACCACTTAAATACACTCACACACATTCGCATAAAATAGCAGACTCTGTCGGCAACAGCAGCAGGTAATACACACACACACACACACGGCTGCCGGTGCCGTACCCATGGGGACACCCCCATGGGTACGGCACAGGGTAAGCTGGCAGCATTATGTATCGAATACACATTTACAAACCTCAATACCAAAATACCTCACTTGACAGGCACACAACATAGCGGTTAAACTAATTTTACCGGAACAAAACACCAGACAACATACGCACACTCATACACCTACATAACACAGCGAATAATCAGACCTCATCAGCACGTAACAGCAAATACTACAGACACACCCTAACCCTAAAACTCAGCAAATACCACAATAAAGGATAGACATTAGACATATACATAAACAACCAAATGATACAATAATTATCACATAATCCTACTTAATATTATAAATGTGAAAGTCTGGATGTTTGGATGTTTAAATGTTTGGATGTTTGTTACTCAATCACGCCTAAACGGCTGAACGGATTTAGATGAAATTTGGCACACGTATAGTTTATAACCCGGATTAGGACATAGGCTATAAAATTCCTACGGGAAACGTCACATTCCCGCGGGAATAACAAGTTTGAAACTACTGAAACGATTTGAATAATTCTTTCACTGTTGAAAAGCTACACTATCTCCGGTGAATATAGGGTACTTTTGATCCCGGAAATGTGGGGGGAAGGAGGGATATTTCAAAAAAGAGATTACGCGCGGGTGAAACCGCGGGCGGAAGGCTAGTATTAAAATAAACATTGTTTTTAAAATCGGTGTCAGTAAACCTTCCGACGTAACTACGAGTAAGATCATCGAAAATACCTACATATTTTTACTTTTGAGTGCATTTCTTGTTCGTAGCCAATTTTATTCGTGTTAAAGTTTTTAACAGATTGTGAACATTTTGTTTAGGTGTTATCAGCGGCAACAGTGATAGCGAAACACACGTCAGCTCTGTGCAACGCGTGCCGCGTGGCCAGCGGCCGCACCGGGTCGCCGCAGGCGAAGCGACACTTCGTGCAGGCCGCCAAGGACGTGGCCAACTCCACCGCCGCGCTCGTCAAGGAGATCAAGGCGCTGGACGCTGATTATAGCGAGGTAACTATCCTTAGATTATACATGTTATCACGTAAGTGACCATTTGTCTTTGTGATAATAAAGATCTTATACAGGGTGTTAGGTAACCCGAGGGACATATTTAAGGAGAGTGTTCAGAATCCGATTTAAGAGTCCAATTCGCTATAAAAAATATATCCTTAAATTTTTTCATAATTATCCTAATAATTTATGTATGCATGAACTACCTAAAAATCCCGAGTGCTGAGCGGCCGTTTACGCCCCAAACTCAAATTGTACGCGATTACAATTTGAGTCGTACTTGAACGAGTGCACGAAATAGGTACTGTGAAGGGAAGAGTGCCCGCACGTTACGCGGATTTTCAGGTTTCGACTAAGGTTATTGACAGATATTTACCAGAGTCCTTATTGATTTATACTTATTTTGTTATATGGAAGCATAAACTATTTGGGGTTTAAATATGTCCCTCGCATTTCCTGTCATACTATATATGCATTGAGTTACAGGTAATTGTAGTTCAATGTATTATGTATAGCGGCCGCCCGCGGTGTCCCCGTGTGGTTCCCGTTCCCGTGGGAATTGATCAAAATCCTTTCTTAGCGGATGCCTACGCCATAACATCTACCTGCATGCCAAATTTCAGCCCGATCCGTCCAGTGGTTTGGGCTGTGCGTTGATAGATATCTATGTCAGTCAGTCAGTCACCTTTGAGTTTTATATATATGTATAGTTTACCAGGTGGTAGGTTCCTGTACTGGGCCGTCTAAAGGAAGGGCACTGAAGCTAGTGAGATTACTGGGTATATGAGCTAGATGGCGCTGTGTGAATAATGTTCAAAGATATTTATTACTATCTGATATTGTGACCAGGCGAACAGAGCTCGCTGCGCGGAGGCCACGGGTCCGCTGCAGGAGGCGGTGCGCGGCCTGTGCCAGTTCGCGGACAGTCCCGAGTTCGCTTCCGTGCCGGCGCGCATCTCGCCGCAGGCCAGGCTCAACCAGGAAGAGATTCTGGAGTGTGGACGGTGAGTTGATGAATATTTTAGATCTATTCCTTGTCTAGTTTTTTATGGTTGATTGTATTTATTACTGAAGATTTTTTTTTTGTATCAAAAAAGTTGGCAACACTGATGTGTTAATACGCTGGGGTGATAATGAAATTCAGGCTCAAATATAATAGGATCATAGTCGAAACTGGATGCCATCGAGAATAAGCTGGGATGATGATGAAATTATATTGAAACTAGCCTTCCGCCCGCGGTTTCACCCGCGCGTAATCTCTTTTTGCAAATATCCCCCCTTCCCCCCACATTTACAGGATCAAAGTATCCTATGTTCACCGGGGATAGTGTAGCTTTCCAACAGTAAACGAATTATTCAAATCGGTTCAGTGGTTGCAAAATTGATATTCCCGCGGGAATGAGACGTTTCCCGTAGGAATTTTATAGCCTATGTCCTATTCCGGGTTATAAACTATACGTGTGCCAAATTTCATCTTAATCCGTTCAGCCGTTTAGGCGTGATTGAGGAACAAACATCCAAACATCTAAACATCCAAACATCCAGACTTTCGCATTTATAATATTATTAGGATAGTAGGATTAAAAGCTCGAAGGTCAGATGAGCCTACAGTGTGGCAACATTGAACTGGCTAACTGTCTCTCGATGAAATAGACCGCAGTGGTCGCTTATTATCATTAGGTGGGCTGCTTGCCTATCTGCTCTGGAGGCGCCACATTAGCTACGGTTATAGCGACACTTAGTTTTTTGCTATGATAATATTCACAAATAACTTACAATATCCAATAATAACAAGGCACGGTTGACAATTGACAACACACTTTGACAGACAGCACTATTGTATGACATCTTATTGTTTTTTTATTTGATTGTTGCCACTTGAAGAAATTAGTTCCAATATATTTTCGCAATATAGCTAGGATTTTTATATTAATGGTCGGGATATATAATAATTCTTTTGGCATTTTCGGCTTCGGTCGATTTTGTATAGACGAAAGTGCCAAAATGGCCGAACTTCTGTCGGCCTCTTATTAATAGGCTGTTTTTTTTTAATGTTTGTGTGTTTGTACATCCAGGAGCATAATATCAGGGTCGTGCGCGATGCTGGAGTCAGCCAAGGCGCTGGCCCTGGCCCCGCAGGAGCGCAGCCAGTGGCAGCAGCTCGCCCACCACAGCAAGACTGTCTCCGACAGCATCAAGGCGCTCGTCACCAACATCAGGTATGTCGGAGTCAGGAGCATAGAGCATTGTCCTTTAACACATTTAGTTTATTTTGCATTTAGTAATAAGATGTTTGTCCTGAACCATTGTGACACTCGCGAAAGAGCCCTGGTCATATGTTTTTCGTTTCTTTCTGTTTTAAATATCAAAAAATGCCATCAGCAAACAGAACTATGTCATAGAGGTCCCCAGTGTAGTATGGTAGATCGTTTATATAAACCAAAAGTAGCAAAGGGCCCAATATAGAGCCTTGGGGCACGCCCATTCTCATTTTAGCACCAGAGGAATAAATATTGGTAATATTTTCTCTTTGTACTTTGTCATTGAGATACGATTCAATTAGTTTCATGGCAGTGTTGGAGAAACCAATTTGCTTTAATTTTATAAGTAAAATTGTATGGTCAACACAATCAAATGCCTTTGATAAATCACGAAAAAATGCGTTCTGATTGCTAAGATGTAGATCGGGACTAAAACGTTGGTAGAATGTGTGTTATTAACGAAGATGTGTAGTCATGATCTAATTCGTGACTTCTGTTTTTCGGGGAAAGGGCACTGAAGCTAGTGAAATTACTGGGTATATGAGACTTAATAACTGTCGTCTCGGTGTAGCGGGCGCAGGGCGGTGCCGGACAGTAACTGCCTTGTTACTGTTTAGCACTGAACTGGGCAGACGTGGAGCTTACCATCAGGTGTACCATCTGCTCGTCTTGTTACACATTGCAATAAAAAAAAAATTGGTTGCCTGTAAAGTCGGTATATGGGCGAAAGTTTTACGTGACAACGACTTTTTATGTCTGTCTCTCTCGCTCTTAGGCGGGCTAACCATGCCCGAGTGGAAGGGACGCGTGCCTCTCACTCGCTCTCATTGTGAGCGCATAAAGTGAGCGGAGCGTAACGCAGTTTCTTGAAGTGTCACCCGGCAAACCAATTTATAAGACGTTGTCACGTCAAAAATTAACGAGGGTCTCGTTGCAGGGACAAGGCCCCCGGCGTGAAGGAGTGCACCTCGGCCCTGGAGACGCTGGGCCGCCTCCTCCGCCAACTGGACGCGGCCGCCATCCAGGCCGTCAGCCAACAGCTGGAGCCTCGTGCCATGACCTGCGCGACTGGAGCGGAGCAGCTGGAGAGCGCCTGCAGCGAGGTGCTGGAGCGCCTGGAGCCGCTGCGCTCCGCTGCCGCTGCTGAGCCCGAGCTGCTGGGACACGCCGCTATCCATCTGGTGAGTGCCAGTAGCCAGGAGTGCAGCTGATGAGGAGCAGCTGGAGAGCGCCTGCAGCGAGGTGCTGGAGCGCCTGGAGCCGCTGCGCGCCGCCGCCGCTGCCGAGCCCGAGCTGCTGGGACACGCCGCCATCCACCTGGTGAGTGCCAGTAGCCAGGAGTGCAGCTGATAAAGAGCAGAGACTACAACTGCAAAGCAAGACCTGGAACACCTTTTTTTCTGCGAAGAGAATGCGTTTATACTTAATAACCGCAGGCTAGCTACACCTGCGGCCGCGAGTATTGGGACGAGCCGGTGCCAGCCTTGTGGCTATTGACCAGCCCATCCCCGGGTACCCTGACTTGAGAGGTCTCAAGTTAGGGTGACGCCTATGAAGGGCCACCCGAGAAACTAGATGACCCCCAGACTTGTAGCACGAGGGTTGACCTGCAGGTGGGGGTAGCTCCCCAATGCCCGCACTACACAGGTTGCTCGAGCCAAGTCTGAGGTTCACCTAGTGTGGGGGTGGTAGCTAGCCAGTCGGACTCTGAAAAAGCCCTACCACCAAACAGACCCAAGGCGGGAATCGAACCCACGAACTCCGTGTTTTTATACCTTAGCCACTGTTCCACGGAGGCGGTCAATGATTATATTACTTATTAAAATTGTATGGAAATAATCATGTGTATCGTTCGTGTACTGTAATTTTCTATCAGTCTATAACAAATCGTCCTTTCCGTTTAGGTGTCATACGTAGAAGCGGTGATAACCAACAGCATAGGCCTGGCGTCGTTGTTGACGGACTCCAGCACACAGGCCGCTTTGCTCCAACATACCAGAACTGTACTAGAGGCCTGTGTGGCATTGCTTCAGGCCGCGAGGAGCGCCCGAGGAAACCACAGGGTAAGTAGCTTTTAACACTTGCAGGTCAGACACATTATCATCTCATTAGTGTCAATCTAATAAGGTATTTGACTGTAGTTGAAATTTTAATATTTTGTGACTGTATTCGATAATACAACACAGAAGTATAATATCATTGAAAAAATATTTGATCTTGTTTTTAAATCAAGTGAGTTACAGAGCAATTTATTTCTAGTATATCTGTCTCTTTCTAAAACAACATTTTATATGGCGCTTGTATGGTGCTACTGTTATGTGACGTCACATGCAAGTAGCGCTCTCCTTGTCTAATCGTGAAGTTTACAACTCTCTAACTCCGAAAAAAAAAAGATATTTGAAAATTTTAAAAAGCTTAGTGATGTTTATTAAATAAACTGTATAAAAAGCAAATAAAAAAATTGTTGTCAAATACCCTATTGTGCTACCTACCTACAACTAAGTTACTAGGATGGCGCAGTGACTTAAAGTCTTGGCCACCGACAATAAGAATCTCTTAGGTCTGTCCTGCTTCATATCCTGTCAGTTATCAGGACTGAAATTGTAGATCTTTCCCAGACAGTCTGATGAAATTAAACGATTACAAATCAGCTAAAAGTGTTTTAGTAACTGAAGTAAAGACGGTACATTGAGAGTCCTCGAGAACAGACATCTAACGAGAAGGAAGATCTTCCCTTTTTAGTTGTCGAATTCCTGCAATCCATTTTCAGCTTAATATTGTTGCGGGTACGGGGTACGTCAATTCAAATTAAATGCCGGTTACGAAAAGACAATTATTTATTTAAAACCACTCAACTAAAATACACCACTTTAACACAATTACACTTCACACTTTACGTAGACAATTTAAAACAAACACTGGTAAACGCTGTTCACTTCAAACGTCGCAGAATAGTTCGCACTGATCGCTTTCCGAAGAATGAATACTACTCGCGGCGTCGCTCACTCTCTATTTATACCCGGCGCGGGCCCTCTAGTAATTTCTTCGATCATACGAGAAATCTTCGCGAGGGCACGGGGTCTAACTGGATTATTCTTTACATGTAATCGCGCGCGCAGGTAAACAAGCAGGTAAACGAGAAGGCGGACGCGCGCGAGAATGAACCTTATTGCATAGAGGAGTGAGGTCCGTTTTCGCGTACAAGCTCCGTTGCTGGGCATCGTCGTAACATTACCCCCCTCTTAGTCATGCTCGTCCCGAGCATTATTTGATCCGTAGCGTGCCAACCGATCAATGTGCACAATCTTAGGTTTGCCCCTTGTTCCTTGCCTGATCCGATAGGTGAGGTCATTCAGCCTTGTCTGGTAGGGTCTTTTACACTCATTAGGGGAGAATCTAACTGGTACTAAAGTTTCAGACCTCTGCGATAATGTTGTATTTTTCAGGCGGTAGACTGCACACGATGATCCTTTCTTCAGGAATACTTCTTGCTCCGGAAAACTTAGTACTCCCTTAGAGACGTCTACTACACATTTGTGGTTCCTCAAAAAGTCCAATCCGATGATGCATTCATCCGTGATATTTGCTATTAGCACCCTGTGGTCGAAGGTCTGGTCTCCAATAGTTATCTTCACCACTGTCTCACCGAGGACGGTTACTGGCTGGCCTGTTGCTGTTCGCAGCTGGATGGGTAGCGGTCTGCGTCCCCACATGATAGTTCTCTTCAGGAACTCCGGGCGCACTATGGTTCTTGAAGCACCGGTGTCTATTGTGAAGACACATGTTTTGCTGTTCAGCTGTCCTTCCACTGTAAGGTTATTTCCGTTTTCCATCTGTGATACAGTGATAGTAGGAGCTTGATGTTGACCAACCAGCGCCTGCCCCACCGCCCTGGCTCCATATAACGACAGCTCTTCAGCGTCCACTTGGGTTGAAGACGCTACTGTCGTTCTGCGCGGCAATCTTCTTTTGGGACAACTAATCCGGATGTGGCCCCTCTCTCCGCAGCCATAGCACATTGGACCCAAGGATGGTTTCCCCCTTACCACCATTTCCCGTAGCTTATGCGATCTAAGGTCCTGGCGTACAGCTTCTACCTCCAAGGCATGGGCCAAAGCTTCTTGCAAGGTCTGATGATGTCCCAGCCTAACTGCTGCTCTGATCTCCGAGTCCTCGATTCCATCGATGAACGCTTGCAGGATGGTTCCTTCTACCAACGTTGGACTTGATGCATAAGCACGACGAACTAATCTTTCGATTTCTGTGGCCCATTGTTGCAGACTTTCACTAGATTTCTGCACGCGGTTGCGGAGCTGTGCTCTGTACACGTGTTCTAGATGTTTCTCGCTGTACCTGCTCTCTAGTGCCTTATGAAGAGCATCCAAGGTCCTACTATCCGGAGGCAGGTTTTCTAACGTCAGCAGGGCATCTCCACGAAGAGCTAGAGTAAGCGCCATCATTGATTCTTCGTCGCTCCAGCCCTTTCCTTTGGCCACCGTCTCGAACTGGTACCAAAATCCTGCCCATGATGTTGTTCCGTCAAAGTGGGGTACTTCAATCTTAGGAGACCCAATATGTGCTGGAAGTACGGCACCGCTTTGCGATTCAACCTTCAGAATTTTATTGCGCAGTTGCTGCAACATCACATCGTGTTTCTCTAGCGTTGCATCAACCTGGGTCAATCGCTCTTCGTGTTGGGTTTGTATTTTCTTCATCTGAAGTACGTCCTCCTTGATGTGCTTTACCACGTCCGCTAAAGCAGCAATTTGTTTCTCCAAAGCTGCCTGCTTTTTCTCAATAGCCCCCAACAGAGTCTTCGCTAACTCATCCTGACCACGAGCCTGGTCCTCTCGTAGTTGAGCTAGCTGCGCCTCTTGACGGCGAGCTTGTTCTTCTTGTCGACGAGCTTGCTCTTTTATCAAAATTACCAGGGTGTTAAAGTCCACAGCCGGTGGTTGTGCTGCTACTGAACCCGTTGACGAAGTACTTGCGGCTTCATCTCCTTGCGTAGTCGCAGCTGTCGCAGTTTGGCTCCTCGTCACACGTCCCTCGCTGTCTTCTCGTGGCATTTTGAATTCCGCTTCTGACACCAATGTTGCGGGTACGGGGTACGTCAATTCAAATTAAATGCCGGTTACGAAAAGACAATTATTTATTTAAAACCACTCAACTAAAATACACCACTTTAACACAATTACACTTCACACTTTACGTAGACAATTTAAAACAAACACTGGTAAACGCTGTTCACTTCAAACGTCGCAGAATAGTTCGCACTGATCGCTTTCCGAAGAATGAATACTACTCGCGGCGTCGCTCACTCTCTATTTATACCCGGCGCGGGCCCTCTAGTAATTTCTTCGATCATACGAGAAATCTTCGCGAGGGCACGGGGTCTAACTGGATTATTCTTTACATGTAATCGCGCGCGCAGGTAAACAAGCAGGTAAACGAGAAGGCGGACGCGCGCGAGAATGAACCTTATTGCATAGAGGAGTGAGGTCCGTTTTCGCGTACAAGCTCCGTTGCTGGGCATCGTCGTAACAATATCCTATGCATAGTTGTTCAATAGCTTATCGTAGATCAAAAATAGATAATAAAGTTTATGATTGCAGGATCATGATTTGAGGCAGTAGCCTAACAGTTTGTTCCCCCACAGGCGGTGAACTACCACAGCGAAGTGAACGCTCAGACGTCGCTCGCTCGCTCCGCCCTCACCGAGCTGATCGCGTTCGTGAGGGAGCTCAGCACGCAGCAGGGCGCCGTGGGGCCGCTGCTGGAGTCGCTGGCCAGGTGCCGCGCCAGGCTCACGGAGAACAGGTGAGGGAATAAACCTTACTGAAGTCTCAACTCGATTGTACTATTGATATACCAATAACAAAAGTACTACCGATGCAGAGATTGCCCTTATCAAACATATCTTTAATGCTTGAGACATAAAAACAGAACGCTTAAGGTGTTTCGTGATCTTTCGAAGGCTTTTGATTGTATTGACCAGACAAAATTGCTCATAAAATAAAAAAATAAAAAACATGGCTCATCCAAGGCCTCTTTCAAACTTCTCGATCACACCGACGGAAAATAAAGAGTTGATATTATTAATAACAAAACTTCATCCGGTGCTATTTTACGTATGGGAGTGCCCCTAGGGTCTATATTGGGACCTCTGCTGTTCTTGATCTATGTGAATGATCTGCCATATTTTGTTGATTTATTATTATAATTTATTTTATAACACACTACCAAATACAAAAGTTATTATACCGCACAGTTTCTCACTAAACTATAGACAAAAACAAAAAAACTGCAAGTTATACAATCTCCGATTAAGAATTATAAGATAGAGACCGTTCTAAAATAGCAAGTAAAATCGTTTATTTATCCTTGAAAGAGCTTGTTATGAAAAATTCAATATCTATACCCTTACCAGTATTAAACACAAAACAATCATCTTGATCATGGCTATCTTGCCAATATACAAAAAAAATTACGCGTCATATTCAAAATAGTTGTAACAAACAAACACATTGCATAGTGTGGTGACCTCGTTACGGTCTAAATATACCGCACAGCTGATTTACACAGCGGTTAAGGACGACTGACGTGCCGTACTAATCCTAGTCTATGTACGATCACATAACATATTAAAGACCGATTTGTCGGCCAAGCTAGGCCAGAGGTCGCCGGCAAGTAAACATCGAGTTTCTTACCGGTTCTTGTCGATGGATAATAACATTATTTCTTTATTGACACGAAAATATTAATTAATTTTACCTATATTGTAATTTTGCTCTTTTGCTGCTTATGATAACTGACTGGAAAAGATCGCTGTCAGCGATAAGTCCGCCTACATTGTATCATCCAGTTTTGTAACATATTTTTCTTTTATAATTTTGTGCAATAAAGAGTATATCTATCTATCTGATTTGTATAGCTATTTAGAGGAAAGGAAACAATCTATGAATTACCGCAACATTGTAAAGCACCTGGAAATTAAAGAGAGCAATTCGCTGGATTCTTCTCAACAGAGACAGCATTTAGAAGCCGGCGATAAATTCATTATGTTACTATGTTTCATTATTATTGATATTATTCATTGACTATTCTTAAATGTATCATTGTAGGCTACATGAATATATAATATACAGTATTGATTTGACTTCCCAAAGTCTAGTCTATGTCTGTATCAAATGTCTATATTGGTCAGTTAGAGTGTTTCCTAATGACGGCATTAGTTAATGAGCAGATGTGAAGATGCGAATGCACTGGCAGCGCGCCAGCCGCTCAAGCGATGACCGCACACGCCGATATAGCCATACTGAGATAAAGATGACCGAATATATCTTTTCTGATATTTTAAATGCGAAAGTAACTATAATCTGTCTGTTGGGAAAGGACCAAAACCTTTTTAATTATATCCCATACTAGACATTGTTCACACAGCCCCCTCTAGCCACAAACTAAGCATAGCTTGTGCTATGGGTGCCAGCAGACAACGGATAAACATCTTTAAGTATATATAAAACTCAAAGGTGACTGACTGACTGACAATGACAGATATCTATCAACGCACAGCCCAAACCACTGGACGGATCGGGCTGAAATTTGGCATGCAGGTAGATGTTATGACGTAGGCATCCGCTAAGAAAGGATTTTGATCAATTCCCACGGGAACGGGAACCACGCGGGAAACCGCGGGCGCCCGCTATTACTTATAAACTTCTTTTTTGTAAATACATACATAGAAACACCTAGTTATTTATTTATTTAAAAGTCGGCAACTTATTTAATTATAATGTCACGCCTAGAATAAAATATAAATAGAATAATTGTAAATCTTGTTTATTTATATATGTTCGGTTACATAACTAATGGTATGTGTTAAATTGCTACAATTTTATCAAGATTGTATACCTTTTGTTATATTAAATTTAATTGTTTACTTATTATACTTACATAACTTCTTTTGGTTTGTATTTTGTTGGCTTATATTCAAAGTTATATTGTCAAAGACTACAGCTCCTACATGTTTAGTTAAAATTATGTAATACTGTGAACAACTGTTTTGGCCTAAGATATTTATGTGATTATTTTAATATTAATGTTTATACAATATGTTCAAGGCTGTTGTTGTTTCTAATAAACAAAAATAAAATAAAATAAAATAATGAATATTTGTATTGGTCCCGTGTCTGGAAGTTTATTTGGGGTCAGATCGATATAATATGTGATCTTGTCCAATGTTTATTTATTGTACGAAAATATTTCGCACAATTTACAGAGATTTCCTACCTAGGCCATCTTGAAAACTGGCGTTGTTGTCAAATTGATTTTGCACATGATTGTAGCCATTGAACTACAATTACTAGCGTATAGAACCGACACCGCAAACAAAATTTTTGCGCGATGCTTTGTTGCCGTTACCATGGTTACGGCAACAACTCATTCAAGATCTATGAGATAGGCATTTCGAACAAAACGCTTTGGTCGCCAGAAAAACATACTCTGTAAGCAATCTATAACGCTGCAAGTTTTATAGTTTGGTTAGACGACATCCGCTGTAGCAAATACATCAGTCAGTCCAGTCATCATTTTGCGACACAGTTTTTGTTCCGTATAGCCTCTCTATACGTAGTACTTGTAACTCAATGATTGTAGCCTAATACTATACAAACCCTAAATGTAAAGCTACTTTGTACAGATAGATCTCAGCGTCTGTCTAATCAGTACCGCATCTATCAAGCTCAAACGTCTGTTGATGCAATGAGTCAGTCGGTCGGCTTTACCGGCGCGCGCGCTCGCGTATATCGCGCGGTGACGGCACCATGTTGACAAGAATGAAGTTTGGGACTAAAATGTATGTTGATGCTAGTCTGTGTGGAATTTAGAATAGGACGGATGAATTTTTGGGGGAAATTGTGTAGTGTTTATTAAAGTTTTGCTTAGTTTAATAAGCAAATAATCTATATATATAAAACTCAAAGGTGACTGACTGACTGACTGACTGACATAGATAGATATCAACGCACAGCCCAAACCACTGGACGGATCGGGCTGAAATTTGGCATGCAGGTAGATGTTATGACGTAGGCATCCGCTAGGAAAGGATATCTCGATATTCCCACGGGAACGAGAACCACGCGGGTGAAACCGCGGGCGCCCGCTAATTTAAATATTAATAAATATCGTTAGACATTATTTGTACATCACCACCAGACAACCAGACCTAAGTCTGAGTATTTAAGTCATGTTTTGCCGCAAACAGATACAAATAAATATGTGTACTGTGCGGAGATCGAATACCCTCCGTTTGGTTTCACAGTCGAATAATAAAATAGATTCACCAATACAAACTGACGTGAGTGATGTGTTCTTGTCGGCTGAGAGACCACAAAGTCCACAAAACCAAACTTTAAAAATAGCTAAGTTTGAATTCTACAATAACACAGAAGACTTATTTTAATAAATTTTGTTTTGAAGTTTGATTTAATAAATTAAGCATAATTACATGGTTTTCCAGAGTAGTATGTAAATGCTGTAATAATATTATACAAATGGAGATTCCGCATGATACATTATATAAAAAAATCACAATTTAAAAAAGTAACCATCCAGTTTCTTGCCGGTTCTTCTCGATACCTAGCAACTTTCCGATAAGTGTATCTCTTAGAGCGGTTGCGCACTACGTCCGATCCGAATCCGTTGCGTCTCCGTGAAATCAAAATCACAAAAATATCGGATGACGGATGACGGGTCTAGTGCGTACATTACCTAGAAATAGTTCTACGGCTACTCCGGACTGTCATTTCACGGAGACTGATCGGATTCGGATCGGACGTAGTGCGTAACCGCTCTAAGTCCTACATGAATAAGGAATGAGTGTTGGGTGGTTACATTCCCTCTAATATGGTTGAGTGAAATTATGGCTGGCACATACGTCATACTTCTGCTGCAGGTGCCACCTTTGGGCACTGGTCCTCCAGGGCTCACGGATTTTTCTCGATTATAGTCTCATTCTTATACTTTATACTGTATGGCTTGGTATTCTAAATTGTAACAAACAAATTATAAACAAACATGGCGATGAAAAAGAGTAACTGTCGAGTTTCTTGCCGGTTCTTCTCGGCAGATGACTGCATTCCGAAGCCGGTGGTAGAGTCACTCTGTAATTGACGATTCATAAATACTTGATACAAGTTTACATGAATAAAGAATATTTTGATTTTGATTGATTTTTTTGATTTTGAATATCTTGATTTTATTACATTTTCCAGCTACTAGACTTACCAATACAAACAGACACGTTCTTTCACATAACCTTACATAAAGTTGCCGAAAGTGACCCCACAGCCTCTGACACCGTAGACCAAAAAATATACTAAATCTATGCCGTAGACATAGACTATAAAGTTCATCATTTGTCCGCAGGATGTCTCTGATCGGGTCGTACGACGAGTCGGACTCGTTCGTGGACTACCAGGCGCGCATGATCGCTGCCGCTAAGGACATCGCCCGCCTCGCTACAGATATGGTTAGTATTTACTTATTTATATACCCCTGGTCTTCATGTTTTCAATCAACTTTATATAATAATCACTGATGGAGTGTAAATGTAAGCGTCCACAGGTCCGCATCGGACGGATCGTATCAAACGGATAATAATTTTAAAGACTGCGTCCACTGTTCTGTTCGGCAGTGATCGGATTGCCAACGCTAGTATCAGCAATCAACTGAACGACCACTGATCGGCATTCCGTATGACGTCATCGGTACGCATCGCATGGTAGGCATTGCCGATGACGTCATACGGAATGTCGGTCAGTGGACGCTGTTGTATGAGTTTTTATACAAGGCAAACTAAAATCCGTTCCGTGCGATGCGTCCGATGCGGATCTGTGGACGCTTACCTTTACACGGACGGGAGGATTCTCCCTCACTTGTTTAAATGTGACAACATCGTTATTAGACAAGCACGCAGTCCATCTGATGGTAAGCGGCCACTGGTATAATCTACTGAGGATCTACTGAGGAACATATCCCGTAAACGCCATTCCATGTTCTGCCACACTGTACAATGGCCTCGTTTTTAACGAAGTTATCACAACAATTTTGATTTGTGCCTCTTTCGTTTTTAAGCAACGATATACTACTCGCAATGATATTATAATAAAAAAGAGGTAGATAGGTTACTTGTGCTAAAAAAATGGCACCTGAAAACTAAGCTAGTAGCAAACCTGAGCGAAAGCATTGACAGATCTACAAACTTATCTGTTCCGGTGGCCAAAATTGGAACTACGTGAAATGTCATTGCTTCTGGGAGTTCTGGGTGAAATGTTTCTAGGTTAGGTTTTTTGATCTACGGTCAAATCCACCAATGTTTAAAGTAACCAGTGGTTTGCCTAATTAATTTTAAATATTGATTGAGTTACTTATATTACTATTTATTGAGACATGGTTTCGTGTTGTGTACAGACGGCGAAGTCAGCAACAGACCCGTCCCGCCTGGTAGCTCTTGGTGGCGAGGCGGTGCGTCGCTACGAGGCGCTCGCGCAGGACAGTCTCGGCGCCGCTGCTACCACGCCTAATGCTGATGTTGCTAACAGGTATACCACCACATAAAAACACACGCTAACACACACTCTCACTCAATCTCTCGAATTGAACTTGGCTTGGATCGAATTATTCACTCACTCATTCATTTAACCAATTGTTCACCAAATCCCACCCACCCAAAAAAGTATTTAAGTAATGTGTATCCGTTGTCTGGCATCCATAGCACAAGTTAATGCTTAGTTTGGGGCTAGATGGCGCTGTATGAATAATGTCCAAAGATATTATTTATATTATGTATTTATATTTATATTTAATCACTCACTCGTTCAATCATTCACTTACTCACATACTCAATCTTTTAGTGTTTAGTTGTGTTTTTGCAGCACTTCTTAACAGGCGACTGACGTCGAAGTGCTATTAGAAAAAAGTTTTTTTTTTATGAATTAATTCGAAGGATAAATGATTTCATTTCATTTTACTGCTCAATTGCTAGGTACTCGAGTGTGTGCCAGTAAAAATAAATAAATATCTGACAACACATACCTACATTGATTTGACTCCGAAGTCTATGTGACGTAGATAATATGTGATTATGTGATTATCCTCTTCTGAATGTAAGCATTTGTTTATAGGAATCAGAATCAACGAATATTTTTCATCACTATGATTGTTCACAATAATTATTAGTTTTGAATACCAAATTAAAAAAAATACAAAATACAAAATTCTTTATTTAGCAATAAACAGATATACCCAATTACATCTTTTATAAAGTGCTTACGACTGAACTTATTATTAAATACACTGTTTAGATCGGTGCCTAAGATTTTACTTGTGGCACCCACACTAGACAGCGTCTTATTATACATAATATTTAAACCTAGACTCATAGTAACGGAACCTCTTTGTCAACAGCATAAGATCAGCAGTAGTGGAACTCGGCGAGAGCGTGGCCCAGCTGGTGCAGGCGGGAGGCCAGTGCCGGCTGGCCGCGGTGCCGATGCACCAGAAGGAGGTGGCCCACCACGCGAAGCAGGTCAACGAGAAGGTAAGTGGACTCATTGGCTGTTACCCTGTGCAATTGTTGAGGTCACACAGTGATCTGGTGTAGCGCCTACGGATTAACAATAGCAATGTTGCGTCTCGATGTGATTGCGTGCAAAATTTTAGTAGGAATAAGTTTTCTTTTAATGACCTTAGTCAAATATTATGTTCAAATCTGTCTATAATCTTATGATTTAAAAGATTTTTAAAAGATATATGATGCGGGTTCAAATATAAAAAGACGAAGTAATAAGTGTGTATGTTAGTCTCAAATGTGGTATTTTGAACCTATAAAATTAAAAAATAAATTGACTGTAAAATCTGCATCAAAGACATGAATTATTCAAATAAACTGGAAAGAATAAGTTAAATGAATGAATGAATGTAATAATACTTCAATATTTGAGGTCTTACTTCTTTTTACCTTCATGAAAAAACATGATACAGCTAACTGCAGCAACTCTTTACTCGACACTCTCTCATATCTTTACTCGACATACTCTGTAGATTTAATTTTGATTACTCCTATTCAAAACCAATTGTAAATCTGTCGTCAAAGTATTTATATTGACTACATTGTCTCCCCCCAGGTGGCCTGCGTCCTCAGCGGGCTGCAGGCCTGTTCGCGCGGCACGCAGGCGTGCATCGACGCGGCCTCCACCATCTCCGCCATCATCGGCGAGCTCGACACCACCACTCTCTTCGCCAGCGCCGGGACCCTGCAGTCGGACAGGTATGTTTACCACCACACCACATCAGTTGGCAGACAGACACGCAGCCCACCTGATGGTAAGCGGCCACTGAGGGACACTTCACCATGAAGTTCAATGTGCTGCCAGACTGTAGGCTCATCTGATTTTCGAGCCTCTGATTTCAAGTGTACTGGCTCTCGCATCATTATTTCTTGGCATAAATAAATTATCTATTTATTTATTCATAAACAAGGTACATGGTGTCAATTTAAAAAAGGATTACTAAGTTTCGCTAAGCTGGCATACGAATTATAATACGTATTATAACAATTAGTAAGAAAGTTTTATAAAAACCATAAAATCAAAAATACACAGAAATTAAATTATGAGTTACAAAAATTAATCGATAAGTAATAATTAAAGATAAGATCAGTCGAAAAGAAGCTTTTGCAGACTCGCAGTCTCTGTGGAGCCTGCTAGGTTGACAACACATTCTTACCAAAAACTACTAAAAAAATGACTTCCTGACAACGTTTGACGTCTCTTTGTTTGCACTAACAAATGGGTCGAGATTTTGTTCGAGTGTGCGTGCGGCGTTGCATAGATAAATAGATATAGCCTGACCAGAAAAATAAAAATCCTGCTCTGGAGGCACCATATTAGCTATGATTAGCAACACTTGGTTGCTATGGTTATACTCACAATATCCAATAAAACAAGGCACGATTGACAATTGACATCACACTTTGACAGAATAATAAATGAATTACATCTTATTGTATTTTTATTTGATTTTTACCACTTGAAGAAATTAGTTCCAATATTTTTCCGCAATATGGCGAGGTTATTTATTTTATTGGTTTATAATATGGCGCAAACTTACACTATAGTAGAGGCGACAAATTTTAACTGTAGCATGTATTGCAGGTCTGACGCCTTCGCCGATCACCGCGAGACCATCCTCCAGACGGCGAAGGCGCTGGTGGAAGACACGAAGGCTCTGGTCGGCGGCGCGGCTGGCGACCAGGATCAGCTGGCTGCGGCTGCCAACAGCGCTGTGGCTACTATTGGTGAGTCTCTAGTCTGTCATTTTAGCTAACTACTGTCTAAATCATAAAAAAAGTATCAGACTATTAATGTTCCACTGCAGCTTGGAGGGCAAAGGCCTCCATCCTTGAAATCAAGTTATCGTTACAATGATGGGTATTGGCTTAATCACCACGCTTGCCAAATGCGGATTGGTGATCAGAAACCCGAGCTGTGACTGAAAAAACCGACACAAAGTTAGCTCGACCCGGGAATTGAAACCATGACCCCGAGTCTCTGCCCGGTTCTTAAACCACTAGACAATCGAGGCGTCGAAATCATAATTATTTTTATTTCATTCAGACTACTCTGAACGGGCTGTGTGTCTCTAATACAACTGTTTTGGTCGACAATAGATGACTTTGACTTTTGCATATTAACTCGTGGTATAGTTGTGTTACAGTGGTGTGACTGTATCCATCTCCAGTACAATTATGGCTGTGGTCAATAAATTACTTCAATTATCCAAACTTTTTATTGCAATGTGTAACAAGACGAGCAGATCGACACCTGATGGTAAGCGCCACGTCTGCCCTTAGACAGTTCAGTGCCAAACAGTAACTAAGCAGTTACTGTCCGGCACCGCCCTGCGCCCGCTACACCGAGACGACAGTCATTAGGTCTCATATACCCAGTAATTCCACTAGCTACAGTGCCCCTTCCCGTAACACAGAAGTGCTTGACACACTTCTATTTCACGGGAAAATATCTGGACCTAGACGACCCAGTAGAGGAACCTACCACCTGATACCAATAATAATAATAAGTAACGTAATGCTACAGTCTTACAAGCGGCAATATGCTTTATTCTTCAATGTTGACGTAGTGGCACAAGTCTGATCTGGTGATTTGTCCACAGTGCAACTATGCGAAGTGGTGAAGCAAGGAGCCATGTCGCTGGGCGCGGGTAGCGCGGAACCGCAAGTGCTACTGCTGCACGCCGCAAGAGACGTGGCGGCTGCTCTGCGCGACCTGGCCGCCGCCACCACCGCCGCCAGCGGCAAGGCGCACCACCACCCGGACATGCAGCGGCTGAAGCATGCCGCCAAGGTATGCACACACACACACACACAATACACACACGCTTGTCCATAGACCGAGGACTCTTTAATAATAATAATAGTAATATAACGTTTATTTCGAGCAACACAATTACAAGTAATTACTGGCTCATATCATAAATACCTTAAGGACTAACATACATACAGAAAATATAAAAAAAAACAAAATTATAATTTAATAGTCTTGAAGCGCGCAGTGTCTATTGGTAGCCGTCCTCGAAATCTTCGGTAGAGACACCCTGCGGCCAGAAGTCCTTTAAGACAGTGACAGCCATAGGTGTTACGTAGGATAGTGAGTGATTCAAACACGCTGCCAAAGTATGAGCACACTACGACACACCACACCTTAGCAACTTCACAAGACTCACCTGCAGGCATGTGTTCACTGTGGACTAGCCCCACAGACTAGCAACGCAAACTTGCGACACACACATGTAGAAACTCGCCTGTAAAAAGTTAGGCACACACTCGCATACACAGACACACACACTGTAAGTCGTGGACTGACATAGTCACTATGTTGACAAGGTACACGTACATTTGCTGGCACGTTCTGGCCATGGACTCAACTCACTGACATACATTACTCTTGATACAGAAACGCGCCCACAATGAACGCGACATACACACATACTTCATACCACTCTCCTGGACACTACACACACACACACACACACCCCATAGTGACTAGTCTTCTTTCTTTCATATTCTAAATACAACAACATAATTTTAGAGGGTTCGATTCCCAATATTTTGATTTGTGTATATTTCTTTTTAAAAAGAGTATAAGTTCGTGACAAAGGTCAACCTATTAGTACAATGTACTTTGATTGAAATAGAACATCTGGCAGGTTTTATCCCTAAATTAAATAACTCCCTATTAGAGAATACCTGGCAATTGTACTATTGCAATAAAAGAAAGTTTATAGAATTGTTTGAGACAATTTTACATTGTGGATCTTCCACTCGAAGGTAACCGCTTACCATCAAGCGGGCCGTAGGAAAGAGCGCCAACTTCGTGGTATAAAAAAATAAAGTCTACTGTGTAAAATGTCTCTTTTTTATTATTATTTTCTACAGTAGGTCTCAAGTATCCCCGTACATTCGATCTACACGGACAAACCTTGTCAAAATTTGTATAATATGTACATTTGGCTTAGTAGTTTTTTAGTGGGTAACGGTATCTTTGTATTACATGGTACCCTGTGTGTTATAGCATACGCTTCTTCCAAATTGCAGATACGTGGGACCTGCTTTCAAAGTGGTTGGTTTATGTTCAAATTTGCCGTTAAATTTACTCAAATTATCGTAATTTCTTAAGTATCTTTACATCTAAATATAGTGCTATATTTTGCCTTTGCCTTGTTTAAGACGTACCAGGCCGTGATAAAAGGGTCCTGGGTTCAATGCCCTGGTGGTACAATACACTTTTTTTTTTACACAATTCTGGTTTGCTTTTCTACCTTTATCAGTAACAAATTAAGAAAAAAATGTACAAACTTAATTTAAAGGCAGATTTTAAAATAAATCAATAAATATTACAATTAAACAAATTAGCGGTTGAACTTCGTTAATGGTCAACCGCGAACTTGTCCAACGATGTATTCAATGTACATTTGTGTCGTCCTCCCATCGCCCGGTCAATATTGGACTTTCCCCGACTAATGCGGAGTTTATCCGGTAGCGCCTGACGGAGACCAAACGGTGGAGCCTGCCCCTAAAGCATAACACCGTCCCCAGACCGAGACGGCTGTCAGTCCATCTCGCTCTGAAACCCGACTACAACTCCGCCGATTCGGAGACCGATCTCTTCCAATCTGATCAGGAAGAAGAATTGATTAAGCTTCTAGACTATTCCAGTCAAGATGATGATATTTCGCCTTCGATATTCCATGACAATTGCGAAGAAGTCATCGGTTATATTGAGAGTCTGATGATTCTTCCTACTAAGAGACATCTAAGTGATGACGTCAATGTAAGATACAATTTAGCCGCTAAAAACAGTCTTATAGATATGGACTGGAGAGTGTTGAAGTATGGAGAAAATGTACTGCTGGGAGAAATAAAGAAATTAGTTGATATAGTAGCAGACGTGTCGGATAAGGTTGAAAGTAAACGTAAAAGAGATGTTCTACACAGAATAAGGGCTAATAATGATTTGGATAAAGAAATGAAAAGATTATCTCAAGTTATCGAAGATATAGACACTGAGATTGAAATTAATACTACTACAGTGACGGTAGTTGAGAATGGTATAGAAAAGCCGGTAGACGATGGAAAGTTGACCAGTCCTGTATTTAGGGTCAAGAAAGTAAAACCTGTCAATTTGGCAGGTAATTTAGATGGAAGCACAGATGAGAGCAGTCCAGAGAAACAAAAGGATGGATCCACAGAGATACTGGTGAAGCCAGAAACAAAAGTGAAGTTAGAATTCTGGAAGATGTTCAAAGACGACTCTGAGTGGTGGAAAGGTCTAGCCAAAAGAAATTTACAGAAAATGGAAGAAACTAGGAAAGAGCTAGAAAGATTCAGCGGCCACGAACTCGTCCTGGACGAGTTTCAGAAAGAGATAGACAGATTCGATAAAGAGAAGGCAACGTTGCAGTCGTTTATCAATGACGTTGATAGATCGAAGGCTGTTAACAAAGATTTGGAATACGATAAGAAATACGAAGATATGGTTTTAAAACTTATCGAATTTGCAAAGAAAGACTTTATTTACAAAGGCTTTGATCCACTCATACAACAGTTAAAAGATTTATCTAACATCAAAATAGAACATCGTAAAAAGAAAGTTCACATCCAAGACATAATAAACATTTACACGCAAATAGACATCACTAAATATACATACGAAGAATTATGTCTCCTAGAGAAGTATTACAAAGAAATTATACGAAAATACAAAACGGAACATGATAAAGAAAATGTATATCCAAACCATGAAAGATCTCCCAGTCTAGTCAGAGAAATTGAAAACAGGTCTGCGCCTCCTACTCTTAATAGAAATGTATTAAAACATTCGCAAAATAATACCTACTTCAATGGAACATTAAGATCTAAATCCCAAGAGAGATACACGAGAAATAATTCAGAAATATTCGACTTAACCCGAACATATCCTGAACAATATTACGCTAACAATTGGTGGTCAATATACGAAGACGTGCTCAAAAACAGGGAACGTCAATTCGGTTCGATAGACAACTGGTGGAAATACTACGAAGCTGTGTTAAACAAAGAACACACACAAGATGTAGAGAGAATGAAAGAGATAGTGGAATACAGGAATCTCCGTCGCCCCCACAGCCGTCTGGGGGACCTGATGAGGAAGCTAGATGAAGTGAAGAGTCAGAGCTTCAGGGAGGTGGAGGACGTCCAGAACAGGAGCGAGGACTCGGTCAGATATTGTGATAGCTGGGAACGGCATGGTGTTCAGCTTGTGTTGTTAACGACATTCGCGCCGTTCTAATATTTAGTTTCGGACGATATTTGGGGACTATATTAGTTATTTTGTTATTCTTTTTCTTTTGTGTGATCTTCTATAACTGAGGTCAATGTTCTAAATGTCTGGCTTGTCAATACAAATACCATTTTCTATTTATATTAAGTGTATTAGATACTCATGGTAACGACAATGTACCTAACTAACTTTCTTCTTCTCATCATTAGATTCCATCTCTCTGTCTCTTTCTCTTCATTCAAATGGAGTTTATTTTGTGTTGATTTGATAAAATATCTTTTTCTGAATAATTTTATTTATCAGCTACTGTACCTGTTAATTCATCGCCTACAAACTTTTCGGTTATTCTATTTTGTCCTTTTCTACTTTGTTATCTCTATCTTTTATCTTGTTTCTTTAATGAAGGATAGACTTTAATGATTTTTGCTGTGTGTAGTTTTTTTATGTACCAGTCCCCAAATATCGTTGGAAACGTCAACGCCGATCATTCTCGTGTCATTTCAGATTACAAACGTCATCTCAGATTGTTGGAAGTGTGTTTAGTCGTTTGTCCGTCCTTCTGTGGCATGAAAACCCCCGAACTAAAGCCGTTAGCCGGTATTGAAATTAGGCTAATTCCTCATTAAAACAATTTTGTCCATTATCATTTTTATAAAGGCAACATCCAATCGTTAGTAAAATATAAATTATTATGAACTTTTTTTTCTCTCTGCGGTAAAATGTATAAATCCTGTCTTTTTTATTAAAAATGACAAAGCATCTGCGTTAGTCCTGTTAGAAAATCGTTACTTCATTTACTTTTTTCAATAGTTATCTTTTAACCGATTGAAGCCTTAATTTTTAAGAATTTTCCGTTTTTTTTTTCTATTGATGCACCTTTGTTTTGAAATAATTTGATACTTTAAAATTACTGAGGAATTAGCATTCATCTAAACTTTATTTTCATAAACTAGTTTTTCTTTATACAATCTACAAAGCTTCCATTCGACTATTACTAGACTAATCTAGTAACACACACATGTCTGCATCGCACTAATCGGACGCATCGATCGACGATTTTAGTTTGCCTCGTATAAAAACTCGTACTCATACAACAACGTCCACTGATCGGCATTCCGTATGACGTCATCGGCAATGCCTACCATGCGATGCGTACCAATGACGTTATATGGAATGCCGATCAGTCGACGATCAGTGGATTGCTGATACTCGCGTCGGCAATCCGCTCACTGCCAAACAGTGGACTCAGTCTGTAAAATTAATCCGTTTTATGCGATCCGTCCGATGCGTCCGATGCGTGCGATGCGGACCTGTGGACGCTTACCTTTACTGGAACCTTTGTCGATTACCTGTGTTTCTATATGTTCTATCGCTATAGTGAAAGACTAAACACATTTCTTAGGTCTGCAGGCAGCAGACCATAGGCATCGGTGGCCAGCCCAGTCATATAACAACACCACAAGCTTTCATTATCTCGCTTCAAAAGTCCAATATTGACTGTTTTGATGATGCACAGTTGCAGGGTTAAGAAGGTGTTTTTGACTCAGAATTTTTATCATTTGCACATATTTATATAATGTATTTATTATCATAATTATACAAAAATATATAAGTGACGTCACAGATAGTTATTTAACAGCGTTGACTGATGTTTTCTAATTAAGCTTTGCTTGATAAAATTATACAAAGCCAAAGTAATTCTTTTAGACTTACTTTGAATTGCTACGCTATTCTTGTTACTTTGTTAGTTTAGTTCCAATTTCTATAATCTTATAGGCTGCAGAAAAAGCACTTATAAATCGTCAAGTAAAACTATTTTTCCACCGCCGGCTTCGAAACTCGATAGTCGCTCTTTTCAATCGCCAAATGTTTTATCTTTTAAATAGCCAATAACATTTTTCGCTTTTTGATTTGTATAAATCATAAAGCAACCAAAGTTGAGGCTTCTCTTAATGCTAGAAGCCAATAGTTTATATTGGAAAATTATGTTTATTGCGTCAATAACTTGGTACCATAAGAACTGGTAGCAAACTGTGACGTCATTTATAACAAGTCTAGGTATTTTATGTACAAATATGGACTAAATTCTGGGCTAAAAGTCCACGTTTCTCAAACTTTATCGGGTGTATTTAAAATCGAAAAGTACATTGAATTGTTTATTTAAATTCGATTATCTTTTCGACATGTTTCCAAATCACCCTGTAATTTGATTTATTATATTAAATTATATATTTATTTATTATATGATGGTGTATTGAAAGCTTCTGGGTTCGCTGCAGCATGGCGCTTTTGACGTTCGCACTTGGTTGTTTTACAGTTATAGAAACTAAACATCTGTACGGCAACCCAAAGCTTCAATTTGTGCCAAATAATGTTTTTTATCACTTACAAGTACCATTTGACGGTTAGCGGCCACTGCGTAACTAGCGTAAGTACTTAGCGAGCGGTGATCCTCAGTTCATCACAATTAAAGAAGTTATGCTGAACACTTGAAATCAAAGGTATGAGCCTACAGTGTAGGAGCTTATTAAGCGACGCTTCCTGGTAAAGTGTCTCTTAATGCAAGACTGCAGTGGCTACTTACCAACTGAATTAGAATAAAGAAAATTGTTTTAAAAAATATTTTAGAAAAAAAAATATCTTAAACATTGTGATTATTGTTAGTGTCACATTATTTGGAGCAAAATATATTTATCTATTTGTATATTATTGAAAACGTTAACGACATCACGGTGTCATAGCGGTGACCATCGCTGATCGCTCAGTTCATCCAGGTTTTAGCTTTTAAGGGAAGGCAAATAGTCTTAAAGACATGCTGGATAGATATTTGAGAACCAGTGTTTGAAATAAGAACCTTGGGTGTTGCTTGTTTGCAAAATGTCGTAAAATTTTTTGGTTTAGGGGTTGCTTACCATCAAGTGACAGTAATTTTAGAGATTTAAAGTTTATTCATGCATAAAGTTTAGTATGAATTTATAGTTATTCTAGAAAATAATCAACTCGTATCTGGTGTCAAACGGGACACGAACTCTTCGCAGTCCATACGAATGCGTTTGTATTCGAATCCTAGCTGTCACCTGAAACCAGTTGATTTTGTCTAATACAAAAAGTGTATAGAAGATAAATGCTTTAAAATAATATAAATATAAAATTTCATGTTTACAAAGACAATTTGCCTTCCCTATCCAACCACCAACATGTCTCAAACGTATGCTGACTGGTGACGTCATTGACAGGTGATGGTGACGAACGTGACGTCACTGCTGAAGACTGTGAAGGCGGTGGAAGACGAGCACACGAGAGGAACCAGGGCTTTGGAGTCTACCATTGAAGCCATCTCCCAGGAGATTGAGGTGAGATAATCTATGGTAGAGTTATGCTACAGTCAGTTCTTGTCTGACAGCAGATTTCAACAGTTGAGGTGGTAGCTATACTCCATAAAATGTAACATGATTAGAATGACAGCTGTCAAAGTGTTGTGGCTCTCTCGCTCGCTCTCAATAAACCTCTATCGATGTGTCTCATCTCTAAGAATTTTTTTTTGTAGAGTGAGACACATCGATAGAGGTTTATTGAGAGCGAGCGAGAGAGCCACAACACTTTGACAGCTGTCATTCTAATCATGTTACGTTTTAAGGAGTATAGCCAGTCAGTCGTAGAGGCAAGCAACGCATCCAAGACCATAGTCGGTGTACATAGACGGTATTGATCACTTCCCATCGGGTGACACATTAGTTATTTCATTATTAAAAATATAAATATGTTTTGAATTCAAAAGTCGAAAGCTTTGATGGTTTCGTGATTTAAATACCCGTGATCTCAGAGTCCTGTGTTTGATTTTCGGGTCAGGTTAATATTTGTGTTGGATGTTTCGAATCGAACATTGCACAGGACAAGAATAGCTGGCGTGACAGGGAGGATGCCTATACCTAATAGTGGGTGGACACGGACTGAATAGATGATAGATAGATGTTTCGAACACAGCTAGTGTTTATGAGCATCAATCCGGACTTGGTAAGCGTTGTTGCTATTGTTGATGATGAAGGCCTTTGCCTTGCAGTAGGATATTAAAAAGGCTGATCCTTTACTTTTTAATTCTGGACAAATGTCATGAGAGTCTTTTTCCTTCCAGGTCCTCCTCTCCCCCTCACCACCGAAGGGCACAGCCACAGCCGAGGAGCTAGTCCGCTGCACACGCCTGATGACGACCGCCACCGCGCGCGCCGTGGCCGCGGGCAACGCCGGGAGGCAAGACCAGCTCACCGCCGCCGCCAACCTGGGCCGGAAGACCGTGGTCGACCTGCTGGTCGCATGCAAGGTGAGAAGTTGATTATTTACTACCTACATTTCATTTAATATGTGTGTGTGTTTATGGTTAAGCCGTTGGTGTAGTATGTAGATACAGATACCAACGGAAGTGTAATTAGGTCATGATGCAAATAACGTCAATAGCAAATGTGCAACTTAGCTATATTAGTAACTAGCTTTTTTTTTTTTTTTTTTTTTTTTTTATAGTGGAGAAATCCTTTATGGATACCCCAGCCGCTTGGGGGGAGCAGCTGAGGTTATGTCAGAGTTGCCCTTGTTGGGGGTACTGACTAAAACTCCACTGTGGCCTTCTCAAGCACAGGCTGGGGGGCCGGGTTGCTCTATGTCGAGATTCACACAATTGCCCCCCACCAGCTGAGCTCTGCTGCTTTAGTGCAGCGCTCCTCAGGAGAAGCGAGCGTAGCCTCCCCCGTTTCCTCATGGCACTTGGCAGTGTGAGGCCACCCCACACTGCCATCATACTCAGGGATGCTCTAAAGGTACGAAGGTTCCCCACCCTTCGCACCAACATCCCTGGGATCCCCGTCTGGGGATTCTTACCCCACGCCGGGGAGTACGGTGGAGGTACTCTAAGGCCCCCAACCACAGGGCCGATATTAGTAACTAGCTGACCCGGCGAACTCGGTTCCGCCTTAGAGGTATAAATAAGTAGACTTTGTATTTTAATATAATTGTATTTTTTTTTATGTTTTTTTTTATACAAACGGGATAAAAAGTGTCCTATGTTTTAATCCCGGTTATAAACTATGCGTGTGCCAAATTTCATCTAAATCCGTTCATCCGTTCTCGAGTTATAAGTGTTGTAAGAAACACGACTTTCTTTTATATATATATATAGATAGATTAGTGATTTTAATAATAAATTAATTCTTTTGTCATTCAATAAACGGACATCAAAGAGTAAACTATGTTTCTCTGAATCACCTCTGCCTCTACATCAACCATAATACCACATTGGTCAGGCAGGACTATGTTCCAAGTAGGTCTGGATTCCCTTGTAAGGGTTACAGAGGTAATGGCAATCGCTCCATTGTAATAACCAGGGTTGTCAAATCTAGGATCATAGTCGAAGCGGACCCTGAGCTCCATACTGGATACAAACAGGAATACGCTGGGATGATATCGGAATGATGATGTTTTATAGATGACATACGGAACCGAACCCTAGCCGAATTGATCAAAAGAAAATGGAGAAGACTGTGCTTGGGGTCTCCCTGCGTGATCACATCAGAAATTATGAGATGAACCAAGGTCACCGACATTTCCCAACGTATCGCGCGGCGTGGCAGTGAGAAGGCATATTGCGAGGAGGACTGCCGGCCGTTGGGCGGAAAGTTCCTCGAGTTTCGCACACGTAAGCAGTGGTAGGCCTCCCACAAGGTAGACTGGTGATTCCATAAAGATTGCGGACATAATTTGGAGATCTTTGGGAAGGTCTATTATATTAAGCAGTGGACGTCTTACGGTTGAAATCATGAATGATTTTTACAATAAGTCGACAATTTATTCTATTTTAACAATTCCGTCTTCCCCCCCAGGCGGCAGCCTACACAGCAGAAAGCACGGAAGTCCGCACACGCACAGTAGAAGCAGGCGCGGCAGCAGCACAGGCCTACCGCGCGCTTCTGCAGGCCGTGCTGGGCGCCGTGGGCGGCGGGGACAAGGCGCACTTCCCCGACCTGTCCCGCCGCGTGGCGCACGCCGTCGCTGACATCATAGCTGTTGCTGAGACACTTAAAGGTAAGAATATACAACGTGTTAATTTTAATGCGCAAAACCTGAAAATAGTTTGATCAGTACAACGAGTAGAATCCATTAAACCACTTTTTAATATAGGTCACATTTTTCAAAAAATATTCATTAACAATGTTGCCCTGTCTATTTATTAATAGGTCAAGCCGTCACGTGCGCAAACCATACCTACCGACTCGTCGCTCGACGAAGCGTTCGTCGCAGACGCAAGAAACGATCATAGATAGATAGATAGATATTCTTTATTGCACAACAAATTTGACAAAGAAAAACAAGTAACATAAATGAACTGCACAACACAGGCGGACTTATCGCTTCTAGCGATCTCTTCCAGTCAACCTTTGGATAGAGGAAAGTATGATAAAAATAGAACAAGATAAAGGGCAGTGCAAAAAATAAGAACTAAAATTTTTATAAACAAAATTTGACTCCAAACTTCTTATATAAATAAAAACAAAATATACATATACATACTACTAAAACTATCTATAAATATAAATACTATATATATATATTTATATATATTACACATACATAATTGCCAGTAAAACTAAAACAGCTCATAAAATCTTTAAATTTTTTTTAATATTGTTTTTTCCTTCACAATTAGGTCAATTATATTAAAAACCATTTGGGGTGTCTGAGGTTTTGCGCATTTAAAATAACACGTTGTATAAGTGGAAGCAGTATAGGCAATTGCCAGAACCTCTAATGCCCCTTCCGACGTGGTTAGGCATCCCGGGGTTTAATGTCCCCTTTTAGAGTGGAGGAGTCTAACCTCTTAAGATTGTGGTGCTTATTTGAAAAAAATAAGAAATATTTTAAGTGCACCTTTTCCAATGCCCATTTATTTTTATTGTATTACTAGCGGGCGCCCGCGGTTTCACCCGCGTGGTTCCCGTTCCCGTGGGAATTGATCAAAATCCTTTCTTAGCGGATGCCTACGTCATAACATCTACCTGCATGCCAAATTTCAGCCCGATCCGTCCAGTGGTTTGGGCTCTGCGTTGATATCTATCTATGTCAGTCAGTCAGTCAGTCACCTTTGAGTTTTATATATATAGATTTTATTCTTGCTTTGTCCCCGCCAGGATCGGACTGGGTGGACCCCGCGGACCCGACGGTGATCGCAGAGAGCGAGTTGCTGGGAGCTGCCGCGTCCATCGACGCTGCGGCACGCAAGCTAGACGCCCTACGACCGAGGCGACCCGTCACTGTACAGGTAACAAGCCTTTTCTTACTAGTAATTATTGTAATTTTTTATTGAACTAATTGAATATTTTTTAAGATATGAAAACAGTATATTTGATCAAGAATCATGTTAATAAAAAGCTCGACGATTAGATTACTATACAGTGTGCCAAAACATTGAGATACTTGGTATTTAAACTTTGTTAATGCTTTCAAAATGAATGTGTGTTGTTTTTGGTTTTGTGTAAAATAAATAATAACTGACGTTTGTTATATTACTTAACCATTATTAAGAAGAAATGCAATCACATTGAAGAAGATAGAAAAATGAAGCAGAAGATAAATACGAAGAACAGAAGACAGAAGAACGAATGCCGCGCGTCGCTGAGATATGTTTGATATTCTTGGTTGTTTTCATATCACCCAGGAATCAAACATATTACACAGTGACCGCGGGCTAGACTGCACGCAACACTCCGTCGGAGACTGGCGATCGAACATGGAACTTTTGAAGATATGAAGACAGAAATAATCGTACTAGTTTGATTATGACAAAATGTTCATTTTTACCAAAGATATTATGAGTTGTAAAGATTATATAGATATGTCAATGACGTTCAATACACAACTAGACACCCAATCTCTAAGAAAAATTCCTTAAAAAACGTCCGAGCGGCGTTGACTCAGATGACATTAACACATTCGTTCAAATTACATAACGAACAAATTAGGATCAGTCTCCTTAAATAGACGTAAGATATCTTCCATGTTTCTTAGCGTTCTCCCTTAACGTTTCCTTGTTGTCGGCCGTTTTTTCACAGATTCAAACAGTAACGACTTTGCGGTTTCAATGTCACTCTCACTGAAAGCACTTTCACATATTTGTATAAGGCTCAGTTCGTCCATAACGTCCATTTTATTTTGGACAAATGCCAAAACTGCGCAAATTACAATATTACACTTCGAACATTTCGTGAAATCCGACGCGTTACTCATTTTTCACAGATAGGTCAGTGACGTTGCGTGTGCACACGGACGCGTCACAGACGGTACTGATTAATGTCAATTGTATACAACTAAACGAAAACTCTGCCCAATAGTCGGGTGGGCAGACTTTTGCTTCGGACAATATTTGAGCGTGATTGGGAGTCTAGTTTTTTAATTGAACGTCATTGAGATATTGTATTAATTTTTATAGCTACTGGTACTACATTCTAGTCTAGTAGATTTTGCTAATGTGGATTCGAATCCTATCCAAGGTTCAAATGTTGATGTAAGAAAATCAGTGTTTTTGCTTTCTTTTTGGCAAAAACTGCCGAGTATTAGCATTGTTTACTGCTGCTAAGTTTCTATAATTTTTGTACTAACGAGTTATAACGTAGTTTGATATTTATTTCATCAGTTAATGTATTGTTGTTCGTTGTAGGAGACGGACGAGAGCCTGAACTTCGACGAGATGATCCTGCAAGCGGCCAAGTCCATCATCGCGGCGACTTCCGCGCTCGTGCGCGCCGCCTCCACCGCGCAGAGGGAGCTCATCGACCAGGTATCAACATACATTGCAGATTTTTACTTGAAGAATGGTTTTAAAATAACTGTACATGCAGTACTTCAAAATAAAAAGGCATCGAATAAATATCGGAAACAACCGTAAAACAACAAAACCCTTTCCTACACAATACAACTTGGAGCTCTTCAAGGTCAGAATTAACGGGCTTCTCCTAAGCAAGCGCGCTCCATCGTAGACCGCATAGTTGTTTAACATCAGGCAACTTTGTGGTCAAGTGCTAGCTTAGTCCCAATATAAAAAAAAAACCATTTCCAATTTCAGCTTTACAAACAAGTTAATAATATTGTCATTTCTAAGAAAAGCAATTTGACAAAATGATTGAGAAATTGGTTATTACGTTAAGAACGTGGGTTCGATACCCGAACAGTAAAAACATTAGTGTGTATGAATATGCCTGTTTCACAATTGCGACATGACACGAGTTTTGAGACGTGTCACATTCACTTCTTTGGCAAAAGTTCATCATCTAAGTAAATGATATTGAAATAATTTAGTAATTTTATGAGTAAGATTTTGATCCCAGTTAATTCTATGTATAAAGAAATTAGGTTGGCTTCATATTTTTGCTCGTAAGTGTACTGCGAGTGCTTAATGGTAGTATTTTCATCCCCAGGGTGCCGTAGCACGCCGTCCAGCGGCTTCATCAGACGACGGCCAGTGGTCCGAGGGTCTGGTCTCCGCCGCGAGGCTGGTAGCTGCGGCCGCCCACGCCTTAGTAGAGGCAGCTAATGCGCTGGTCCAGGGAGCAGCTACGGAAGAACGGTTGATATCTAGCGCGAGACAAGTGGCAGCCTCTACTGCGCAGCTGTTGGTGGCGTGCAAGGTAGGCACCCTACCCCGGTATTATTTTTTCCTACATGGCTGTTGTATGGTGTTCACCAAGGTAGTCACTTAGCCCCGCTACTGTTCCTTCTGTAAGGCTTTTTACTGGTGTCCCTCAAGGTAGTCACTTAGCCCCGCTACTGTTCCTTCTGTATGGCTTTTTACTGGTGTCCCTCAAGGTAGTCACTTAGCCCCGCTACTGTTCCTTCTGTATGGCTTTTTACTGGTGTCCCTCAAGGTAGTCAATTAGCCCCGCTACTGTTCCTTCTGTATGGCTTTTTACTGGTGTCACTCAAGGTAGTCACTTAGCCCCGCTACTGTTCCTTCTGTATGGCTTTTTACTGGTGTCCCTCAAGGTAGTCAATTAGCCTCGCTGCTATTTCTTCTTCTTTCTACATAGCAGCTACTGGTGTCCGCCAGGGTAGTCGCCACACCCCGCCACTGTTCCTTCTCTAAAGTTGTTGACTGGTCCAACAAGGTAGAGGTAGAGGTCCACTTTGAGTGATAACGTGAGCGAATAACAAGTCTACGGGCTATGGGTGGGATAATTAATTTCTCAGATAACAATGATGTCTTTATTTGTTTTTTAATTGACAAAGCATTCTAAATTATCGAACAGATAAAGTATCACCAAATTATCTCCCTGTGGTGAAACAGGTACTTTATCATCTCTATTGCATATATCTATAATTTTAATCCCCTCTCTCTACCAGGTGAAAGCAGACCCAACATCAGAGTCTACACGGCGCCTACAAGCAGCAGGCGCAGAGGTAATCCGGTCCACGGACGGGCTAGTGCGAGCAGCTCGCGACGCTATCCACTGCGAGGAGGAACGCAGCCTTGTCCTGAATAGACGGATGGTGGGCGGCATCGCGCAGGAGATCGATGCTCGGTGAGTGATACAGTATTTACAGTAAAGGACTTAGTATGGAGCCTTGAGGTACTCCGGTCCACGGACTGGCGATGCTTGATAAGTGAGATTACAGTGTTAACAGCAGAGGCCTTAGAACAGGGCTCTGAGGTACTCCGTTCCACGGA
Organism: Mecyna flavalis; assembly: GCA_949319885.1. Classification (NCBI taxonomy): domain Eukaryota; kingdom Metazoa; phylum Arthropoda; class Insecta; order Lepidoptera; family Crambidae; genus Mecyna; species Mecyna flavalis. The sequence continues at coordinate 7,765,601 of OX439420.1, read as the reverse complement.
CGATGGTGATGCTTGTTGAGTGTGTCATACAATAGAGGCCTTAGGATGGGGCCTTGAGGAACTCCTATAAAGAATCCTGAAAAAAGAGAAGCGGAGAACCGGACAATGGTATATAGTATTAATAGTAGAGGACCTAAGGCTTAACGTTAAGGTACTTCAATTTAAATATGCTAATTAATTAAGGTAGGATATTGATGCACAATAATTTCTACAATAATTATTTTAGACATTATAATATGCTCTTTTTGGGGTATACTTTTAATTTTGAGAAAATTTGTGGATCGTATCTTTTCCATGGACATTGTCTAATTGTTATCTGTTACTTATGGTTGTGTATGTTTGTCTGTGCAGTTCGGAGGTGCTTCGTATCGAGAAGGAGCTGGAGGAGGCCCGCGGGCGGCTCACGGCCATCCGCCAGGCCAAGTACAAGCTGCGCGGGGCCGACACCGACACTGATACCGACACCGACCATCTAGATGCCTCGGACGCACGGCAGAGGTAGGCCACATGGCGATAAATACCGATGGTATTATAAAGAAAATGTTGGCAACACTAACTGTGGGTTTGGTATCTAATCAGTCGCACTCTGAAAGAGTCCTACCACCAACCAGACCCAAGGCGGGAATCGAACTCACGACCGGGTTTTATACCCGAGCGGCTTAGCTTCTGTTCTATGGAGGTGATCGGTAAAAGTTAATTAATACCGAAGGTATTTTAAAAACAGTAAAGCATTTTAATATGCCACTGCCATGCAGACTCAGTCATAATCCATAGCATAAACATCATAGAACATTAAAATAAGTTATGAATTAAGAGTAAAAAAAATAAAGATTACATTAAGTAAGTAAGTAAGTAATTAAAAACATCGATTGGTTCCAGATTCAAATCCCCGAACAGCAGCTTCGCGAACACGACGTACAGTCCGAACAGCACGTACTCCCAACACAACAACACCAACTTTACCACACATACCACAAACTTGTCCCAGAACGTCTCCCACTTAAACTACCAAGCCCCCAAATCACCTTTCCCACAAACCCCAACCTCCCCCGTCGAAAATCAAAGTCAGAATTACACCGGTCAAAGTCAAAGTTACACCAATCAAAGTCAAAATTACACCGGTCAAAGTCAAAACTACTCCGGTCAAAGTCAAAACTACACCAGTCAAAGTCCCCAAAGTCCTGGGCAAGGTGCGAATGGTTATCAGAACGTCTACAGTCAGAGAGAAGAGAAGCAGTATACCGTTCAGAGTCCGACATTCTCCAGCTTCAGACCTCAAGAAGATGCTAAGCAGAACTACGAAGGGTTCACCACTCGGTGAGTTGTGTTTTGTGTTTTTGTGGTCAAGTTTAATGTCACAAATGTTAACATTTTTGTGCTTTTGTATTCTTGAGGCGCTGCGTAAATTTTGTAGTTTGCTAATCAACATTCTTCTATAAAAACAGAAGGAGATGGTACTTTGTTAACATGGAAAATTCTCTTTACTTTCAGTCTTAAATGTATATTTATATAAGTATTGATCTCCATTGGTTTAAGTTTCTGGCGGATAGTTTTTGATGGTTTCAAAAAATGTTTCTGAACAAAAATAACGTATTTTTACGATATTGAACCTTGTGCAAACAACATTTGTTAGACGATAATAAAAAAACTAGTAAACATCAAAAAAAACATTGGGCAAACAGAATAATTGAGATATATTAGAGATGTCATTCAGAGGGGTTTATTAACCAACGAAATTAATTTAGTGCTTTATGTCCAATGCGCAATATAAGTCCCAAAATTACAATATATTTGCTAGAACTATTTTAATTGCTAAGCACAGCACCTAAATAATGTAAAATTAATTTATATGCTTTAAACCACAATGCAATTTTGTTAAAAACAAAATTTACGCAGCGTCTTTTATTTAAAATACTTTTTCTTTTTTCTCTCTTAATATTTTTAAACACTATTGTAAATAAAAACAAAATAAAAACTTTGACCATGAATCCGTCACTTTAACCACTCTTACTCATTCCAGCTTCTCATAACAATCTAATATTTTCTCTCTCTCGCACGCTGCTGGACCACAGATGATGACTCTTCTGCGATCATGTGCCTTCCAACCACACTTATGACAAGTGCCTACGCGATAATTTTATATATTATATATTTTAAGTGTTAATTTTAAGATGTCTTATAAAAACCGTTTCGAAGGTGCGTTCAAAATTTGTTAAGACTATTTTTGTGGCTTTCATAAAACATGTTTTGGTATAAAAGAAATACTACGTAGAAAATCTATTTTGATATATTCAGCATTAAATCATTAAAATGATAAATCAATTAAGCCTAGCCTATTCCACTGCTATAGTAAAAAAATTTACCTTACCCACCTTTATTCCATTCTTCTTTAAAGAGAGCCAACTGTTCCTACTACAAGTAACACACCAATAATATCCTTTTATTTCAAATAATTAGTCACTAAAATTGATAAAACATCTTCTATGAAAGCTACAATACAAATTTTATTAGATCTAAGGACTATACAAGCGCATGGCATCACGCCTGTCTTTTCGTACTGACAGACATACTGTTTCTTCCTATATGTTTTGTATTAATATGCCTGGGATTTTTCACACTATGTAATACAAGGCTTCAGTGTTGATAATAGTATTTAATTAAGATTCAATCGTATAAAAACCTTGAATATGTAGCACTTATGTAAAGTGAGATTTATTTTATCAATGCGAATCCATAATTATTTAGAAATACTAAAAAAAATACGATTTAAAAATGCAATGCAGCAGTTTAATTTTACAAAGCAACATTACAATGGTATACTGATCAATAAATATTATTACAATATTGAAGTCTTGTACACGTACCTGCCTCTACAGAGAGACCGCTGACCGGGCACGCTTTCTTCTAGCTTAGATATTAATTCCTCTACATCTAGAATTAATATTTCTAGTTATAATCTAGTGTATTTCGATTGCAGAAAAAATATCTCCAACAATGACAGAACGATGATCAATAAGTAAGTCATCGACATAGGAAAATGCTTCGCGCTTTCCATCCCCTTGTACATTGACAATGCGTGGCATTCCCCGCCCGCGCACTTACAGCCGAATTATCGTTCTGTACATATTGATAATGCTGATTTATTGTGTTTTTGACGATTTTAATCTGCAGCTTCCTTAGACTGTAACTTGATAGAAACCCTTGTGCAAGTCTTAATCTTAACCTCGGAGAGTTGATATATGACTATGATATACAAAACTTAATATTTTAATCAATTAACGAGTCTAAAACTATTATAAATAGTATATTTTTGAGGTATGAGAGTGATAGTTAGATTAAAGAAATATACATTTTAAGTAAATTTTCCAACTTTTGCGAAAGATTGAATCTTTTTATTCTTCAAATGGATTCACTACTACTTTTATATTCCCTTTTACTGATCCTATGTTCGCAGATCAAGGAATAAAGCATACAATTTCTCCAACGGTTAATGGAACGGTTAATTAAGAAAATTATTATAGTAGTTCTTTTCTTGTCTTTTGATAATTATATTTCACTCTACAGATTTAATCTAACTACACTTTTTTTTCTAATTTTCATAAAAAAACAATAAAACAACTTTTACTAATGATAACCGTGAAAGCGAATGATATAAAGAACCATAATTTTAACTTAAACATACTTGAGTTAAATCTAGTCTAACCCAGAATGCCAAGCATCTATCAACTCTCTAAAGTAGCAGCTAACATGCCCCTAACCTGCATGCGGGTAGGAGCAGCATGGTCGATGGAGTAGTGGTGCGGTCTCCGGCCGAGGTGCGGACTGCGGTCCTGGTTGACGACCCCTGCCCACTCCCCCGCAGGGACCGCGCACCGCCGCCGCCGCCGCGACGGATCTCCCTGCAAAAGTATGACGACGCGAAGTGATGGTGAGGGGATTCTCTGGGTTGTTCCGTGGTTCCGGGGATGTGAGGGGTTTTAGATGTTGTTCTCGCTAGTGTCAAGTTTACATCAAATTGAATCGTATTTATTGCATGACGTTACATAAAAGGACAAACAAAGGGTAAAAAACAACAATGAAACATAGGTAAAGTGTAACTTAATTTGTTATAACTACCCTAACATACATGGAACTTTTGTCTGATGCATCAAATGGGATTTTTAGAAAAACTGGAAGCCACATACGCAACTAAAAACTGAAGACCAAATATTTGAGATTTAACTTGATTAGTAAATACGAGTATTTTACACAGATCAGATTGATAAATTATACCAAATTTAGTGTTGCAATTTAAGATTTGAATAAGCCTGACAGTAAGGAAATCTTTTAGTAGAACGTCAAGAAACTTTTAAATTAACCTGTAGTTATTTAGTTTCTCATAAAGAATAACTAGATCACATTACATGAGAAACCAAACTCGTAATATAATTTGCAATTGTATTTTTTTCATAACGAATTATGCATATTGCATTTATTATAACTATCATAAATCTAGCGAGAAATTACATCTTTTACATCATGATAATATCTCTTGGAACCAGCAGGAACAATCTTTCTATCTTGGCACCGGGGGTAGGCCATTCGCACAAGTCTGGGGAACCCATCACAGTATTTAGGCTATGGCCTAGAAAAGGCCATAGTGTTTCATCCAGCTATTTATGTTTCTGGAGAGTATGAATTGAACGAAGATTCATTAATTAAGATTTTAAATGTTTCGGTCGCTCATCCATATAGCCGAAGAGCTGTGGTAACCATGAAGTTTCAGTTTCAAGCATCGCAAACTTTAGGTCGATGGCTAGAATCTCTGTGCGCACCTATGAATTTTTCTATACGCGTATCTAGCTCGGCGGTGACGGAAAACATCGTGAGAATGTCGCATAGCTGTGTAGCCACGATCCAATTGGTCTGGTTCCCCTGTCAAGGGTTACGGAGGTCAGATAGCAGTCGCTGCAATGTAATAACTGGACTTGCCAAACCCTGGATCATGGTGCAAGCGTACTCTAGATCGCGACAAACCTTGGTATCACAGAGTTGTTTTTTTTTAAATATTAATAGCGGATTAGTGTTTCCACAGTCACTGCGTCTAATTTTAATCTATTGTGAACGCCACTTAGATTACAATTCTTCTCCAAGCCAAACCTTTTCTACGAAGGGGAGGATATTCTTGGGGAGGATATCTTTAGCCTCGTCTGGTTGTAGAAAACGTATCCCATTAGAGTTGTTTTACATTCAAAACCATCTTTTAAATAGTCTTCGTTCAATTCCAAACTCTTGAGAAAAGAATTATTTGTCAGTTTCAGTCACCATCAACGCGACATCATCACTGTGTTTTAATACTTTCCATAAAGCTAATTTCTTTCTTTTCCTTACTAAATTACTGTGATCTAAAATGCATGAGCGAGCATGTTGGTGTTGGTGTGTAAATAATAGTCATATGCTTAGGGATATGCGATTTTGCGTCTACCTTACTCATTGAATGCTTAATGGCTACAACTTCCATAATATTATGATGTTTCGTCTCAAATATTTGTAATGAAATAAATAGATAAAGAAAACAAAGTTATTATGCATTTATGGGTAAGGAAAGTTTTGCAGGTAACCGCTAGTATATGTCTTTAGTTTTAAAATGGTTTTCATCAAAATAACAGGCAAAACTTTTGTGTCTAGAAATATGAAAATCAGAACACTGACACTGTCTGTTAATGTTAGCATTCGCAAAAAAACTTTTTCAGGTATGTGATAGCCTATGCCATTCTCCACCTCCCAAAATATCTCTATACCAAAAATCATGTCGATCCGTTGCTTTGTTATGACGTAAAGGAAAAATAAAACAATTCTACTTATATCTGATATCCTACAAGAACTTGCCATTATCTCGGGTTGAAAAGTAGCCTACTAGTGCAGTCATTGAAGCGAAAAATACGGTCTTACCTCCGAATTTTTTTACTGTGAACCGATTTGCATGAAATTTGGAAATTAGGCTCATCTTACCCTTAACTTCAAAAGTGAAAATGATCTGAACTCCGCCTATTATTTTTAAGAAGTGTAAACAACCCCTTAATGGAAAAATTTACATTGAGCCATTTTATCGCTAGAAAATGATAAGTTTTTGGACCATGACTACTTCAATTTTCATGCTATCACAATTTATAAAATACCATTGTAAAGGTAATTAAGAGAGCTACAACATCTATATTGCAATATATAGTAAAAAAACCTTTTTCTAAAACGGTGAAGGGTTAAAGGGCTTAAGAGAGGCTGTGATTGCGCTGCCACGCGCTCTTTAAACAATTATATCTCCGTCAATTTTTGTTTGAATGAAAAAACAAAAAAACCAAATTGTTTGTCAGAAAAATATCTAAATTTTTAATCCATACAATTTTATACGTATCTGTCGTCATTTTTGAGATATTATGAAAAGAAAGTGGGTTTTTTAAAAATTTGAAATTTGGATTTTTTTATTAAATCGTGACTTTTTTGAAAAATATGTGTCCTGAAGCAGCCAAACTGATACTATCTATCAAACTCTTCATAATAAAGTTATTTCTAGGCGGAATACGATTAATTTTAATTTTGGTGGAAATGGCACTTATGAAACCCATTGATTTTAAAGAAAAAACATTAGATGCTCCCCTTATTTGCAATACAGCTCACTTATTTTACGTGCAAAAGACTTTTAATAGTGCTTATTTTAAAGCTTATTTCAAGCACTACAAAACCCTTTTGTATTAGAATGCATAAAATGCATCTGCTCGCCGCTAGATGGCATTGACCACATCGATTAAATTTCAGACAAAATAAAAACGGCTTTGATCTTTAATATCTAGCTTAATATTGCACTTAGAATACTTTATAAAAATTCAAATTGTTCATTGTTTTACCTGCTACAATTTTGGTTTTAATAAAATTTTCGATAAAACGTATATTTTTGGAGATATTTGCAAAAAACCGATGAAATACGTGAAAAAATTGCGAATTTTCAATTGCCAATAACTTAAAAAGTATTGAATTTTTTTAAAAACTGTATAGATGATTTTTTGCTTAAAATTAGGCCTTCTATCGATATCCGAGGTTATTTTGATAAAAAAATAATTCACCCCCGAGAAGGGGTGGCAACCACCCCCATGGTGGTTGCGGAGTTCAAATCATTTTCACTTTTGAAGTTAAGGGTAAGATGAACCTAATTCCAAAATTGTATGCAATTCGGTTCACAGTAAAAAAAATCGGAGCTATAATGCTTCAATGACTGCACTATACGTCCATTACCAAAGCCTAGTCTATGTTTGAGCTAATTTTCACTAAAATTAGATAAGTGGTTTTATTGCAAACAATATTTGCAAAAGTGGCATTACTAGCGGTCTCCAAAGCAAAATTAAGACGCTATTACCCGTAAAAATAAATCGGAATATTAAAAAAGTAATAAACTAATAAACAGTAACAATTTCAGTTACGAAACACGACTGTACGACACGCCGCGTCCAGTCAATGAGTACAAAACCGAAGAGCAGAAGTATGAGGCCAACCAATACCAGTACACCAAAGAGAAATATGGCTACGAAGCCCCCAAAACATCCCCCATGAGCCCTAAGTTCAACGCCAGAGAGCTTAAATTCGATGACAAACCAGAACCAATATATTCGTCGCTTAAAAAATCAAAATCTCCCTTCGACGGAGTCGGCCAAAGCTTCACTGAACACCAAGTATCAACAGAAGCTATACCAGGTGGAACCAAACATTCAGAGTTCTCAGTCAAAAGCGAATCGTATCAGAGCTATCCGAAAACCGAATTCGTGAAAACTGAAACGAGGCAAGAAACTAAATCACCGTTCGCAACTTCGACGCCTGCGAAAGACTTCCCAGATTACCCAAAAACTTCCACAGAATTAGTCAAAGCTGCCACTCCGGACTATGATAGGATATCGTCACCGTATGGTAAAGATACCCATAGCTACGGCGGTCCGAACTTCATGGAGGAAACCACGACCGAAGTTAAAGAAATTCCAAACGGAACGCAAAAGATTACAACAACTAAAATCTACAGTTCGTCTCCTGTCAACATCACTAGTACAAATACGAAATACGAACCGATTAAGTTGGAAGGAATCGATGAACTATCGAAATCGTTCGACAACGAATCTAAATACAGCACTCTTGATTCACGATTCAACACGTTAGAGTCTAAAATGAGTTCGGATACAAGCCGCTCTTTCATGAGGCCATCAGAATTCCAGTCTTCTGATTACCAAGCTACGACTAACGTTACTAAAGTAAAGAAACCGGATTTAGCGAAAGAGTTAGATAGTCTCGACAAAAAGTTCTCGAAGCAGACGATAACATCTGAAACTATTGAAAGGAAATCCGTTATGACTAGCTCTCACAAGTCCGAGACTAGTTCGACCGTCACCAAAAAGTTTGGCAACTTCTGAAAGGTATTGGCTTGGATTGGGCCAACGTTGGCCGTGTGTCGCTTCTCAGTTTGACATTGACAGCTGTCAGCTTGCATTTTGTGCGTTTGAACAATGTGTCTTATGGTGTTAAGCTTAAAGTATATTATTAATGCACGTGTAGTTGTAGTTTGCGTGCATATGTTTTTGTGACTTTGTCTCGATATTGTCTCGAAGTACATTAGAATTTAAGCGAACGAATAGGTAATATATTAAATTAATTTATAATTGAATCTTTACATACAAATGTAGCTAAATTTATTCATTACAAAGATATAGTCTATGGAATTTCAATAAATATGAGAATTTAAAAAAATTTTCGATTATTGGGAAATAAAAACAAAAATAACTTGGCAGCAATTTATATACAAAATATGATTTTGAAACCAAAATATAAGTGACAGCTATTTACTCTAGTTATTTATAACTGCATTTATACATTATATTTTTATTTACATTAATAAGTCACAATAACATAGGCACGGTTAGTGGATATAATGATCTGCGGTGCTAAATAGTTATTATTTATATATATAATATAATATACAATAAAATAAATAAACGCAGTGCCTACGATGGCCTTAGTACACAAGTGTACGTTTCCATTTTAACAATTCTAATAAAAGTTGATTTTTGGGAATTTTATACAGATTTATACAGGCCGGTACCATTGGGAAAGAGATGTTTTATAATTTATTTATATAAATATTTTAACAAAGATATAATTATACATAGATATACGGTCTGAAGTATAATGGTCACTTTCAGCACTGTGGGAAAAGTTTTAAATAATGATGCTACCTACTTTGGGAAATTGATAAGAGACAGATATAACGGACAGACGCGTAGACGGTGCGGTAGCGGTGAAATTGGCTATAATAATTTATATTTTATTGTTAATACATAAGATTTTTGATGGTCTGGCCTGCCTATGAGTGTCAAAGCATAACATAGAAATCCTTAAAATCTTTTAGTTTTTCAAATACAACAAATGTAAGATATGAATATAATAAAATTGCTTGGTTGGACAAATGAATATGATATTGAATATTGACACAAGTTCTAGTAATTCTTGTTACTAATACAGTTTTTAAGAAAGAAAGAAAAAAGTTTTTTTTTGTTTTATCAGAACATAATTTTTGACGTACGAATAATAATTATATTATGTTATTGTGATATTTAAATTAAAATACTTGTTCAAAAAATAGTATTTAACATCATACAAAAATCCTTTAAAGTAAGTTTTTAGTTTTTCTCTTAACTTATACACTTATACTATTGTAGCTCTACCCTTTGGACTTAAAGATATACCCTTTAACTTTGACTAAACGATGATATTGTAAATTAAAAAAAACGAATATTTATACAAATGAATAATGTTTTTGCTTTGACGCTCATGGGACATAATGAATCACGAAGTGCTAGCCCCGCTGGGGACCTTATTCTGAATGCCTTTATAAATAATATTTATAACTTGTTGACAACTTACGCCTTATGTGTTATTTGTAAGGTATGGTTTTGTTGAAAACACATTATTTTTTGTCAAAAGTACAATAAAATTATGAAATATTTAATTTTCTGTACATTTGCATAAGCGCTTTCTTTAAGGCCGGCAGAGTATTTGTGATCCCTCCGGTGTTGCAGATATCTATGGGCGGCGGCAGTCACTTACCATCAGGTGTGCCGCATGCTCGTCCACAACAAAAATTTGAAATTTTATTTAAAAAAATATATTAATGAAACGTTTTGAAAGGTCTTTTTTAATAATGTGTTTTTAACAAAATAAATAAATTAGCCGCGCGTGCCATTCAAATGTGTATTTATTTGACGTTGTGCCTTTACTGTGAATTAACGGTAACTATGTAATCTCTTCTAGCATATATACAAGCGACTCTAATATAAGAAGCTTTATTTAAATATAAATAAACTAAATAACTGTATTTTTAACGCCAATCCTCGCGGTGACTGATTGGCGTTATTATATACTTATAAATATGTAAATTATTTTCTATGTTGCTTGTATATATTCTAAAATATATAATTTTACGAAAAATGTGCCATCGACCGCCATGTTTTACGATACGGTGTATATAAACATATATTAATTAGATATACTGTAGTGATCTTTGGTGCAATTTCTTAAACTAAAAAAGTAACCATTTACATACTAATGTACTTTTAGAAATATTTAATTGTACTAAATGTACTAGTAATATAGTGTGTAACTTTGTATTCAGTATTGTAATACATTCTTGAATAAATTTTATTCTTCTATTGTATTAATTCATCAAATGCTTGAATACAAATCTACTAGCTGTCAAATAGTAATAAAAAAAATGTAAAGCAAGGAAGTTATTCATTTCTTGTACAATATTTTGTTAAAGTTTCAAAGTTACACATTATTGCATTAATTAACACATTGTAACGAATCAAACGAACAAATGAGATTAATAACGTTTCTCTGGAAATTATTGTTTGTTCGTTTGATGAAATGTTTTCGTAATCTCACAATAGGGATTTTTATATATTTAAACTAAAATCAATTGAACAACCAATGCTAAAACTGGCTAAAACATATTTTTTACATAAATATAATAGTTATCTATAATTATTTCCAAGCAAAAAGCTTTTCTAAAATTAAAATATGAACATAGTTTCATATTTAGAAAGATCTGATGAAATTATCCCTAATATTTTGATAGAATATTGAGAATACGAAAACACAAATTAAATTAATAAATTTACCAATATATAAAATATATTCGTTTCTTTTTATAGCACGATTGTATCGGTGAAGTCGACCGAAGTCGCCTGAACTTCAAGCTTATGAAATATAATTATATAACATAAATTAAACGCCATTTATATAGTAGTGACGTGCCTTAATTTCTGCAGCTTCAAAAAATATGTATATTTATAATAAATAAATATATTTTTGTTCATTAATGTACAGAGATGCCCGCGTAAGCGATTCGTCCACTGAAGGTAAACACCAATTCAAATAGAGTAGATTATATTATACATAATAGGTATGTGTAGCTATTAATATAGATGTATAACAGTAGTTACGCCCTTAGCCTTACCTATATAAATTACGATGATACTGTTTAGAATATATTCAGCTTATATAACGAGTATAATTTTTCTATGATAAATTATATTATACTTTACCAAGATCTCTTGTAACAGCTTCTTATATTGGCAGTTATTGGAACCACCGTACTTAAGGGTGATAATTGGGCTCTAACGTGTCTTACATTAAAATAAATTATATAGTGGATATTGTATGTTTCTCCTTAGTACTAATTACGATATAATTATATAAATATTTAACGTAGTTTTTGATACATTTTAAGACACTTATGCAGTGTTTTATATATTTTAACGTAATCACAGTCAAATAGATGTGGATTTCATTTCTATTTCTCTGTTTTAAAGTTAAATTTATATATATAAGGCTTTTGTAAGTGTCTTTACTATAATCTGTAGTGTAAGAGATCTGTACTATGATAATGTCAATGCAAAACCAAATAAAATTACTAATCATTCATTTATTAATTATTGTTTAGTGATTACGTTACGTGGATCGATTAAATTATTTTTTTAATAATTATTGATTTTGTTAATGCGTTTTGAGATTTTATTCGATTCGGTGCGACTAAACTTTTTGTTGGGGCATTGTACGGTTCGTATGACTTATATTGTATGTAATAAATAAACTTTTGACTAATAAATTGTTTTTGTTTTATTGATTTAGCCCCCTGTCATCTATGTGACCTTTAGAAGGAATTTGAATTAGAAGTTGTCTAGAAAAAGGAGAATTCCCTGTTCAACTACCTAATGAATTATTTACTTAGCCATCCCTAATGTCGGGTCGTCACTTGATAAATTTCAATGAATAAAACAATGACGTTCAATATAAAACATATAATTTTATATTAACATGCAGTTTAAAGGAAAAATAAAACCACAATTTGCTTTGCATTGCGTGTAATACAACTTATTAAAAATATGACAACATACAAAAACGTCAGTCTGCAAAAAATAATAATTCGCGCACTCATGGCAATGGGCATTGGTCAAATGAGCCTTCGAGCCCTGCCTCCCTAGGACACCATTGAGACTTCGCCGGCCACCGAACCATAAAGTATGGAAATGTATTGACAACGTAGCCAAACCGTCGCCAAGTAAGATAGTATAACTACTTGTATACGGTAGCCAGCATCCTCATACATTTCCCATAACTACTTGTATACGGTAGCCAGTGTCGTTTTTATAGCGCCCTAATGAGGCAGGGCACTTAGACTGTGAAGGAGTGACGTCACATAACCTCAAAGCTACAAATAGTGCTAAAAATTGATCTTTTGTAGGTACTATCTGGTTCAAGTGCTATTAGGATACGACCTTTTGGAATTGCGTGAAGCGTAGTGATGACTGATGACACACACAGATAAATATTGCGTTGCTATTGGTTGCTAACGTTACGGACAAGCGCAGTTGACGTCAAAGAATAGTTATTTATACAAATACAATAAGCCGTTGCAGCAATAAAACTTATGAATGCATATTTTTACGTTTAAAATTTTAGAAAAAGACAGTTGCTTTAGATAAATAAAACATCTTATTTCCAAATATCTATAAATTAGCATTAACAATTTTTATAGAATATATGGAAAGAGATCACACCTTCACAGTCCACATAAAATAACAACAAATGATCCATTTCGTACATGTTCATAGGTTTTAGATAAAAACATTATTTATACACTTGTATAGCTTAGTACCTGATCACATTTCAGTATCTAACGTAGCTAACTTTTAACTTGATTTAATAAAAAGGTTCAAAATGTGCTTTGTCATGAAGCGGATGCTCTACATGATTACGAAAAAAAAAATGAAATTAATTATACATATTTATTAGCCCCCCAACAGAAACTTTTGATTTAAATTATATTAGAACCTTGGAATCAGAGCAAGCCACCAAATAGACCTAAAATATTCTGTATTTAAGGATATAAAAAGAAATCTTGGACATTATTCACACAGCGCCATCTAGCGCCAAACTAAGCATGTGCTGTCGGTGCCAAACAATAGATAAAATATAGTATCTTTTTTTAACAAACATTTTCACCTTTTTATTAAATGAAATCGCAACAAACTATTCACAGATACATCTACAAGACATATCCATTGCCCAACAAAACAACAGAGTATCTACACTACCTCGATACGCACAGACAGACTACGCGAACACACCTATTGTATATAGACAGCGAATCCTAACCTTACTGCTAGATGCAATAAAACGCGACTTTAAAACCTAGTTTAATCCCTGTCAGATATTATGTTCGTGATACATAATTTATCTAGATATCTATGTTGTACAATAAAGCTCTAATAAATAAACAAAATGTTATGATATCTCTTGTTACAAAAGAAGATTTTTTTCACCTTTACTGGGCAGTGTCACTTCAGTTGGCAGACAGACAGACACACAGCCCACCGGAATGTTAGCGGCCCCTGCGGCCTATTCCATTGAAGGACAATTTCCCAGAAAGCGTTACTCAATGAGCTGCCAGAATGTAGGCTCATCTGGTCGCAGAAATATTAACCAAAAGGATTGCAACTCCCTGTCTAGTGGAGATTTTGTGCAATCCAATTGGTTAATATTTCTGTTTCTCCGCTCCGCTGCCTCGCTCCGCGCCGGTGAACAGGCACCCTTACACAGCCGTTTTTCGCGTGCTAAAGTCGCGTTTTATATGCATAATATTAACATTCTTTAAAGCTAAACATAAATCACAAACAACATCATTACGTAGTCATGTGCTGTCATTTATTGCTTTACGACATTGTGTTTGAATTACAACACGTTTTGGCCTACACAATCAGCAAAAACATTTCAACATTTACCCTCAACCCACGCGAGGGTTACAAAAAATAAATGTTTTCAACTGAGCATGAAAAAAAAACATTCTTATTGAAAACGAAGATGTTGACATGCTTATTTTGATTGTATATGACAAAAACCGTCTTAATTAGCAAGGAAAAAAATATGTTTTTAACAAGATCTTGACAGATGACCCAAAACTATCAAATGCAATAAATCTCTTTATAAATTTCAAAGAACAATGCCCATTTTTGGTCAACCCGTGGACAGTTGGCCAATTAATGTTGTATGGCTCGTGGGCATTGTTCTTTAAGAATTTAAACAGTTGTTTATTTTATGTATGTACTTATTCTTCTTCTTCTTTTCGTACTTTTTTGCAAGTTACTTTCGAAAGCTAACTTAGAAAAACCTTAAAAAATACCAGAACAGTTTCAAGTCTCCTGTCAAAATGTTGCCCGTGTAAAAAATAATTACATATTTTTAAATATTTGCGCTAAAATATAAACGAGAAATGGACATTGAAAATGCAGAGCGAGGTATAGTAAGTAGGACATTTAGAGCACCAAATTATTATTAACATCTTAGAAATAAATCTTACAAAGATTGAGTCAGAAAAAGGACGTAACTGAATTCATATTAAACTCCATTAAAACGCTGAGTCGACGAAAATGTGCACATTTGAATATCAAAACTGCAGCTAATACGCTACAACTAAGCTTATTTAAAACCCTTATGTAGTGCCGGTTCTACGGAATGCTATATATACAAAAATACACTTATGACAAAAAGAAATGACACAGCAAAAAGTGACGCTCAGAAAGTTATAATGGAGAATGTTACTAGGTATGCGAAACAGCTTGTAACTTTGTCACAGTAAAGCCTATGTGAATATAAACACATTATTTTTTGTTCCATGCCAAAATATCAATTAGTTTAGATTTTATAGACATTTAAAAATCCCGTTCGCCGCGCGTCGGCCATGCTGGCGCTGCAGTACAATGACGTCACAGGTCCTAGTACGTTGCGCGCTCCGGTAAGGTTCACTACGAAATAACCGTACCGGAGCGCGCAACGTACTGCGTGAGAGGGTGTAAAGTGACGTCACCGCAACGAGCTCCGGCCGGCCAACACTCGCGCCGTTTAAAATTCAATATCTCGGGAACTAAGTGACATATCGAAATAATTTTTATACACATTTTTTTTATTTCATATGGACTATAAGAAAAGTTAAAAATCAAAACTAGCTAACATTCTCCACAAACTTATCTGTTCCGGTGGCCAAAATTGGAACTACGTGAAATGCAATGCAAAAACGATATTTAAACTCCTTAAAACGTAACATGATTAGAATGATAGCTGTCAAAGTGTTGTGGCTCTCTTGCTCGCTCTCAATAAACCTCCATCGATGTGTCTCAATCTACAAAAAAATTAAATCTTAGAGATGAGGTTTATTTAGAGCGAGCGAGAGAGCCACAACACTTTGACAGCTGTCATTCTAATCATGTTACGTATTATGGAGTATAATGACTGTTTTAAATACGAGTAGACAGTAGCGACGCCGCCATCGGAACAGATAAGTTTGTCGGTCTATAACCGAGTTTGAAACCGCTATTTCAGTGATTTGAATCTCTGCGCGCACTAAGCTCTTCAATGAAGAAACACATCGTGAGGAACCTCAGTCGCATGGCTGTGTAGCCAAGATTCAAATGGGTCTGGTTTCCCCCTGTCAAGGATTACGGAATCTTTTTCCTGTGTCATTTCTATTTGCGCCTTATATACACATACACATCTATTATTGTGCTGTCAGTTTGTCCATTGTCACAAAATGACAAGTACTTGCAAGAAATTACTTACAAAATATTGCATAAATAGCATATTGTGACAATGAACTTTTGTAAATACTAATGTCTTACGTAATATGTCTATAAACTTAACTTCGACTTTGCAATAAAATTATTTACTATATAATGATCTATAAGTGAATATTTTTATACAAAATAAGTATTATATTGTATTATTTAAGATAAAAGTAAAGTTTTTTGCATCTTTGTATTTGAAAATGTCAGAAGTCAATTTTGCAGACATATTAGACTATACGTGTATGTATTTACATTTATACAACAATCTTTGATATATTTTACTATTAAATACTTACGAAGTGAATTCGAAAAATATATTTCTTTTAGGTACTTTGAAGTTTTAAAATAATTTTAAATTATCTACACAATAACGTTCTAATTTTGGTGCGATTCAAGCATATTTTTACTACAAGTTACAAGGTATATTGGTAAATAAACATTTCGAAATCACCAGATGCTTAGGTAAGTAATTAAATATCAGGGCAGGGCGAAACTTCCATTCAAATCATAGTTATCGAATATAAGTTGGTTTAAAACCCAAATAATTGTATATCTATTATGAGACCTTTCAAAATAGTACTAAGCAATCACGTAGGAGTAAGTGCATTTGTTTTTATTCTTAAATTGAAACTTACTTCATATTTCACCTGCTTAAGGTAAAATGCTTGACAAATTATAATAATAATATGTAAATATTTCGAATTACCTCCAAACCTTAGATATCTACTTATAAGGTTACATTCGTTTAACACAATAGAACAAGTAAAGTCAACAGCAGATCAATCTACCCTAATCTGTCATCCCCTTATTACAAAAAAAAAACGATAGAACAGGTTTAAGCCTGTTCTAGTTAGTGCAGGTACTAAGTCCGAACTAATAATAATAATTTAAAACCTTCCATTACAAAACAAATACCAACATAAGAATAATTTACTGTCACTAACTCGTTCAGTGCGTTTCATTTTACAAGACTTTGTTTTATGACATGTTTTAAAATCTAAAAATAATAATTATTTATTTATTCACGTGTTTTAGTAATGTTAGAAAAAGTAACATACATATATTTTATAATTTTCGTTCACAAAATTATGTTATTCTTTTTATACGTAAAACGGAGCGAAATTTTGCATTACTGATTTAGAATATTTAGCTGAAGATTATAAAAATTTGACAGATTAGAGTAAATTAATATGCAGCCGACTGTACTTCAGTTAGCAGACAGGCACGCAGCCCACCTGATGGTAAGCGGTCACTGCGGCCTATTCCATTGAGGGACACTTCACCAGCGTCGCTCAATGTGCTGCCAGACTGTAGGTTCCTTTCTTCAAATAACAGTAAAATATTTGACTACTTAAGTTTTTAAATGTATTTACGATAAATGGCCGAACGCAGGTACTCAAGACTGATATTCTATGTTATTCGAGTGAACTGTACCTACAACACAAGCTGGTGTATAACATACGTCATATTATGACATCGGCTAATTTATTGTCAAATTTATAAAATTATGAAACTAGACATTTTCCAAAGTTATAACCGTAAGACAATTAATAATTTATTAAAAACCGATTTGTGCGTCAAAATATGATATAATATTTTTAGAGAATCTAGCATAAACCATTATAATATGTTTTTAGTTATTAGATTTTAAAATTTTCTTAAGGTTATTGGCAACTGATAGGAAATATAGGCGTCATAATTATGACACAAATTATAAAACAAGCCTACGTCATAATATGACCATAATATGAAATAGTAAAATTCACTAATATTAATATAGGTGACCGATAGGAAAATAGATTGTGCGCCTGTTTCACGACTGAGAGATAAGTTTGTATCTGTATCTTTTAGATAACTAAGATGCTGTCTCTATTTTGAATTAAAAAGAAAACATCTTAGTTATGTGACAGATTAAATATTATTATTAACTTATTCGTCAGTGTTGAAAGTGGCACGTCATAATTATGACATAGGATATAATAAAGTCCGTTCACGAAAAGTTGTCCCCTAGCCATTATATTGGCAGCATTGCCTACGGTTTTTGTCGCAATGTTCCCGCACCTTCAACACAAGCTCCCTTGCACTGCTTTTGAATACTTTTGGAATGATTTATTTTAAAAATATCACCAAACAAACAGAGCTTTACGCTTTGTTAATCTGACAAAAGCAGATTGACAGTTTTGACGAACAATTGGTACCAATATAGCGGCTAGGGCACAACTTATGGTGAACGGACTGTACATTATTCTGCTTTGTCAAATTATGACATTTTAGTAATATTCTGACGAGTATCATAGTATGACTGATTTTTTCAAGTGTAATCATTTTATAACACTTTAATACTAATAAAAATATTGGTGCATTTTTTATAACTACTGTACATTTAGACTAACTTGACATATTTTAAAGCGATATTACTCTGGCTAATATTATTCTTGAACATAATATTTAAAATTATTATAATACTGGCCTGACCTGTGTGGTCATTTAATGTACTTTTATGGTCAAAAAATGTCTGCCACTGTTACCATTTGCATGCCTCGTCTATAGGCTAAATATGTGAAACAAGCTATGTATGTTCAACAACTTAATGTACCATATTTATTGCAAATAAACAATTTATTATTTATTATTACCGGATACAGTATCATAAAACATTAAATTACGTTCAATGTGTCACTGGCAAAAGAAAAGGTACTGGCTTATTCACCACGCTTGCCAAATGCGGATTGGTAATCACAAATCCGAGCTGTGTACGAAAAATCTGACACAAATTTTGCCCAACCCTAGAACCGAACCCAGAAATCACGGCCTAGTACTTAAACCAGTAGACTATCGTAGCGTTAAAAATCTAGCCTGAATTCGGCTAAGCTCAACGATTGACCAAGTGAGCTTATATCGTATGCTGGTGACAAAGTGGTAAACATTTCGTGACGAATTTTGATATTTTTTTCAATTTAGCTTTATATCTACCAAGTACTGTAGAATCTGGTGGTAACCCAAACACCCAGACTCGAGTAGTCATAAGTACAAAAATCAAACCTGCGACCCTTGCTTACTTAAAGAGAAACTACAACACTTGGGAAATGCCATATTAGTTAAATTTCTAAAACTAATATTAATAATATCCAGCAATTCCTTTTTCGTTGATATAACAAGTAAATACTTTTATACATAAATATAATACATTAGCTACATACACATTGATATAAAACATCGATTTATAACGAGTTTTAGTCCATTTTAGGCTATTAGATTATTGCCAGACAACGGATAAACATTACTCATATACTTTCTTTTTGTAAATACATACATAACATACATAGAAACACCTAGACCGATACAAACTGACATGTTCATGCATCATGTTTGTACCGTGCGGGGATCGAACCCGCGACCTTTGGTGTAATAGCCGACTTCTCGACCATTACACCAAATGGCTCGTCAAGTAAAGTCAATATTTGCGAAGCGCCATCTAGCTCAATACTAAAATTTCGATATAAATCGATGTTTTTATAGTTTTTTTATATATTTAAAACTACAAAAATATAACACGCGATCTAATTATAATACAATCTAACATAACATATATATTATGTACATTTTGTCATATGGCAACATTTTTAAATTAAATAAAGTATCAGCCTAATAATGTCCCACTGCATGGCAAAGGCCTACATCTTTGAAATCAAGTTATCGCTACAATGATGGGTACTGGCTCAATCACCACGCTTGCCAAATGCGGATTGGTGATCACCAACACCAAATTTGACTGGGGAATTGAAGACCCCGGTACAGTCAGCGCCAAAATGATCTGAGCGTTTAAACCTACCAAAAATATCTAAACATTTGACAAAAAATCGCTCTTAGCACAATACTTTTAAGTGTAAATATCGTTTGTTGACTTTGTTGTCATTTGTTCTCAAACAACGAATGAAAATGCACCTTTACGTCTTAAGGTAAGGTTGATTTTTGCCAAATGTTCAGATATTTTTGGTGGTTTTGAATGCATAGATCATTTTGACGCTGACTCTAGACTATCGAGGCATTAATCTGTGTGTTTATAAATTATATTTATTGCTTTCGGTATAATATTACATAACAATATATAATAAAAATATTAGACAACATCACATACATTGATCTGACCCCAAAGTAAGTAGCGTAAGCACTTGTGTTATGGGTGTCAGAAACAACGAAGGTACCACAAATATATACTTAAATACAAATAAACATCCAGACACAGAACAAACACAAATGTTTATCACATAAGTGTTTGTCCTGGGTGGGATTTGAACTTATATGAATGTACATTATTTGGAATGTATTATAATAATTATATAAAATAAATATAATACTTTCGGGACAAAACTATCGAAGAAAAGGTATATTATGTTAAAGGAGACATTCAACTTTGCACATTGACATAATTTAATATCGCCAATATCGGCCAAAGCTTTGGCCGAAGCCGAAAATTTCAAAGTGCCGAAAGTTCTTCAATATTTCAAATTAGTGCCAAAAGTTATTCAACGTGTTTGTTGAGCTCACCAAACACGTTGAAGAAATTCCTCGAATTTCCTAAATAAAACCAAACGCTTCAGCCGAAAATGACGCCAAACAGAAGTTTCGGCTTCGACCAAGATCTCCCCTTCAGTTGGAAAATCGACTTTAAATATATGAAGGGGACGTGCATTATCGCTTAGCGTCGAACTGTTTGACCAAGTCGGGAATTGCATTGGGCTCGACGGGAACCAGGCGCGATAGCTCGTCCAAACTGTGTACGTAGCTCAGCTTTCTGAAGAATTTTGAGCTGCAAAAATATGTCAAGAATTAGCCTTATAATGTCCCACTGCAGGGAAAAGGCCTAAAACATTAAAAAAAAAACATTTTTAAAGGCATTGGATGAACAAATGACTGTTTCTCTTACCTTACAAACGGTTTAGTTAATATCACGAAGGACTTGAGCCAGAACGTAGGGTGAACTAGGTACAGATGCTTCAGACTTTTTCTTAATCTGAAAAACAAAATAATATATCTGTGTCAGTATTCGAACCGAACACAACTCCAGGCGTATAATACAGAATCGTAAGTGGGCTTGTCCGTTTAGGTGCAATTAGTCCAATTCGCGTTTCGTTCAAACAAACTCGGGAACCACTTTGATAAGATAAAAAGAGCTTTCGGGTTAAAAAAAACCCGGAGCGGCTTTGTGCGAAGTACAGTTGCTGGCCCCTCAGGCGTTAAAAAAGGAAAAGTTGTGCGAGCGTCTTAGCTTTGGCCGCGACCGCTAAGCAGGCGTCCTAAGCCAGTCTATTGAGTTTGTTATTATATAAGGGCGTACGGTGGCGGACATCAGTGTCTGATCACTTTTGAAAAAATATGCTGTGCACGCGCATCGTGAGTTCTTAGGAGCGGCGCTTGTAAACGAGAAAATTAGGGATGCATCCGATACCGATACCGATATATCGGCGATACTTCGGTTTTGCCGATATATCGGTATCGCCGATATTTTTATAAGAGTAGAATAGAATAGAATAGAATTTTTTATTTTGCTTAAAACATGGTACATGAGTAATGTTAAAAGTTGTGTGTTAGATCGCATGTTTAGCCGTCGCAGCGGCATGCAAAAATAATTATAAAAATGTGCACAAGTTAAGATTAATTAAATATCCTAAGTAACATTCATTCTGCCGTATCGGTATCGTATCGGCAAAAAGGCGTATCGAGGCATCCCTAGTGAAAATACTGCACAGGATTTTAGCCTTAAGGGTGATCAGGCACGCTTGTCCTCGATAGTACCTCCTGTCGATGAGCTTGTAGCACTCGTGCAGCCAGTGGAAGGTGGGCAGGCGGCGGCTGCCGGCGCTGCCGTGCAGGTACACCAGCACGTACTCGTCCGTCACCAGCCGCTCCAGCGTCCAGATCACGTACCTATAATATATCATCACTGTTATTAATATCTAAGAACTGTGATGTATTACTTAGCAAAAACACTTACTTGTGCCTTTTATATGGACTTAACAGAAGCATTCGACTTCGTTACGACCTATTCAAGTCTAATTTCAGTAATAGAATGCAACCAACTAAAATAACTACAATATGTCCGACGTCGAAAACTAAGAAAGAATACTATTTAATATAAAGAAGTTTTCTTTGGTGTACCACAAGGCAGTGTGTTGGGTCCATTGTTATTCATCGTTTACATCATGGCTAGAGGTTAGGAAGCCTCGATGGTCTAGTGATTTAAGTAACGCCTCGATGGTCTAGTGGTTTAAGTACCGGGCCAAAATCTCGGGGTCCTGGGTTCAATACCCGGGTCGAGCTAACTAACGGTTTTTTCGGACACAGCTCGGGTTTGTGATCAGACACCAAGCCGCATTTAGAAAAGAAAGAAAGAAAAACATTTATTGGCCCAAAAAACACAAGATTACACAAAAAAAAATAATAACAATTAAAATAAAAAATAAAACAATTTTACTTAAAAACTAACATTATACAGGCCAATAGGGTTCTGCCTCAGCAATATGCTGCTGTGACATTTAGAAAACACCACAGCAGCGCTGGTATTCTGGCAGAATCCATAAGAGTGGCGCAAGAAAATAAATAAATACTGTAGAAGGGATACATACCTACATAATAATTATTTAATGAGAGATAAAATAAATACTAATTGATACAAAGGTATGTGTACACAGTTTTTTTTTAAGTTATTGGCCGCACAGTTTTGTTCCATTGCCAACGTGAAGTGAAATGACAATTTTGACATTTAAAATTTTGACACCACACAAAATCACATAATTAAAATAAACACAGAACAAGAAAAATAATACAGCGACTGCTTTTCACTCAAAGATAAATAAAATTTCAAAATATAAGATTTATCAAGAATTATACACCAAATAATGCAAAATACTTACTAAATACTAACTACGTACGTACTATTGTGACGGAAATACCTAATGAACCCGAGGTGGTAATGTTACTCGGAAGAAGACCACAATCTTAGGTCATGGCCACCGTTTTCATCGGTGTCTGGAACTAGGATCTGCTGAAACCACACCGCGACGTGATGAACCAGATGGTAAGTCTAATTGTTTTTGTGTTTGAAGCAGATGTGTTTGCAATTTCTTCTTAAACGCATTTGTTACTTTCAGTTCACGCAACGGGGGAGGCAGATCGTTCCAGCACCGAGACGCGGCGAACCTAAAGGATCCACGGAAGGCCATAGTTCGATGCTTTATTGCTGCAAAGATGGAAGTGCATGTCCTGTTGGGGTACCTACTGCGAGTGTGAGCCCAACTCAGCTTTTTCAATAGGTATTGTGGCTTCCCAGTCCCAATGATGTTAAAGAGGAGTGCTGCCAAGTGTAATTTGACATGCGTGGTGATTAAGCCCATGATAAGTATCATTGTAGCGATAACTTGATTTCAAGGATGGCCTTTGCCCTGCAGTGGGACATTATAAGGCTGATACTTAGAGGTTAGGTGGTACTCACAGGAAAAGGTTGTCCATGACGTAGCGATAGTCTGCGCGGGTGCAGTGGGGCAGTTTGTTGGTTCCATTGTTATTCATCATTTACATCATGGCTAGAGGCGCTCGTGGCGCAGTGTCAGTGGTTCGTTTGAGATAACGAAAGTCAAGCTACCCACGCCGCGGTCGGTTAATGGATGGGTGACCATTCTGACCACATTTAGTGACATTTATTTCGAGCGTTTCCGTGCTTCAGAAGACACGTTAAGCTGTTGGTCGCGGCTGATATTTACTAATTTCGATTTAGATATTAGTCGTCAAGCCTAGTCAGAGGTCATTTGGCGGCTTGATAACATCTGACATTAAGGTTGGTCACTTGCCTTACGCACCCCTCCACCAACCCGCACTAGGCCAGCTGGAGTAACACCCACACTATCTCACAATTGAGATAAGGCCTGTGTCCCAGCGGTGGGAACGTATATACAGGTTGGTTATGATGATGGTAGGTTGATGATGATGATGACACCATGGCTAGTGGTTAGGTGGTACTCACAGGAACAGGTTGTCCATGACGTAGCGGTAGTCCGCGCGCGCGCAGTCGGGTAAGTGGCAGGCGCTGAACACGATGACGGCCGAGCCGAGCGCGTCGTACCCGCCGTGGGACACCACGCGCTTGTACGGCTCGATCACCTGCACACCCATCATATATCATCACAACAGGCTAGAGATCAACTCCCACTATTGGACAAAAACAAAAATTTAAATCAAATCATAATAACAATGATGGATACTGGCTTAATCACCATGCTTAGCTTGTATTGATACTAGGTCTCTATTTTTAAAAGAATTTTAAGTGAACGCTGTTTTGAAAAAACCATCCAAAAATTACATAGTAAAAGTTTGATTGCTTATATATTTAAAATGTGACACTTTATGGGTTTTCGTATAATGACACTTAATGATTGTATTGATATTAGGTATTAATTTGTTTTTAGTTAAATTCAAAAAAATAAAATGGCGAATCGGTAAGTCAACCTCGATACAAAAATCTTTATAGCCCTTTTGCTCTGACCAGAAATATAACTCCGAGATCACAGCTCATTGCTAAAATCACTATACAATTGAGGCATTTAGACCATCTCGTAGAAATAATGTCCTTTATTTATACAAAGAAATACCCACTAATACAAACATCTGTACCGTGCGGGAATAGAACTCATTACCTTCATATCGCATGTGGAATGCGTATCGCCCCGGCGCACGCTGACGTACGACCGCTCGTTGCTAAGCTCCTCCGCCGCGGAATATTCCGGGATGGGGTCGCTATACTCACTAAGTGTGGTGGGGGACTT
Organism: Mecyna flavalis; assembly: GCA_949319885.1. Classification (NCBI taxonomy): domain Eukaryota; kingdom Metazoa; phylum Arthropoda; class Insecta; order Lepidoptera; family Crambidae; genus Mecyna; species Mecyna flavalis. The sequence continues at coordinate 7,740,592 of OX439420.1, read as the reverse complement.
TGATCTGAAAACAAAAGATAAAGCTCAAGAAACAATACGGTTAAAAAATATCTGAAGAGCAAAAGAATTTAATATGTAAATCACATTACTGAATAGATTATTTTTTATTATTTATATTTCTTTTCTTTTCAATACTTTAACACTTTTTTCAATAATTTGACGAGCCATTTGGTGTAATGGTCGAGAGTTCGGCTATTGCACCAGCGGTCGCGGGTTCGATCCCCGCACGGTACAAACATTTGTGTGCATGAACATGTCTGTTTGTATCGGTCTGGGTGTTTCTATGTATAATATGTATGTATTTACAAAAAAAAAGTATGTTAGTAATGTTTAGCCGTCGTCTGGCACCCATAGCACAAGCTAATGCTTAGTTTGGGGCTAGATGGCGCTGTGTGAATAATGTCCAGCGATATTTATTTATTTATTTAATACTGGATGTGCAAAAGAATACACTATTTAAATGAAATTCCTAACTAAATTATTTCATCGTATTTTATTTCTTTTCATTTCAATATCAGAACACTTCACTTTTTTATGCTAAATCAGTTTGGCAGACAGGCACGCAGGACACCTGGTGGTAAGCGGCCACTACGGCCTATTCTATTAACAATTTACCATTTCTGTCATTCAGATATTCGAGCCTTTGATTTCTTTACCAGGAAGCGTCCTTCAATGTGCTGCCAGACTGTAGACTCATCTGATCTTCGAGCCTCTGATTTCAAGTGTACTGGCTCCCACATTAATATTGCCGGAACACAGCCAGAGCTGTTATGGCGGCAGATTTCACCTGTGGGTTGGTAGCTAGCCAGTCGGACTCTGAAAAAGTCCTTTCACCAGCTTTACCCATGGCGGGAATCGAACCCACGACCTCCGGGTATAAGGCTCATCCCCTGTTTCACGGAGGCGGTCAAAATTTATTTTTTATTTTTATATGCATTTCATACCTCATATCCTCTGTCTCATTATGTCGAGGGTTGTCGTCCTGCTCTTTAGGTGGTTGGGGGGAGGGAGGGGGAGGTTCGTCCTCAGACTCCATGGAGCAAGCACTAACGCTGTCCAGACTGCATCTGTCTTCTTCCGGAGGCTGAAATAAGCATCTTAGATAAAGAACCAAGAATCAAATCGAGAACCAAGAATCAATTGAGAACCAAGAATCATTTGAGAACCAAGAATCTAACCAAAAGCCAAGAATCAAAAAGTTTTGACTTGCAGAAAAATATCATTTAAGTTCCGAAAAAAAAGACTTTGAGTGGACGTCTTTGACTTTGAGAAAGTTTTTTGGATTTTGTGTTTCTGAATGTTGTTTACGCGTGCCGTGCCTAACCTAATCGAGACAATACAATTTGTAAATTATAAAACCCATAATACTACTTCAATCTATCATATATCGTACAACCGCAACTGGCACGCATAATACTCGTATCCATGTTCTCAATTCCGTATGTTTGTAAACACACCGTGCGAACGTTTCTTTGCCCTTTGTTTGTGAAACCTGCCACCGTTTGTGAACAAGTTGACACTTACATTCCCTCTAATATGGTTGAGTGAAATTATGGCTGGCACATACGTCATACTTGTGCTGCAGGTGCCACCTTTGGGCACTGGTCTTCCAGGGCTCACGGATTTTTCTAGATTATAGTCTCATTCTTATACTTTATACTGTATGGCTTGGTATTCTAAAACTAATCAGTAATTGTAACAAACAAATTGTAAACAAACATGGCGATGAAAAAGAGTAACTGTCGAGTTTCTTGCCGGTTCTTCTCGGCAGATGACTGCATTCCGATACCGGTGGTAGAGTCACTCTGTAATTGACGATTCATAAATACTTGATACAAGTTTACATGAATAAAGAATATTTTGATTGATTGATTTAGTTTCATTGTGGAACTTAAAGTATTGGTTGCATTTTGAAGGCGTATTACACTGACCTTCAACTCCATTATAAAGATGTTAAACTTACTTTTTTCAAAAGAAAATGTGTTTAAGTACTTTAACCAGAACAAGCCCTCGTTTGTATTTTTTGTACTCTTGTTGCGAATATCTTAGGCTATCTAACTTAATGCTAGCACTGAACACGTTTATAAAAGTGAAAATTTAGAAAAGGTTAGCAATATCTTGAAAACCGAGCAACTTTTACTGAGGTCATGTTAGGCTTGTTCGATGCCTCGTGCTGGCCTACCCCCAGTGTCACTGTGACGTGTCATTTTTAGGACACCCTGTATATTAGAAAAAAATACAATTTGTCTAGGTATCAGGCGGGGCATGGCCCGGACAGCAAGGGGCGCGGGTTCGATCCCCGCCTGATACACAAATTGAATTCTTTCCAATTTTTAATATAAATAAAAATACTTTATCATGACTTACAATGTGTATCTTCCTCCGTGTCCCCGGCGGGCTCTTGGCGGGCTTGTGTCGCAGCGCCACGCTGCCGGTGTAGGGGTCCAGCAGCGCCTGGTACGCGGACCGGTCCTCCTGCGTGGATACCGATGATATCACGTCTGGCGAGTCTAGGGTCTGTGGGGGAGAATTAATAGTTTTAAGATTTATAGTGGATTGTCCACTTGAGCCGCTTGTCTGAAGTTCTTTTCTCTGTACAGAAAACCACAGTAAAGTAGCACTTTAACTGATAAGTTATTTATTAGATCACCAACAAGATTAACATACATAATAATTGGAAATACATAGTTTAAAAAACTAAAAAACACGCTTTTAGCACGCACTAAAAAAAATAACATATTGCCGCCATATTGGATTTAAGTCACGTGACTATTTTTTGTTTTCCTGACAGCAAACCCTTTCATTTGACACCCATATCATGGGGTGGATTTCAAACAGCCAGTCCGCCATGTTGGGGAGGCCGCCATATTGGATTTTTAATAACGTTTCTTAGCTAGTCATGCATTGTCATCAGAATTAAGAGCGTGTGCAAAATTTCATCCTAATCTAAGACCGGGAAGTGGGTCAAATTAAGATTCCAAGATTTTCTTACATACATAGTTACAAGTGAAGCTAATATAAAGCGTGTAATAGAAGGGATTTATTCTAAATGAAATCTTACTTAGAGATGACAATGGCATGCAAATATGATATGACAACATTAACATTAAGAGTGCTTGACAAAAAAAAATTAATTCAAAATATTTAATTTGCTTTATCAGTGAGTAAAGGTCCTTAGCGGCAAATGTTTGCAGCGTGAAGAACATTCTCTTTGTTGCCAACGTTATGTTTTCCTTTTCAATGCAGGAGTCAGGTGGACGCAAATTATACCTCTGGTGTTACAAACGTTTATAGGCGACCGTCAACACGTAACATAAGCATAAGCAATATTTTCGTGGTATAAAAAAAAATATTTATTATTATTATTATTATGAGCCTATAACGTCCCACTGCAGGGCAAAGGCCTCCCTACCCTTCTTCCATTGTTTGCGGTCCTGTGCAATGACACGCCAGCTCTCGTCAAAGGAGGACGGGCAAAAATATATGGGACGCGTACCCACCGACCAATAACAACCAGACGCGTATGTCGTTAGAAAGCTCTTTTCATGACTATCATTTGTTATTATGGGGGCTAGTCTCAATTCGTTGTGGGGAAAATGTTATAGTTACTTTAATGTTGTTTATTCTAGATATCTAACAAAACAGTTTTTGTGTGGATTCCATATACTTTTAGCATTATAATGTTAAGTATGAGGTCAGACAAATCGTGAAAAAGAAACTTATAATAAAAAAAAACAAGCACAATTCTTATTATTTAAAAACTATAATAATCTATGTTGTCTATTATTACATCATTTAAAAATGCTGCTGGAGGATTGAACACTTCATGCCTTGCGTAACCAATGTAATTGACACTTTAGTATTGCAAATATTACCTGTCGTAACATTTCAATAAATTCTAACATAACATAACACAAAACAAAATAAACAATGATAATATATCTGGAACTAACAACTTTTATTTTAATAGATATAAGTAACTATAACATTTTCCCCACAAGGAATTGAGACTAGCCACTCAAAGCCGAACCGGCACTCGCGTGCCGCTTAACAATAGATTTTCTATTGTGTCTGGTTTTCCGGGGCCAGAAGGACTAGCCCCCATAATAACAAATTATAGTCATGAAAAGAGCTTTCTAACGACATACGTCTGGTCGTTATTGGTCGGTGGGTGCATTCCGTCATTTAAGTAACTATGTATAACATTTTCCCCACAACGAATTGAGACTAGCCCCCATAATAACAAATGATAGTCATGAAAAGAGCTTCCTAACGACATAAGTCTGGTCGTTATTGGTCGGTGGGTGCATTCCATCATTTGAGTAACTATAACATTTTCCCCACAACGAATTGAGACTAGCCCCTATAATAACAAATGATAGTCATGAAAAGAGCTTCCTAACGACATACGTCTGGTCGTTATTGGTCGGTGGGTGCATTCCATCATTTGAGTAACTATAACATTTTCCCCACAACGAATTGAGACTAGCCCCCATAATAACAAATGATAGTCATGAAAAGAGCTTTCTAACGACATACGTCTGGTCGTTATTGGTCGGTGGGTGCATTCCATCATTTGAGTAACTATAACATTTTCCCCACAACGAATTGAGACTAGCCCCCATAATAACAAATGATAGTCATGAAAAGAGCTTTCTAACGACATACGTCTGGTCGTTATTGGTCGGTGGGTGCATTCCGCCCGTCATCCTTTGTCCAAGAATATTTATTTACTTACATGATGTACTAATCCAATGCCACTGGACATCTCGATAGGCAGTTCGAAGTTTGGAATCTTGCGCAGATGAGACGGCGATTCGCACCATTCCGCCACCTGCCGGACAACAAGTGTAACTAAGAAATCTATAGATTTTTTTCTGATTATGGTAAGTGAGTAAAACCTGCAGTCGAATGGCGAATACTACACATTCGATATTTTATCGTGATATTAGGATCGAAATCCAGGATCACGATATTTATTGAGTGTGTGGTATAGAGTATCACATATCGTGATACGTGATACGCTATACTACACACTCGATAAATATCGTGATCGTGGATTTCGATCCAAATATCACGATAAATATCGAGCGTGTAGCATTCGCCAATGGCTGTGTAGCCATGCTCCAATTGGTCTGGTTCCCTGTCAAGGGTTAGGGAGGTCAGATGGTTGTCGCTGCAATGTAATAACTATGTAGTTAGTAGACTCGCCAAATCCTGGATCATGACTAGATCAAACGTACCTTACTGACTTAAGTTTTTATATTATAAACATTTATTATTGTGCTGTAAGCTTTTTTTATACCAAATCAATTGGCAGACAGACACGCAGCCCACCTGATAGTAAGCGGTCACTGCGGCCTATTCCATTAAGTGACACTTCGCCCGGAAGCGTCGCTCAATGTGCTGCCAGACTGTAGGCTCATCTGATCTTCGAGCCTTTAATTTCAAGTGTACTGGCTCCCATATGAATACTGCCGGAACACAGCCAGAGCTGTTATGGCGGCAGATTTCACCTGTGGGGGTAGCTAGCCAGTTGGACTTCGAGAAAGTCCTACCACCAAACTTGTAAACTTGTAAACTGTCACAAAATCCTGGATAGCTCATCCTGACTAGGTGACTAGACCGGGAGAGAAAGCAAGAAAGAAGAATAAGATATCTTACCCCAGAATGAAACTCTTCAGGATCAGGTATATCGATACTAGACTTAGGTGTACTGTGCCCTGTATTCTTGTCGAGGAACTTAAGCATGCCATCGCCCCTATGTCCATCTAGCATATGGTTCAGATTCCTAGGAGGCGTCTCAAGGGCGCTATCGAGTCTTATGACCCTCTTTTTCTCAAGTATCTCTGCGCTTCTTACTATATCTGGCGGCATCTAGAAGAAAAGACATTTGCAACGCACGTTATATAGGGACTCGAGACCTGGCGCGACTCCTCGACCAATCGCAGCGTGCCACGCTCGCACCGTGCCGCGTCAGCCAATCGCAGCGCGTTAATATGATAGACTGCGGCAGCGCTCTGCAGCACTGCCACGCGATTGGCCGACGCGAGACAGAGAGTTGACGTTTGATTTTAAATGTGAAGTCGTTGGGAAAATATCAAAATTGTAATCTACGAGGATCGTCTTGCTTAATACGACAACTCTTAAAGCTGAAAATTGGTTGTAGAAATTTGACAGATTAGGGCAGTCTGATGTGCTGGCGACTCACTGATTTCCATAGACAACTGGATAGGCGATTAATAATAATATAATAATAATAAATAATAATAATAAATAATAATAATAAATAATAATAATAAATCTTTATTGAAACCAAAAACACTTATAACAAATTATAGTTAGCGTTAACACCTGCAGTAGTCAGGGACTGTGTCGCAGATATAAGCGCCCACCTCACAAGACGGGCGTTTCATACAAATAGTTTTTTATCTTTTAAACAGATTGATACAAAAAGAAATACACAGAAACATTGAAAATGAGTGTGTGTGTAATTTTGTGTGCGTGTGAGTGAGTGTATGTATGTATGTGTGTGTGTGTGTGTGTGTGTGTGTGTGTGTGTGTGTGAGTATGTGTGTGCGCTTCTTTGATTAGTACCAAACATTTGATCCGATTTGAAAATCGCCTTATTGGCGCTGAGAGCAGTAGTTAGTGTACTTGGAACTAATAATAGTGCTGACTTCCGCAGATAAACTTCGATAATGCTGTCATTGTCAATGTTAATGGCTGTCCATTTGAAGCGTAGACAGAGAAAATTGAAGTCATTTTAGTTCCCAGTACACTATTGGGGGCGCTTCAAATCGACAGAAAAAATAGCTGTCATTTCAATGTCTATAGCCTTTCATGCGTAATACGCTGAGCGTATTATCATATAGAGCTCAGTGTGGCGACTATACAAAATCTATACATAAATTGACATGATTGACATGGCCCCAAAGTAAGTAGCTTAAGCACTTGTGTTATGGGTATTAGAAGCAACAAGTATCACAAATTTAAACCTTAATATTAATAGCCTTTCAGTCGCGGCCTTGTTCTTATAAATTATACGATGTTATCCTACTTCCTACTAATATTATAAATGCGAAAGTCTGGATGTTTGGATGTTAAGATGTTTTTTTTTTATCATTCAATTTCATGTTCTTCATGTTTAGATGTTTGGATGTTTGTTACTCAATCACGCCTAAACAGCTGAACTTTTTTAGATGAAATTTGGCACACGTATAACCCGGAATAGGACATAGGCTATAAAATTCCTACGGGAAACGTCTCATTCCCGCGGGAATATCAATTTTGAAACTACTGAACCGATTTGAATAATTCTTTCACTGTTGGTAAGCTACACTATCCCCGATGAACATAGGGTACTTTTGATCCTGGAAATGTGGGGGGGTTGTGAAAAGATTACGCGCGGGTGAAACAGCGGGCTATCTCTCATAAATTATCTAATTTTTGCGTCAAAAGTAAAATCTGCCACCATAACAGGTATTTCTGTGCTCCGACAGTATTAATGTAGGAGCCAGTACACTTGAAATCAAACACTCGAAGATCAAACAAGCCTGCAGTCTGGCAGCATATTGAACGACGCTTCCTGGTGAAGTGTCCCAATGGAATAGGCCGCAGTGGCCGCTTACCATCAGGTGGGCTTGGCGGCCAACTGACGTAGTATAAAAAAAACGGAATATCGTCATAATATAGTCTACAAGGCGATACCGGGGGCAAAAGGCTACTCTATACTAATATTATAAAGAAAAAAGATTTGATTGTTTGTTTGTTTGTATTGAATAGGCTCCGAAACTACTGAACCGATTTGGGAAATTCTTTCACTGTTGGAAAGCTTTCCAGTGTAGCTACACTATCCCCGGATGACATAGGGTATCTTTTATCCTGGAAATGTGGGGGGAGGGGGGATATTTGAAAAAGAAATTACGCGTGGGTGAAACCGCAGAAGCGGCTGCTAGTAAGAAATAATATAAATACATTCTAGAAGCGGAAACTTGTAATTGGCCTTGTTTTGTTACAATTATACTCCATAAAACGTAACATGATTAGAATGACAGCTGTCAAAGTGTTGTGGCTCTCTCGCTCGCTCTCAATAAACCTCTATCGATGTGTCTCATCTCTAAGATTTTATTTTTTTTGTAGAGTGAGACACATCGATAGAGGTTTATTGAGAGCGAGCGAGAGAGCCACAACACTTTAACAGCTGTCATTCTAATCATGTTACGTTTTATGGAGTTTAGTACTAGTTAGTTTCTAGCTGTAAGATTCCCTAAAAGTGTAAAATAAAATAAAATAAAACATCTTACCTCAAGCCTTGATTCACTCAATATTTGACTATCAGCAGTGACGAAGTTCTCGCTGAAATACAAATTATTCTTCGACGTATTCCTCTGAGGATTATACAAATACCCATTCGTATCGTTATGCCTATCATCTTCTATGCTAGAAAGACTGAGATCCTTGTCTTCTCTCTCGCTCTTCTTCGGCAACTCCGTTTCTGGACTTCCCAAAGACATCAACGGATGATTAGTCGTCAACGTCAATGTAGAACTGAACTTAGGCGGGCTGATACCAAGGTTCCTCGGTCTGTTTTCAAGTTTAGGAGAGTTTAGGTTCAAATTTGACATCTTAGAAATCAAACTATCGTTTAATTCCTCCTTCAACTTGGTAACAGCAGTCTTAACGTTGTGGTTTGTCTCTGGTTCGTTAAGTCTCAAAACGTCATCAGGATTTTGGAGACGGAGGACGTTTTCTGTCTCTTTATCGTCGAAGTCTGATGAGAGGACCGAGTTGGGGGTGTCTTGGGAGCGGAAGGATTCTGATCCTGTATCCATCCGCTCGTCTGAGGATGGGGGGGTGAGGATCTCGTCTTCATTCAGCCGGGGGGACTTGAAGCTACTGGAACAAGGAGGAGAATTATTAGTCAAAGTGGACGTTAGACTCCAGGAATGTAGATCCTGGACTGTGACGAAGATTTTCCTGACAAACAAACCCGAAGTATCAGTTTATGGATGACTAGGGGATTGAACAACCCAGTTCTTTATTTTATCTATACTAATACTAACTATACTAATATTATGACTGGCCCGATGGCGCATTTGGTAGTGACGCTGCCCTATGCGCCAGGGGTCGTGGGTTCTAATCCCACGCAGGACAAACACTTATGTGATGAACAATTATTGTGTTTGTTCTGTGTCTGGATGTATATTTGTATTTAAGTATAATATTTGTGGTACCTTCGTTGTTTCTGATACTCATAACACAAGTACTTAAGCTAGTTACTTTGGGGTCAGATCATTGTATGATGTTGTACAATAAAAAAAAAAGAAAAAAGAAAAAAAATGCGAAAATAGCTGTGTCTGTTAGCATATTACGCTTTAACTACAGAATCTATTTGGATGAAATTTGACACAGACTTAGACAGAGTCTAGACCTTGCGAAAGAGCCCTTCACTAAAGGTTGTGTACCTACCCATGATCTGATTGGTCTAGTTCTCCTGTTAAAGTTTACAGAGAGGTCAGACGGCAGTTGCTCCAACGTAATGAAATGAAATAATTTATTCTGCAAATAGATTTTTTTTAAATACTTTTGCACGTCAATCTTTTTTCCCTTTTTTTATATTATAGGGGGGCAAACGAGCAAGTGGGTCACCTGATGATAAGTGATCACCGCCGCCCATAGGCATCCGAGACCCCCTTGGGGTCGCAGGCGCGTTGCCCGTCTTTAAGGGTGGAATATGCTCGCTTCTTAAGGTTTTTCATGTCGTATTGGTTTGAAAACTCCGCTGCGGGAAGCTGGTTCCACAGAACAGTCGCACGCGGCAATGTCTGCGGAAACCGACAATCCGGGTTGTTCGACGGTCAAAAGGAAGAAGTTGGTACTGTGGTGCTCCGGCCCAGAGATGGCAGCAGTACTCCATGTGAGGCCGAACTTGGGCTTTATAGAGTTGAAGGCGATGAGTCGGAGATACCACATTGCTTTACCTAGGACACCTAGTTTTTTTGAGGCAAGCTTAGCTTTTTCTTCCAGATGACCGCGAAATTGAACGTCGCTCGAGATATCGACGCCGAGAATCCCAATGCTCGGTTGTATAACAAGAGTGCTCTCAAAATCGAGGATTCCCTACCAGCACTTCGACGTCAATGGCCTGTTGAGTAATAAATAGACTTGACCATATCCTGGATAATGCTTCAAGCATACCCTGACTAAATGGTGCCAAATCGTTCAAACAAAGAGATATCTAATCGATGTAACGGAAGACAATCGATTATGCGGGTAATGTCGAGCAAAACACCGGGAATCATACACGCTCGCTCTACAAAGCCAGTGAAAGTGCAATCAGCTCACAATCACTCGCACTTTTAAGCGCAAACGGTACTTTCTTTACGCTAAATGGTAGTGATGTGAAAGTATGTAACTAGGATTAGGTGCGGGCTTCGTGAGTACCAATTAGAAAAAACTTAATGACGTGCAAAAGTATGAATTATGAATCTTTGCAGATATATTGTATAATATAATATTAATTTGATTTTAAAAGAGGCAGACTGTCGAGTTTGTTGCGGCACTTCTTCACGACAGGCCATTCACCTCGAAGTGCTGGTAGGCTAAAAAAGACTTGACGTGCAAAAGTATTTAAAAAAATCTAATTGCAGAAATAAATTATTTCAATTCATTTCATTTTCATCAATTATTTCATCTAATTGTTTTTTAAATATCTCTGGACAACATTCATACTGCGCTGTTCAGCCCCAAACTGCTAACATAGCTTGTACTATGGGTGCCAGACAACGGATAAACATTATTAATGTACTTTTATTTGTAAATTGTATATACATAATATTATGTATAGATTTTTTTTATGTACCGTGGAATAGGCTGCAATTGCCGCTTACCAACAGGCGGGCTTTGTGCCTGTCTACCAACTGATCTAGCGTTAAAAACCGTACATTTCATCAGCTCAACGGACATATATTCTTAATATCCGATGCGTCACATCACTACAGTTCACATAGCACGTGATATAAGGCAATTTACCTGTACAGGCGCGGAATGAACATGGAATGAGATAAAACACGTTGTTATTGATACGATAGGTAATACTACATTTCTACTTTAAGGGGTACGGTAATAGTGGTGATAAAACGGTAAAGTATCAACCTATTAATGTCCCACTGCAGGGCAAAGATCTCCATCCTTGAAAGCAAGTTATCGCTACAATGATGGGTACTGGCTCAATCACCACGCTTGCCAAATGCGGATTGGCGATCACAAACCCGAGCTGTGTCCGAAAAAACCGACACAAAGTTAACTCGACCCGGGAATTGAACTCAGGACCCCGAGATCTTGGCTCGGTACATAAACCACTAGACCATCGAGACGTCCGATAAAACGGTAAATATATATTTTTTTCTTTATACTAGGTCAGTTGGCAGACATGCACGCAGCCCACCTGATGGTAAGCGGTCACTGCGGCCTATTTCATTAAAGGACACTTCCAGATGAAAAGTCGCTCAATGTGCTGCCAGACTGTAGACTCATCTGATTTTCGAGCCTCTGATTTCAAGTGTACTGGCTCCCACATTAATAATGCCGGAACACAGCCAGAGCTGTTATGGCGGCAAATTTCATCTGTGGGGGTGGTGGCTAGCCAGTCGGACTCTGCAAATGTCCTACCACCAAACAGACCCTAGGTGGGAATCGAACCCACAACCGGATTTCATACCCGAGCGGCTTAGCCACTTCCATGGAGGCGGTCGAAAATCATCTCATAATCAAAACATCACTGTATATTAAAGCTATGTTTTTTATTGTAATTATGAAAGTAAAAGTATAATATTAACCAAATTTTATGTAATTAGGTGGAGCAACTTCTGATTGTGTTAGTTTATCAAAACTAGTAGTATTATTTACATTTCATACATAATAATAAAGTTTCATAGTTGGCCTTCACATCAATTTTGTTTACTTTCAAAAGACAAGGAAGTCTTCTTTGATATTACACAAGTTTATATGAAATATTTTATAAAAAAAGTAAATCATTTTTTATTTCCAATATAATACATTCTTTGTTTTACTATAGTTATCAGGACAAACCTATTATAATCAATGTTATGTCAGTACTGAAGCGAAGTCAAAAATTGTCGTACGTATAGACCGACAAACTTATCTGTTCCGGTGGCGGCGTCACTACTGTCTTCATAGTACTGTCATTAAATATCGTTTTTGCATTGCAAAAACTGACAAATTCAAATTTTTTCAGTTTTGGCCACTGAAACAGATAAGTTTGTCAGCCTGTCAATGCTTTCGCTCAGGTTTGCTACTAGCTTAGTTTTTGGGTGCCATTTCTTTAGTACAAGTAACCTATCTACCTCTTTTTAATTATAATACATACAAAAACATTGATTTGGCACTTGATCATACACATGAATGTGTCTGAAAAATGCAATTTACATCTTTTCAACTATTTGTAACTTATTTTATTGTAAACACGACCAGTCCAGTCTGGCATAGAGGGATTTCACTTAGAGGAATCAATACTAATTAAAATATAAGGTCTGTTTAAATACAATGTCAAGTAGTCACACATTCCTTTATTTGTGAAACAAAGGTTATACAAAGTGTGTTCAACACAGTAGTTTGTGAGTTTTATAAAGAGAGTTTAATATTATATAGAGGAAAGATTTGATTGTTTGTTTGTATAGGCCAGAAACTACTGAACCGATTAGAAAATTTATTTTACTGTTGGAAAGCTGTCCCTGGTAATACAGGGTACTTTTGATCCAAGAAATGTGGGGGAAGGGGGGATAAATGACAAAAGAAATTATGCTCAGGTGAAACCGCGGAGGTGACCGCTAGTTAACAATATTTTTGAGTGAGATGGCTTATATTGTTGTTTAGAAATGTTCTTTGAAAGTGCAGATGTCATGCCTATTTGCACAGGTACGTGGTACAGTCAACAGCACGTCAGACGTAACACTTTGGACTTTGTACCGCTCTTATGTCGGGGGCATAAGCGCTATTATCGAACTGCAAGTGTATACCGTGATGTGCTGTTGACTGTACATACTAATACTAATTAAAAATGTAAGGTCTGTTTGAATACAATGTCAAGTGTCACAAAAAGGTCTAAAAACACTAACTAATGTTAGTGTTCACACCATTATAAAAACATTTAAACACTTTATCTGATGTATTTATAATGTCCTTGGCATTTCAAACGGTGATTTCATTCGCGATATCAACGAAATAAGCGGGTAAAAAGAAATTTATTTTATGAAGGTAAATTTTAAAAACCGACTCATATATAAAAGATTTATCTAATAACAGTCATTACAAGAATCATAAATGCAATAAAATACGTCTCATCATGCAATAAATAGAGAAAAAAACACAACAAATATAAACAAATATTAAAAAACAATATACTTGTTTTTCAAACAGTTTTAATTTGATAACATGCGGAAGAATTACGTTATAAATTGACTTACCTCATTGATAAAACTATTTAAAATCTACTTTATAACTATACATTAAAATATTTAAGCTGAATTACTGAATTAATTGAAAAACTGCACAACTATTCAGAGCACAAATTCCGTGACTGTATAAGTTTGACATTTGTGAAGTGAGTGACGTTTCGTTCTAGGCTTGTGTCCTACTCGTTCATGTCCGATTAAGGGAATAGTTCGTTCAACTGACCGAGTACGAACTATTCTCTTCTGATCGTTCAAATCGGTCTTCTAGTACATTTCATTCACCATAGTTAAGCGACATCGGGATCAAATGACCGATTACGGGTGACTGAGCGGTGAGAGAGAGAAAGAGTTGAAAGATCAGAGACGCGTACGTGTGAGCGTGATGGACGATGTACGAGTACGACTGATTTGAAAATTAGTCTGTTCAGATCAGATCAGGATAATTTTGTTTGTTTTCTTTGGCGAAAGTGAATTAATTAATGTAAGTTTATGTATCCATTTTAAGTTTTTGATATATTAAAATGACACTCCTAAGCCTGCAAAGTATGAAGGGAAACAAATAATGATCCGAGCCTCCGGCTCCGGTCCGACTGATGTCATAGTGATCATTGAACTAAATGAACTAATAGTACTAAAAGACCGAACTAGTACATGTGAACGATTGTCCTAGTTCGGAGCGTTCCGTTCAGTGACCGAGTAAGAACAAGCCTATTTCGTTCGATAGCTTTTTTCTGCGTGCGTTTTGTTTTAACTACCTAATACAAGATTTTTTTTTATCAAAAAATTTTTATATTTTTAGTGACGTATCAAAACAAGGACATTTCAAAATTATTTTATTAAACTAATAACATTCAATTGAATGTTATTAATTGACCTAATTGTAATAAGTTTTGTTATCAAAGTAAACAATGATTATTTCAATAATCTGAATAAGTAATTAGTCTAATTAATGTAATTAGTCTAAGATAAGTATCTACGTAAAATTCATTCTTTGTACGCAAAATACATTGGTTTGAAATTACTGACAATTTTTCTCCGCACAATGAAATGATGATGAAACTTGATTTCGAAACAGGAACAATGAACAATGGCCAATTCCTAAGAATATTCTTTTTTGATTTCAAAGCAATTTTTGTCGTAATAACTGAACCAGATGCAATCATTTGCTAAATGCTTTGGTGTAAGACAGCTCATGCCTTGATTTATTAATTTCAATATGGGTGAGTACTGTAGCGTAAATGTAATTATTATAAAATTGATTAAATTGAATATTTTACGTAATAAGTAAGTTCATAACTTGGACAATGTAGTGGATACTGTCGTCAGGTATTTTTTTTTTTTGGTTTTTTAGTGCTAGATATGCACTGTTACCAGTAACATCTTATACTTGATAATATTTAATTAAGATCAAGATACTGTTGCGCAAAATAAATTTGACCAGTTAATGTTCAAAGAATTTATCATTTTGCTTGTTTGTTGAAATGTAACGCGGAAACCAGCAAGATTCACATAATATTTGACTTTTTCTACTTCATCCACGGATATCGTTTGTCAGTGTTTTCTAAATAATAAACCAGCCAAAGTGTATTTCTAGGCGGAAAAATTGAATTTACAATCAGAAACCGTTGGAGTTCCAACGAGTGAGGGGATCTTAGGATCTTAATTAGAATAATTTGTTACAGATACTTTAGCAACAGTTAAAATGCAGTTGTGTGTTCTGGTATTTTCAATTTATTTCGTATTTCCTGCCATATTCGCTGAGGATGTTAGTTGTGAGTGTTTATTTTTATTACCATATACAACAATGTTTTCGTCAATAGCCATTAGAGATATTGTTAGCGCTGACGTTAATGCTATTGCTTCTTATATCTGTTGAGTGTGTGTTATCTAAGAAAATTGCCATTTCCTGAAAAATATTTGTGTTTATAAACATTTACCATTAGCATATTTTGTACTTGATGATTTTGACAAAACACATTTAGGTGTTAAATGAGGCGTCCTCTTCTGTTCTATATAACAATGATAATTAATATTTATCTTCTTCAGATCAAGCCTGCGTGGACAAATACTCAAGAAAAGGGTATCAGCCGTGGCAAGAGTGGTCAGATCATTACACCTGCCATCGGTATAGATGTGAGATTCGGGACGGAAAATACTTCATAGCTGCTGTTGGGTACGTTTTACTAAGTATTCAGACAGTCCGGTAGTCCCTCATAATTAAAATTAAATAACTTTTCAACACTAGTTGTTGGAAAGTGAAGTTGGACGAAAATCAATATTGCAAGGTCTTAAAAATAAGTTAGGAGTACTTTTTAAATTAATATAAATATTTTTTCAGTTGTAGGAAACCAAAGATTCCAGAAAACGCGCTCGAATGCCACGAGTACATAGAAGATGAGAATGTTGGTGAGTAGTTCAACAGTTGAGTAGTTGAACTTTACTATCAATAGAGACATCATTAATTAATATCATAAATAACATTACTTTAGACAAATTCATTGAACCTTGAAAAGTTAAATATTATTGGAATTATTCCCAGCCGACCAAAAGATAATAAGTAAAAAATAATTTATTGTTGCGTTATGAATTTAGACATTACTTAGTTTGAATGAATATAAACATAAGTTTTAACATTTACAATATTTTCCAGAATTTCCAACATGTTGCGCACGGTTGAGATGCGTTGTTGAGCTTAATGGAGAAAGAATCGTTCAAACTCGAGGACAGCCCGGGGAACTATTTCCTGACAAGTAAGCATTTATCCTTTTTCGTGTTTCGAAAGTAACATTTTTTTATGTTTTATTAATCAACTTCTTTATACAAGATGGCAAATCGTAAAACATGTTCGAAGACATTACCTACAACACCATCGGCCAAACTGCTGGAGATAAACATAATGAATATGTTTGTTTACCAAATGTCTTCTTACGATATATATGCTGGAGTTAGGATGTTTATCATTCTACTAATCCTCATTCCAGACCCTGGAAGGGCCAGCAGAACGAGCCAAACCCAGCAGTAGTGGGCATGGGTGGCATCCAGCAGAACACTGTCGGAGGAGAGCCCCAAGGCCAGCCCGCTCCTGGCATCTTCAACAGCCGCGGAGCAGGCAAGCAAGACAAGGTATTGTTAGCCGTTGATTAATCCATCAATCAACGGGTAATAATATCTATCAAGTGTGTAATATGCTATTTGTAACATCAATTTATTTCAAAATTAAATCGTGTGTTTAGAATCAGATCTTTTCTCTATTAATGCCATGATTAACTACCCAAGTTTAACTTTGGATTTCTTATCGACTTTTAATGCTCATCATTTGTCAAGTTATCTTTACTTAAAATTGGTCTTTATCCAATTATGAGATTACTAATTTTAGTGCCCCTCACGAACAATGATATAATATTGGCTTGACTAAAACTATAGATGACGTAAGAAATCATCATAAGAAAAACCTTAGGTGACATGTGAACCATTTAAAATATTCGAACTTAAAAAAAATTATAAAATTTCGACAAGTAAGTTATAAAGAATTTCTAGTTTAAGGATATGTTTTCTTAGATATGTTTCATAAAGATCTCGTATCTTACCGTCAATGTTTTATTAATAGCCACCGATATTCCCGACAGCGGATGGCAACGATATTAATGGAAGGAGATATGTAGACCCGTACCCGACACAGCAGATGCAAGATTCACCCAGGAAGAAGAGATCTACCGTGTATCCTCTATTTGAAAGAGGACTGCCAAGGGATACCGGCTCTTACCAACCTCACCAAGTTAAGATACACGGCTACTCCCCCGAAAGATACACTTCTTATTTCACTAACAACGTGAAAGGATTGCATAGCCCTAAACTCCATTTGAACATGTCTTAAAAAGTTATCCTATAACGATGTTTTGAAATTTCTAAGAATTTTATTCACGTGAAAGCACCACGTTCCCTAATGCAATGCAATTGTTATGTTTTAGATTTTAAGTGAGTTTTAAGCACGTTTTTGTTAATACTATTTATGTTATTTTGTTACAACAAACATTAAAATAATTTAAAGTTTCAACCTAAATTTAAAATTTCTTAAACCCTAGCCCAATATACTTCTAACGCTTATGTAAGTCAATTAATTCTATTAATGAGGAAACAAACATTATAATAATTATCATAATGAATCACTGGGACAAACATTATAATAATATAATAAGCTACGAACATGGCAGGAAGATAATGATGATGATTTACTAAAAACTGTACCAGATTTAAATTCAATCGGTTCCCATATACTTTATATTCATCATCATCATCACTTTTATATAGGTCAAAAATAAAATAAGTAGTGGTTCCGAATAACAAACTTATTCTTATTAACTAACCATTCAATTAACACATTGCAATTGAACTTACAATTGAACAAGTTCAGCACATCACTTCACTTGATAAAATGACAGCTGTCAGTTCGTCAGCTGCGAAACCGTGCAGAGCCAAAAAGAAAAAAAAAAAAAAAAAAAAAAAAGTTTAAGTTTATGTCAAAGCGAAATTGCTTTCTCTGTTCTGTTTTTATTATTATAAACGAGAAAAGCTTAAATTTTCGACTAAACAACATTTTAAAACTTCCACGTTTAAGTGTAAAATATAATTTAAGCAGCAAATGTTAAATTCTCTAAATACAATGACCATTGTTTGAATACGTCGAGTGCGATCGTTTCCTTATCAATTACCGTTAATTTTACTGCAATAATCTAATATACATCTCTAATTACACTGATTATGAGTGAAACTATATCATACAACTTAGCGTCAACCGCCTATTAGTGAAATGGTCGCGTATTACTTAGATTAAAAGTGAAATATAAACTTAAAAATGGTGGAGCCAGAGAAACCTTTTGCGTGTAGTATTCCCGACTGTGGAATGACTTTCACCAACGAAGATCATCTTCATGTGCACACTAAGAAGCATGATATGATGCTGCTAGGTCTCGAACAGAAAGTTTATGTTGGTAAGTTCACTGTAACATTTCCCTCTATACGATTTTGATTTAGACTAATAATATCCTGTCAAGACATAGACAGGGCGCAATGGCGCTCATTGGGGTAGGCCTTTATCCAACAGTGGACTGCTATGTCAGTAATCCTATTTCACATGAAGTTACGAGAATTGATAGCAAGAATTTAATTTTCACTATAACAACTTTTACAGTAAAAACTTACTGTAAAAAGTATTTTTTTTATTGCAGTGTGTAACAAGAGCAAATAGTACACCTGATGGTAAGCGCCACGTCTGCCCTTAGACAGTTCAATGCCAAACAGTAACTAAGCAGTTACTGTCTGGCACCTCCTTGTGCCGGCTACACTGAGATGATATTTATTAGGTCTCATATACCCTGAAATTTATCTAGCTTCAGTGCCTTTTCCCCGAAACACAGAAGTGCTTGACACACTTCTATTTTACGGGAAAATATCTGGCACTGCGGTGGTACCCACCTAGACGGTCACGGTAGTACAGAAACCTACCACCTGGTTAAGTACCTATGTACCAAGTATCAGCTTATAATATGTCCCACTGCAGGTCCAAGGTCTCCATCTTTGATATAAAATTACCATAACAATGACTTGTACTGGGTTAATCACCACGCTTGCTGAATACTAAATTTGTCTGAAATGAAATGAAATAATTTGAAATGAAATAATGAAGAGAAATGAAATAATTTGAAATGAAACAATTTGAAATGAAATAATTTGAAATGAAATAATTTATTCTGCATATAGTTTTTTTTTTAAATACTTTGTCAATCTTTTTTTCCTACCAGTCTGTCTGAACTTAGGACCATGATTTAATGGCCATCCACATAATTTACCTTTATCTTATTACAGCTGATCAAACACCCACACCGACCAGGTTCATCCGCAACTGTGAAGACCTGGGCATCTTCCAGGACCTGCAGAATGTCAATCCCTTCGACGAAGGGTTCAAACAGGCGATGGAGACTGCTAAGTAAGTCTTTATTTGTGATATTAATAGTTATTTGTTATACAAGAGTGCAAAGTTGCTTTTTAACCGCGTGTTAAATTTTGATGACCGAGCAAGCGAAGGATTCTAAAATTAGAATCCTGAGCGTTAGCGAGCGAATCAAAAGAGCACGAGGTGAAAAATCTTTGCACTCGAGTCAATGACGTTCAATTAAAAACTAGACTCACAATCACGCTCAAATATTGTCCGAAGCAAAAGTCTGCCCACCCGACTATTGGGCAGAGTTTTCGTTTAGTTTTATACAATTGACATTAAACACTGAATGCCACGAGATAAGGTGTTAATTTGAACGAATGTGTTAATGTCATCAGTGTCAAAGCCACTCGGACGTTTTTTGAGGAATTTTTCTTAAAGATTGGGTGTCTAGTTTTATATTGAACGTCATTGACTCGAGTGCAACACGTAACTTTTCATTCCACCTCAGCGAGGAAATGACGTGAAAAAATGCCGCGTAAACCGCGTAAAGAACCGCAAATTGAAAAAAGAACACCAAGAAGGTTCCGTCCGAGTCTGAGTTTTAAAAAAAAGTTGTATGATATATTCGGCACCATAGAGGTAGCAGTAAATAGTTTTTTAAATTCACAAACTTAGTGCACACGATGTTCTAAATTCAATTTACTTTATCCTCTAGAGAATAAAAACGGCTTTTCCACTCAGATATTGAAGATTAAAAATACTCTTTCCGAGATGGTGGGATGAAAAAAAGATTTATTCTTTTAAAAATTGTATTCTCTTTTCAATAAATACATTATTAATGTAAAAGAAAAAAGCCTCATCTATCAGACTGAACTGTAACTGAGTATTTTCTGAACAAACATTATTAGTCTGACCCAGTCTTAAACTCAGGATTTGTGGCACTGTTGTCGCTTTTAACCACTTGCCACTGCATTACACAGGCAGTCAAAAGAAAATACATACATATTTGTCTACCTATGCAACAAGACATTTAAACTTTCCATTCCTTTTAAAATAAACTATGTGTGTGCGTCACATTGAGCGACGCTGGTAAAGTGTCTGTCAGTAGAATTGACTGCAGTGGCCGCTTACCATTAGGTGGGTTGCGTGTCTGTCTACCAACTAATGTAGTATCAAAAACAAAAATACTCCATATTTCAGACACGGCTTGCTTTCCCTCGAAAACTCAGCTGCTACAGACACTCTCCGCTGCCACCAGATGCCTGAGGGAGCTTTGCCATCTGAGCATGACGTGCTGCACACCCCACAGTTCATGGATCCTCGGGATTCAACCCTTTTTACTAGCAACAACCAGAGGAATATCACTATAAGCAGGTATGATATTGTGCTAAGCTAATATTTTCGTTAATATAGCCTTTATTGATAGATTATCCTGATGAATTAAAACGATTACCTCTGTGACGTATGAACGAAAAGGGAAGATCTTCCTCTGAGCTAGGTGTCTGTGCTCGGGGACCGCGGTCCTATATACCGTCTTGTTGTGTTGTATATATGCTAGCCGAGACAATAACTGTGCTAGCGCGACGCAGGATCGAATCTCGAAGCCAATGTTTACACGTGCACCTTTCGCTGACTTGAAATCTTGCGTTGTAGTCGTCAGTCTGTCTTATTTAGCGCATTCCGATAGCCTCTACACCACTAACATTGTTTAGGACAAAACTGACACATTGGCTCAGGGATAAAATATATGGCAGACAGGCACGCAGCCCACCTGATGGTAAGCGGTCACTGCGGCCTATTCCGTTGAGGGACACTTCACCAAGACGCGTCGCTCAATATGCTGCCACATTGTAAGCTCATAATATGATCTTCGAGCCTTTGATTTCAAGTATACTGGCTCCCATATTATTATTGCCGGAATACAGATAGATAGATAGATAAACAATTTATTTGCAACAAAGGACACACATACCACACAGCCACAACTACTTTTTTTACGCAGCATTTTATCAATAATAATCTGTTACAGATCGTCCAGCGACGAATCGGGAGTGATAAAAGAATACGAAACGACAACAATATCTAAACTAACAAACGAAGTCACAACCATCAGTCGTATCGTCAACAAACATGACGTCATCGACAGAATACACGTCACTGATGACGTCACGACCTCCAAACCAGACGAACATGTCTCCCAAAACGATATACATAACGAAACATCGGTATCGTACACCAATAACGTTATAAAGATTCATAATAATATAGAAATCAGGAAAGACAATCTTATACAAAATATAGAAACGACTAAAGTACCTGTCAATTTGATATATGACTCTGTTATTAAAGACACAAGTAGTATTATAGCTAAAGATGTTTTACTCACAGATAGTAATAAGGATACTCTTAAAATACCTCCGATGATGAGTCAAAAGTCTATTGATTTCGTTGTAGATGCTCTAACGTCAGATTTGTGTAAGAATGAGGTTAAAAAACCTGAAGTTAAGATTAAGAAACGGGCTCCTAAACCTTTACCTAAAATAGCACCAATACCTAATGAAATTACAAATAAAACGACCCTTGTTGATAGTAACAAAGCTGTTGAGACTGACAAGAATGATGATTATGAAGTTATTATAAAACTACCCAATGGGAAGCAAGTTCGAATGAAGGCGGTAGAAGAACTTCAAAACCCAGAAAAGAAAATTGAGAGCAACACTAAAGAAAAGCTAAAGTTAGCTATAAACAATAAAGTGTCGCAAAAAAATTCAGTTTTCGTACATAGTATTAATAATGCTGGACCAAATATAGTTCCCTTATCAACTGGTACTCTTATACCAGTAACTATTGTCAACACCGCGCCTTTAGTACAAAAAATACCAATAGTACCTTTTAATACTCTTTTAAAACCAAATCAAGAATTTAAGAAGACTGTGAAGAGAAAAGTTAGTTCTAATAAAAATGATGGGAATCCTAAATCTAGTGATCAAAATGTTAGAAGTGGTAAAGATGGTGATGATGACTGTGTTATAGTTGACGAAGATGTTGATTGTCAGCGGAAGAAGACTAAAGAAGATTTGAACAGCAGAGTTGCAGCTTCTAGAAGATACAGGTAAATATCATAGCAAATTAAATTTTGATCGCCTTCGTGGCTAAGCCGCCTCGTGTATAAAACACGGAGGTCGCGGGTTCGATTCCCGCCTTGCCTCTGGTCGGTGGTAAGGCTTTTTCCAAATCCGACTAGCTAGCTACCCACCACAGGTGAAATCTGCCGCCATAACAGCTCTGGCTGTGTTCCGGCAATATTAATGTGGGAGCCAGTACACTTGAAATCAAAGGCTCGAAGATCAGATGAGCCTACAGTCTGGCAGCACATTGAGCGACGTTCCTGATGAAGTGTCCCTCAATGGAATAGGCCGCAGTGACCGCTTACCATCGGGTGGGCTGCGTGTCCGTCTGCCAACTTATGTGGTATAAAAAAAATCTTAACCTAGGAGATGGGGATTAGGAAGAGGACTCAATAGCAGGTATTTGGAGAGGCCTATGTCCAGCAGTGGACTATCACAGGCTGATGATGATGATGATGACTCAATAGACAAAAAGATGGGGATTTACGGAGGGTAACTCAAAGTGTTTCAAGTATACAACGTGTTAATTTAAATGCGCAAAACCTGAAATTAGTTTGGTCAGAAAGACGAGTAGAATATATTAAACGACTTTTTAATAAAGGTCACATTTTAAAAAAATTCTTAATTAAAAATGTTGCCCTGTCTATTTATTAATAGGTCAAGCTATCACGTGCGTAAACCATGCCTACCGACTCGTCCCTCGACAAAGCGTCGTCGCAGACGCAAGAAACGATTTGAATTGCCAGTGAAACTAAAACAGCTCATAAAACCTTTGATTTTTTTTAAATGTTGTTTTTTCCTTTACAATTAGGTCAATTGAATTAAAAATCATTTGGGGTGTTTGAGGTTTTGCGCATTTAAATTAACACGTTGTATATTTATTTTTCCATTCTTCCTCTCCTCAGGGTACGTTTAAGAGAGACCATGCGAAAGCAGGTGGCTGAGATTAAACAGCTGAAGGAATCGGAGGGGAACTCAAAGTGCTTCAACTATAGATTTTTTTTATTGTTTCTCTCCTCAGGGTACGTTTAAGAGAGACCATGCGAAGGCAGGTGGCTGAGATCAAACAGCTGAAGGAATGCAATCAAAGACTGGTGGAAGAGAAGGCGGGTCTGCAGCTCGTCATCACGGAACACATGAAGAGATGTCCTCAAGCCTTCCATCTTAGTAAGAACTGCTTATAGTTTATTTTATAATAAAATAAACAGTGGCGTAGCGTGGGTGTCAGCCGCCCGGGGCGGAAGACAATTCTGCCGCCCTTTTTTACAATTCTGTCGCCCCTTTTTTTCTTTTTTTTGCTCCTCCAGGAAATTTTGCCGCCCCCTAAAAAGTGCCCCCGCCCCCCATCGCTACGCTACTTTTATTACTGAGTAGCCTTCCGCCCGCGGTTTCACACGCGCGTAATTTCTTTTTTCAAATATCCCGATAATGAATGAGACGTTTCCTGTAGGAAGTTTATAGTCTATGTCCTAATCCGGGTTATAAACTATACGTGAGCCAAATTTCATCTAAATTCGTTCAGCCGTTTAGGCGTGATTGAGTAACAAACATCTAAACTACCAGACTTTTGCATTTATAATATTAGGAGGGCTAGCGGTTGCCTTCGCGGTTAAATATCCCCCTTTCCCCCCACATTTCCGGGATTAAAAGTACCCTATGTCACCCGGAATTAATGTAGCTTTCCAACAGTGAAAGATTTTTTCAAATCGGTTCAGTAGTTTCGGAGCCTATTCAATACAAACAAACAATCAAATCTTTGCTCTTTATAATATTAGTAACTAGCCTTCCGCCCGCGGCTTCGCCCGCGTGAACTATAGGACGTTATCCCGCGGGAATGTCTTGTAAATTGTAGCCTATGTGTTATCCTTATGTATAAGCTATATTATTGTAAAGTTTCATTAAAATCAATTCAGTAGATTTTACGTGAAAGAATAACAAAAGTTCATCCATCCGCTCCCCGGCCGGTACCGCCGCAACCGCTATGTCCCTGCATTTTAAATCTGTAATATCTTCGAAACTATTCATTTTAATTACATGATGTAAAGGGCCATATTGATCTATATTACATGCACAATTTATTTATGGTACTTTATTGGATAAGGATTAATACTGTATTTATTTAAATCACTTTTTCGTAACTAAGCCATTATTTTATCGTAATAAGTAAAGGAAAAAGGTTATTGTGGGTTATCCCTAAGAGATAGACATATACCATCGCGGACTTTTTTGTAAAACTTTTTAAGGTGTACAATAGTGTAGTACATTATTTTGATCTATCTGGTGGGGTTCAGCCAGCGTTTGCAATGTAAGCGCAAAAAAATGCGATTATTTACGACCTTAAATTAAAAACCTCTAAAATTATCAGTGTTTCTCTACTATATTATGCATGTATTATACATATAAACCTTCCTCTTGAATCAGTCTATCTAATGAAAAAAACCGCATCAAAATCCGTTGCGTAGTTTCAAAGATTTAAGCATACAAAGGGACATAGGGACACAAAAAGCGACTTTGTTTTATACTATGTAGTGAAGACAACTGATTTGGTGTAACAAATAGCTTTGGACGTTATTCTCATAGCGCCTTCTTGCCCAAACTAAGCATTATAGTTCGAAAAATCTAGGATGATACCTGCGACAGCTGTCATCGGGATTGCACCAGTAAAGTAACACAAATTTTTGACTGACAAAATGTATGCCGAGAAATAACGTCCATGATTGGCCACTTAGTAATCGATTACAAAAGTGTGCAATATCGATAAATGGTTTTTGGTTATCTCTTTAATTCCCTGGTCGAATTAAGCTGGCAGGAAACCGAATTTCGAGTGAATTCTGGCAGGAAACCGAATTTCGAACACAGCTCTGGTTTGTGATCACCAATCCGCATTTGGCAAGCGTGGTGATTAAGCCAATACTGACGGCTGTGATGACTGGATTTCAATGATAAAGGCTTTTGCTATGCGGTGGGACAATGGGCTCAAACTTGATTTTTTTAATTTCAGAGGCCACTGCAGCGAAATTTTCTCAAATTGGACCAGCCAAGCCTTCGTAATATAAGGTATTCATAAGTATTACAATCTAATTAACGTATTTATTATAAGTACATTTCAATTGATCTCTAAGTAATATGATATCTCTTGTTGAAAAATTACGTTATCAAAACTTTTTTTTTTGGCAGACAGGCACAGGGCCCACCTGATGGTAAGCGGTCACTGCGGCCTATTCCATTGAGGGACACTTCACCAGGAAGCGTCGCTCAATGTGCTGCCAGACTGTAGACTCATCTGATCTTCGAGCCTTTGATTCCACATTGCTAAATATTGAATGATGCACAGTTATTGATTTTGAGGGGAACATTATTATGATGATTGTATGTCCCATATTTTACAGTTTAAATCACAAATTATTGTTATTATGTATTTTTAAATGAATTTTTGATCGTATGTATATAAATAAACCCACCTATTAATTATGTTAAATTATTTATAATTACTCGTTTAACAAATTATTGAATAACTGATGAAAATTAAAAGCAATAAAATTATATAAGATAAACATTTTCTTATTTTATTTATGTAATCTAGTTCACAGTATATGACACAAACAACCCCTTTTAAAACGTAACTTGAAGTCACGAACATTGTCTTCAATTTTTTCAACATGTAACTTGCATTTTAGTTGTAAGTTCCTTGGCTTTCTTTATGTCTCCTTCTTCCTTATAAAAAGCAGCCCAACAGTTCTCAAGAGTGAAATGTTACAATACAGGCTGTCCCAAAAATGACACGTCACAGTGACACTGAAGATAGGCCAGCACAATTGGCAATATCTTGAAAACCGAGCAGCTTTTACTGAGGTCATGTTAGGCTTGTTCGATGCCTCTTGTGCTGGACTACCTCCAGTGTCACTGTGATGTGTCATTTTTGGGACATCCTGTATATGGGATAGGATGCGGGTAAATAAAATACATTATTTATAACAATATCTCTATATTTATGGCACTTGAATATTTGACAAAACACTTGCAAAAATTACCTTAAGTTCGAAGCTTTGAGAAAACAATTAGGTTCAAAATTCAGTGGCAACTATCTCGTACTCAATATCACTTCTTGTATGAGTTGTACAGGTCCCGGCAAACTTCTTAAATATCGGGTGGAAACTACGCAGAAAACGAAAAGTGACACGCATGCGCGCGCGGGCGTTCGGGAGATTCACGCGCGCCATTGGTCACGCGAAAGTGTACTTGCGTGAACTTTTCGACCGATGGTCAACAAGATTACTTAATTTTTTAGTTTTTAATACTTGTTTTATAAGCCTATTTTATATTCTTGATAACTTTTATTTTAGTAAAATAAAACAATTATAAGTATTTTTTAAAATTGGTATAACGGCTAGCTGGTGTTGCCAGGAGATTTCAAAATATTCTA
Organism: Mecyna flavalis; assembly: GCA_949319885.1. Classification (NCBI taxonomy): domain Eukaryota; kingdom Metazoa; phylum Arthropoda; class Insecta; order Lepidoptera; family Crambidae; genus Mecyna; species Mecyna flavalis. The sequence continues at coordinate 7,713,631 of OX439420.1, read as the reverse complement.
CTTAGTGTAAAAGTAGAAGATCCAATTTTGATGTTCCGGATTTTAAAGACGAACAAAATTTCTGGTAATTTCTTTGGGTCATCTTTTGGGTTAGTCAGACTAGGCAGAATACAGTCTGTGCAAAAGACTACCCCTTAATATTAGCATAGGCCGCGCGGAGGCGTTTTAGTTTGTGTAAGATATAAATTAATAACACGATTATATTCATAAACATTAGATCGCAACGCTAGCGCGAGTTGGATCCGCCGCCCGTTCTCTATCGATCAGCGCCATCTATCCCCTCATGGCGAAACTACGTTATATACATTATTATTATAATATAGACACAGTTGCCACTCAATTCTAAACCAGCATTAGATGTTTAATACTGCTCGGTTATTGTCAGAAATAGCAATTTTGATTCAAAATTTTGGTTTACATAAGTATTCATTCAGCAAAGATGACTGTTGAACTATTTGGTAGCAAAAATTAAGGCGATTTAATTACGAGCTTTTGGATGGTATATTGTTAATTATGACTTAATGGTCTAGCAATGGGACCGTATAAAAAAAAGCCTTTTCTTAAATTGGCCATAACTAAATTCCAATTCTGAGACTTAATACAGATAATAACCTCATATGCCATAGACGTCAAATTATGATTTTTATAGAGACACGGAGAGTTTTATCAGTTTTTTTTTAATTTCTTGAGCCCAATCCTTTTCGATATTTTAGTCTAGTTCAGTCAAATGCACTGAATGGATTCTACTTATAAATAAAATGTAGGTACATAGATTTTTTTAGAATTAGTCATAAGATTGACTTTTTTAAACCGATTACAAGTTAGAAATAATTCTGTGTGAAAATAACGTCGGTTTAAAAATGTCAGCCATTTTCACTTTGGACCAACGGATGACATGAGAAAAATATGACAACGGGCCACATAGTGTTTAGATATATTTGGGGATGTGGAATAAGCGATTTTACTAACTAAAAAAAGAATATAATACGCGTCAACTTAATTGGCTTGTCTGAACATCGTGCGAGAACCTGCGCAGAACACAAGATGTAGGTGTCAGAGGAACGCAGCCGCGCCCCGCACCTGCGCAAACGACGCTCGCTGCTAACATCAGACAAGCTAATTAAGTTGACGCGGGCTGTACTAAAACTGAAGAAAAGATTGGTGATGTCTTTTAGTAAAGTTCGCAATCAAATTTGTGATTTAACGTCTGCTCATAAGATACAAATTAGTCTTTACTTGGTAAGTTTACACACGTTTTTAGATCCAATCCGAAAAATCGAACTTGAAACATTTTAATCTCACTGTTATAAAAATTGAGATTTGTACACCAAAATTTGTGACGTAGCTCACCTATACTTTGTAGAAAAAAAAATCGTACAAAAAAGAAAAAAGTATTTATTAAAATAATTAAACGAATGATTCTTTTTTGGCAAAAAAAAATTCTTTTGCAAGTAGGTAAGTAAATCTTTTTTGTTCTATAAAATCGCTTGTTCTACTTCCCCTACGAGAGGGTCGGCGAGCAGTAGACGCGACAATTTTGAGGGTTACTCGCAAAGCAATCAGCTGTTAGTGGTATCAAAAGTAAAAGTGCAATCATTATTTATTATTTTTTGTATTTTTTTTCTTCACTTTTGGATAAAATTCCAGTTCTTTTTTAACTATTTCTTCGAATCAATCGAACAAAAGTAATTAAATCAGTTTTTCTTTTTTGTATTTTAACAAACGAACCACATACATTTAAAATTAAATTTCGAATGGTAAAAAAAATTAACTAACAAAATAATCTAAAACTATTAAAGCAAGAGTTTTATCCAAAAGTTGTTTTGTTATATCAAAAAATAAACTCATGCGGAATAAAACCCCAAGTTGAAGTCGAGACCTCATTCAACAATTAAGCCCAAATTCTGCATAGATATGTTTATAACTCTAATTGACTATGTAACTTTAGTTTTCAGAACAGCTATTCAATCTAAATGCGTGATATGCAATAAGTAATTAGAAGGTGAAGAAAGAAGTATTAAATTTAAATAAATGTGCTGGAACACATTTTTTTCAAGGGCCATTTCGTCAAAACAACAAAAAACAAAACAAAAACAAAACTTGTAAAAATGTGTCCCATCACTACATTTACATTTTTATATTTATAACTATTATATTAAATTAAAGCGAATAGGATAAAATTGTATTTACTTATGTCTTATAAACAGCTCTCGTAATAAAAATTCTAGATACATTACACATTCAAACTAGCCATCACTTTGAACACACTTTTTCTACTACATTAGTAGATTTTTTTTACTACTGACAACACTACGCATAATAGGCCTATTTTGTTTCGCATTTTCTATGTCCCCATTCGCAGTTGATATGATTAATTAATAATATAACAATGATTTCATGAGGTAGATGTCCGAATTGTCGAATATATTATGCGCAGCGCATTTCAACTCCATTTCAAACCAATAAAGCTCAAATTACAATGGTATATTTTTAGCAGTGACGGCTAATTTAAAATGGTAGTTTTTAAAGGGTTTTTCTTAGCATTCCAAGGTGTCTCGGCTGGGTGGAAAGCCCGACTACGGTGCTGTGACTCATGCCAGACCGCTTATACCATAACATTGTTGCTAGCCTTAAAAATTTAAATTATTACCACATGCAATGAATGTGATATTTAAAAGATAAAACCTACTTCCATCTGGCAACACTTAAAGAAAAATGACAATTGTTTGGATGTCCGATCATTTCTAAATGTTGCCAGAATGAGAAATAAGTGATAGTTTATACTCAAAATTATTTGACACGCACGTGTCAGGAGAATAGGTCACTAAATAATTAATAACAATTATAGGAAGATTATTTCTATTATACTTTATGATATTATATTGTATCTATATTTTTCATAATTATTTTACATATCAAATAACCTATTATATGCTTTGCACTCAATATATTATAACTATATATATTTATATATACAAGGGTAAATGAAAGCAAAATAAGTCGACTTATACTTAAGTGCCGCTTGTAAAAAGCTAGACACAGTCTGACCGGTGAAATGCACCAGCAACTAATTTAACTCTGTGTATCGTAAAGGAACTACCGTGGTATGAATTTATACTACTCGTGGATTAAATTTAATTTACTGGCAACACCTACCTTTCTGTAGGGATGTGACTTTTCTATAGCACGTTGAGAAAAGATATCGATGATTTAACCCTACTATTTCTTTACCTGTGGCTATTGTAGTTTTCTAACAATTACTGTGAGCTCTAGTTATCTTAACCAAGCTAGTAAAATTAAATATAGTCGAGTCATTTTAATAGGCCACATTTGACAGTTCCTTTATGCAAAGAAAACTGCTACTTATGTACATCAGGAGTAGAGTCGAATTTTCTAAATAAATAATTGTATTAAAAAGAACTGATGTTGTTTTCTTGAGTTTTATTTCTTTAGAGTAAGGGATATTTTTCTTTGCATAAATGAACTGTCAAATGTGGCCTATTAAAATGACTCGACTATAAATTTATTTTTGCGAATGATTTCTGTTAAATAAAATATAATTACACTTGAATGTCAAATGTATTTTAGACCGCAGGCTTTCTAATGTCCTACTACACTTCTAAAGGTAAATTATTGAAATTAGTACAGGGTCCGGCAAGCTTCTTAAATATCGGGTGGGGACTGACACGAATTTTGACACGCGTGCGCGCTATTGGTCAGAAGCATGCCTCTGGCCAATAGCGCGCGCGGGAGTTCGGGAGATTCGCGCGCGCTATTGGTCACGCGCAAGTGCACATGCGCGAACTTTCCCCCTCTCCGTCGACCGATGTTCAACAAGTTTGTCGATAGCAATAACGCCCCTTTGCATTTGGCTAGAAGCCATGATAATAACGAAAAATTTTTTTGCTTAAATAATATGTGCTATATTCGTTGAGTGGCCGAATTTTAGTTAAGGGTACCTATATTTACTAACTTTTTAAAGCTTATGGTGTAAGAAAATGTCAGTAAATTAAATATAATCTTCAAAAACAAATCAGCAAAGACTGTTAGGAGTTCTGAAGGACTTGTAAGAATATTGGGTCGTGTTGGATTTAAATTGTTGAAATAGCTGGATGTACTCACTTAAATTTTTTTTTAATGAATAATGGCATAGGCTAAGGGTCGATTTTGAGCATTGACAGGCAATTTCTTAGCTAAAAAGCTGCCTTTTTAAAAAAAAAAACAAGATGTTACCGTTTTCCGAAAGATAATACGAATTTATCTGTTTGTAGTCATTAAAAGCTGCACTAGTGTAGGTAATACTGTTTTTTTTATGTCAGAGGCGGACAACGAGCCAGCGGGTCGCCTGATGGTAAGCAATCACCGCCGCCCATGGACATCAGCAACACCAGAGGGATCGCTGATGCGTTGCCGGCCTATGGGTTTCTCTACGTGTGGTATTGGTTACCTTTCCAAGGGAAATCAGGAAGCCAATATTTATACATCCAGCTATTTCATCTAAGAAGTGCATTCAAGATCAACTAAACGGATAACTAAATAGAAAAAGTACCTAAATTGAGGGACCGAAGTGACGTGCCTTAGCAGACAAAACTTATCGATACAATATCGATATATACTTAAGTAATCGATTTAGTAATAATTGTGATCCGTTCTATTGTTTTAATCTTATAAAATATGAATGTTTCAAGGTCACTTGAATTGGCCAATATGTTTTATTTATTTATATTAAAATATTTGTGTACTTTGGGTCCGATTACTCCATTTATGTTGTAACAGTCTTTGTTGCTGTTTAGCCCTAATTTATGTTCGTAAAATACTGATTGACAGTTGAAGACGTCATTTTATTGTGACCAAGTTGAAACCGTCAAATTTGTTCAGTTAAGAGTATGATAACGTTTATTGCGAACAATGTATATTGAACTCTTTGTCTACAATTTGAGATTAGAAAAATGGAAAAAATTAACAGTCCTGTGTAGCTTGTGACGAGAACAGGCAGATATTAAATGTCAATAAATTATATATATTTTTTTGTTTTTGATTTACAATCTCATCTATATTTGAACTAATCAGATGTGATTGGCAATGAAATACACTCAAAGGCTTAGTAAATAAAACTGAATTAATACTTTCAATAAAACTTGAACATATTAATTTCGTTTTATTAACACTTCAAAGTAGTTGTTTACGATTTACTTTAATTTTTTTGATATTTTCACGTATCTCTTTTTTCGCACGTAAAATTAAAGAACTGTAACCAGTATTTTTTAAACATGAAGCAACGCGAAAGTTACTGTAATCCTAACATTACTGTAATCCAACACAAATTTGTACCTATAACGCCAAATTCATCACTGCTAATCAATCTCATTATAAAACACTAAGCAGAAACTTAACAATTAAAATATTATCATATATTAACAATTAAACTTTATTTGGTGTTTAATTTCGTATAATAATTATATCTACCTTATAACGCGTAGCTCCTACACCATATTTCTAGCATTTAACTTTTGTCCTCCTTAATACTAGCTCACTTCAACAAAAGCATCAAACCACACTCTTTTTAATATTAAATTATTAAAAATATTCAGCAAAAACTCAATGAAAACGCATGCATAAAACTCTGGAATTAGTTTCGCGTTTGAATGACTGTCATTTGAAGCGAACGTTTTGAAAAAAAGCATGAAAAAAACGTTCTTATTAAAAAAATATATTTAAGAAATTAATTTGAAACACATTTACGGGTACAATTTGTAATCTGAATCGTTTTTATGTTGTTATCGATAGAATATTTCTCGACTAATTTAAGTGAAGAAGATTTTTTCACATTCATTTAAGTACATTTTGTAATTGATGATTTGGGCATCTTTTTATCTTTTCTATTCTTTTTTATACTTTGTATTATAGCTTATATTCTCTTTTAATTGTCTGTTGCTTTGTGTGATGTAATGATCGGCAATGGCAAAATTATTTCTTTCTTTGATATTATAGTTTGGAAATTATTTCTATTTCTTCTTTGATTCTTATTGCAAATCATCGTTTGGTAGAGTTTAAATAATTTTACCGCAGAGCGAGCGATTTAAAGAAAAAATTTTTCATACATTTCAGAACTCCTAAATTTTTTACATGTTTATAATTATGTCAATAACTCTTCAAATGTGGGTAATATTACTTTTTTTTTCATTTGACGCACTAGTTCTTGAGTGAAATATATATTTTTAATAAAACCCAATATTTATACGAGTACTCCCCTAGGCCTAGTTTTAGCACTCACAGATAATTTCTTGATAATTTATTTGTCTTCTTTTTTACAAACTTACAAAATAGACAGATTAAATATTTGAGAGAAAAATAATAAGGAACCTGTTCCGTTGGCTAAAATTGGTATTGGAAATGGATTCAACAAAAAAATAAAATGTGTTTTAATTTTTAACGTTTTTTTCAACAACAACAATTATTAAAATATCAAGTTAACATTTTGATCACTTTTTGTATAGGTAGATACTTGGATAATAAAATCATTTTTACTCCCAAAAGTGCAAATAATATTTAATGGCAATACTAAAACGACAATAGCGACACAGCCACCGGAACAGATAAGTTTGTCGCACAATAGTTGTGTAATTTCTTTCCTTTTCTTTCAAATTGTATTCGTAATGTGTCGAAACGATAATAATTCCCGCATTTCAGCCTTCCATGTCACTCTCTATCGGAACTATGGATCTATCGTAGCTAAACAACAGGCGATCCGCCCTACGGAGGTTCGAAACCGCCTACACCGGACTACGAGTATACTTGGACAGTTCACCTATTGTTATATTGTTCTTATCAAAACCTCAGGTATCTAGGTGCTCTATTATATTGGTCATTTCAGTCAGCTTAACTATATTTTGTCTTTATCCACTCACTACTAGACAAAGACAGAAAATAGAATCACGTCAAAATGACCCTATTCTGCCGTATCTACTTATAAAACATAGAAACACAACCTTTTTACATTTATCGACCTTTTTCATAATTTTATGGCATCGCTTTATTGCCACAATACGATTTTATTATAGACACCTAACCTACATATTATATTAACGAATAATTTTAATTCCCTTCTACATCGTACGGCAGTTCTTGCTAGTTCATTCCATTTCGTATTATCTATCTAATGTGTTTCACGTCTATTTATGTGCATCTATGAGCAAATTCTGGTCAAAATTTGGACCAATCACAAAGCGCGCGGAGAAAATTGAATTATCGATTTGTTTTTATCGATACTTTCGCATCACTATGTGACTGAGCAATATTTACATGCTATTTTTTTTAATTTAAATTTTGGAAAACCTCTTCGTATTTCTCTATTACTAACCGTAGCATGGTCGTAATCCACACAGGTTTTGTGAACGTGTCAGAAATGTCAAAGGGTAAGGGTGTTCTATGAAGAAATAGCCATTAAAGCGGAATTTGTGTCCAGATATCCCGTTCTTAAGGGCTGTAAAGGACAATTATATAGGCAAAAAGACCTCATGATTGTCAAAATGATGAGCAAGCAAGACGCAATTTAAAAAGGAGAAAAAACCATAAATATTCGATTGCAATGTGTGTGTTATTTTTTTTTAAATTATATTTTGTCTTTTAAATTCAATTGGTGCTAGAACCTATAATTAAATAGATAATAAATAAATATCTCTGGACATATTCACACAGCGCCATCTAGCCCCAAACTAAGCATTAGCTTGTGCTATGGGTGCCAGACAACGGATAAACATTACTTAAATACTTTTTTTTTTGTAAATACATACATATTATACATAGGCATAATTTAGACATAAACTTTTGCCTGACCTACATTGACATTTCATGACACATTTAACTGAAACTGTATAGATCACCACACACGCGAATGCCTTATTTTTATTAAGTAAATTTAGAGCAAAATGCTGAACAAACAAACTTGACTTAAACGTGTGCTTAGTTTTCACATTTTGTCCAGCAAAAGCTACATAACTGTATTTGAATCACTTTTGAAAAATTAGATTATTGCTAGCAATCTTACGAGCGGAACGTATTATATAACTATGGATTATTCCGTTACCATCCCACAAACAAAATTACACTCAAATGTAATTTTTAAAGTACGTTTGAGCGCAGCAGATTTTGTACCCTATTTCATTAAGAATATGTGTCAAATCTGCTTGCGATCAGACTTGAGAAATCACACTTGAGCATTCAAATGTAATGTTTCCTAAATTCAATTGTAACTTCTTTTAGTGATGTAAATATAAATAATACAAGTCAGCCATTTTTGATCCTGTGATTTTCAATCTTAAAATTATTTAACTATCATTTATTAGTTATTTCTATTATCATCATTTAAATTATGTTTTATACCATTTTTTCTTAACATGACTGAATGATACCAAAAAGTATCGATTACGATTCTTAACGGAATAATTTGAAAACATTTTCTATCGATATATAGATTGTACAACACTGACTATTAAAGTTATAGCCGACTACGTATATTTTTTTAAACTTAATGCAAAACTAGAAATAAAAATAGGATATTTACTACATTGAGGGACACTTCATTATGAATCATCGCTCAATGTGTTGCCATTTATGGATTCTCTTATCAAGCCTATTTTTCAAGAGATTTCCCGTTTCGTTTATTACAACTTAGTATTACAAGCTCTCCGACAATTAATATTGTGTATAACTTAATGTATTTTAGAATAGAGAAACATTTTAAATAGTTTCAGTTAAATTAACACATAGAATACAGGTTAATCTTCTGGACTTCACTGTTGTAATGTTAGATTTTTTCGTATCATATTTACATTCCTGAAAGAGCCCACAACTGGACGAAACCGTGGGATTCGGAACAAACCAGCACCGTAAAAACTAAGCACCGAACTAAACTACATCTACTTTGGACGAAGAGTTAAATTTCAACTATAATCCTAGTCCGTGTCAGTCGATCGATTGTCGAGTGTTTTGACGTTAACAACACTACGTTCTTTCGACTTAACCCCGCAAATCTTTAAATATCCCACCAATCTTACATTATAAATTGAAAATATGTGTGTTATATCTATTTATAACTATATTTGAACATGGTTATCAACTTATTTTCATTTTATAGTGTCCATTTTAACACTTACAAGTGAGAAGACAAAAGAACGAGTATTTAATTAGTTGATGGATTACACGATTATTTGATCGATTCCTCTTATCGATAATACCGGATAGCTGAGTCTATGAATCGGTTTTTAATGGCATTGTATCAGTTTTCCGTTGGTTTCAAATTAAGAATGTGTTTGGATATTGGAACTATTTTGAATAATGCTGTCAATATTTTAAATCAGAAGACTCGATCAAACATCGCGACATAAACACACAATAAAAAGACTCAAACCATCAGGTCATAACAAGCCAATCAGAATGACACAATTCAGTCAATCGTCTAACGCCAACGAGTTATAAATCAAAGTACCGATCCGGCATCGAAGGACCAATCCGGCCTCGAAGGACCAATCCGGCCTCGAAGGACCATGGCATCGAAGGACCACGATTATCTGAACTGCAATGACCTGTGTGAGACTGTACGTCACGATAACTCCATCGACAGTCCCGATCGACTGAGTCAGGCCGTTCTACTTCACCTGATGCATGCACATGCTAGAGCTAATGCCGTGAGAGCGAGCGTCGTGCCGACCGCCGCCGCTGAGTTACACATGTCCTCTTCGCAGAAACACATGTGGCCTGTGCCAGTACTTTCCATCATGCAAACGTGATCGACCATGAACAGGTTTATTTGGAGCTGAGAGGTGCATGTTCGTCGGACCACCTCGTACGCTGAAATAAAAAAGGGTGTATGTTAAAATCAGAAAAACACAACAGGGGTTCCCTGTTAAATTATATCTACTGAAAGGGCCTGTGTTTTACCGCAGACATATAATTTCGTGATATCTGTCAAAAAGAAAAATGACGATGTTTTCTATTTTTTTAAATTTACAAAATGGTCTGCGTCTAAGATAAGCGATAGATAATTTAAAGCCGGCTTCTAGTATGCCACAAGACCAGTAAAATGTTACACCTCCGGCCGTGTGTGGGACTCGAGACTAAAGCGTCGACTAACCACTAAACTCCCGGTTTCTCCTTCACACCCGATTGGGACGAGCCGGTGCCAGCCTTATGGCTATTGTCCAGCCCAGAGCGAGATCTGCGCCTGTATGAGGACTACTTCGTCCCACTACACCCTAAACCAGGAAAAATGGGGTCAATTAACACCAGAATAGGACGAGCTAGTGTCCGGCTTGTGGCGATTGAACGGCCCAAGCCCAACCCATTTGTAAGGCTTTAATCGCAGGTGTACTTGGGCGGTGGTGATCACTTACCATCAGGTGGGTGGCCTACGAGCTCCACCTTCGTGGTATAAACTGGTACTATAGCTACTTTAAGCTTAAGCTTAGTTTTCAGCGACGTGGTGGAGGAGATTGAAAGACGTAAGTGGAGATGGGCAGGGCACATCGCACGAATGAACCATGAACGCTGGACCAGGAAGACCTTAGAATGGAGACCCCGCAATGAGACCCGCGGCAGGGGAAGACCGCCTAAAAGATGGACAGATGACATGAGGCAACAAGTTGGCTTCAATTGGATGCAAGTCGCTGGGGACAGAAGTCGGTGGAAGGATGAAGAGGAGGCCTATGTTCGAAGACGAACCCAAAGGCTGTTATAGATAGATAGATAGCTACTTTAGAAGATACTTATCTGCTCTTGGAGTAGTACAGTGTACACCATGTCTTACAGGGTTAAGAAAATACTCACGACTTTAGCACATCATTTCTCGAGGGGTCATAAGAAAAGTCAGTGGAAACCTCTGTTGCTTTTTATGCTATAGACTTGTTCAGATACTTACGGCTCTTGGAGTAGCGCACCATCTTGACGCAGCAGCCGTTACAGGTTTGCAGCGGCGGCTGGTCGCGCGGCAGCGCCGTGTAGTTGAACGGGTCTTTGCAGCGGTAGTCAGTCCAGCTGTCGCATTCGTAGCAGTAGATAGTTCGTGCTGTGAACAGGAGATAGGGTTATTCGCTGCCAATGAGGATAGTGTGTGGATGGCAGTAAAGGAATGGACTTGGAAATATTTCGAAGATCTTGGTACCCTGTCTCACTAGGACTACAGTATCCAAGCTATTCTATGGATGGGACCTATATAGATTTAATCAAAATGGCGGAAGACACGGCACGTTCATAGAAATTGTCAACTGAAAACGGGTATGATGCACAACTGCAACGATGTTAAAGACAGAGACGAACCAGTTTGTTTGACATTTGCGTGAGCGAGACAAAAGAAGCGTGTGCGCGTGAAATTAGGCGACGTTGACCTGATCTATGCGGTCCACGCGCCAGATGCGAGTGACCTATCTTCCGCTATTTTGATTTATTATCTACATCACTTCGCGGTTTGGCAACGTGTCAATTTTGACATTTCTATACTATCTGACAGGATATGGTAGCCGGTGAGCCAGGGCTCTAATCAACTCAAAAAATATATTTTATTAACGTAGGCTTTAGATCTTTAGAGGCACTTATGAATCGTCAATTGTCATACAGACTTTGATAATACAACAGTTGACAGACAGGCACGCAGCCCGCCTGAAGGTTAATGTCCACTGCACACGGGCCACACGCCAAAGCCACAAAACCTCGCCACCAGCATAATTTCTGTAGTTTTCAAGCAAAAAGCTTTCGTGTGGCGGCCCCCGGCGTCAACCGTGTGCGGCGAGAACATACAAAATGTATGAAAACTACAGGAAATATGCCAGTGGCGGCGTGTAACTGTGGTCGTTGGCCCGTGTGCAGCAAGGCTTAGCCAGAAAGAGTTGCTCAATGAGCTGCCATACCGTAGAATCCGCTGACCTATGACATTGAACTACTACTTGACTGCAACTGGACTCGAAATGTTAACAAGAATAAATAAAATCAATTAAATTTTTTTATGTAGTTAATATTTTATACATATTTCCATATGTCCATTGCTTTATTTCTGTGGTTTAAATAAGAGCCTTTAATAAGCTGATTATTTTGTAGGAAGGACTCACCATCTCCTTTCTTGTTTCCCTCCAAATGTCAGGAAAATAGCAGTGTTGCCAATTTCAAGAATTTACTACCAAAACTAGTTAATGATCTAATTGAATGAATGGGTCTATTTTGTAATATTGCTTTTCTTTTGACTACATAAGTGTACTCTACAACTAATTTATTTTCTATACCACTATATAATTTTAAATATATATATTTATTTGATGATATAATATGTCTGTGTATAAGTAAAATAAGCAGGTAGTTTATGATGCAATTCACATTAAGAATTTTTCTGAACGTTTCGTCTAATGCTATGTACATACAAACGGAATATATTATAAATAAATACTAGTATTAACATCTAATATCCTCTATGGTCTATCCTGGTTGAATGTTTTCTTTTGTGTGATATCTGTAAACCTGATATTATTCTATTGTGTTTATTTTACTTTATGTATGTGTAATATGTATATGTATGTTTATATACTTATATATATTTATATATTATGTATAATATGTATGTCTAAGTATATGTGTATTTATTAGAGGAGTCTGGAGTCAAATATATTATATATAAATATTTTCTTTCTTTGTCTTGCACTGCCCTTTATTCTGTCAATCAATCTATTTTCATACTTTCCTCTTTCCTAAGGTTGACTGGAAGAGATCGCTGTTTAGCGATAAGTCCGCCTATATTGTACAGCTATTATATGTTACATGTTTGTCCTAAAGTGTTTTGTGCAATAAAGAGTATCTATCTATCTAATATGTTATAAGTGTATGCGTGTGTTTGAGCATGTTTCTATGTGTCTTCACATAATAAATTAACAATGCATCCGAATAGAGTATGAACTGATCTATCAACCAATAGTAATGGTAAAATCGCAAAATTGGCAACACCGTGTCAATTTACCCGATATTTCAAGGAATTTAATGAAAGGAATGTCATGGGTCCTGATTATGGTTCTTGGGACTGCCGTGAGCTAAATGTGTAAGCATTTTATGGGTACCTTGATAATGTATGAGGTTTGACAGTTAATATTTTAATTAGTACTTATACCGAATTTTTTGTACTAAGTCATGGATTTAAAAAAACAGGCTTGTAAAAGTTATCATTGTATTTACTTGGTAGCTTTGGTAGCTATTGCTATTGGCAAACTTGTCAACGGAGAGGCGGCACTTTTTAGGGGGCGGCAAAATTTCAGGGCGGCAGAATTGTCTTTCGCCCCGGGCGGCTTTCGTTCGTTGATGCTCGGAGAAAGAAGGGACACATTTTTATTTTTATTTTTTATTGAAATGTGTAACAAGACGAGCAGATCGTACACCTGATGGTAAGCGCCACGTCTGCCCATAGACAGTTCAGTGCCAAACAGTAACTAAGCAGATACTGTCTGGCACTGCCCTGCGCCCGCTACACCGAGACGACAGTTATTAGGTCTCCTAAAAGTACCCAGTAATTTCACTAGCTTCAGTGCCCTTTCCCCGAAACACAGAAGTGCTTGATACACTTCTATTTCACGGAAAAATATCTGGCACTACGGTGGTACCGTGGTACCCGGCCCAGTACAGGAACCTACCACCTGGTTAAAAACATATAACCTTTCCAGCGAAACCAAAATAGCACTTATGTAATAGATACTATATTTTATGCGTATATTACGTTATTTCAATGGTCACATAAAAATAATAGCCTAAAATTATGTAGTAAGTAATTCATATTCGCAAGGACATTTAACACAGGCAAATACCCATAGATTGAGTTATCACAGCCTAAATAATACCAGTGAGCCAGCTCTAGTCCTACATATTAAATTATAATGAAAATGTACCGGGGAGACCACAGAATGGAATCGGAAAAGAGACACTTAGAATATTAATTATCCTAAGAATACAAAAGACAAAGGTTCGTTGACACTATTAGTTCCATGATGGAACTACTGATAAAAAAAAAATTGTTGCAAGTAAAATACGGTTGCTTGCACAAGCATCGCAGAGAAGTTACGATTGGATGTTTAGTATTCCTACGGGGGAAATCTGTAGCCATATTAATGAGGGAGCTTGTACAGTTAAAATTAAAAGCTCAAATATACACACAAACACAGTGTGCAACGTCCGTGTTGAAACAAACACACAGTGTGGCAGTACAATAGGCAATGTGGGGCCAGACGGAGCCTAAATTAGTTCGACTGGCCCTAGTGAGGCCAGGCGGAACTAAAAAGTTTGGATTGCCCCTACTGGTGGCAGATTTGTTGGGGGCAGGCGGGAATAAACCAATGCTTCTTGGTCCCGTGGCGGGTTTTGAGCACCGCTATCGGGCGCGTCCCCCGGGTTGCGGATGGGGGAATGCTCTCTTCATACCGGAGAGGGTACTGGCTTTGTACCAGCGTGGACTGCCGCTCAAAAGTGCCGGCTTGCTTCTCGAAGTACGCCGGCCCCTCGCTCTCCAGCTCTTTCGTATCGAAAGACTCCGGGGCTGCGAGGTACCCCTTCCCAGCTCTCTCGAATCGAGAGACTCCGGGGAGGACCTAATCCTAAGTTTGTGGTGCCCGGCGATGGGATGAGTGGCCAGAGGGTGTCTGGTCCCGAGGGCACCCAGGGAGCCCTACCTGTAAAGTGGGGACCCCGTACGGGTAGTACGAATCCAAAAACCATGAAAAGTACCAGAGTAAAAAACAATTTACCCCAGGCGGGTACCACCGGCCAAGCCGGCGGAGAATCCCGCCCTCCTTCGGGAGGCAGCCCCTCAGTATCTGGGGGGGGCAACAATGGTGCTGGCTCTCACGCCTCTCTCGCAAAAACTACTGCTGGAGCTTTGGGGAGATCTACCGCAATCTTATCGAATGATGAGCTGGAATTCAGCTCTCCAATCTTTGGGTCTCCTATATCCTCCTTTTCTGAAGATAAAGAATCTGTCACGTCACAAATTATGCTGCTCTTGGAAGGAATCCGGAGCGCTATCGGTAAATCTGGTAATGTAAAACGAGAAATAAAGTCTGAAATTGAAAGTAATGTTACTATGATACAAAGTTTGGTCAAAACTTTACCCCTTCAGTCTACCAATCAAAAAGACGCGTCGGAAGACATTAAGATCACCATACGCGAGTGTATTCGTGAGGAATTAAATTCCATAAAGACAACACCGTACACATCGCACCAGCCATCTTCTTCTGCTTCAATCTCGCATCCGACATATGCACAGAAGGCTGCCATCCCACCTCCACCGCGGCGACCACCCAGTAGGCACGCGATTATTGTTGAGAAAAAAGGGGCACCTGCTAAGGATCCTACTGAGATGGGCAACGCATGGTGCCAGGGTATGTCCTTCAGGACATCCTCTTACGCCCCTGCGCGGGTACAGCCAATCTCTGGCGGCCGTCTTCGGGTAGAATTTGACACACGCGCTCAACGCGATGAGACGGTCGCAAAGCTCACAAGTAGCTCAACACTTAAAGCTACCCCGCTTAATAAACTTCGACCCATGGTGTCCTTAAAAGGCATATCCCGGCACATACAGAAGGAGGAACTGCCAGAAATCATTAGCCAGCAGAACCCAACAGTGTTAAACGCTATCAGCGCCTTAGAGAATGACATCAAAGTACGGTTTACTCGTGATAACCGAAACAAAGAACTATATAACGCAGTACTGATGGTCACGCCAGCTGTATGGAAAGCTGTGACCAAACTTGGTAGAGTGAATATCGACCATCAGCGTGTGTTTGCAGAAAACTATTGTCCGTTATTGCAGTGTTACAGCTGCGTGCAGTACGGTCATCTTAAGTCCAAGTGTACCGCTAACTCCACCATGCTCACACTGTGCCTCCACCACACACACATTTGCCAGCTGCTCTCAGAAAGATATGTCCGGAGCTGCCACATGTCATAACTGCACTGTGTCCAATAGAAAATCTACAAAACAAATCGATACCAACCACTCAGCAACTTCCAACCGTTGTCCTCTCCACAGAGTCATGATAGAGCGCCTATGCTCTATGACTGATTACGGATAATAAGTAATAAAAAAAACTGGCTACTAATACAGCCAATGTCAATCATCTTTATAATAACAATAACATTAGATTTCTCCAGTGCAACGTTGGCCGCTCATATGCTTGGCATCATGAGTTCTTACAGTACTTTATCACTAAAGAATATCCCATCGCACTCATCACTGAACCTTACTTGCAAAAGGATCTTACTGTAGCAAAGAACATCCCCGGCTACGAAGTTTTCCAAGTACGCAACGGACAACGTGTCAAGGCCTGTATAGTCGTCAAGTCCGGCCTTGGTGCAGTACTTGGTCTTACACAATTCACTACAACGAATATTGCTACCATACAACTCACTATTGGCAACCGTAAACTTATCATCTCATCTGTATACATTGAGCCTAGAATAGATGAAACTAATACACTGTCACTACTAGAAGTGTTACTACATACACATCACGACGCGGATATAATTGTTGGAGGTGACTTCAATGGATGGCATCCTCTTTGGGGATCTCAATCTAGTAATCGTAGAGGCCTTGCTGTGGCTAACCTAGCAGTAGCCAACGGCCTGGTAGTCTGCAATGATGGACTCATACCGACTTTCGAAGCTTACACACGCGGTGTCCGTCGTACATCTTTTATTGATCTGACTCTTGTCTCAGATTCAATAATTGATAAGATTGACAATTGGCGAGTAATTACTGAAGCATGTCCGTCTTCTGATCATAATGCGATAGAGTTTACTATTACTACACATGGCTCACCGATCCTAAAAGCCAAAAAAAGGTCTACGTTTCGCTACGACACCAAACTAGCCGACTGGGACCTATTTAACGTTAAGCTAGAGCACAACTTAAACTTACTAGACCTGGCTATACCAATAGAAGAAGTCAACAGCGATGAAATAGACCAATTGATTTGTAAGATAACTAAGGCACTTCGTCTCACTTGTGACCAGTCTCTCCCACGCAAGCGCAACCGACATACCTACAACCCTTGGTGGAATAATGACCTTGAGACGCAAAAGAAAAAAGTTATAAAGCTACACCATCAGATACAACGTATGGCTCGCAATGGCTTACCACTTGATGATATACTTAAAGAACGTGCAGAAACTAAAGAAAAATATGCAGAATCAATAAAAACTGCTTCCAGTGAAAACTTCAGAGACTTTTGCAATCGTCAATACAAAGAAAACGTTTGGTCTCTGACCAATCGTCTGTTGACTCGCGCCCCGCCACCGAAACCTACCACCACATTAGCCTTCGACGGGATACATACACAAAATAGCCAGGAAACGGCTGAGCAACTTTTACGTTCTTTTTATCCAGATGATACAACTGATAGCTTGGACAGTCATCGTCAAATTCGTCAAATCAGTATGCAATGTCCTGATTCTCCCGATGACTTACCATTTACATCTGAAGAAGTCATTAGTGCAATTGACAGTATGAACCCTAATAAAGCACCTGGGTCCGATGGACTAACATCTGACATCATACAAACCTTTTGTCATAAATATCCAGAACTGATTACCCGTATTTTTAATCGTTGCCTCGCAATTTCACACTTTCCCGATGTTTGGAAGACAGCCCACGTTATTACCGTACCTAAGCCTAACAAGTCTGACTATAATGATTCTTCCTCTTACAGACCAATTGGCCTCATAAATGTCTTTGGAAAATTATTTGAGAAACTGTTAACCCGACGTCTTACCCATTACCTTTATTCCAATAATCAATCGAACCCACGACAGTATGGTTTTAAGGAACAAACCTCGACGGTTGACGCCCTGAGTCAGGCTATCTCGGACATCAAAGCAGCCAAACATAGTAAGAAACTCGTAGTTGCTGTGTCTCTTGATATAGAAGGGGCATTTAATAACGCATGGTGGCCAAAACTTCTACAAAGACTAATCAAAGTGAAATGCCCGAACAACATCTTTCAAATTATACGTAACTATCTCAAAAATCGGACGGTTACTCTCAATTACGCGGATTCTAGCGCCGCAAAAATCATGACCAGGGGATGTATCCAGGGCTCAGTCTGTGGACCAAGCTTTTGGAACATCATCCTGGACGACCTTTTTGAACAGACTCTGCCGCACTCATGTAAACTGCAAGCATACGCTGATGACGTGCTACTTATTTGCACGGCAAGTAGCATACTTGAACTCGAACAGGATTTAAACTTAGCACTTAAAACTATCACCAATTGGGGCGATGAGAATAAATTGACCTTTGGCCCATCTAAAACGCAATTGATTGGCTTCTCGCCCACCGCCCGTAAAGCCCAAATTATTCACTGCAATAGACGCCTTAAATTCAACTCTGAAATTAAACTCTTAGGACTAATAATTGACCAAACCTTAACATTCACAAAACACGTTGAATATACAATATCAAAAGCACATAAAATATACAAAAAACTTTGCATGTTCGTTCGTCCCACGTGGGGCGTCAGGAGTGAAAATGTGTCAATTATATACCACCAAGTGATCCAACCGATAATTACTTATGCGGCAGGAATATGGGGAGAGGCCCTCAAATACAAAAAAGTCTGCCGCAAACTTCTTTCGTTTCAGCGCAGCTTCGCAATCAAGATTATTAGGGGTTTCCGCACAATATCCACTAATGCAGCTATTGCCTTAGCCCAATTTACCCCACTTGATCTAAAGGTCGACGAGATTCGCATAACAGAGCAATCAAAATTAAAAAATGTTTGCCCATATCTTCCATCTGACATAAAACAACAAATTTCCACTCCACCATCACAACTGCTTCATCCTGCACAGCGTTACTCCGTCTCTTTTGAGAAAGCTTTTACTGAAACAGACATAGCACGTTTATGTCCCACCACGTCTACCACAATCTACACAGATGGCAGCAAGCTTGACGATGGTAAAGTGGGTGCTGCTTACATAGTTTACCAACCAAACAGCTCACCCATTACTAGGAAATTTAAACTTCACAACTCCTGCACAGTCTTTCAAGCAGAACTTTTAGCGATAGAACGCGCCACTCAATGGATCATACAGCATAAAATTACACAAGCCACCATATTGTCCGATAGTAATTCCGCCCTACAAGAACTCGAAAACCGAAATTCTACCAATCCATTTGTTGTTAATATTCACAAATATCTTAATAGGTACAACAACACTGTCTCATTTGTGTGGGTCAAAGCACACTCAGGCCTCACAGGCAACGAAGCCGCCGATACCGCCGCAAAAAGTGCAGCAACATTACGTAAGTCTCCAGATTTCTTCCAGTATCCCATCAGCTTTGTTAAACATACGGCCAAAAATCTTAATAAAAGCAACCACGAAAATCGCTACACTTCTTCCAACACTGGTGCACTCACACGAATGTGGCTACCTACCCTGGAATTGATTGATAAGCTTAATAAAACGGTCCAGCACAGCTTTCACTTGACACAAGTTCTAACTGGTCATGGTTATCACCGTCAGTACTTGCACCGTTTCAAAATAGTTACGACCGACAAGTGTAACTGTGATTCAACAGTGGTGCAAACTATGCTCCACCTCTTGCGGGAATGCCCGCGCTACCTCCGACAGCGTGAACTACACGAACAAACTTGTACGCATGTTAACATCGGGTCTCCATATGACATACAAGAACTCCTTGGAAAAGAGTCAGCCATAAATTCATTCCTAAACCTATGTAAATACATTGTAAATACCCTAAAAGAATATAATAATCCATAAGTCTTGTAAATATAAATATTAAAAAAAAAAAAAATCTTACTACTCTTATTTGTCTTCTTTCAATCATCTCTTCTTAAAAATAAATGTCTAAAAAAGCCTATTCGTATACATTAGCGAAAGGCAACCTAAATTTACTTCTCTACATAATAATATTTAATCTTATTTAACCCTATTCTGTCTTCTAAAGCTCTCTCTGGAGCTAAAATACCAGAGACCAAAAAAAAAAAAAATGCTTCTTGGTGAAGAGCCCTATAGAATAGGTAGTGGAGGTTATTCTACTCTAGGGACAAGTTATTGTGGGATTCGCAAGGGGACAAAAAGGGACACTGCCTTACGAGGCCCATCCAGGAACATGTGTGAGTCCCTTACAACCCCTAAGGCTGCCTGTCTACCGAAGCGGAGCGAGGCAGCGGAGCGGAGAAAGAAACAGGGCAATATTAACCAATAGAATTGCAACTCTCTGTCTGAGCGGAGATTTTGTGCAATCCAATTTTAATGACGTTCAATATACAACTAGACTCCTATTCACACTCAAATATTGTTCGAAGCAAAAGTCTGCCCACGCAACTATTGGGCAGAGTTTCCGTTTAGTTGTATACAATTGACATTAAACACTAACTGCCACGAGATAAGGTGTTAATTTGAACGAATGTGTTAATGTCATTTGTGTCAACGCCGCTCGGACGTTTTTTGAGGAATTTTTCTTAGAGATTGGGTGTCTAGTTGTATATTGAACGTCATTGTGGTTAGTACATATTTCTCTGTTTCTCCGCTCCGCTGCCTCGCTCCGCGCCGGTGGACACTGTGGACAGGCGGGTCTAACTCTAATGCTGTCTACTGTTAGTTTCGCTGCACTGTGCCTGTATCGCGTGCCCGAACAGCCTTGCCAGAACGGCGACTGCCGCAAATAGCTATAAATCTAAGCTAGTTAAAGCCTAGGGTTGCTAACCTAACCTACTTCTAGCTAGCTATATAGGGCTGACTTACTATTCATGCTTTAAACTATTAAAGTATCAGCCTATTCATGTCCCACTGCAGGGCATAGGCCTCCATCCTTGAAATCAAGTTATCGTTACAATGATGGGTACAGGCTTAATTCACCACGCTTGCCAAATGCGGATTGGTGATCACAAACCCGAGCTGTGTCCGAAAAAACTGACACCAAGTTAGCTCGACCCGGGAATTGAACCCAGGACCCCGAGATCTTAGCATGGTACTTAAACCACTGGACCATCGAAGCGTTCATACTAAAATATTAGTTATTGGCAAAGCATCGACTACCTACTCACCAAATCGATGAGCCATTTGGTGTAATGGTCGAGAAATCGGCTATTTCACCAGAGGTCGCGGGTTCGATCCCAGCACGGTACAAACATTTGTGTGCATGAACATAATTGTCTGTTTGTATCGGTCTGGGTGTTTCTATCTACATATACATAAAAAAGAAAGTAGTGTTATTTACACTATTAAACTCGAGAACGGATGAACCGATTTGGCTGAAAATTGAGGGAGAGGTAGCTTAGAACCAGGAGACGGACATATGATATTTTTTATTCCGGAAATATGGGGGAAGGGGGGGAAAGTTGAAAAAGGAAACTACGCGCAGGTAAAACCGCGGGGGCGACCGCTAGTAGTGTATTATATTTACAAAAAAAAAAAGTAAATAAGTAATGAAATGAAATGAAATAAATGAAATGAAATAAATTTATTCTGCAAATAGATTTTTTTAAAAATACTTTTACACGTCAATCTTTTTTTTCCCTACCAGCACTTCGACGTCAATGGCCTGTTGAGGAAAGAAGTGCCGCAAGAAACTCAACAGTTTTGCCTTTTTTCAAAAAAGAATATTACAAATTAAAAATTATAAAATTCAAAAATTTTACATCACAAAAATAATTTAAGTCACAATAAATAATAATGTCAATACAAAGGATCATGTCAATACAAATAACAATACAAAGGCGCAGGCAGAGGATACAAAGGCGCAGGCAGAGTACATGTGCTAGGAAGCAACTTAATGTGTCCACAAATTTTTATCATTAAAATAATCTTCTATTTTATAATAGCCTTTCTTCATAAGGCATTCTTTAATTTTTAATTTAAATTTATGTATAGGCAAGTCAATAAAAGTTTGTGGCAACATATTAAACATTTTTATACTTAATCCTACAAATGAGTTACAAGTTTTACTGAGTCTGAGGCTTGGAACGGCAAGCCTATGTTTATTTCTTGTGTTAAAACTATGACATTCCGATTTTTTTTTTAGAAAATCATAGTTTTTGCGTACATACATGATACAGTCGAATATGTACTGTGATGCTACGGTTAGAATATTAATTTCCTTAAAGAGTTCCTTCAGTGAGTCACGTGGTTTAAGCTTATATATGGCGCGAATTGCTCGTTTCTGAAGCACAAAAATAGCTTGTATATCGGCAGCGGTGCCCCATAACAAAATACCATACGACATTACACTGTGAAAGTAGCTGAAATAAACCAACCTCGCCGTTTATCCGTAGTCTGGTAACCCGCGGCCTCTTGTGTAATACATATTTGACTTCTCAAAAAATTGGTTGACAACCATGAAGGGTGTGAAACGCCTAGCCATTTTTTTTGTAAAAAATAATGGCAACCCTATATCGCGTGTGTTTAAATGGGGTTCACATTCACAAACCCACCCTTGACATGAAAACCTGAATTTAATGAAAAGTAACTTTCACAAGAAATCCTTGTATAGTAATTATTAGCCAAGGAGTTTTCTAGGATTTGATACCGTACAAGAAAATAGTAAGAACACTTTTGATCTATCTTTTTCTCTACGAGCACTTTTTCTCGAACTATTCAGGGAACGCTTGCGCTATCGGGGAAGGGCTGGTCAATAGCCACAAGGCTGGCACCAGCTCGTCCCAAGTCAGCCCCGGGTGTGAAGGGGAAACCGGGGAAGTTTAGTGGGTAGTGGACGCTTTAGTCTCGAGTCCCACACACGGCCGCAGGTCTAGCTAGCATACGGTTATATGCATGCATAAAAACATTTTCCTCCGAAAATAAAAGACTGCTGCAAAAAAACTGAATTACGACTATTTTTTATATTTTTTTATATTGCAATATGTAACAAGACGAGCAGATCGACTCGTACACCTGATGGTAAGCGCCACGTCTGCCCTTAGACAGTTCAGTGCCAAACAGTAACTATGCAGTTACTGGCTGGCACCGCCCTGCGCCCGCTACACCGAGACGACAGTTATTAGTTCTCATATACCCAGTAATTTCACTACTAATAATCGAATTAGCAGCGCATCCTTGTTCGAGCACATTAACCTTGTTAGTGATGTTAAGTATCGCCATCGATAATTAGATCTTATGTTGCGTAACTAATCCTTTGACTTCGTAAGACACTGACGTTTCAATACGTACACACGGACAGATATAGAATAAGGCCGTTTTCTCACTACGCGAAACCAACACAACATAATGTTGTGACAACTCCAACCTCCATCCATACCTACTAATGTATGCGCCGTTTTCTCACACACGAGGACAACACACATACAACACCAACTTACACACAACAGTGTGGAGATCGGGTATTGTATAGAGCAAGCCTATTTTTTTTATGTCAGAGTGGTTTAGGCGCACGAGCCAGTGCAGCGGGTCGCCTGATGGTAAGCATCACCGCCGCCCTTGGACATCGGCAACATCCGAGAGATCGCTGATGCGTTGCCGGCCTATGAGGTATGGGGAGTGTGGGCCTCCGGCACTCTCACAAACCAGACGAAACACAATAGCAGTCACTATTATTTCACGCTGGTGTTATGTGAGAGGGTGGTACTTCCCCGTAAGAGCCGGCCCATTCGTACTGAAAAACAGCATGGCTCTACCACTACAAAAAAATAAATACTGTCAATGATGATATTTTATAAAAGCCTGTTTTAATATTTTGAAAATTATAATTAGGTTGGTTACTACATTCGAATTTGTACTATGAAGAGATTTTGACAAGTCTTGATAATTGTACGAAGTGTATGGTATGATGATATTTGATCATCATAATCAATGATTCTGATTGCTATTATATGATTTTATTTTATCTATACTATGTTCTATGTAAAAGTGCCGTTTCTAGTGTTGCTATATGTGAAAATGTTGGTTTTTTGACCCACTCACGCGCAGTCCAAGATTATTGGGGTCTCAATTCACAAAGCAAAGCTTGTGCGATGAGTCTAAATTAATGTAATTTATTTATTTTACTATTAATATGACATTTTAAACTTTTAGATGTAACCCTATAGCTTTAGACAGCCGGTGGTCCTAATATATTATAATCTAAGTAGTTAGTCCATTTGAAAATATAAATCTTGTTTTTGCATTTTATTAGTACCTATTTTCCATCAAAACACATCAATAGGTACATCAATACTATAATTCTTAGGATTAGGACCACAGGCAAAAAATGAATGACTGAGAGCCATTAACACAACTGTCAGACCCCTAACACCTTATTAGTCAGGAAACATGTTGTCTTCTTTTTATTTGATTTAAGAGAAAGCACTTAATATGACTGATTTATTATATAATATTTATGTCTAAACAAGATTATTTGACAGTTGTGAAATTGCCTTTAAATCTAATAAATAGGTAGTAACATAACAGCACAATAATAACATTTTCGCGTCTTGCTTCAAAAAAATATTGGTTGAATGGTCGACATTATTATAAAATAATAATGGTCAACGTTAAAATAACATTTTAAAAAATGTTTTGACATATTTAGCTGTGGACGTCTTTCGTTTATTAATTTTAAATAAGTCATGTCCACCAGTATCCGCCATATTTAATTGAAGAAAGACAAAATTTCTTACCTGCAGTGTTGCTACACGTAATAATAACATCTAAACCTACCTTTGGTTATTCTACAATACAATTTCATATTCAGATACTGTTGTCATCTTCACGTTATTTTTCTTATCCTGATATCCTATATATATTGGATATTGATAAATATTAAAAATATAATAAAATAAATAATAAAGCATTATGCCTGCATTTAATCCTTTAAAATGTGTTTGCTTTAGATGACAATTTAAATAAATGAAGTGTAAAATGAATGTGTTGTGTATTTTAATAAGTGTAAAATTAACGTGTTTTGTATTTTAATTAATAAATACTATGCAAAACCTATGCCTAAATGTAAAACTTTTTCCGAAATTCAAAATTAAAATATTTTTATTCATCTATAATAGGTTTCAAAGATGCACTTATGTTTAAATCGTCAATATAGAGAGTGACTCTACCATGGAATGTTCATTATTATAAGATACATATATAATATATCTATCCCAAAGAATTAGCAAGAAACTCGATAGTATCAGTGGTGTAGCGTGGGTATCAGCCGCCCGGGGCGGAAGACAATTCTGCCGCCCCCTTTTTTTTGCTTCTCCAGTTGGCAAAGCAGCCCACTCGCTCGGGGCGGAAGACAATTCCGCCGCCCTTTTTTTGCTCCTCCAGGAAATTTTGCTGCCCCCTAAAAAGTGCCGCCCGGGGCGGCCCGCCCCTCCCCGCCCCCTATCGCTACGCCACTGGATAGTATACTCATTACATCAGAAAAATTATTTGTTTGTTAGTTATTATAACATTGCATGATTTGCATGGCCCGATAGATTAAAATCAGAAGTAGAGTGCAAAATACCTATAATGCACTATTGAATATTGCATTGAAACGCTAGCGAGGTGCATGCAATGCTCTTTTATAGAAATAGGTTGCAATTTATCGAGGCGCTCGTGGCGCATCTGTGACAGTGATTCGTAAGAGATAACGAAAATCAAGCTACCCACGCGCGGTCGGTTAATGGATGGGTGACCATTCTGACCACATTAAGTGACATTTATTTCGAGCGTCTCCGTGCTTCGGAAGGCATGTTAAGCTATTGGTCCCGGCTGATACTATATTATTATGTAGATATTTGTCGTCAAGCCTAGTCAGAGACCAATGGCATATGGCGGCTTGATAACATCTGACATTAAGGTTGGTCACTTGCCATAAGCACCCCGCCACCAACTATTATAGGTACTGCGTGAAATTTTAGTCGTTGTTTTCCCGCAGTAAAATGATTATATATCTAGGAGACTAATAGATTAACGAAGTTTTTTTTAGTTAAATCAAAAGTTTTACGATTTTGATAAACTAAACTCGAATTATTGGTACTAGCTTTCACGGCCATAATAATAATAACTTATGATTTTTTTGATACTATTCTTACACAAAATATTTCAACATAATTTACCGTAGAGACAGCTTCCGCAAACACGGAAAATACAGGAATATGTTACTAATTTGTCTCAAAATCACCGTATTTAACCGGTAATTTGCCAATATGACCCCTAATTTATTAGTCAATCGTTATGTTTGATGTCTATTCATTAAACTGTGTTGGTCTCATTTTAGAATCTATTCGAAGGGAGTCTAATATTAGCTGCTGGAGTTATTTTGACTGAAATCAAAATATCTCCGTCGTACGATGCAATCGGTACATTTGACTTTCGTCAAGACAATTTTGGATCTAAACGTTTGAACCTATTTTTAATAACTTTCTTTCTGACGCAGTCGGGTAAAAATCTTTTTACGCTATTATATATTTTAGGAACAGTTTTCAAAATCTTTGAAAAATCAAGATAAATTTATTTTTGAAAATTAACTAAAGAATCATCTAAACTTAGATCTTGCCACTACACAAAAAAGAAGACAACTATAATAACGGCTATAGATTACTAAAGTGCATCTTTGCCTGTCTCGGCCGCCTAGATTAGGCGACCAAAATACCTAAAATACCTATCAAAATTTCTATTTTACTTTTTTTGTATCATGATCGTCAAATCTCTGTGTTATTATGTGTATTTTTTGTGATAATGTGTTTTAAAATTTTAAAAAGTTTAACGTGGCCAGTGTTTTTTTTTTCTATATGGAATAACTGTACTGTGACATTTAGGGCAGGTTTCTAAACTGTTAGAAAAGTTCCTACTTTACATTAATAAATAAAAAAATATTGGACAACATCACATACATTGATCTGACCCCAAAGTAAGTAGCGTAAGTACCTACTTGTGTTATGAGTGTCAGGAGCAACAATGGTACCAAAAATATATACTTAAATACAAATATACATCCAGATTCCAGACACAGAACAAACACTCAATAATATAATATTCATCACATAAGTTGTTTGTCCTGGGTGGGATTCAAACCCACGACCCCTGGCGCATAGGGCAGAATCATACTCTTCTTTTTTTGAAAATTGCCATAAGAGGGAACAGGTGAGAAATCTGACAAAAAAAAAAAACACAGCTAATAACAGTGGGAAAAACTAGTCCTTACTATATCTTTAAAATATACAATGATCCTAAATGCAACATATAAGATATAAAATATTACCTAGTTCTGAAACATTATGAAGAAAAATGACTGAAAATGGCAACCTTTATCAATAACTACAACAGTTAAATAAAAAACAAGAAAAAATGCAGGCAACTACGCTTGCGGACATCGAAATAACACGCAGAATGCGTTGATTTTGTATTTTATGCGCCATTTTCAAAGAGTTGTCATTGAATATCCAAATTTAAATGATCCAGAGCCGTGAAACATCAATAAAAAAAAATGTAATGACATTATTTTTCTTAAATTTTTCTTTATTTTTTTTAATGAAAATGTTTGACCAAGGAGATTTTAAAATAGACATGGCACATAAATACATAAATCTACGCTAGTATAAACATAATATATAGAAATATATACCCAGTCTACGGCTTGTAGTATAAAAGTGTATCATTATGAGTTTAAAATTAAATATGTGAATATTTATCGCATTTTTGACAGCAGCATTTCAATTTATTTCCCAATGATTCCAATTGTTTGATGGGAATATTCAAATATTTAAATAAATGTATAAAAAGCTATGTCAAGTGTTTGCTTTAAATTGCGTATTAAGCACAGAAGCGTCTTTTGTGTAGTAGAGTAAAATTACTTTTTTGTTTATTTTTTTTATTAAAATTAAACATATACTTACTTTGGCATTCCGCCTGAACAAGGGGGCTGAGACATAGTGCCCATAATGCTGAAAATCCATGCTTCAATTAGTAAAAAAAGAAAAGAAATAATATACATATATATTTCGGAAAATAACTACACATTGAACTAATCAGAGTTTATGATTATTCAGCTTCGATCCTGTAAATAACTGAATGTCACCGTAGACTGGGTCTAGAATTTGGAAGAGATTGGGAGAAAACAAAAAAAAAACAGTCTAAAAAAGTTAATAAAAAAAGGAACACACTTTTTAGTAGAGAAAAAATGTGTTATCTCACTCTTACCGATTCAAAATGTCTACCGTGGTTTCGTGTTCAATTGTAGTGTGAATAGAATCTAAAAGAGTTAGTATTTTAAAAAACAATCTGAAAAAACAAACGTCAGTTATTCACAGGAGAATGTTTGAGTGTTTTTTAGTAAAAAATAAAATAAAATAAAAAGTAAAAATATATACTGTTCTGTACATTTCACTGTACGGTATAGGGCAGAAAGTGAACATTGCTAGGAAGTTTAGTTCATGCAGAAAATTACCCATTCCTGGGACATCGCATTCCTGTGAACACTCAAACACATATAATGACAACCAACTGCAAACATCGATACTAACCGATTCAGAGTGATCACATCACTACTTTCTTCACCTATATCAAAACTATGAAGCAAAATGTTCACTTCAATTACTCTTATTATTATTAGTACACTGTTTCGAATTAAAAGCAATTAATTTTGTAAGTTACCAAGCGAAATTACCTCACAATCAAAACTAAAGATGGCGGCTACACACGCCATCTACACAAGCATACCGAGGTTTCTTACGCCCTCGCACGCTATTTCTACGTCAGTCGCGCGATCGACGTCGAGCCGTCAACACGTTATTACCAATACAAGCGCAACTCGAATCGATCACCTCGCGTGTTTGCAGTACACATTCACGACACAAACTAATTAACATTTTAACATCT
The DNA here is from genome assembly GCA_949319885.1 of Mecyna flavalis. Classification (NCBI taxonomy): domain Eukaryota; kingdom Metazoa; phylum Arthropoda; class Insecta; order Lepidoptera; family Crambidae; genus Mecyna; species Mecyna flavalis. The sequence continues at coordinate 7,684,795 of OX439420.1, read as the reverse complement.
ATAAATTGTATAACGTACACATATTCAGTGAGACATAATGGACACATTTACTAGCGGATATTTTTGTTACCAGTTCTGATGCAGGAGTTGCCTTTTACTTGGTCCACTCCGAACCAGGACATGAGCAGAACTGTAAAAGAAAACGCATATTAAATAAATTAATACGTCGGACATCATATTGATCTGATCCCAAAATACTATCTGGTTCAAATGCTATTAGGTTACGATCTCTTGGAGTTGTGTTACACGAAAGTGATAACTTACACACACACAATAATAATAATACGTAGCTATTGGTTGCTAACCTTACGGACAAGCGCAGTTGACGTCATTTTTCGCTCAATTCCAAAAGGTATTATCCTAATAACATTTGAATCGGATAATAAGTTGCTTAAGCGCGTGTGTAATGGGCCTCCGTTGACTGCCTCTGCCTTGTTAATATCTACTTATTTAGGTATAATACTTGCTGTTTCTGATACCCACAACACAAGTGCCTAAAAAGCAGTATGTAAAACGGGCAATAGGTCGTCCTTAATACTATAAAGAATAAACCACCCTTCAGCCCTTGGAAGGCATCCAAATACTTTTAAATCCATCTAAATAAATACTTTATTATTTGTCAAATGAACACAGAGGGTAGCCAGAATCGTCACAGAGTGGACTCACAAAGATGGAGAGTGGTGCAGGGGAAGGCCCAGAAAACGATGGTGTGACGATCTGTTCCGCTTTTCCGAGGATTGGCACACTCTGGCTCAAGCTAGAGATAATTTAGAGAGACTAGCGGGCGCCCGCGGTTTCACCCGCGTGGTTCCCGTTCTCGTGGGAATATCGAGATATCCTTTCTTAGCGGATGCCTACGTCATGACATCTACTTGCATGCCAAATTTCAGCCCGATCCGTCTAGTGGTTTGGGCTGTGCGTTGATATCTATCTATGTCAGTCAGTCAGTCAGTCAGTCACCTTTGAGTTTTAAATATATAGATTTGGGGTAGACCTTTGTCTTTTAACGGTAAAAGTAAGTATAAATAATATCAAAATCAAAATATACTTTATTCATGTAGGCTTCAAAAAAGCACTTATAAATCGTCATACATTACAGACTGACTCTACCAATTGTTATAGGAAATACAAACAAACCACCTGACCTGTCTAGACAGGTGTGACATCTATATATATAAAACTCAAAGGTGACTGACTGACTGACTGACTGACATAGATATCTATCAACGCACAGCCCAAACCACTGGACGGATCGGGCTGAGCTTTGGCATGCAGGTAGATGTTTTGACGTAGGCATCCGCTAAGAAAGAATTTTGATCAATTCCCACGGGAACGGGAACCACGCGGGTGAAACCGCGGGCGGCCGCTAGTTAATATTATATTCAAAAGGAAAATCCCTTTTTGTCATGGCTTAAAAAATTTCTGAGGATTCGCCTTGTCAACACCATGCATGCATTTTAATAGAATTCGTCACATCAATACCAAGGAATAGGTTTTTAGACTGTTTGATCCTGTCGAGCCTAATCAAGTGGGTCTGTCAATTGATACTAAAAAGTGGTAATTTTTTTTATTGCAATGTGTAACAAGACGAGCAGGTCGTACACCTGATGGTAAGCGCCACGTCTGCCCTTAGACAGTTCAGTGCCAAACAGTAACTAAGCAGTTACTGTCTGGCACCGCCCTGCGCCCGCTACACCGAGACGACAGTTATTAGGTCTCATATACCCAGTAATTTCACTAGCTTCAGTGCCCTTTCCCCAAAACACAGAAGCTCTTGACACACTTCTATTTCACGGGAAAATATCTGGCACTGCGCTGGTACCCATCTAGACGGCCTACAGAAAGCTACCACCTGGTAGTATGATAAAAACTCACGAATCAATCCGCAAAATCCGTTTACTTCAACAAGCATTATCCCACGCAATAGAACATTTGGTTCGCTATATCGAGTCTTCCGTTCTATTAAACTGACAATTGGACGCTATCGTTGCGAAACGTTCGCAGTTGATCTATATCTGAATGTTTAATTGACCTATGCGGTCCTATTATCTTACTAATACTTGTCTATACTAATATTAAAAAGAGGAAAGATTTGATTGTTTGTTTGTATTGAATAGGCTCTGAAACTGGCCGAAGGCAAACGAGCCAGCGGGTCGCCTGATGGTAAGCAATCACCGCCACCCATGGACATCTGCAACACCAGAGGGATCGCTGATGCATTGCCGGCCTATGGGAGTATGGGGGGTGACTGAGGGCCTCCGGCACTCTTACAAACCAGACGAAACACAATAGTAGTCACTATTATTTCACGCTGGTGTTAAATGTGTCCCCTGACGAGCCTGCCCATTCGTACTGTAAAACAGCATGGCTCTACTAATTACAGCCAATTAAGCCATCATTACCTCTAAGACTAGATTTGAATGCTTAATGCATTTGGTCTGCAATAAAACATTACTAGGGATAGTTTGTATAAGTAAGTAAGTAAGTAAGTTTGTTTGTTTGTGTAAGTAAGTAAGTTTCACCCGCGTGGATCCCGTTCCCGTGGGAATTGATCAAAATCCTTTCTTAGCCTACGTCATAACATCTACCTGCATTCCAAATTTAAGCCCGATCCGTCCAGTGGTTTGGGCTGTGCGTTGATAGATATCTATGTCAGTCAGTCAGTCAGTCAGTCACCTTTGAGTTTTATATATTTAGATAATGGTAATATTCTGATCAAACTTGTCATAATGCCAAAAAGGCTATTGAGACAATTTTTACGCGTAAAGCTGCGTGTAAACCATTACCCTACTTTATCCTTTCGTATTGCAGATCACAGTCACAGTACACTTTAATAACAGTAGATGAACACTGGACAAGTCTGTTTGTCTGCCAGTCTGTTGCTATTTTTTTAATACTAGGTCAGTTGGCAGACAGGCACGCAGCCCACCTGATGGTAAGCGGCCAGGCCACTACGGCTAATCCTTCCATTAGTTCATTCCCGTTCGTCCCACCAAGTTTGTCCCACCAGTGGGACGAACGGGAATTCTTATTTTCACTTCCCGTTCGTCCCACTGAACTTGCTGGTGGGACGAACGGGAATAAAAATCAAATATTTTATTCAATTCCCGTTCGTCCCACTGGTGGGACGAAGCTTGGTGGGACGAACCATTCCATTGAGGAACGCTTTCAGGTGCTGCCAGACTATCTTCTAGCCTCTGATTTCAAGTGTAGGTACTCTGGCTTCCACACTCCCACATTAATACTGCCGGAACTCAGCCAGAGCTGTTATGGCGGCAGATTTCTCCTGTGGTAGCTTAGCCAGTCGGACTCTGAAAAAGCCTTACTACCAACCAGACCCATGGCGGCAATAATAATAATAATAATAAATATTCTTTATTGCACATAGAACAGATAAAAATACAATAAAAAAATAACAAAAACGCACAATATAGGCGGTCTTATCGCTATAATATATGCAATGTATATTAATTAAGTATTTTTTTACGTTGTCTGGCAGTTATGATTAGTCTGGGGCTGGACGCTGTGTAAATAAAATCCCGAAAACTTATCGACGAGCCATTTGGTGTAATGGTTGAGAAGTTGGCTATTACACCGGAGATCGCGGGTTCGATCCCCGCACGGTACAAACATTTGTGTGCATGAACATGTCTGTTTGTATCGGTCTGGGTGTTTCTATGTTTATTATGTATGTATTTAGAAAACAAAACTATAAAAGTTATGTTTCTCCGTTGTCTAGCACCCATAGCACAAGCTAATGCTTAGTTTGGGGCTAGATGGCGCTGTCTGAATAATGTCCAGGGATATTTATTTATTTATTTTATAATCTTACGGTATTTATTTAAGTTTTACTGCTTTGATTATATTGTGACTGGAACTATCGTGACGTCCTGACTTATAAATGGAAGATAACTGGGCCGCTCCGATAATAATGTGATATGATGTCGCGGGCCACCGACGACGGAACTAATAACACCTGGAGCTATTCTTGACTTCAATCACTTTGTAAACTGTCTTCACACGCGAGTGATTATTATGTTAAAAAGAAACACGACTTCAAACAAACAAAAATGCACTAAAAACTAAAAATATACATAGTTACGTCTTTTAAAACAAATTAAAGGTACAGTCAAAAAGACATATTCGTATAGTAGGTGTTATCGCTACTGCGATTTCTTCCAGCAAGTGACAACCTTCAAGTAAAGGACTTGAAATCGTTGTGAGAAGTGCAGTTAGAATGCAAGCAGTGTCCGAAAAAAACGACACAAATTTTGCTCAACCCGGGAATTGAACGAGCCATTTGGTGTAATGGTCGAGAAGTCGGCTATTACACCAGAGCACAGTGGGACACGCTCCATACAATGGCGGTCATTAATAGTTTAAGTCCTATTTCTACCTATTTTTTTATTTTATTAGTTCTTTTAGTTTGTAGAAGTAACATAGGAATCTATAAATGAAAAAAAAAACATGTATTTACTAAAAAAAAAAAAAAAATTTGAAGAAAATTACGTATTATTTACAAAATATTTTTACTACATTAATGATAATTATGAAAAATATGGAAAACAATAATATTTTTTTAATGCAATTTAATTTATAATATTTTTTCTTTTTTTTTAAATAATATTAAATATAAATTAGATACAAACTTATATATAATTACAATAAATGTAAAAATAAATTAAATAATAAAATTAAATATGTAAAAATTCTATTACACCTTGTGACAGAGTATTTTTTTTTTCTGGGGGAAGTTTCCGAAGAATAAGGATCTGAATGTAATAACAGTCGTTGTATTAAATCTTGATTGGTAACTTCACGTGACATTTTTCGAGTGTCATTTCGCCTATAAATTTTAATTTATAGACGTCCCGCTTCCACCACTTCGCGGTTTGTCAACTATTAAACCTAATCGTTCCCTAAACTGGGACTGCACATATTGTATTTTATTTGCTAACAATTGTTTATCACTATCTGACCTTACTTGCCATTTCTTAATGTCTGATCTATATGACAGATGAATAAAATATTCGAAGAAATGTATCCAAGAGGTCAACAAAGTTTGTAAGACGTGACGATACTTTTCAGTGTCATTGCTTGTATTCGCAGATAGCCAAATTTCAAGAATATGGATTCTTGAAAACGAGCATATATATAAATTACCTAAAACAAATAAAAAACAGTTAATATTCAGTCAGAAAATCAGAATCTAATTTCGTAGCAAATGCTACGAGAAAATCTATCAACCGTAGCAGCCTTCTCGTCGGCACAGGGGCAGATAGGGGCAGATAAATTTAACTTCCCCGAGTTTTAGAAAGTCTGAAGATTTTATTTCAGTATACCTCAATAGTGGGAACGCGTGGGAAACTATTTAAAAGTTAACTCAAACTTTAGAAATATAAAAAAACATACTTAAATAAAAGTCATCTCGTAGCACGTGCTTAGTACATAAAATATTTATTAATATATAACAAAAAATATAAGAATAATTAGTACATACCCTGTTCTTGGATGTCCATTGCAAAAAAAAACGACGGGTTGCACTCCGGGAGTGCCGGCAGAAGTGAAAACCTGAATATTAACGTTGTGCATTTTTGATATGTATTTTGGAATGGTTAGGGATTTAATTGATTGGTAGAGGTATAAAAGTACTATCATTTATGTGGTAAAATACAATATTTATTTATTGCGCTATTTGGCTATCGTACACAAACAAACATGACAATTTATATTACATTAAAAAGTTTATCTCTCAAATGTAATCAGAAACTTTTTCAGACTTATCAGAAACTCCTTGCTGTGACACTGAAATGCCATGTAATAAACGATGATAAAATGATTGACAACCGTCAATGTCATACTTTTTTGATTGACAACTATTTATTTTCTAAACAACGAAAACAAAGTTTGGAATTTACAACTAATTGCATACTGGAATCTGCGGATAAACTTTTGAATTTGGAGCAATCGGCCAAGAAATGATTCCCTTTACAGAATCCGCAGACTCCCGAATCGTTAATAACACGAGTGGTGTTACAGTAATCAACATGTCGCTTTCGAGCATTGATAGTGTATTTAAAAAACCGGCCAAGTGCGAGTCGGACTCGCCCATGAAGGGTTCCGTAGCAGCAAGTATCATCATAATATAAAAGTTCTTGTAGTTCTTTGTAAGTTTGATCGACGTTTTTATATTTGAGTTGATTGAATGAGAGGAAAATTGCGGTTTACGATTTATGACGTTTTAAAAAAAAACTAATTACTTGATCTCGTTCAAACCAATTTTCAATGGAAGTTTGCATGGTAATGTACATCATATATATTTTTTAGTTTTATCGTTCTCTTATTTTAGAAGTTAGAGGGGGGGTGACCAACATTTTACCACTTTGGAAGTGTCTCTCGCGCAAACTATTCCGTTTAGAAAAAAATGATATAAGAAAACTTATTATCATTTTTAAAGACCTATCTATAGATACCCCACACGTAAGGGTTTGAAGAAAAAAAAATTTTTGAGTTTCAGTTCTAAGTATGGGAAGCCCCAAAAATTTATAAACTAATTACTTGATCTCGTTCAAACCAATTTTCAATGGAAGTTTGCATAATAATGTACATCATATATTTTTTTTAGATTTATCGTTCTCTTATTTTAGAAGTTACAGGGGGGGGGACCAACATTTTACCACTTTGGAAGTGTCTCTCGCGCAAACTATTCAGTTTAGAAAAAAATGATATAAGAAACCTTATTATCATTTTAAAAGACCTATTCATAGATACCCCACACGTAAGGATTGGATGAAAAAAAAAATTTTGAGTTTCAGTTCTAAGTATGGAGAGCCCCCAAAATTTATTATTATTTTTCTATTTTTGTATGAAAATCTTAATGCGGTTCACAGAATACATCTACTTACTAATTTTCAACAGTATAGCTCTTATAGTTTCGGTAAAAAGTGGCTGTGACATACGGACGGACAGACAGACAGACAGACAGACAGACAGACAGACAGACAGACATGACGAATCCATAAGGGTTCCGTTTTTTGCCATTTGGCTACGGAACCCTAAAAAGAAGTAGATACGGCACTAGCGCTCGAAAAATGCTCCGCTCATATTGTGTTAATTGACACAAATCATTAGATACGGCACTAGCGCTCGAAAAATGCTCCGCTCATATTGTGTTAATTGACACAAATCATTTCGCATAATGTCAACGGTTGGTGAAGCACATAGATTTAGTATATCTCGACGGATCAAATTCTAATCGCCGTGCGTCAAAGGATGGCATATCTACCTCTTTTTTAAATACACTATCAATGCTTTCGAGGATGTTCACTAGGAATTTGGGGTAACAAGCCAAACTGTGTGTGAGAACGAGCCTCTTGTCGCAGGAAATCGGACAGCATTTCCAACTTCATACGACCTGATGCATGCTCCGCAGCATAGCGGATCCAAAGACTGCGGAGAAGTGGTGTTAATTTCCACAAAATACTGTTATATAATTCCGGCGAATAAAGATATTCCAAACTATTTAAATGTTTTATTACGGCAATTAAATTTTGAATTTTGCAGGATATCAAATTAAGGTCTTTGTGGTCACTTTGTAGCATAGGAAGCATATAGGAAGCGACCGCACTGCGGCTATAATAGTAGAAGAGGTCACACTTGACAGTTCATTTATGCAAAGAAAAATATACCTTATGCTAAAGGAATAAAACTCAAGAAAACAACATCAGTTCTTATTAATACAATTACACACACACACACACACACACACACACACACACACACACACACACACACACACACACACACACACACACACACACACACACACACACTGAACCATTCAATTCAAATTACACTTTGTTTTATTTTATTTTATTTTTTAGTATTTTGCCAATATCAATGTCTTGTTTTAATATGGTAGTATGTTCCTATAATATTGTAGTCCAAATAAATTTTGTTTTTACCGTTACCCTCGAGCTGGTGTTCATAGAAATTAGTTTTTAAGTAATTATTAAGGGCCCCTGCGATACAAGCTTCATGCTTAGTGCAGATGCCGTTAGATTAAGCTTTGATGTAAACCTTATAAAACTGTCAATAAAAATTATTATTATTATTATGTAGGTACATTTTAAGATCTCGGGCCCATGGGGACCCGGTCCTTTGAAGCATGCGTGGGGCCAAAGCCAACACGCAGAGGCTTTTTGGTACCATTTTATCTAATTTGTGATGGGTACATCTGCCAGGTTTTATCTCTGCATAGATATAAAATCTATCCAAAGACAACACCTGGCAGATGCAGGAACTATTGCATAAATAAAAAGAAGATAAGCCAGGTTTATGGGGTGAATATGATGGACCGGTAACTGGGCTATTGTTTGAGACTGCGGACGTCTGCCAAGAATAAAGTCTCAGAATTTTCCAGTGGCAGACGGTGACTCGCCTTCCACTGGATGGGCACCCGAAAACAGCCACCACTCAGCGCGGCCACCAGGGCCGCGGGCAGCACGGGCGCAACATCGGCGTGGTCGGCTCAGGGTGTCGAGAGGTGTACACCGCTTTCTGCGAGGTGGTTTCCCACCTCACCAACTCGCGACTTATGCATCTTTCACTTCCACCCTGCGAGCATATAGCTCTAACGCCCCACTCTGGACGGCCAATTAAGGCAAGCCAGAGGTGAGAGTCCTGCGGCCCCCCTTGGGGTCCACTCCGGACGGCCAACAAAGGCAATCCGAAGACGGAGGGCCTGACCGACTCTCGGAGGATCTCGGGTCCGTGGTGTCGCTACTCACCAACAGCTCGCCACAAGCTGCCCTGCGGAGACTGACTGCACTGGTAAACCAATGGGCGATGGGGTCGTCACATCCCTACGCACTTATTATTATTATTATTATTATTTCTTTTTCTTTTCTTTTTCTCTCATTTCTGAGGGTATTTTTATTTCATCTCACGCGGGCTTGTCACCAAGCGTGAAATGAAGAGTACGTAGAGATACAATTAAATGTTTGAAATGCGAGCTGTTGATAAAAATTTTCGGGTAATGCGGCATGTATTTAATATAACAACTTTTTGTATTAGGTCTAGTGTATTGTGATGTATTTGAAGAGTGTCTAAGTTTTTCTTAAAAGTATGAGGTACTACTCCAGTAGATGATATAACTAAAGGTACTATGTGAACTGCTTGAAGTTTCCATTGCGTTTTCAATTGTATGGCTAAGTCTGTATATTTGGAGAGCTTTTCATTTATGGTGCTTTGAATGTTGTGTGTGTTTGGTACGGCTATGTCAATGAGAAAAACTGTATTATTTTCTTTGTCATGGAGTGTGATGTCTGGTCTATTATAGTGTGTAGTTCGATCTGTTAATATAGTGCGATCCCAGTATATTTTGTGCTTCTTGTTTTCTAACACTGAACTAGGTTTGTACTTGTAATATGCTATCTTGTTTTCAACAAATTTGTATTTATGTGCTAAGTATTGATGGATAACGGACGAAACTTGGTCATGGCGGTGCTTATAGTCTGTGTTTGCTAGCACTTTACAAGCGCTCGTGATATGCTGTATTGTCTCGCTAGCACTACTACATTGGCGGCAGAGGTCAGTCGGGAGGTTCGGTTCTCTGGTAATATACTTCCTATAGTTACGGGTGGCAATGACTTGATCCTGTATGGCGAGCATAAATGCTTCTGTCTCCGGGAAAAGTTCTCCTTTAAGAAGCCATTTGTTTGATGCATCCTTGTCAATGTGAGCTTGATTTAAATCTGCTATGTGTCTGCCGTGCAATGACTTCTGTGTCCAAGTATTAATTTTTTTGTCTAAAGTGACAACGCATTCATTTTTCTGGGTATTTTGGTCTTGAAGATTGAGTGGTGTAAGATGCTTATCTATTTTAACTACGTATTTGTGAAGTAGTGACTGTTCTGTTTTATTATGGAAAAATTTTCTAAGGGTTGATATCTGTTTGCTGTGCAGGTTATGTATGTCAGTAATTCCTCTACCACCCTCTAGACGAGGTAGAGTTAGTCTTTGTGTACATGAATTAGGATGATGCTTGCGGTGTCTGGTTAGTTTCGTGTTAATACTTCTTTGTAATTTACTTAGATTTGTTTGTGACCAGTTAACTATTCCAAATGAATAAGTTAAAAGAGGGATGGCGTAAGTGTTAATAGCTTTTATTGTATTTTTAGAGTTTAAATGTGTTTTGAGAATCAGGTCTACTCTTCGGTGAAATTTTCGTGTTAGGTCTGCTTTTGTCTGAGTATGATAGATCTGTTTTAACTGTTGAAATCCTAAATATTTGTAATAACTCTGTTCGTCCAGTGAGTCAATTGTTTCCCCGTTTTGCAGATTGTAACTATTGTCTTCTACCTTACCTTTCTTAAAAGAAAACATTTTGCATTTGTCAACCCCGAAGTTCATTCCAATGTCAATTGAAAATTGTTCCGTAATGTTAGCTAATTTATACAGTTCCTGTTTACTGGATGCAAATAATTTGATGTCATCCATGTAGAGCAGATGTGATAATAGAAAATGGGAATTATTATTGATGAGTTTTAATCCGCACTTAGAGTCTTTGAGCAGTTTTGAGAGTGGGTTGAGGGCAAGGCAAAACCATAAAGGGCTTAAAGCATCTCCCTGGAATATACCTCTTCGGATTTTAATGGGTTCAGTGGTAAGTGACACATTTTTGATGTTTAATACAGTTTCCCATGTTTCCATAATGGACTGCAAGAATCTTACCAATGATGGATGTATTTTATATATTTCCAATACTGCGATAAGCCAGCTATGTGGAACAGAGTCAAAAGCTTTACGATAATCAATATACATTGTGTTTATGTTTCTTCTTTTTGTATGCGCGTTCTTCATGGCCACTGTATCTATGATCAATTGCTCTTTACAACCTTGGCTATACTTGCGAGATCCTTTTTGCTCTTCTGCGAGAATTTCATGTGCCTCTAAGTGATCGTATATAGATTCACTTATACAAGCTGTAAGTATTTTGTAGATGGTCTGCAGACAGGTGATAGGCCTATATTTGGCGGGATTCTTAGTATCTGTGTCTTTTGGAAGCATGTATGTGATACCTTGAGTCAAATATTTTGGCATGGTTTCTGGTGATTGTATAAAGTTGTTTATGTGATTGTGAATGTAAGGATAGGTGCATGTGAGTTTTTTGTACCAGAAGTTATGTATGTTGTCAGTACCAGGTGATTTCCAATTGTGAGTTCGTCGTATAACTTTGATGAATGTATCTGCTGAAATGTGTTCGAAATTCATATCAGGAATTTGTGTGTGTATAGTGTTCATCCAATCAGCGTTAGGATTATGTGTGATTGAATTTTGCCATATTTCAGCCCAGAATTGATGCAATTCTGAAGGTGTAGGTGTTCCATTATTGTTAATTGTAGGGTCCTTTTGTTCAAGCTGGCGGTAGAAAGCCTTTTCATTATTATAGAATAAACTATTTTGTTTCTTGCGGGCTGTACAAGTAACATATCTCTTTAGTCTGCTAGCAGTGGCACTTAGTTTTTGTTTGAGAGTGTCTAAATATTCTCCGAGGTCTGTATTCAAATTTTCATATTGTGTATGTAGTTTGTATGTTGCCTTTATTTCTTCTACAGTTGTAACAATTTTTGTATTTCTGTTTCCCTTAATATACTGCGTTAGTCGTCCTATATAGCATCTTAACTTATTTATTTTATTCTCTAATCTTTTTTGCCACTGCGGCTTCTTTTCTTGGTAACTATTCTGTACAACAGTTGTTTTAAGAGATCCATTGCAACGAGCTGCTGTGTATGCTGAGGAATATATTAAAGTTTGTAATGTAGCATAATCCTGGTCTACCGATAAATATTTTGGTAATATGTTACAGTTTAAGTGCTTTACTATAAAGTTAAATCTCTTGGATATTTTTTGTTTAGGTATGTATGGTCTTTGAGTAGGGTCGGTATTCATAAAAAGTCCTAAAGCATTGTTAAATTCTTGTTCTATTTCATTAACAAGTGCAGATGAATTATTCAGAGTCTCTGTAGGGCAATTCGGTGGGATTTCTATTTGATCGGCGTTACTATCATCATCGTCATGATTTCTCTCAATGTTTGGGCAAGTGTGATATTGAGGTGTGTCTTGTGATAACAGTTAGGGCTTCCAAATCCGTAATTACGTAATTCCGCAAATACGTAATTAGGGGTAAAATGTGGCATTTAAAAAAATACGTAACTGAATGCACGAATTACGGAATTACGTAAGTAATTTTTTTACAAAAATTACATATGCTAATTGAATTACAATCATGTCAGGGCAACACTAACTATTATGAAACTATCTAAAGCGAAGAAGTAATTCCCGTCTGTAACTTATTTTGTTGATTCCTCGTGGACAAGTGAATTTAGTTTAACAGCAACTAAAAATAAGAGTCATTATTGAGCGATTTTAGCTAGAGCTTCTATACTAATATTATAAAGAGGAGAGATTTGATTGTTTGTTTGTATGTTTGTTTGTTTGAATTGAATAGGCTCCGAAACTACTGAACCGACTTGAATAATTCTTTCAGTGTTGGAAAGCTACACTATCCCCGGTGAACATAAGGTACTTTTGATCCCGGAAATGTGGGGGGAAGGGGGGGATATTTGAAAAAGAAGTTACGCCCGGGAGAAACCGCGTGTGGAAGGCTAGTAGTAACTAAAAACGAAATTAAAGGGAATTCTTACGATTTGTATGTTCAAGAAAGTACACCTTAAATGGACTCGTAAAAAATTAGCTCTCATTGTGCGATTGACATTTTGTGTTGAATGAATGATAATTATGTATGTGTATTTACGAAATTGCTGGTTTTTTTAACAGCCGCTTACAATTATTTGCTCTTGATCATACCCATCTGCTGGTATTTTTGCAATAAATTAAGAAGCTCCTTAGGCGATCAGACCTTTTTTTACACTTTTTTTTTATACTAGGTCAGTTGGCACTGTTGGCAGATAGTCACGCACACCACACACCACGCAGCCCACCTGATGGTAAGCGGTCATCATTGCGGTCACTCAACGTGCTGCCAGACTGTAGGCTCCTCAGATCTTCGAGCCTTAGATTGCAAGTTTACTACCTCCCACATTAATATTGCCAGACAGCCGGACACAGCCAGAGCTGTTATGGCGGCAAATAAAAATTCGTCGTTATTTCAAGAATAACAAAATTAAAAAATATATCATCAAATAATGGTTTGGTTATATTGTTTTTTGACAAACATAACAATTCCTTGTTGATGATGTGATTTCAAGCTTATTAACGAATTTAGGGTCTGAAGTTCAGGGGGCTTAGACAAGATGACATCGCTTCATAGCTGGCGAATTTCGCTAAGTCCAATTTGTATGGATTTGACAGATGCCATAGAAAAGTCACGTGTTGAAAGTATGGGATTTGACATTCGCTATCGCAAATTGAGCTATAACGAACGTCATAAATGCCGCTTGTCTAGGGGGGCTGAACTCTGATCGCCCACGGTGTTACTCAATTTATTGTATGTTTTCAATTTTAAATCGTTTCGATTTTGACTTCTGTATAAAATGATTCCTTTAAATTCTATAATAATTGCAGACAGTTAAAAAGTCAAGCCAAAAGAATACATAGGTACATTATTTTAGTCGTTTTATGCGCTGGTTCTATGTTTTTCATAAAATACATCAGTTACGTAATTATTACGTAATTCCGTAACTGACCCGTAAAATGCGTAACCAGTTACGTAATTGATATTTCCGTAATTTTGGAAGCCCTAATAACAGTGTATTATTATAATGATCTAATTGTGTTGGTAGGCATTCTATGTAAAGGTTCGCAGTACTAAAATCTTGAGTGTCTTCCGGTACATTGTTGTCTTCTAGTCGGAGTTCTTCCGTTACTTCTTGTCTAATAGTATTCATTTTTTCGGGGCTAATCCATTTATTATTTATGATAAGTCTTCTCTGATCAGCAATCCTCTGCTCTGTTACATGACTTAGATGTGGGAAAGCATTTATAAATTCTTCGTGTATTTTCTTCCTGTAAGCTGTCAGATCTGTTTCCAATCTTGTAACTCTTAAATAAGATTTGATGATGTATTCATTATGGGTGTCAGTCCAGCTCATTCGCTGGGATGCTTGTAAGTCTTTAGAAAATTGTATTTGTGTAAGTGGGGATGTACTGTTAAGCTCTGTTTGAACTTCCATATAGATGTTGTCTATTACATTTTGTGGTAGTAGTTTATTCCTTATAATCGCTCTTCTTTGGTCACCTAACCGTTGTTTGGTAACCTGCATTTCTGGGAAATTTTCTGTAAATTGTGTGTAAAGGGTGTCTAAATAGTGTTTCCTATTGGTGTCTAAGTTTGTGATTCGTAAGTAAGTGCGCAAAATAAACATGTTCATATTATATGTCCATCGCTTGCGCTTTGAGACTGTACTTGTGGTGGGTACAGATGCAACAGTATACACTGTATCCTGTACAACATCCACAGTCTGTTCGCTATTGTATGATGAAGGGCTTGGTATGAAGTTTGAGCTGCTAGCGGTGGAGAATAACGATTGGGTTTCGGAAGGTTCCGAACAATTTGAGTTATTCTCAAAATATTTTTCGGCTGTCGTATATTTGTCGAGGGGAGCCCGCCTGCTCAGCCCCCCGTCGCCGTTGGATCGCATGCTGGAACACCCAGCAACGGCTCCAGGTGTGCCCCGGCGAACCCCGGGAAGCGGCCGCAAATTGTACCTTTTTTCAGACATTCTCCATAAGGGTATGCCATTGCCAACTTAGTGATTCGTGCTGTTATTTCTTAGCGAATGTCCGCCCCCCACGTAGCTTTGGATGGTCAAGCGTGGACGTGTGGTTGGACTTTGGGGGGCTTATTATTATTATTATTTACTCTACTCCTGATGTACATAAGAAGCACTTTTCTTTGCATAAATGAGCTGTCAAATTGAACAAAAAACCATTATTGTCTATAGACCGACCTGAGCATGGAAATAATATTGTCTATGTTATTGTCTATGTAACCGGAATGATATCTTAAAAAAAATGCATTTTTGAAAATGAACACTATCCCAACGCATTAAAGTTTATATTTGCTTGCGCCTGACGCGAGGCAAATCCGAGACGAGAAAGATATCAAGACGGGAGTAGCTTGTCTCGTTCTTTCACATTGCCAGCACGCAATGACAGTTCATTCTTAGTTAGAGTGACCATGAATACTAGGTCTATGGCAAGGACGGTCTCGATTCTCGTTCTTTCATATTGTCAGTATAAGAAATGTTTTTGGGCAACAATTTTGCCTGACCAAAAACTTAATTTAACGCTTGTATTTTAATGTTATTTTTACAATGTATTAATGTACAATTGTATATTTACTTATTTTTCGTTCAATGTATTCTTAAATTTGAAAAAGCGTAAATGTTATAAATTGTCTTTTTTTATTTCTTAAGGTAGGTAGTTACCCCGTAAAGCATTATGTAATGAATAAGACCAGGAGCCTTTCTATCACATTTTTTGCACTCTCTACATCATTTTATAACATCGTCTTAAACAACACAGCTCTCTATAAACTTATATCAACGGTTGAATATAAAGTTTTGCTGCCGACACAACCGACTGTTGAAATATTTTAACATGAATTAAAAATACTATTATTACTTTTTTTTTTTTTTTTGGCTATGGCCACCCTAAAAGACAGACGTCAAACTGTCAGCTGATATTAATTTATTGTATTTAAATAGGAAATAAGTGCTAAAATGTATTTAGTTACGTATATTTAGTGAAATAAGTGGACAAATATCCAGGATAAGTGTTATCAGCTCAGTACCTATTGAATTAACAAGTTTGTAAATCGACTTGTTTTCACCGGCCGGCTGTCAAAGTGTACAACTTAACAACTTCAAATCGACAACGGATTTACCGGGGGAGTATTGCTTTTATATTTTACGCCTCTTTTACTCATTACTAGAAAGGAAAACTGTTTATTAGTAGTATAATATCATTGTACCGTTACATGAATTTTCATAATCATAGGTTATAAAACATAACTAAACTTTTTTACACTGACCCAAGACACAATTTAATAATTTTACACATTCATTACACTCAAAAGTCATAACAGCAACACTAAACATTACAAATATTTGAATTTGGCGACTCTTAAACAAGAGATTTGTCAAATTCTAGAACACTTAGTGCCTGTGTTGTAACTCCCAATACTTTACATGAAGTTTTGTGGATGTTGAGCAACCATTTGGCCAAAAACACACACTGTACACCTGACAAAATTTATTTCACATTTACTTTTTCAAAAAATACTTGGTCATTATTTATTTATTTTTGTTGGTCCTACCCTCTTTTGATAAATAAGTAACCGTTTACAAAATTTCTGCCTTAATTCATTTATAAATACCAAAATATATAGTATTTATAATAATTTTGCTATAATTAAAAATATATTAAGCAGCCCAATCCGGTACAATCTTAGTACAATACAGTTGTTGTACACTTTATAATTTATTTTCCAGAAACCAGTACAACTTTAAAGATGATGACCAGGAAGGCCACATCCCAAGACCTGGAATTAAAACTAAGACGGGCACTGCATGAAATTGCTGAGTTAAAGAGGGAAAATAGCCAACTCCTACAGGAACATGCTGACAATGAAACGGAATCATTGAAAATAATAAATTATAATTTCTCGCTGAAGACTCAACTGGCTGAACTTCATGCACTGCATATGGACACTCTTGGTGAGCGGGACCAGCTACTCGGAACATTGAAAAACCTTGACGAGTGCAGTGATACCTATGAACGGGCTCTGACACGGATCCATGAGCTCGAGGTTGACCTGCGTGATGCAAATAAAAGACTACAATCCTATGAAGAGGATAGGCTGTGTCAGTCGACACTTCACACCCACAGCCTGTACGAGGAGCTGCTCCAGTCGCCAGGTGGACATAGTGTAGTTGAAAACCAGTGCTCAGTTAATAGAATTAAGCCTATTAGTAATAATAAACTAAAGAAATATTGTAGGATTAATAAATTTATAAAGAAAACTAACAAAATTATAAAAAAACAAAAATGTTTTTTTAACAATGTTGTGCTTAGAAAACAACGTGTAGATTTAGTGGATAGCTTAGAGCTATTTAGTAAAAAGTTGGATGAAAGTAGGGCACGTCATGAAATCGAAACCCAGGAGCTTCAGGACGAAATCACTAGGCTGAAGAAATCCTTGGAAGTTGTGACATGCAAATATACAGCTGCACAGGCCCAAATTAGTGAGCACATTTATGCTGCAGAGAAACTCTTAAGCCAGTGTAGCTGTATAAGTGCAGGTCCCACTGAGCAGCACCAGGGTGACAGCTCACAGTCCCCTTTAAATGTAATCGACACAAGTGACTTATCCAAATACATTGTATCATCATCAGATAAAAAAGAGGATGTTTACCTTTTTTCTGATGGGTTCGGGGTTGGCTATGGGCCTCTTCTCAAGTATAGAATAAATGGCAATGTTATCAACTATTGTTTGCCAGGTGCTCCTCTTAGTCAAATAATTGAGAGGATATTACATTGTAATTTAAATGAGAACTCCATCATTGTATTAATGATGGGTAACGGACTGAATACCTGTAAAAGGGAGATTATAAAGTCACTTTCAGTATTGGATCAAATTAATGTAAAGAAAGTTATTTTGTGTGGTTTTCCCTTTTCCAGGTGTTACACAAATAATCAAAATAACAGTATTCACATGTTGAATACTTCTTTATACAATTGTACATGTCATAGTGACAAATTTGTGTTTTTTGACACAAACAAATTTATTAATTTTAATTTTATTGTGACTGGCAAAAGTTTTTATTTGCCTTATAAAATAAAAATTGAATTAGCTAATTTGTTAGCATTTAATATTAAGGACATTTTTAATAAGACATTGGAATCCATTCCAATTAATCATTTAAATTTAAGTCCAAGACAATAGAGGATAACTCTTGCAAATTAGTAATTAAGGAAAATCAAAATTATTTAAATGTTATTCATCAGAATATACAGGGTGTCTCTGGAAAAGAGCTGGAACTAGAATTATTTTTAAATGATGGGAATATTCATGTGTTTTGTGTTACTGAACACTGGTTAAAGCAACATGAGTTAATTATAAGTATAAATGATTACAAACTCGCTAGTTCGTTTACCAGAGGCACGGCCATTAGAGGTGGGTCACTTATATTACTAAAAAGCTCAATTGAATTTAAAGAACGTAAAGATATTGTGTCTGCCTCAGTTGAGCGAACTATTGAGATAGCGTGTGCAGAGTTAGAGCGGCATATTATTGCCTGTGTTTATAGACCTCCATCTGCTAATTATAATGAATTTGAGTCTGTTATGGAAGATGTCTTAAGAAAGTTATGTACCACCAATAAAAAAGTTATAGTGTGTGGTGATTTTAATGTTAATATTTTAGATGTACAAAACTCTAGTAGATTTCTTAATCTTTTCCAATCTTTTGATTTATATCCACTTTTTAATGAACCTACGCGAATAACAGCTACCTCAGCTACGTGTTTAGATAATATTTTTTGCAATGACAGTGTAAATAAAAAAAGTATTATAAATTTTATAAATTCTGATCACAGCGGACAGTTGGCAGTGTTTGAGTGCCCTCTTGCTCGTTCTCCGTCGACTATTGTTTGTAGGCCTATTACAGTCCACCGCAGAAATCTATTTAAGGAGCGTATAGACAATAAATTGTCCATGGCAGATTTTAGTGGTGCCGATGGACACAAACAGTATGAAAAATTATTTGATATTGTAGAAAAAGAATTTAGATCTGTATTTACTAAAAAAACTATTAAAATCGATAGTAATAAGACTAACTTTAGTGCCTGGGCTACCACGGGAATTTACAAAAGTAGAAGAAGGTTATTTGAATTATATGAAATGAAAACACAGTCAAATAACCCTGCTACTGTAGAATATGTACGAAAATATTCTAAATTATTTAAAAAAGTATGTGCAGTAGCAAAATCAAATTACTTAAAAGATAAAATATCGAAAGCCACTAACAAAAGCAAAGCTACGTGGAAAATCATTAATAAAGAGACTTGTAAAAATAAAACACAAACTAGCAAGATCTCTTTAAATATTGACGGTATTATTCATGATTCTAATGCGAATGTGGCGAATGCATTTGAATCGTTTTTCTCAAACATTGCAGTCAAAACTACTTGTCAATTAAATTCTAGCCCACATCTTGCCAACTCCCTCCTCAAATCTCATGTGGATGAGTGTGTAACATCCTTTAAATTTATCCATGTCAGTCCTGAAGTTATCTATAAAACTTTCAAAGAACTGAACATGAAAAGAACCGAAGATCTATGGGGAATCTCAATGGATATATTAAAAAATATAATCCATTCTATTGCACCTCACTTAGCTATTATTTTTAATCAATGCGTGGATGATGGTGAATTTCCGGATTTAATGAAGCACAGTAAAATAATACCATTATTCAAATCAGGCGAAAAAAGTGACCCATCCAATTTTAGACCAATATCGATTCTCCCAACATTAAGTAAAATATTTGAAAAGCTTATTTATTCTCAATTGCTTTCTCATTTTAAAGTAAATAATTTATTACATAGTAATCAGTTTGGGTTCACTAGAGGCAAGTCTACTACAGATGCAGGTATAGCACTCATCGAACATATTTTTGATGCCTGGGATAATAAGCAAGATGCTATAGGCATATTCTGCGATCTGTCTAAAGCTTTCGACTGTGTTGATCACGAGACATTGTTGATGAAGTTGCGGCATTATGGCATCTCTGCCAACGCGTTAAGTCTTATAAGATCGTACCTATCTGACAGAATCCAGAAGGTAAACGTGAATGGTATTGATTCCAAAGGAGCCCCTTTACTGTTGGGGGTCCCTCAAGGCTCAATACTAGGACCTTTGTTCTTTTTAATTTATATTAATGATCTTCCATATTATACAGAAAACCTGTGTGACACAGTGTTATTCGCTGATGATACCTCCCTTATATTTAAAGTTGACAGACGAAAACAATCATTTGACGATGTGAGTAATGCTGTCTCACAAACTTTACACTGGTTTACTGTTAACAATTTGTTATTGAACACCAATAAAACGAAATGTATTAAATTCACAATGCCGAATGTGCGACAGGTGGTTCCTGAGATCACTGTAAATGGAGAACTCATTGAAATTGTCAATTCAACAGTGTTTCTGGGGATAACCCTCGACTCTAAATTGCAGTGGGGGCCTCATGTAACTGCTCTTGCCAAAAGACTTAGCTCAGCCGCATATGCTGTCAGAAAAATAAGAAATCTGACTGATTTGGAAACGGCGAGACTAGTTTATTTCAGTTACTTCCACAGTATTATGTCATATGGGCTGCTCTTATGGGGATCTGCCGCTGACATAAACAATATATTTATTTTGCAAAAGAGAGCCATCCGCGCTATATATGGCCTCAAAACCCGTGACTCGTTAAGAGAATTATTCCGGGAAATAAATATATTAACTGTGCCATCACAATATATACTGGATTGTGTTATGTATGTACAAAAGAACATACAAAATTTTTCAAAGAAATCAGATCATCATCAATTTAACACAAGAAATAAACATAGGCTTGCTATTCCAAATATTAGACTTCAAAAGATTGGAAATTCTTTTAAAGGATTAAGTATTACAATGTATAATAAATTGCCAATGGATGTTGTTAGCTTACCCATAAATCAATTTAAGTCGTGGATCAAGACCCGTCTGATGAAAAAAGGTTACTATAAAATTGAAGATTTTCTTAATGATGGAGATCTGTAGATACTGGTAGTAGGAATGCTTCGCTCCCTGTCAGCGCAAACTGTATTTTAATCTGTTGTCATTTTTGTTATATCTACACTACGTCCTACAGTTATAATTTTTTCTTTATTATTATTATTATATCTACATTCACACGAAAAACTGTATGGCTTAGTATAGATAGATTTATTATCATTGTTGTATAAATTATTTGGCGATTAAAAAGAGTAACTGTCGAGTTTCTTGCCGGTTCTTCTCGACAGATGACTGCATTCCGATACCGGTGGTAGAGTCACTCTGTAATTGACGATTCATAAATACTTGATACAAGTTTACATGAATAAAGAATATTTTGATTTTGATTTTGATTTTGATTAGGCAGATCCGATCCGCAGATTGCATGTTTGAATTTGTCTCGCTTATCCGAAACTTATTGTCACCCTATTAGAAAGGGACAAGCTGCTCCGTCCGACTGTTTCGCTCGGCTCGTTTTTTAGCCACGAGAGCACAGTCTAGTTAGTTATATTACGTTTATGGACCTGAGAGACCGACAAACTATCTGTTCCGGTGGCGGCGTCGCTCTGTCTATTTAAAACTGTCATTAAATATCGTTTTTGCATTGCATTTCACGTAGTTCCAATTTTGGCCACCGGAACAGATAAGTTTGTAGAAAACACGTGTCCGGACTTCAAATTTTATATGGATTTTCGATCAGGTCACGTGACACATAAATCCTGACGCGAGTTTAACATTTTTTCCCCATACAAAAAAAGTGCACAACGCCGCTAAAGAAGTTTTCACTTCAAAAACACTCACAGTACAAAATGGTCTAGAAATGATAATAGAAGAGGTCACGCGTTTTAGTAACTCACTGATAACAATGTGTACGTATTGCGATGCGCTCACTTTGAATGCACAAAAGATAATGAAAATGCATTCTAATTACTGACCTATTTATAGTTTTAGAAAGTACATTAACTATTTAATGTAATGACAAGTAAAAATATGTAAATCTCGAGGGTAGGTTTTAACGATTAATGACCTATGGGTGTCCCACAGTGCAGAGGTCGCGAGTTCGATCCCCGCACGGCAATTAAAACATTTGTGTGCATGAACATTGAACATGTCTGTTTGTATCGGTCTGGGTGTTTGTTTCTATGTATTATGTATGTATTTACAAAAAAAAGTATACAGCGTGGAATTTTAGTCGTTGTTTTCCCGCAGTAAAATGATTCTATCTTAGTAGTAAAATAAATTAATAAAGTTCTTTTTTTAGTCAAATCAAAAGTTTTACGATTATGATATACGAAACTCGAACCAATAGTACTAGCTGCGTCACGGACGGTCACCGGCCGGGGTCATTGCCCTTCGCGTTTATCAAAAAAATGATTATTTACTATTTACTCACATTTGGTTTCCATTTTCCCATTAAAATTTAAGAAAAAAAATTCAAAAAAAAATTACTTGCATAAATCGATAGTACTACTGAAGGTAAAGCGTTCTGCTGCGGGAAAACAACGACAAAAAAACACGCAGTATAAGTAATGTTTATCCGTTGTCTGGCACCCATAGCACAAGCTAATGCTTAGTTTGGGGCTAGATGGCGCTGTGTGAATAATGTCCAGAGATATATCCTACTAATATTATAAATGCGAAAGTCTGGATGTTTAGATGTTTGGATGTTTGGATGTTTAGATGTTTGGATGTTTGGATGTTTGTTACTCAATCACGCCTAAACGGCTGAACGGATTTAGATGAAATTTGGCACACGGATAGTTTATAACCCGGAATAGGACATAGGATATAAAATTCCTACGGTTACGTCACATTCCCGCCGGAATAACAATTTTGAAACTACTGAACCGATTTGAATAATTCTTTCACTGTTGGAATGCTACACTATCCCCGGTGAACATAGGGTACTTTTGATCCTGGAAATGTGGGGGGAAGGGGGGATATTTGAAAAAAGAGATTCCACGCGGGTGAAACCGCGGGCGGAAGGCTAGTTATTTATATTTATTATTATTATTGAACCCAGGACCTCTGGGTCTTCACGGCCAGGTACCAAACTACTAGACCAACGTGTCTTGACAAACTTTACTTGCACGGGTTTCACCTCTTTTATTCCATGAGGGCGCGCCGCTGTATTTCAACTTCAATTGCATAGGTATACTTACTCCATAAAACGTAACATGATTAGAATGACAGCTGTCAAAGTGTTGTGGCTTTCTCGCTCGCTCTCAATTAACCCCTATCGATGTGTCTCACTCTACAAAAAAAATAACATCTTAGAGATGAGACACATCGATAGAGGTTTATTGAGAGCGAGCGAGAGCCACAACACTTTGACAGCTGTCATTCTAATCATGTTACGTTTTATGGAGTATAGTAAAAAGTACAAACCAGGGATGTTTCGGAGCTTCGATTCCGATTCCGTTAAGTCAGAACTTACGATTATTATAACACTTTCGGTTCCGATTTCGGCTCCGAAACTTTTAAATCGGAGGTCGAAGCAAGTAGTGTAAGCTCCGATAGCTTAATGTTAAACCTCTGTGGTTTTAGGATGTTATCAGTCAACATTAAGTTGTAAAAAACTTTTTATTTATAAATAAATAATAAAAAAATACCAAAGATTTTTTTAGGTATGTTCTTCAACAACACATTACGGTAAACACTTGCAGTTTGATAAATAGCACTAATGCCCCTGACATAAGAGTGGTGCAGTTAAAAGCACGTCAGACTACTACTTTGGACTTTGTACCACTCTTATGTCGGGGGCATAAGTGCTATTATCGAACTGAAAGTGTTTACCGTGATGTGCCGTTGACCGTACAAAGTCCAAAGTGTTTAGTCTGACCTGACGTGCTTTTGACTGTACATAATTTTACTTTAGTACTTTTTACTATGCTATAAGTGTTAGTATCTAATTATTATATATTTACCTGGCACGGGAAATATCCAGTGCATTTTTTGATGATTGTCGCTCCCCACGATCGAACCGCGAACGCAACGCGTCTCACCTCCTCCAGCGAGCCGCGTCTGGGAACAGAACGGTGGAATGTACACTACTGCGCCACTACTCCTATACCCATACTACTTTTATACTCGTCATAACCGCACGGTTCAGACCGACAAAATTATCTGTTCCGGTGGCAGCGTCGCTACTGTCGATTTAGAACTGTCATTAAATATCGTTTTTGCATTGCATTTCACGTAGTTCCAATTTTGGCCACTGGAACAGATAAGTTTGTAGGTCTATACTAACATTAACATTTTGACGAGCCATTTGGTGTAATGGTCGAGAAGTCGGCTATTACACCAGAGGTCGCGGATTCGATCCCCGCACGGTACAAACATTTGTGTGCATGAACATGTCTGTTTGTATCGGTCTGGGTGTTTCTATGTATAATATGTAGGTATGTTTTTACAAAAAAAAGTATAATGTAATGTTTATCCGTTGTCTAGCACCCATAGCTTATAGGCTAATGCTTAGTTTGGGGCTAGATGGCGCTGTGTGACTAATGCCCAGAGATATTTATTTTATTTTTATTTATTATTAAAATCACGACAACGTGCCATTTGGTGTAATGGTCAGAAGTCGACCAGTACACAGAGAGGTTGCAGGTTCGATTCCAACACAGTATTAACCTTTGTGTGCATGTTTGTATCGGTCTGGGTGTTTCTATATTTATAAAAAAAATGTGATGAATATGCATGTTATTTCACTGTGTAGCCACGGACATAAGTAAGTTTAATACGCCGATTCTTTTTTTAAAAATTAATGGCTGGTATATTTTTACAAAGAATAAGACACAAAAAAGATAATTTATGAATAAAATTTAATTTCAGAAGTAGGTACGTCAGAGGCTTGGCACAGCGTCTGAATTTGACTAATAAAAGTATTTTAAAAACAGGCGACATTGCAAATAACTTTTATTTATGCGACCATGATTGTTGATAACGAATGTGCTACGTGAGATTTGAATCTCGGCGAATACCTATGGATTTTTAACACGAATTTTTCTGTGCGTTCTGAAAAATAAAAACTGAAAAATAAGTCTTGCGATGGTTTGTTTTATGTCAGAGACGGCAAACGAACGAGTCAGTAGGTCGCCTGATGGTAAGCATTCACCGCCGCTCATTGAAATCTGCAACACCAGGAGAGATCGCTGATGCGTTGCCGGCCTATGGGGGTATGGGGGGGTTGGCCTGCACTAGCTGGTATCTTCTTGGCAGAAACAATATTCCAAACTGGTAGTCTTGTTCAATTTTTTTTAAATATTGTGTTTTGATGTCAAATAAGTGACGAAACACCTCTGCATATTATTTGATGCACAAACGTAGCCTAATTCTAGGGAAGCGCATACAACTCGTTCAACCAGAGAAAGCTAAAAACATCCTCCTCAGAAAATATAAGGAACTAGCGGGCGCCCGCGGTTTCACCCGCGTGGTTCCCGTTCCCGTGGGAATATCGAGATATCCTTTCTTAGCGGATGCCTACGTCATAACATCTACCTCCATGCCAAATTTCCGCCCGATCCGTCCAGTGGTTTAGGCTGTGCGTTGATATCTATCTATGTCAGTCAGTCAGTCAGTCACCTTTGAGTTTTATATATAGAGATTCTTTGTAGAAGAGGCGTCATCACCTCATTGACTGTGGGAACACTAAGTTGCTAATAACAATAAAAATAAATGTCGTATTACTACTAACTTTTACCTAACTTTAAATGTTTTTTCTTTCTTTCTTTCTAACATTTTCCTAGTTGTTGCAATTTGCCTACGTGTATAATATTTTTGATTTTGATATTTTAACCTTTTGGACGCAAAGTCTTTTATTCTTGGCAAACACCTGCAGGCTGTGCGCCAACGACGACGCCTATACTTGACAAAAACCTTGCCTCTAAAAATATGAAATAAATATGTTTAATCTACATCCATACCATAATATGTCTATTTTATAGTCAGGAGCGATGAGCAAACGCCCTACATTTAGATATAAGTATCTGTGGCTGCATCGTAATGTTTACATTTTAGTATCGGTAACCGATACTTTAATTACGTTCAAATTTCGAACGTCTTCTTAAAAAGTAAAAATTAATGGATTTGAAGCTAACATAATGTAAGCAAAACATCTTGATGTATTTTCAAAGGTACCAGGAGAGCATAACCGCCGTAACTATTCATTAAATCAAAGAGTTTGAAAGACGCGAGCTAGCCTAGCTTCTTGTTCTTCTCTGCTCTCCTGGTACTACGGATTATATTCCAGGCGGTTTCACATCGATCCTGACTTTAAAATAGACATTTGTCGTATGAATGAAGATAAAGTTATGTACATATGTGACTGTACATAATTAGGCATTAAAATACTCATGTGATCCTTTTATGAAACTCACTTCGTTCGTTTCATAAAACCACATTCGTATTTTAATGACCCTCATTATGCAACAGTCACATAAATAACTATTAAAACGATTATGTACTGATATTTTTTCCTTATATTCAACAATAAAGAATAACCCAGCTCTGGCATACTGTACACCGCGTACAGGACACGACCATCGATATGCAGTGCGTTCGTAGTTTGGCGTTCAAAAGGTTAAAGTCATAGGGAAACTTCCAAAAAATTTATATAATGATATAGTTTCTTTACATACGTTGTCTTTTACTAAACCGTAATTTGACTTTACGCATGATGCATTTTCAGTAATTACGTGATTACTATTGCAGCAAGGTAAAAACAGCAGCTACTTAAAGGTACCTACTTAGGCAAATGAAACAATTGAGTAGTCTTAGAAATATAGATTTCAATAAACGTTTTCTTCTTCTTAATTTTATTATTAAAACACATATTATAGATAATTTTCCTACAATTCAAATAAGTATGTACTTGTAGCTCATTTAGATACTTAAGAATACCTAATCTTCGTTAAAAACATGATTACGAAACATATTTTATATTTTTTCCGAAACGGAGTTTGAGACAAAAATTTACGTCTCATAAATACCGGAATCTTAACTATGTATAGGCTACTTTGTAAAGAATTCGTTTATTTTATCGTTTCATAAAATATATTCAACTTCCCTGTAGGAATATATTAATTAAATGCAGCATTTTAAGGCACTTTGAAGGAATAATCTTAGCAAACATTTTTTTTTGAAACACCTCATATTTTTTAATATTTGTCGTAATAGGAACACGTCCAAAAAAGCGCCAAAATAATTGTACGGCCTAGCGTAAAGTGGAAGCGACATCGTGTTAGCAGTGCGCGGACACTATCGATTTTAGGCGAAAACCGAGTTTTGTCTTGTATTGTTTACTAAAACACAATCCTACAATTCACTATGAAATAACATTTTAACACTAACTTTTATTTATGTAGAGTTTACACAATGCACACACAGAACACTTATTAAATTTTAAAAAAATAATACCGCATTGAAAAATTTAAAATTCGAACTCAAAGACACACCCTTGATTTTGTTTTTCTATACAATTTATTTTTAATAAAAAAAAATGATTCTTACCGGCCACTATCATTTTATAAACTGCTGCTCATAGAAGATTAAAAAAATCACTATAGATTAATTTTTATCGTGTGTTATAATGGCACACGAAACATAGTTTAGCTAGATTGTGTTTATTTTACACATTTATTATAGTGTTTCACGGGGAATTTTTGGTTCGGAGCCCATTTTGTGTGGCAAAAATTAGTCAGGCCACCGCGCGCTCAAATGAGACTGACGGGGATACCAGCGTGGGGTAAAATATTCCTTACCGTGGGGTAATTCTCCCTACCCAGTATAAGATGTATTTTGGTACTCAAAAGAAGCTATACAAACAAACATATACCTACTGTGATGTATTTATGAGACTTTTATGTATTTATTACGACTAATTTAGGCAGTATTATTAAATTTTACTAACTCCACGTTGAGCGCCAATTCAAGGTGGCATGACAAAGGAAGCATTTTAGTAGTAAAAAAAATGGTTGCCTGTAAAGTCGGTTTTACGGGCGAAGATTTTACGTGACAACGTCTTTTTCTCGGTAGAATATTTATTGATATGAATAAACTATGGTCTGCCGCGCGCGCAGCGCGCGGCAGACCGATCATAGTTGAGTGGGAGAGAGACGCAAGGCATTCGGCGGGCCTCTCTCTCGTTCGGTGACTCATCGTAACGTTACCGAGCGTTACACTTTTTCATAAGTGACTCCCAGCCGCAACCTAATTTAAGACGTTGTCACGTCAAAAAATACATGTACCTACCTACAATACGAAATGTATCTAAAGCTGTTGTGTCTTAGCTTAGGCTAAAACTAATAATTAGGTTGCCACACTTCAGAGTTAAGTTCCTAGGCAAAAGATAATCTGTTTGTACCGGTCTGCGTGTCTCCTAACACGAGTTGCCAACCAATGATTGGCGTTTATGTTCGCAGGAAAGACAAGTGACGGAATATTGTATGACAGCCCACACGCCAAGACACATTTTGAATCGTTGAGCCATCGGATTATGTAAATAAAATCTATTGCAGTATGACAACACATTGCGCGATACCTCCTGTATAAATCTCCGATAGAATTGGTCGTGATGACCGTTTACCACGAGGGGAACTGCATGCCAGTTACTGTCGGCCAAAAATGAACTTACTAAAAATGACTTTTCAATAATATTCAGATTAGTGAACGTTTTACCGCAATCCGGGAGTATTTTTCTTATGTAGCAACACCGAAACGCCGGCATTGGCTGCGCGTTGCTGCTATGCGGAGACGTAAAACACACCGCCTACCTTTGTATCTTTTATTTCTACTAATAAAGGAAATCTTTAGCACATTTAAAGGAAGGAATACATCGCGATACGTGAATCTAATACTGTGTCATCTACTTCTAAAACAGTAAATGCAAATTGTCATTTCAAAATGATTGCTGAGATAAAATTGTCAGGCGTTAGTATTTACGTAAGAGGATGGAGTAGCCACCCGCATTGCAGCTATATTTCAGTTCGATTTTGATCTGTATTATGATGGTAATAAAGAATAAAGTGTTTTGATTTATTTATATACCTGGAAGGGGTTTTAGTTCTAAGATTCATTATACAACGGAGTGGTGGGCGTTTTTCTTTTGGTTTGTAGTTTTAACTCTTGATGTTAGCAATATATTATCTAGATTTTGGACATTACCCTTTATTTATTGATAAGTTAGAAGAAATAATAATATTTAGTTGTCGTATAATGCTTAGTTTCTATTTCAAGTTATGTACCTAACAAAAGATTTCGGACACAAATAGGTACTTATAATTTTGCACTAGTAATACTTTTATGTATTTTCTGAAAAGGACTGTCGTATTCTATACAACCATAATTGTTAATTCAACAACCGTATGTAAGTGGGTGGTCCGTTAGGAACAATCCATCCATAGGTACTTATTATAATTGTGAATTCTTTTGACACTATTCACTCAGCGCCTTTCAAGCCCAAACTAAACATAGCTTGTACTGTGGGTGCCAGACAACGGATAAACATTGCTTATATTTTTTTTTTGTAAATACTTACATGCATAATTATGCAAAGATGAACCCAGACCGATACGAGCAGACATGTTCATGCACAACATGTTTGTACCGTGCGGGGATCGAACCCGCTACCTCTTGGTATAATAGCCGACTTCTCAACAATTACACCAAAAATGATTCGTAATCTTGTGATTGATTTTATTTCGTTCTCTTAGTTTTGAGATGTCGAAAAAATTCTATAATTATAATAGAAAGAAAGAAAAAACATTTATTGACCAAACACAAAAATTACAAAACGAAAAATACAAAAATTGGAGTAATAATAAACAATTAAATAAAGTACAGATTATAAAGAAAAGAAGTAAACAAAAAAGAAAATATAAAAATTAAAAACACAAATAGATGGTATGGCCAATAGGGTTCAAACCTCAGCATAAGCTGCTGTGTCGTTTGAATAACGGCACAACAGCGCTATAGTACTTTAGGCTATAGTGTGTATAGTCTATTATATAGCACAATAATACTATAGTTAACTTGTTTTATGAACATTTGTGTTTACTTTTTTCTGTCCAGGTGTTCTAGCGTAATTACGCTATTTGCAATAGTAATAATAATAAGATATAAGGATCACGAAAATTTAATTGACATTAACTTCTTTTTCTCATAAACACACAATACTTTGCTAACCGTTAAATGACGAAAGAATTAAAACTAAATTAACCCACAAATTTGTGTTACCATAATTAACATAACTGTTGCTTACGAAAAGGTAACATAGGTCGGTATGTACAGTCAGCGTCAAAATGATCTGAACGTTCAAATCCACCAAAAATATCAGAACATTTGACGAAAATCAACCTTACCTTATGACGTAAAGGTGCATTTTAGTTTGTTGAATATTTACACCTAAAAGTCATGTGCTAAGATTGATTTTTGTTAAATGTTTAAATATTTTTGGTAGGTGATAGTTTCCCACCATTTTTATCATGGTCTGATATTCCAGAAAGTGAGCAATCTTCCGGAGTTCTGTGGACTACGAGTTACTTGTCAAGGAAAATTAAACACGAAAAAATAAAGGAACAATTTTTTTATTCAATGATAAGTCTTGTAAATACCATTTTTGTGAAATAATCACACTACATTAAGATACAACGATGCAATATATTATACCACATTCGATTTTGACAGTCAGTATTAGCAGAAATATTGGTCAATTAGCAAAAAAATATAGTCGTTCTATTGTATTAAATCATTAATTCATCATTACACAATATTACAAGTTTTGCTACTTGAGCAGATGGTGCTTTAACATAATATTGATTACCAGCAAATTACAAGTTTCTGCCAATACTACAATCATACATACAATTAGGTATTAATTTCCTAATTTTGTTAAATTTGAGTCGGCTGTTAGACGAAACAATAAAAACTGATAAAACCAAGTTATTTTAGGTCGAATCGAATACGACTATTAATATAAATACGCCACTCTGGCAAGTAGCGAAACGAATGGAATTCCCATTCTCCGAGTTTTCCAAAAGAGCCGAGCGAATTACAAAAAACTATTTAAAATATTCTCAACAGTTTTTGAGAAGGCTACCTTTTATTTTAATAATCAACCGGCTCAAATTTAACTACAAAACGCTACGACTGAGGCAAGTGTCAATAACCAGCAGGTATTAGACCTATTGTTTAACAGAGTCCATTCTCATATTCTCAATTAGAGTTCTGGATAATCTGTCAAGCAGTATATTATGTAACAACTAGGTCTCAATCGCAACGTTTCACCAACATACAGATAAAATGCAAATTATAATATTATTAGCACTTACAAACCTGATGAACACGATTTTATTTAATTATTTCTATTGACAATGTAATTGAAGAACGCATTCAGAGTAGATATTATGTAGAGCGGTCACGAGATCATTTCAATGAGGGACATTGTAGAAGAAACTTTCCATAGAAAATAATCTCTCAATCGTAGACCACATACAGTGGAGTCATTTTAATAGGTAACATTTGACAGTTCATTTATGCAAAAAAAAATATACCTTACACTAAAGGAATACAACTTAAGAAAACAACATCAGTATTTTTGTATAAAATTATAAAATTAGATTCCACTCCTGATGTTCGTAAGTAGCACTTCGCTTTGCATGAATGAACTGTCAAATGTTACCTACTAAAATAACTCCACTTGTAGTTGTTTAAAATCAAGCAACTTTATGGTCAAGTGCTGCCTTAGTTTAAATATATAAAAAAATATCTACTAGAAAAGAAATGTCATAAACGTTTCCGCAATTCTTAGTTTTTCAAACACAATTTATATTTCTGAATACGTTCCCATTTACCTGTAAGTGTAAGAAGTGACAGTTCACAAGAATATAATCTATGGACGACAAGTGACATTTAAGTGACTTTATTAATCTGTATCTAACATTTTAAAGTAAGCCTTGTTCTGAAAAGATGATTAAGGATTTATCTCTGTTTGAGAATAGACTTTTGAGTGGTCTATTTTTTTTACCTTGGGTGTAAGCCTACGGCCCGCCTGATGGCAAGCAGTTAGTCGCCTATGGAAGCTTTAAGACGTTGGTAGCAAAAACGTTCTTCTTGCTGCCAACACGATGCCCTCCGCAGTTAAACTATGGAAACCGTATCCACTCACCCTAGATTCGATTCCTTTTCGCTCAAACAGAAGTAAATCCTTAAATTCCAAGGGATTATAGTTTAAACATCTGACGTGAACAGTACTGTGTCAAACTTTTGGACACAATTTTTTTGAGTAGCTTTTGTAATAAATTCGACAAGTACTGTTTACAGTAGAGCTGGCACTAACAATTATCAAAAATTGAAAAGTGAAATTCTTATCTAGTAATTTCTATGAGAATTTCATTAGTTTCGCTACTCGTCGCAGGTGGCGCTACTAAAATTCCCATACGAATTTCTTGATTCTCTCCTTTTCATTTTTTGATATTGTCCGGTCTAGCCTTAGTTTGAGTACCCACAAATATATAAACGCGAAAGCTTGGGTCCTAAACAACCATTACACACATCATTACATATTTATCTAAAAGATATTACATGTAACTATATATAACCCTCGTCGAACTTATCTTTCTAATATCGAGTGTGATGAGAATCGTAATTTCGATCAAACATAAAATCAAAGTATTCTTCATTCAAAGGCATCAAATATGTACAGTCAGCGCCAAAATGATCTGAGCGTTTAAACCTACCAAAAATATCTCAACGTTTGACAAAAATCACTCTTAGCACAATACTTTTAAGTGTAAATATCGTTTGTTGTCATTTGTTCTCAAACAACGAATGAAAATGCACCTTTATGTCTTGAGGTAAGGTTGATTTTTGTCAAATGTTCAGAAATTTTGGTGGTTTTGAACGCTTAGATCATTTTGACGATGAATTTACTATATTTTGTCAGCTACTGATAAATAAGTTAGTTATAAATGTATCTGTTTCTAATGAGTAACTTAGATGCTGTCTTATAAACTTAGCGGCTGTAATTTTTTTGACAATTAAGAAAATCTACAACATCTAAGCTGAAAACAGCATCATTGTCATCAGATAGATAACTTACTTAGATGGACTTACTTAGAAGATAACGAACTTGACAACCAGTTGTGAAACTGGCCCTTTTCCAGCTGGTAAGCAAGAGAAACAAACGTTACCATGACAATGGTTAGGCGAAAGAAAGACACAGAACGATTCCCACCACACCATTTAAAGCCTCGAAAACCTTGCCCGTTATAAAATACTATCATCACACGAACTTTTCTGGTTTTGACGAAAAATATAGATATTTATAACAGAAAAATAAGTCATTTTACAGAGACCAAATTCTTCGGCTTGGTTACTAAGTAACACACTGCTTATAATATAGAGTCCAAGCTATAACGAATTAAGTAACAATAGCAATAAAAGAGGGTTCAAAAAATGTTTTATAAATCGATTTATTAATGCGAAAACCGTAATATTTCACTCTTTACAGAGACCAGGATTTTGGAAGTTAAGGTAGAGCCATTTTTAATAAAACGCTCCTCATGTACTTACGTACAAAAAAAAAAACAAGGGTAAACAAGCCCTAACACGAGCAATGTTATATGTAAATCTATTTGCCAAAATACATTATTTGCTTACTAGATTGGACTCTATACATAATTTTTTATTGGTTTATCGTAACCAATATTGAAGAAATAACAATAGTAAAAACCTGTGTACAGTTAAAGCTTTTAGATTTCAAATCATTTTGGAAATAGAGTGTTTGATATTGATTCTAAAAATGTATTTTATTCTGTGACACAATGTTTGTTTACAAAATAATATTAAATA
Source organism: Mecyna flavalis (assembly GCA_949319885.1). Taxonomy (NCBI): domain Eukaryota; kingdom Metazoa; phylum Arthropoda; class Insecta; order Lepidoptera; family Crambidae; genus Mecyna; species Mecyna flavalis. Next base: position 7,651,117 of record OX439420.1, on the reverse strand, counting down.
CATTCTATATTGTATGTATTAATGATGATAATGTAAAAGCGACAAATAGGTGTCTTTTTAGTTTTAAAATAGGCGCATCAAATACATATTATTATGATTATCATTATTTGAAATATAATATCCTGCGTTTTCGGCCGCATAGAAAATACGTTAATATTTTTAGGGATTAAAGTACATAGTACACACCAAAAATCACACCCTTCCGTTGAGTAAAAAATAGCATAAAATGTCCTTTCCCAAGGTCTAGTGTAATTTTCTACCAAATTTCACAGTGTATGCGTAACAGAGAGACAGATAGACGGACAATCAGGCAGAGTTACATTCTCATGTTTATCAATGACAAATGGGATTGCTGGATACATACAAATCGTTTATATAAAAATATTTATATTGAATAAAAAACATTACGTCACAGAATATTTTAAATACCTCCATAGCTTCAAACACCCTTCATAGTTTAAAAGAAACAATAACAGAATTAATTCAGGAGTCTTTGACTTCGAAAATCACATAGTCATATTGTCAAATAAATTGTCGAACTGTTCAACAAACAATATCCAACTCTATTTACAAACACACACAGTGCAATTTTGTACAATCCATTCCCTTGTCATATAATTACCGTGTGATTTTTATTCACAAAAATTTTATTGTCTGTATCATTTTTCGAATTTTTAAGAACTGTTTTAACACAAAAGCCGAAAGTTTAAAAAATCATTTATGACGTACTAACATACTTAGTAAATAGAACAAACAATGCATATGGTATTTTAATTAAACGTTTTTAACATTTTAAATGTAGTCTTTGCGCTCAAAACAACAAGCAAAATTTTTGGTTCTACCTACGAGTAAAGATTATTTTTCTAGTTAAAATAAGTAAGTAATGACAGACAACGATGGTCATAACACTGATTTTGTTTTTAGTTTTATTTAATTTTGAAAACCTGCGATCAGTCAGTTGAGAGAATTTGAATATCAATTTCGAAAAATGATACAGTATGTACGATCGAGGTCTCCCGCGCGTGATCACTTTTGGAAAAATATACCGTGCACGCGCATCGTGACTTCCTAGGAGCGGCGCTTGTAAACGTGAAAATACTGCACAGGATTTTAGCCTTTAAGGTGATCACGCGCGTGTGACCTCGATAGTACTAAATAAATACATAAGTATAAATTAATTTTAAAAACCATTCTCATTATCATAAATACATTGAACATCCTTATGGAACCTCGTGTTCACAGTCAAGATTTTTTTCTATTTTTATTATTTATTTACTTTTTACTGATTAGTAAGGCTGGCGTATATATGTACATGCTCTTAATACTACTCCCGATACTAAGGTAACATTCATTTGTGTGGGTAACTAACTAGATATGATAATGAATTAACTATTCAGAAATCGCTAGTGTGAATATTTTAGGTATACGCAGGGGAAGCCCCAGGAAAAGGTAGTTTGACATCTTGACCACTTTGCGCCAAAAAATGCCTACGAGAATTAGCGGGATCTTCAGAATTATATTAAGAAAAAAAAGCATCATATTATGCACTCTTGCAATTTATGAAGGCATATCTCTATCAGATACTCGATAGTTAACCAGCACACTTACCAAAAGCGGGTCGGTTTTCATAAGTCCGACTAATATTTCTAAATAACCGAAACAAGTTTTGCTCGATCGAAGCTGAGACCGAAGCCATATCTTTAAGCCACTAGGCCGACCAAGTATCTATACAGTCAAAATTAAAGATTTTGTTCTTTCCTAAACGCCATTTTAGGAAAACTACTTTTTTGCATTTATATGTCATGGCATTAAAATAAAATATTTGGAATTCATCCATTTCTTCGTCATATTCTTATCTCTTTCATTCTCTAGTCATCTCACTCTCTCCTTGTACATATTCATTAGTCCATACACAAAATTCATCAGTCTTAATTTCATTCAATAACTATACTAACAATCTCTACCATTCCTTCATTCAATCACGTTTTTAATTATTCTAATAGTATTATTTATAAAAAATATAATTATCCCTTTCACTTTTTCATATGAAGGCAAAAAGCTAATGGTTATTCTTGCTACCCAAGTAAATGATAACTTACTTATTTTCATAATTAATGCACAGCTAAAACTGGCATGCTTTGTAACCCCTTAAACCGAGTAACAAACTACGTTAGTTACCCATTAATATATGCAATTACATAAAACTTACCAAAGGGTAACAATAAAGTTACCCCGTCAAATAAACAACTATGTAAAATAAAAAGTTAGTTGCCTAATTAAATTAGGCGGTTACATAACTTACGTAAGAGTAACATGCAAGTTACCTCGTTAAATCACCGAGTAACATACCATGTTAGTTACCCATTAAATGAGGCGGTTACATTTAACTTAGGAACGGGTAACAACATTGTTACACGTTCTGATCGTTCGAAAAAATTCGTATGTTCCCATTTATTATCCTACCAGTAATCAACCCGTTCGAAGCGTGCTAAAAAGAGAAAGACAATCGTAGTACATAATAACATTTCAAACTTACAAAGATTTCTTAAGTATTTACAAGATTGAACATTTTTCACTGCAATTTCGACCATAAAGTTTTGACATAGAGGCGAAAATATTATGTTAACGTCACCATATCCTTTTAAGAAGACTAAAATTATATGTACTTAAAATCAGTCCAAATTTTTGGTTTCATTAAAACTGTAAAGATAAGTTCGTGATAAATTATCTGCAAATAACTTGTCAAAGTTAACACTTTTGTCAATATAAAAAAAATACAGCATCTTTATTATATGACAAATTATTATTAATAATCGTGAAATTATCTAACAGCGTTGAAACTAGCTCTATGTATAAATGAATGAAGGTGGGTGCGTTAACTTAAGTTAAAACCACTTTTCAAGTTCAGCTAATCGACTTTTAAATTCACCGCTGTCAAAAAAGTTCAAGTTAACTTATCTGTGAGATAGATGTTGTCTAAACTGTCAATTTGAAAAATACAACAGCATCATTGTCATTTCACAAGTCATCGTAACAATGATTACCAAATATACGTAGGTCACAAACCCGAGCTAGGTTAATAATCAAAAATATTTTTGCCCAAACCAAGAATCGAACTTTAACCACTTATTTCCAAACTAACAATTTCTAATTTAAGAAATAAATTATCAGAACTTATTTTACTTATGAAACTGGCTCAAAAACTGATGACCAATGCTCAATACTTCAGTTCCATAATTATTAAAAACATATTATATTTAAACTATAAATGCATTCCTATAGCAATGTAAGTTATTTTTTCTTTGTATTTCTTATGTATTTTAGCACGCAATGTCGGGTGTTAAGCTGCGGGTCGTATTACCCTCAATCACTGGTGGACCAAACCTTTAGGCGTCAGCCGATTACACACTATTATATGTAGCGTACCTGTAAGAAAAAACAATACCTTATTTGTTTGAATATTTTTTAAGATTAATAAAGTCCCACGTTATACTATATACTTACTACTTGACGAGCCATTTGGTGTAATGGTCGAGAAGTCGGCTATTACACCAGAGGTCGCGGGTTCGATCCCCGCACGGTACAAACATTTGTGTGCATGAACATGTCTGTTTGTATTGGTCTGGGTGTTTCTATGTATAATATGTATGTATTTACAAAAAAAAAGTATATAAGTAATGTTTACCCGTTGTCTAGCACCCATAGCACAAGCTAATGCTTAGTTTGGGGCTAGATGGCGCTGTGTGAATAATGTCCAGAGATGTCCAGAGATATTTATATTATTTATATTTATATATGATGCTATCCCGTAGGAATGTTATATTTATCAGGGATAAAAAGCTTTTTCATCCCACCATCTCGGAAAGAGTATTTTTAATCTTCAATATCTGAGTGGAAAAGCCGTTTTTATTCTCTAGAGGATTAAGTAAAATTGAATTTAGAACATCGTGTGCACTACATAAGTTTGTGAATTAAAAAAAACATTAAACCTATTTACTGCTACCTCTATGGTGCCGAATATATCATACAACTTTTTTTTAATTTGTTAAAAACTCAGACTCGGTACCTTCTTGGTGTTCTTTTTTCAATTTGCATTTAGTCATTTCCTCGCTGAGGTGGAATGAAAAGTTACGTGTTGCACTCGAGTGCAAAGATTTTTCACCTCGTGCTCTTTTGATTCCCTCGCTAACGCTCAGGATTCTAATTTTGAATCACTCGCTGCGCTCGTGATTCAATTTTAGAATCCTTCGCTTGCTCGGTCATCAAAATTGAACACGCGGTTAAAAAGCAACTTTGCACTCTTGTATAACAAATAACTATTAATCTATCAAATAGGCTCACCAGTTCACACATTCCATATTGTATTATTTGTTCCGTCTTCGATATCCGGAATCCATATTGAGTGAAGCCTTCCGTTTTTCTTGTGTTCTTCCGGTCAAGCGAGTCCCTCTCTTACGCTAGTGGCGCCACCTTGCGTCCAATGCGACCGTTTCCGGTCGTAGGTAGCTATAGTTACCTCATGGATCGCGCCACCTCCTTTTGTCATTATAGCGTCGTTTTTCGTAGCGTTCGGACGTCGAAGCGAGCAAATATTTTAGAATATCCCATGATATTTCTAAAATAGTTAAAATTTTTCTTTTTTTAATAATAATAATAATTTTTCGATTTTAAAATTTTTGAAAAGTTCATACATGTACATTGCTTGGAATTAATTTTATTTTAACTCTCTTGCGCAATGGAATATAAAAATATAGAGAAAGTTACGCTGTTGGCAAGTGACGAAGCGGATTATTTTCTTTACTTCAAGTTCCAAAAGTGAGAAGAAAAGCTCGGCTAAGGAATCGTATACTGGTACGGATTATAAGTAATGACCTAAGCGGGCAGATCATGTAAGTGATTTATATTTTTTATTTCTACGCAACAAGACGTGTTCTGTTTTAAAAGAGTTAAACTACCCAAACTCGAAAAACCCAAGCAACAATCCTGCACTTGGGGATCTTTATCATATAAGTCAAGACTACAATTGTTTTTTTGCATGTTGCAATAGTACCCGGTGTTATTGGCGGCGCGCCACAAGTACAGAACAAAATCGACAAACAATTTATTTTTCTACTATATTAAAATACCCTCCTTATTCTTTAGCAAACTTTAAACTGAATTATGAGTTAGGCTTTGAACCTCGTACCTACAAAATGAAGGTATCGTTGTCAAGTCTCTTGTAGTGCTCTTGCAAATGCAATGATTATACAAGTAATAATACTAGTATTAACCCCTATTGAAAATATTTGGTAAATATAATAGTAAGGGTTCTGAAATCTTGACATTGGACGTTGAGTACGATACGATGACACATTGTTAAAAAACACCGCAAATTACACGTGTAGGGGTGCGGATTTTATTTTATTATTTTTACGCAGTGACCTGATCCTTAAGCAATTACTGAATTAAGTAGTTCTGTTTATTTGTTTGAATAAGTATTCTAAGTATCTATCGTAGCAGCTTGGAACACATGAGCAGACCCAACCCAGATGCATTCGGTACTGTTATGGGTCGTGCATTTACTACCATGGATTACAAGCTTATAATCTTTTGAGCAGCCATGCAACGACACAAATTTTACGGCAGCTGTTTAAGGTGATTTCAACATACAAGGCATAGTCTGAAAGCCTTGTAAGATATTATATTGCTTTTTTCATCAAACCGTAACTCGTTTATAAAAGCAATAATATTGTTAATAGCAATAATAATAAGATAAATTCTACCTTTAATGATACTTAAACCGGATTAGAAAGAGCAATTTTCAAAGGAACATTTTCATGAATTCTTTGAATGGTCTCGTTGGTCTAGTGCTTGTGGTGCCTGGCCATTGCCTCGGGATCCTGGGTTCGATTCCCGGATTAAGCTAAAAACTAGTGTCGATTTATAATTTGTCGGGCACGGGTTTGTGGTCGCCGCGCCGGTCCGCATTTGGCGGGCGTGGTGATTGAGCCAATATCTGTCATTGTGGCGATTTCCTGGTTTCCGTAGAGGCCTTTGCCCAGCAGTGGGACATTAATTATCTGATACTATCCTTATTTTGATGGCATATTAATTAATTGTTTAGTCGTTCCACTACCCTTTTTGCGGAGGTTGTGTGGACCTTGGCTCCCGTTTGGCCCATTCAGATTGAGAGCTTCAGGAGAAGTGAGACTTGCCAAATGGATGCCATTCCATTTCTAGAATAGATTTCGCTAGATCCCTCAGCCAGGCCCAGTTCCTAACAGGGTGACAGCCTCGTTCGTTGTTCTCTGCCTCCCATAAATATCACAACTTCAGGAGGAGGTAAATTTGTAATCATTTTGCCTGGGCTAAACAATTAATTTCAGCAGTGGCTCTGGCTCTGGCTCTGACACAATCCCTAGAGTGTAAGGGGTTTACCTGGGACACACAAGTCAATACAAAGTCCCTGTCAGAACCGCAATGCCTATATAATGCTATATTTCTGAAACTCTCTTGAGCTGTAAAAGAAGGTAAGATTTGCAATCTCTTTAAGGCAGTACCTGAAATAAATATTGAACCACAGCGCTTTGTTCTGGTTCCGAGTTTTGACGTTACCTGGGACACACAAGCCAGTACAAAGTCCCTTTTGGAACCGAAATGACCTAACATTACTCGGAGAATTACTGGAACATACGCAGTGAGTCCCCCAGACAGGCCCAGATCCTAATGGGGAGACTTAGCGTTGCCTCGTTTTGGAACATATGCATTGAGTCCCCCAGACAGGCCCAGATCCAAATGGGGAGACTTAGCGTTGCCTCGTTCGTCATTCCCAGAGTTCGTTATCATCAGTCTCAAAGGTACGTAAGGAGAATGTAAGATTTGAAATCTCTTCATTGCAATGCCCGGGAAAATTATTGGACTTTAGCGATCTGTTCTGGTTCCGACCTAAACTCATACCCACTCATTACAAGACATAGTTTGGGAATGTTACCGGGCTTGGCGCTGCGCTTGCGCTTAGGACTAGAACTAACCCAAAGCCCTTGTCGGAACCGAAATGCCACGCTCCGCAGAGCATTTCTAAAACAGATTTCGCTAGGCAGCTTGTCCCCCAGACAGGCCTAGCTCCTAATGGGGAGACGCAGCTTTGCCTTGTTCATCGTTCATAAAAGAGAGGCTACTTGTCGATCAACGCAATATAAAACTCAAGAAATGCCAAGATCCCTGCTCCACCAACAAATCAAAGATCCAAAACTAGTACAAGTCTGAGAAGAGTTGGTTGGTCATGGCTGCACGCAGCTCATTCACGCTACACGCAGAGCCGCGCACAGCCGACATCACACATGCACACGATCGATGCAACTGATGGAGCACATATAGAAATGGACAGATTTCCAATGGTCCTTGCACATCAACTGCAAGCAAGGACCTGTATGTTGTTCAAGCAGTGATCCATAACGAACGACGGCAGGTAAGAATAATACACATTTTTTCTCCACAGGGGCAATTGCACAGTCGTGGCCTAAGATACATTATTATAAAATAGGCACGAAGTCGTATAAAGTCCTAAAAATATATTTGGCAACGCAGTACGTTCCAGATATATATGTAGCCTGAGGGTAGATGCGCTATCACACACTAAATAGTTTAGTGACATTCCAGTCAGTAGGGAAAACCAGAACCGGCCTGTTCCCTTTCAGAACTGCTCACGCTACTTGTTTAACTAACCTCTGACAATGCATTTTTATTTTATTTTTCAAAGTTGACTTGCAGATGTCTCATGTCTATTGCTTGTTTTCACAACCATAATAGGTGCTGTCCCGCCTAAATATAGCTCACAAGTTTTGATCCATCCGAACACAGCCTAGGATCAGTATAATATTGTACTAATTTGCACACTCCGGGCCGGGTCCTGGTAGCGTGCTGAACCACCTGTAGATGAGTATTAGACAATTATCAGGTCTGCAATTCTAGAATCTAATCTTTTAAAAACGCATCGCTGTTCTAGTGGTTTAAGTACCTGACAGAAATCAAGGATCCCTGGGTCCTGTCCCCGGATCAGGCGTTTTGTTTCGGATTTTCTGGCTGTTTCTCTATGATCTCTTATCCGCACTATACAAGCGTGATGATTAGGCCTGTGCCCATGATGTCTGCAGTGGTACATTAATAGGCTGAAATTGCTTTTGTTCCTTATTTTTCACTCGGTCTTATCTACCTTTCCTAAGACGTAGTGATATGAAGCTACTAGGTTTTATGACCTATGTATGTCTGTTGCGAAAATTACGGATTGAAACGGAGAACAATACTAAGCACTAAAATGTTTAAGATCTAGAATATTTTTATGATGTTTTGAAACGTGTTGCAATTTTACTTTTGATTTCCTCTGGCCGAACACAACCTAAACCTATCAAGTCTCATCAGAAAACTTGATATATAAAGGCAATAATTATCTCACGAGTTTTTGGGTTATAGAAATGACTCTACAAATCATAGGAAGTCGGGCTTGTAGAGGAGACAACAGCCGGAAAGATATAGATTAGTCTTTTTGATTGTATCGCCGTACTGCAACGTCGCGTCGTGAAGAAGGTACCTGGTAAGATTATTAGTTATTTAGTAAAGTACTGTAAAACCGCTACTACGACCGTCATAAGTATGTAGTTGAGTTAAATTAGTACTTCGCGAAGCAGGTACCGTGGCGTCACCTGGATGTTAAGCTGTTTCCTCATGAAACTGTTAAAGAGGTATTCTATAGACCATATACTTTTGGAAACAGACGTATAGTTTTTTGGCATAAGCTTTTCCTTATGTATTAAGTACAGTAATGCCTTAACTCTTACTTTACTTCCTAACTTCATACACATTATAGCATCAATAAGCAGTACCAGGAGATATCAAACACTTCACTCAATATGGATTCCGGATATCGAAGACGGAACAAATAATAGAGAGTTTTAACTAACAATAAAACTTACCTATTATTTTTCCTGAGATATCCGGAATCCAGGTAATTTCTACCTGTTACCAACGACGTATAATGACAAAAGGAGGTGGCGCGATCCATAAGGTAACTATAGCTACCTACGACCGGAAACGGTCGCATTGGACGCAAGGTGGCGCCACTAGCGTAAGAGAGGGACTCGCTTGACCGGAAGAACACAAGAAAAACGGAAGGCTTCACTCAATATGGATTCCGGATATCTCAGGAAAAATAATAGGTAAGTTTTATTGTTAGTTAAAACTCTCTATTAAATGTAAGTCTTTATTTATGTTACCTGTTCAAGTTTTTGTAAAGAATAAAAGCATTTTTTATTTAATCTCTGTTTTTCTAAAATAATAATTAGTTTATGTGGTTTCCCAAGATCACATTCAGAAGTATAATGGTTGTGCCAAAATCGGTTTAGTGGTTGCGTGTGTGTACGTGGTTCGTGTGTGATGTGCACGTGTTTGTGTATTTGTGTGTGTGTAGGTTTTTGTGAGTGTATCTGGTGTTGTGTTGAGTCCGTGTTTGGTGTGGTGTGTTGTTGTGAGTGCGTGTGTGTGTTTGGTGAGTATGTGTGTTGAGCGTGTGTGTGTATGTTGTGCGTTTGCGTGTGTGTGTATGGTGTGTGTATATGTGTGTGTGTGACTCACCAGTGGCTCATATGATGTTGCAGCAGCGGCAGTAGCGAGGACGCGCGCCGGGCACGGCAGCGGGCGGCGTCACGGGAGCAAAGTATGCGTGCACCTTTATGTTGGGTAGGTGGTTCTGATGGACAAACAGACAGTATTTTCAAACAACTGAAATATTAAAAGCGGGTAATTTATTTATCTATTGACATTTATTTTTTGGCCATGGCCATCTTTTTTATTCTTCTTTGTGGTTACTCCGTGGTACCTCCTATTCCCATGGCTTCTCGTATGGTTCTACCAAATGTTTTTATGACAAGCTCCTTATCAGTTCTTACCCTAAGCTTCCGTATAGCGTTCCTAGTGACCAGCTGGCAGTCGTACAGCTCGATAAGCTGCAGGTTGTGGCAGGAGATCAGGTGCTCCAGAGCGTCGTCGGTCACCAGTGGGCAGTTGTCCAGACCTGGAGAAACCATCTTAAACTTAACTTATTGGTTATCACAATTGATGAGCCATTTGGTGTAATAGTCGAGAAGTCGGCTATTACACCAGAGGTCACGGGTTCGATCCCCGCACGGTACAAACATTGGTGTGCATGACCATGTCCGTTTGTACAGGTCTGGGTGTTTCTATGTATAATATGTATGTATTTACAAAAAAAAGTATATAAGTAATGTTTACCCATTGTCTGGCACCCATAGCACAAGCTAATGCTTAGTTTCGGGCTAGATGGCGCCGTGTGAGTAATGTCCAGAGATATTTATTTATAAAACCGACTTAAAATTTGCTTGATCCAGGAATCAAACCCAGAACCCCGAAATCATGGGCTGGTTCTGGTAATTTTACACATAACAAATTTTTAATTCATCGTGTATCTCTGGAAGTCTCACGTCACACGAAAATATAAACTAGTTACAGTTATTATAAGTTAAGTGAAGACTTACCTAATACTGTGAGGTGTTCCGCGGCGCATGGCGACATTGACAGCTGTTTGATGCCGTAGTCTGTGATCAGCTCGCAATGAGACAGGGTCTAAAAAAAACATCAATCAATCACAGAAATATGGTAGAAATTCTATGTACAACAGTGCTGCAATGCAGACATTTGGCTTTTAGTAATTATAATTAATTAGCAGGTTCGATCCCCGCACGGTACAAACATTTGTGTGCATGAACATGTCTGTTTGTATCGGTCTGGGTGTTTCTATGTATAATATGTATATATTTACAAAAAAATAAGTATATAACTAATGGTTATCTGTGTCTGTTATCTCTGTCTGGCACCCATAGCACAAGCTAATGATTAGTTTGGGGCTAGATGGCGCTGTGTGAATAATGTCCAGAGATATTTATTTATTAATTATAACATGAAACAGAAAATAAAAAAGGTTTTTTGTAGAGTACAGATTATCACAAAATTTTGTGTACTTCTCAAAGTACTTTTTTGACAATTTTGGTATGAGTATAATTTATGAGCTGGAGAATAACATAGGCTACTTTTTATTCCGGGGAAATAACATATTTCTGCGAGATAACGTCGTATAGGTATAGTCCACTGAGGCGAAGCTATGAGCTTACGCTCGCGTAAGGTAATGTCCTTAATTATAATAATATAATTATAACTAGCGACCCGCCCTGGCTTCGCACGGATGTAATGGTGTTTCTCTACTATATTATGCATATTATACCCTCCTCTTGAATCACTATCTATTATAAATAAACGCATCATAATCCGTTGCGTAGTTTTAAAGATCTAAGCATACATAGGGACAGACAGCGGGAAGCTTTGCTTTATACTATGTAGTGATATCAATGAGACCGATCCATGTTACCCTTTCGTAAGTAACAGTTTTAGCCTAAGGTAACGGATATGCATTCTCCTTTGCAAAAAAATGTGGAGTAAAATATCAATTCAGTACATAAAAAAATGGAGTAAACACAATGACGTTCAATTAAAAAACTAGACTCCCAATCACGCTCAAATATTGTCCGAAGCAAAAGTCTGCCCACCCGACTATTGGGCAGAGTTTTCGTTTAGTTGTATACAATTGACATTAAACACTAACTGCGACGAGATAAGGTGTTAATTTGAACGAATGTGTTAATGTCATCAGTGTCAACGCCGCTCGGACGTTTTTTGAGGAATTTTTCTTAGAGATTGGGTGTCTAGTTGTATATTGAACGTCATTGAGTAAACACCAGTAAGAAGTTCTTACCAGTTTCTCCAGTCTTGGGCAGCCCATGGCGAGGTGTACTAGAGTCGCGTCTGTGATGAGAACACACTCTTCTAGGTCCATCCTTTCCAGTAACCTGCAACTCTGCAAAGACATGCACTTGTTATTAATTATCTCTATGGCGCTACAGACATTTCAGTTTTATTCACCCCCACTAAATGGCTTGTCATAGTAAATATAATCTAACAATAAGAATGTGGAAATTGGTCCACTTGAAATAAGACTCAAAAAGCATATCCGCGTCGTGTATATACATATGTTGATACACACATATGTGACATTTAACATTTTAGTATAATAGAAGTGACATTTGACATTTTAGTATAATAGAAGTGTCTGTGTTTCGGGGAAAGGATACTAAAGTTAGTGAAATTACTGGGTATATGAGACCTAATGACTTTCGTCTCGGTGTAGCGGGCGCAGAGCGGTGCCAGACAGTAACTGCTTAGTTACTGTTTGGCACTGAACTGTCTAAGGGCAGACGTGGCGCTTACCATCAGGTGTACGATCTGCTCTTCTTGTTACACATTGCAATAAAAAAAAATACCTATTTTAACTACACTAAATCGATTGTCTAATATATACTACTTTACAAGTGACTTAAGTAGAGCAGGACTAATCCTTATTCTAGGTCCTTGGCGGAGGCCTATGCCTAGCAGTGGGCGTCGAATGGCTGATGATGACAAGTGACTCACCCTGGCCAAAGCCTGGAACCCAGCGTCAGTGAGTTGCGTGCACAGAGCCAGCTCGAGGGTCATCAGGTCGGGGCAGTGCGCGGCCAGCGCGGACAGCGACGCGTCCGTCAGTCGCGAACACCCAGACGCGCATAGACGACGCATGGCACCACCCAGGCGGCATATTGAGTCGTCTGTTAAACTCTGCAAAGGAATAATTCGAAATTTATATGAAGTGGAAACGTAGTATACTCTGACTTTAATTGGTCGAAATTTTGACAGCTGTCAATTTTTGACACTTCAGATATCACAAACCTTTTTTCACTTGTAATTTCTTTTTACTAGATATTAAGGAATTAATATAAGATAAATATGAAAAATGATGAGATAAAGTCAACTATATAACAAAATAAAAAAGTGTTTGTTCTGTGCATTCAATACACCTAGAACATATTTTTTAATAGAAAACAATATTGACTGTACAAGAAAAAAACTTAAAAAGCATAAAGGTTTTCCAAAAAAATATGTGACCTACGAATTAGTGACCAGGGGGCTTAGACAAGATGACATCGCTTCATAGCTGGCGAATTTCGCTAAGTCCAATTTGTACGGATTTGACAGATGCCATAGAAAAGTCACGTGTTGAAAGTATGGGATGTGACATTCGCTATCGCAAATTGAGCTATAACGAACGTCATAAATGCCGCTTGTCTAGGGGGGCTGAGGTAGCTGTGAGCAAAAGCATTTCCTCACTATCATGGTTTTATTAATCCCCGAGCACAGTCGATATAGCTCAGTGGAAAATCTTCCATTCGTAAAGGAACTTAACGTTCCTTCTTAATATATCCTTTTTCCTTGTTCCTTCTTCTTCTTCATAATATTATATTAATTGATATAAATTATAATTATAATATACCATTGAGTTACAAGTACTACGTATAGAGAGGCTATACGGAACAAAAACTGTGTCGCAAAATGATGTATTTGCTACAGCGGATGTCGTCTAACCAAACTATAAAACTTGCAGCGCTAGATTGCTTACAGAGTATATTTCTCTGGCGACCAAAACGTCGTAAGCGCCATGCAAGGCAAGGCGCTTACGCGTTTTGTTCGAAATGCCTATCTCATAGATCTTGAATGAGTTGTTGCCGTAACCATGGTAACGGCAACAAAGCATCGCGCAAAAATTTTGTTTGCGGTGTCGGTTCTATACGCTAGTAATTATTGTAGTTCAATGTTATATACTTACGTCGCATCCCTGAACATTTAATACTTCCAAGTCGGGGCAGTATGTCGCTAGGCAGGACACAGCTTTGTCGTTAACGTTCTTACAGCCTGAAACAATAATCATAACTAGAGATATCGTGGGTTCGAAACCCACCTAAGACCTGGCTTTACCAGGTGGTAGGTTCCTGTACTGGGCCGTCTAGGTGGGTACCACCGCAGTGCCAGATATTTTCCCGTGAAATAGAAGTGTGTCAAGCACTTCTGTGTTTCAGGGAAAGGGAACTGAAGCTAGTGAAATTACTGGGTATGTGAGACCTAATAACTGTCGTCTCGGTGTAGCGGGCGCAGGGCGGTGCCAGACAGTAACTGCTTAGTTACTGTTTGGCACTGCACTGTCTAAGGGCAGACGTGGCGCTTACCATCAGGTGTACGATCTGTTCGTCTTCTGATGCCATGACTCAAGCATAAACTTAGTACATCCCAATGTATATTTATGTGAACTGCATGCACTGACCTCTGCATATGAAGCTCTTCAGTTTAGGGCAACCTCGAGCCAGGGCTTCCACACCGTTCTCCGTTATAGACTGGCACCAGGATACGTTCACGTGAGTCAGAAGCTGATGAATAAAATATATATTTATATAATCATTGATATATTTAAAAAAAAAGTATCTTGAAGTCAATGACGTTCAATATACAACTAGATTTCCATTCACGCTCAAATATTGTCCGAAGCAAAAGTCTGCCCACGCAACTATTGGGCAGAGTTTCCGTTTAGCTGTATACAATGGACATTAAACACTAACTGCCACGAGATAAGGTGTTAATTTGAACGAATGTGTTAATTTCATCTGTGTCAACGCCGCTCGGACGTTTTTTGAGGAATTTTTCTTAGAGATTGGGTGTCTAGTTTTATATTGAACGTCATTGCTTAAAGTACTTAAACTGTAAATTCTTTGGTTGGAACTAATTTAGCGATTACAAAAAAAGGAATTAAATAATGCTTAACTCACCGGACACCCATCCGACAACGCCTTCAAAGATATGTCTGTTATGCTGGGGCATGAGTCTAAATTTATTCTGGAAAGAAAACAATAACATACATTATTATAAATATTATTACTTGCATACTATATTTTATACAATCTTAATGGAATTTTAATTCTTCAAGACTTAATCGAATTCAAATTCAAAATAAGTATCCTAAGAAAGAAAAACATCTATACTTAAAATAACCAAGAAAAGAATTTACTAACACATGGACATAAAACTAAAATATAAATTGACATTTAATTAATACTGACATTAAATAAAATATCTTCTATGTATAAGGGTATCCGCCAAAATTGCCCCAGTCCCGGCGCAAAAGAATTGTATCTCAGATTTTAGATAACTATTAGTAGAAACAATATCAGGTGTCGCTATTTCCTGATTCGGTGGCTAACATGTTTTTTTTTTTCCCAGAGAAATTTCATAGGCGCTACATGCAAACATGACACTTTTTAGGAAAAACTTCATTTTACTGTACTAATTGACATTGAATTGGCAAAAAAAGGAATAAAACACATGATATAAACACATTATCATTTTTTTAAAAAACTTCATTTTACTACATTTTATGAATGTTAATTCATTTACAACACAAACGTGAGGGTAATTGCAAAAAATGAATATAATAGGTAGGTACATAGCCTGAATCATAATTAATATACATTTTGTAGTTATCTTTATTTTATAAGGAAAAGATAATGCGCATACCTGCCGCCTTTAGGATAATAACATTAGGACCTATATATACCTCACACAATTACAAAAGAAAATGATAAACTAGCATAATTTATTATTTTTTGTATTTTTATATAATTTATACATTCGATATAAACATATCTCTCAAACAACACAAAAACACAACATAACAACAATAAACTCAATAACAACATTATGTACTAGGGTACATATGCGTGTGTTTTATTCATTGTTTGCCAATTTAATGTCAATTAGATGAAGTTTTTCCTAAAAAGTGTCATGTTTACATGTAGCGCCTATGAAACTTCTCTGGGCAAAATAACCATGTTAGCCACCGAATCAGGAAATAGTGACACCTGATATTGTTTCTACAAATAATTATCTAAAATCTGAGATACAATTCTTTTGCGCCGGGACTGGGGTTTTTTTCTATGGGATTTGGCGGAAACCCTTTGCATGATAGATAAATCGGCTTCAAAGGAGACCTTCTAACTACATACATCTTTCAAAACATATCAGATGCAAATAAAAAATCTTTCTTTATTTCATAATCGGACATAATCTACTTCCTGTAAATAAAAAAAAAACTATGGGATGCATGCAGTTGCTGATAACTACATCTGTCAGATATAGAAGCTGCCTATTTCGTACATCATCAGAACTTCAGAAGTCCATTAGGCCTCCCCAAAGGATTTTCAAACTTTATAGTCCTTCAGACGTCCATTGCTAGACATAGGCCTCCCAAAAGCGTCTCAAAACTGGTCGTGCGCCACCCGCATCCAGTGGATTTCAGCCATTTTTACTAGATGGAATAACACAAATAATATTATAAAGAGGAGATTCGATTGTTTGTTTGTATAGAATCTCCGAAACTTCTGAACCGATTTTAATAATTCTTTCACTGTTGGATAGCTACACTATCCCCGGTGAACATAGGGTACTTTTGATACCGGAAATGTAGGGGGAAGGGGGGATGTATGAAAAAAGAAATTACGCGCGGGTGAAACCGCGGGCGGAAGGCTAGTAATCTATATTTTTACAGTGTTGAAGTGTGCGAAATATGGTGGAACGTAATCCCCTTATTTATGTGGCTGTTGCATAATGAGGGTCATTAAAATACGAATGTGGTTTTATGAAACAAACGAAGTGAGTTTCATAAAAGGATCACATGAGTATTTTAATGCCTAATTATATACAGTCACATACATAACTTTATCTTCATTCATTGTAAGTCAATTTGAATAAAATACATTTTAAGAAGACGTTCGAAATTTGAACGTAATTAAGGTATCGGTTACCGATACTAAAATGTATACATTATGATGCAGCTACAGATACTCATATCTAAATATAGGGCGTTTGCTCATCGATCCTGACTATAAAATAGTCATATTAGGGTATGGATGTAGATAAACCATATTTTATGCAAACGAACGTGAAAAGACAGTGTAGCTAATCCAATTGGTGTAATTTCCCTATATAGGGTTGCGAAAGTCAGACGGCAGTCACTCCAATGTAATATCTGGACTTGTCAAATCCTGGATCATTGAAAAAGAAAATTCCAGAAGATTATCATGTTTCAGATTATGGGGCAAATCGTCCGAGCCAAAACTGATCCTCGGACGATTTGCCTCATTCGTAAAACGAGGCTTTTCGTCTGAACAAGAAATGGTCCTCGGACGACGAAAAGCCTCATACGTTTTACGAATGAGGCAACTCGTCCGAGGATCAGTTTTGACTCGGACGATTTGCCCCATAATCCGTCATAACGCCCCACGTATTAAAGCCAGAAGAAGAATGGTAAACAATGCAAGTCTAAGAATTTTATACGCAGCAAAAACTACAAACAAAGTAGGTTTTCATAAGCAAAAACAAACGGAAAAGCTGCGAAAACCTATTTTATTTATTAGCTAAAATATGATGGATGCAGCAGAACAAAATCGTAACCAAAATCTCAATACTCTCTGCAAGAGAACTCAAAGGGACTAAGAGCTTCTTTCGTCAGAGTCGATTTTGATCGAGAGCATATCTTTTAGGTCATTGAGGATCATGAGCATGTCTTTCTAACAAGAACAAAGAAATCTTCAACCCTGTTAACTTATTGACTAACAATGCAATTATTGTAAAACTTCTAAAAATCTAAAACGTCATTCGTCGGTCTTTTTTATATCTTAAAAACTGACTTTTTTATACTAAGTCAGTTAGCAGACAGACACACAGTTCACCTGATGGTAAGCTGCCACTGCGGCCTATTCCATTGAGGGACACTTCACCAGGAAGCGTCGCTCAATGTGCTGCCAGACTGTAGGCTCATCTGATCTTCGAGCCTTTGATTTCAAGTGACTGACCTAATCTACCGAAAAATGGCCAAAGGCATGTGCCAGTGGTATAAAAAAAATATAGGATGTCTATTTAATTGGACCGATTGCGATTTGGACGTACGTTAGTGGACAAATCGCTTAATTATCAAATATAGACTCAAATAATAGCGCGTAAAACTACAACAAAGCTAAAAGATCTTCGCCAAAAGAAAATTCTACTTCGATACTCGTAAAAACAATAAAAAAAAATATTATTCCGTGCCAACGATACCTATGGATAGTCCACCGGAGAAAACGCGAGCCGTCCACATCGCAAAATGTCCGAATTACAAATACAAATGCTACATTGCAAAGTCGGCCATATTGCAAAGTGTCCGGTCCACATGACGAGCTGCTTCTTCCAATACTTCCGATTATAAATAACAGATTTCATCGAAAATTCAATAAATTCTTCCATAGTTATAGATTTGAATAGTTTCGCTATCGATGGTTGCCTCGAAAACAATATCGATAGTGCTAACAATACCTCTGTAAAGTGTTACTCTTATGTTGGGAAATAAATTATTATTATATTATTATATTATATAAATACTATCGATAATACAATTTTACCAATAATATTCATTGGATGCAATAGTATCGATAATGTCGATACTATTCCACCGATTCAATAGTATCGATAGTTTAAGAGGCAATAGTATCAATACTATTGATAGTCAGTCTCAGTATAGCCTGACAAATAAAATACGAAACGAGGACGAATAAAGAAAAGATCTTGTTGTAACAATGGGGCAATGAGTAGTCAACAGCGTTACCAGTTTTTTTTCTTGCCAAGTCGGGACTTTCGTACTTTTTGAGTAAAAATAGCGGGATTCTTCCGTCAAAAGCGGGACATAGCCAAAAAAAACGTATATAATCAAAAGTTTTCAAAGATCTTTTTATTTGACTTAAAATTACGTTTACGTGACAATAGATAGCAAAACTAGCCATAGAAAATGTATTGTAAACTCTTATCTTCATTACGGGCCTTTCTTTCTCAGCACTCTGTACGTACGGTCGAGTTCTCCCCGAAAAGCGGGACTAAGCCTGTCCCGCGCGGGACATTTAATTTTGATTTAAAAATCGGGACGTCCAGCCAAAATCGGGACGTCTGGCAACGCTGGTAGTCAAACATCTATTCGCAGTTCAAATCTAGTGGAATTGTGTATAAAGATATGTGACGTAAAGTTTGGTTCAAATGTTGAGATACAAAAATGTTCCTTAACATAACATGTATTAGTGTGAAAACACTATGGCGTAAACTCGTAACAAATTCTCACCTTTGCAACTTGCTACACCTTCTGCCAAGGGCTTGACACGTCTGATCAGTCAGTTTCTTGCATTTATTTAAGTTTAAGTCTTCTATGTTCGGGCAGGACTGAAAAGAGAAACGATCTTTTAAATAAAATATACACTGCCAATTGGCCACTTAGGTCCTTTTTTTTATTGCAATGTGTAACAAGACGGGCAGATCGTACACCTGATGGTAAGCGCCACGTCTGCCCTTAGACAGTTCAGTGCCAAACAGTAACTAAGCAGTTACTGTCCGGCACCGCCCTGCGCCCGCTACACCGAGACGACAGTTATTAGGTCTCATATACCCAGTAAATAGGTCCTTTTTGAGTAGAAGGCTTGCGAGATCTCTGGCCATGTGTGGGACCGAACCGAAGTTGGTTCCAATGTTTTAGTTGTGATTTAATATTCATATTCATTCATATTCATTTAATCACATTTGTATTCGTATTACAAATAGGCATACAAATCACCTTTTGAAGGCATTAGTGTAAAAAGAGAAAGAAAACATACATAAAACATTAATGAAGGTAAAAAAAATATATATAAAAAGTTGACTAATAGGCATATTAATTGTACATAATTAAAACGAAAGTTGGACTACAAAAATTTGTCACCAAAATATTCCGCCAACGAATAATATGCTTTACTTAGTAACATATTTTTTAAAGCCTTATCAAATTTATTTCCTTGGAGGCTCCTTATAGAACTCGGTAAGTGGTTGTATATTTTGACGGCCATATAGTACGCCTGTTTTCTGCACATCGTAAGACGCGTTGTTGGTACGACAAGACTATTTTCGCGGCGCGGCGCATAGCGGCTAGGCAAGTCGTTTATTTTTTGAAAGTGAGTCGGGTGCTGCCTAATCAGCCGGCACTGTTCATAAATGTATAAGCCACTAACAGTGAGAATATTGAGCTTTGGAAATAATAATCTACATGATTCTCTACGCGCCGAATGAGTAATAATTCTTAGGCAACGTTTTTGAAGAATCAAAATAGCTTCTACGTCCGTAGCATTGCCCCAGAGTACAATACCGTATCGAATCCAGGAAGCAGCATGACCATGATAAGCAATAAGACAGCATTCTTCATTTGTGCTTTTTCGTAGCTCACGCAGTGCATACGAGAATTGGTTCAACCTGCCCACCACTGCATCTATGTGGTTTTTCCATGACAGGGATGAGTCTACAGTAATACCAAGCAATGAGAATTTATCGACTTCCTTAATCCTATGTCCTTCATGAGACACGAATAAAGGCAGTGCTGGTCTTTGGTACGGGTGAAATTGCATTAATTTAGTTTTTTCAAAATTTAGCTTAAGGCCTAATGTCTCTAGATGATTTATAATATTGTTTAGACTAGTTGTTATAGTGTGTTGTGCTTTATCAATATCATTGTAATCACAAGACAGGAGTAGAGTGGCGTCGTCTGCAAATAATACTACTTTGTATTATTTGCAGACGACGGAGGGTCTGGTACCACATAGGGAAGGTCGTTAATATAAGCCAAAAAGAAAAGACAACCCAGAACGCTACCTTGTGGTATGGACCCAGATACAGTCTTGACAGTAGAGTTACAGCGCTTCAGTTCACAACTCCCTGTATCTAAGTGTGTAACTTGGACAAATTGTTTTCTATCGGTTAGGTACGAAGTAAGCCATTTTTTTACTAGTCCGCGTAACCCTATTTTTTCTAATATTTCGAGTAATATTTTATGCACAACTTTAT
Organism: Mecyna flavalis; assembly: GCA_949319885.1. Classification (NCBI taxonomy): domain Eukaryota; kingdom Metazoa; phylum Arthropoda; class Insecta; order Lepidoptera; family Crambidae; genus Mecyna; species Mecyna flavalis. Next base: position 7,630,273 of record OX439420.1, on the reverse strand, counting down.
CATATGCTTTTGATATGTCCATATATATTGCAACTGCACATTTGTTCTGATCTAGAATTTTGCATATCTCTAAATTACATTCAAACACAGCTGAGGTAGTAGAGTGTCCATGTGTGTTTCGAAAACCATGTTGATCAATACTGAAAATATTATACTTTTCGAGAAAAGAGTAAATCTTTTGGCAAATTATCTTTTCGAAAATTTAAAAGATATTGCAGGCAAAAGAGCAATTGGACGAAAATTTGCAGTATCTTGTCTATCTCCCTTTTTGAAAATAGGCTTTATCATAGCCAGTTTAAGGCTATCCGGAAACTTACCAGTTTCATACGATTGATTTATCAAAAACGTTAAAGGTTCTACAAACTCGTCAGCACAGTGTGCCAGAAGAGTTGCTGGGATCTCGTCGTGTCCGCAAGAATTATTTCGTTTTAAGCTAAGAATAGTCTTTTTTACTTGAGTTTTTGTGACACTTTCCAAATAAAATGAGTTTGTTAAGAAATTAGAATTAAATTGATTATTGTGATTATTGTGTATATTATTTGAACTTATTTGTGTAAAGTAGTCATTGAATGTTTCGGCAATTTTATTTGGACAAGTTATATTAGTATTTTGTACTTTAAGTGTCATATTTTGGTGTCTGTTATTTTTCGATAATTTTGTCTTTTCTTTTATCATATTCCACATGGTTCTATATTTATTTGATGATGATTTGAGTCTTTGTATATTACATTTCTTCTTTTCTGTGTATATAATTTTCTTAAGTATTTTGCTATATAGTTTAGTGTATGTTTTTAAAGATTCGTTTTTAAATTTAGTAAGAAGGTATCTCAGTATGCGTTTATGATAGCAACTTTTTCGTATCCCCTGGCTAATCCACCTTAATTTATGTTCATTTTTTGTTACTACTTTTTTTTCTGGTATATATGTATCTAATAGTATTTTAATTTGTGTTTGAAATGCAGTGTTGTTGGTGTCAATGTTACAAGAAGAAGAAAATATATTTTGCCAGTTAATTCGCGCTAAATTTTTCTTAAACATTGTCATATATTTTTGAGAAAATATTCGTTTTCTAGAGTTGTACTTAATATCTCTTTCAAATAGAGGCCCGCGCAATGGAACTTGCCCTATTAGTGTGTTATGATCTGACAGTTGATAGCTCCTTACTTCAGTTTTCATTATCACACTTTTGCTAACTATGAACTGGTCAATGCAAGATGAGCTGTTCGCTGTTACACGAGTAGGCGTGTTTATCAAGTGGCGTAGACCATAAGATTTATGTAGGTTGGTAAATCTACGGGAAACAGGAGTTTCCTCTGTCAGATCTAAGTTTATATCACCTGCTATTATAATTTGTTTATGTATGGGCTGTTTTGAAATGTAATTAAACATAGACTGAATTTGTGCAAAAAATATTTCTATCTCTCTATTTGGTCGGTAAATTGATTTTTTTTTTTTTTTTTTTTTTATATAGCCTATAGACTGTCCCACTGCTGGGCAAAGGCCTCCCCCATACTCTTCCAATTGACCCTCTCCAAAGCAAGATTCTGCCAATCTCGGCAAAAAGAGTCGAGTTCGTCCCTCCACCGTTTATTTGGCCTGCCTCTTTGCCGTCTTCCATCATCCGGTTTCCATGTGGTAGCGGCCTTGGCCCAGCGCTCAGGTCCCATTCTACACACATGACCTGCCCAGTTCCACTTCAACTTGGCGATCTTTTGGCCTACATCCGTTAGTTTGGTCTTAAAACGGATGGTGCTATTGCTGATCCTATCTACCCTCTTTATGCCCAGGATACTCCGCTCCATGGCCCTTTGACAAACCTTGAGCTTGAACCGCAAATGTTTAGTTAATGACCAAGTTTGTGCGCCGTAAGACAAAATGGGCAAGATGCAAACGTCGATGAGTTTTCGCTTAAGAGTCAACGGAAGGTCTCCCTTCATAAAAGCCTTCATGGACCAGTAGCTCTTCCAGGCATTATCAATTCGGCGTTCAATTTCTTTTTCTAGCCTGTTCCCGAAAGAAACTATCTGGCCCAAGTATTGATACTCATCAACGTATTGCACCATTTTTCCGTCAACCATTATCTCACTTTCCACGCTGTTAGTCATGATTTTGGTTTTCGACATGTTCATCTGCAATCCAACCCCAAGGCTTGCCGTGCTCAGTTCTTCGAGCATCTGTTCTAAGTCTTCAGATGTCTCCGCAAATAGAACGATGTCGTCCGCAAAACGCAAGTTTGTCAGTCTTTTGCCATCTACTTGAATTCCTTTTCTGGACCAAGAATTGGATATTGTACAAAATACTTCCTGTAAGACGCTGTTGAACAGCTTGGGTGAGAGAGGGTCGCCCTGCTTGACTCCTTTTAATATCGGGAATGAAGGGCCAGTGGTATGTAATTGTATATTAGCGGTGCTATGGTGATAAATTAGCTGGAGGAACTTTATATACGTAGCTTCTATGCCTTGGTTATAGAGCGCCGAGAAGATGGATGAATGGGTTAGACTGTCGAATGCCTTAGAATAATCGACAAATGCAATAAATAAAGGCTTGTTGAATTCTTTGTATTTTTCAATGATCTGATTTAGTGTGTGTAGATGATCTGTGGTTGAAAACGTTGGTATAAAACCTGCTTGTAAATTGCCTGTAAATTGATATTATTAGCAAATTTTGTTCAACAATCTCTATTGCACAAATCTCTACAACAAATTCCACGGTGTAGGATTGGATATCAAGTCGCTCTTTTGTTTTTATATTCTTGCGTGTAAATATAGCAACTCCTCCGTGGATGTGATCCTTTCGTAGATATTTCGCGCACAAGTTGTAACCCTCCAAGGTATAAAGTTGATAGTTGTTAGGTGTTAACCAATGTTCACTCATTAAAATAATGTCAATGTCTACATTCATTAAAAATATATTTAAATCATCAATTTTGTTCGTTAAACTCTGAATATTTTGGGACATTATGGTAATTTTTTTAGGCTCGAAAGGAACAATTTTTTTTTCAGTACTTTTTGCTTTATTTGGTGCAACATCAGAATTATCAGAACTATGCAAAGACTGTGCAGAAGGACAATTATTCTCATACATTTCTGAATCTGCTATAGCTAGAACTAGGTTACAAATATCATTAATAACTACTTTTTGCCCTTTTACATTTAGTTTGCCATTTTTTCTTGAGAACATTTCAAATGAATATTCAAGATTTTTATTAGAGTCTAATAAAAAGCAATACTCATAGGTCTTATTGTCTTGGTAAAGTAAATAATTAAACATTTCTATTCTATTATTATAAATATTCGACTTATTACAGCATTTAAATGTCGGTAAACAAATAATAATATTCGTATGTTGTACAGTTGAAAGCTTTTCTTTTATTTCCTTTACCAAGGAATAATAGTTGTTAGAAGTAATAAAGTCTTTTTCACCCAACACAATATAAACGCAGTAGTCACTTAATGTAAAGTTCTTAAGCTTTGCATCAAGTCCACTGAAAAGCTCATGGACTCCGCCTCCTGGCACGCGGTAGTGACACAAGTTCAGCTCTGAAAAGCGGTTTCTCAAATTGCGTGAAGAATTGTCATACTGGATACTGCTTATCAAGCATACCTGAGTGTTCATCTTACCAAGTTCTTTCAAACTGATTGGATCCCTTTCCACACTTCTTTCCAGGCACTGAACTGTCTCTCCTACGATCTCTCGTACAGGTGATGTAGAGATGTCCACAATATTTGTCTGTAAGGTTTCGTCGTCTTCCTTTTGTGAGCTTTGGGATACACTTGTTGTTTCTTGTTTATCATGTGTAAAGCCCAGCTTAGTTTTATTTAAACTTTTGTTTTTATTACGAATAAAACTCTTTTTCGGTGTTGTGTTGCACACACCCTTCATCTGGTTTATCTGTACATTGCATTGTTGAACTTGGTTCTTAAGGCAATTATTTTCCATTAGTAAAATGTCAATCCGATTTTCAGCAATGTTTAATTTTTCCGTGAGTTCTAATATTATGTTTTTCATTTCTTCTAAATTTCTGTTTTTATCGGCTCTTAAATCAGGGGTACTCCTAATTAAATTACTTGTTGACATAAATGAAGAGTCACTATGCTCATCACTATCGTCGACTGAAAGCGACTGAAATGAATTTTCAGTATGTATATTTACTTTGCGTCGCACAGTGACGTGCTGCGGCGATGCACTTCGACATTTATCACATTTATAATTTTCTTTAGCTTTTGCTGACTTTAGATAAAACAGCCCAGCACTCATACTTGTACAATCCAAATGGTAGTGTTTATGACACAAAGTGCATAAAAGGAAATCCCTTCCAGTTATCTCATTGCTGCACTTTTCACAAAAATTAGTCATCATTTCTGCAAGTTCTGTATTTTTTGTAACGCTTACCGCCACATCTTGTGGTGAGTAGATGTACTATTATTCAAGACAGGGGGCGCTGCTTGCTTAAATTTCACGCATGCGCGCGTAGCGAAATTTTTTGTTTACACTTATTTTGAAAATAAACCGACGATAATTACGAAAATTATACTTCGGGTCTCAACCGAAGACGATTATTATATTACTAGCAGCAGAACATGAGATGGTGCTATCCTTGTCACACGTTTAGATTTATAACACTTAAAAAGATCTTCTGTCTCCCTCCCCCAACACTCCCACAACCGGGCAACCCGCGGCGCCTGACCTCATTACGTGTTTTTGTGCCGTCCGAGTCACACGTGCGTTTTCCTTTCTAAAAATTTAAAAAAGGAAAACGCTAACGGTCGGAATCTTCAGATAGTAATAGTGATAGTTTCCTACTCAAAGGCCAAAAATAGTGAAAGTGTTACTTTTCCTACGGAAAATCCAAAAGTATTAACCAGTGAAGATGATTTCAATACAGGAATCAACATGACCAATGGAAATTTTCAGGTACCCTACTTTTATTTATTTTTTGCAATTACATTTTGTAACAATTTACTCAATCGAGATAAGGCCTGTGTCCCAGCAGTGGGAACGTATATAGGCTGATGGTGATGATGATAACATTTTGTAACTTTATTATGTGAGTACATACTTTTAGATATAAAAGCATTTCTCTTGTTAATTACAATTTATTATACTTTTACAATAATAGGAATTAAGTAATCGGCGTTATACATTGCAAGCGCGGTAAAATCTATCTGTCATCTCTCGGCTAGTGCGGATCACCGTACGCGGTGACCATAGTGATGTGTAATTCGATTCTACCAATTATTCGTCTAACAATACTTACCAACATAATGTAGTTCATGTATATTCACATTTCAAATCAAATTAAATTAAACTGTTTTGCTAAAATACAGTAAACAAAGGTCTTGTCAAGATTATAATGTGCGTGTATTCAACCTGCATGCAGGTGTGCAAATCTACTTACATAAATTGGAAACAAAAACAATATTATTAAACATATTACATAGGTAATTTATCGTTAATTGTTACATGAAAAAATGTTATTGCTATGAGTAATATATTCAGTAACATTTAAAAATGAGGTCTGGGCGAGATCAGCCCGTGATGTAAATAATAATCTATAGCCTACATGGCTAAATTAGTTACCATTCAGCTATAAAAGCGCTACAAGTTACAGCACTAAAAGTGTTTAGGGATTTTGATACCACAAAATTTGTGAGGACCTACTTTATTCTTATAATGGTAGGGTACTCTTGGACTCAAGTATTGAAGTTCCATTTAAAACTACCTACTTAATCCACGCAAAGCGTGATTACAATATTGCACTACTCAAGTCGTGAGAGGTTCTTAGACTCCATGCAAGTCGTGTAGAGGATATTTCTCCACTGTAAAAGTGTCGAGGCTAACCCCACGCTAGTCGTGAAGTGGTTTTTTAGCTCCACGCAAGTCGTGTAGAGGATATTTCTCCACTGTAAAAGTGTCGAGGTTAACCCCACGCTAGTCGTGAAGTGGTTTTTTAACTCCACGCAAGTCGTGTAGAGGATATTTCTCCACTGTAAAAGTGTCGAGGCTAACCCCACGCTAGTCGTGAAGTGGTTTTTGAACTCCACGCAAGTCGTGTAGAGGATATTTCTCCACTGTAAAAGTGTCGAGGCTAACCCCACGCTAGTCGTGAAGTGGTTTTTTAACTCCACGCAAGTCGTGTAGAGGATATTTCTCCACTGTAAAAGTGTTGAGGCTAACCCCACGCTAGTCGTGAAGTGGTTTTTTAACTCCACGCAAGTCGTGTAGAGGATATTTCTCCACTGTAAAAGTGTCGAGGTTAACCCCACGCTAGTCGTGAAGTGGTTTTTCAACTCCACGCAAGTCGTGTAGAGGATATATTTTCTCCACTGTAAAAGTGTTGAGATTAACTCCACGCTAGTCGTGTAGAGGACATTGCTCCACTCTAGAAGTGTCGAGCTAGAATGGAGACCCAGAGTGGACACCACAGGCAGACCACTGCCTGTGGTGGACGACTTACGACTACACGCAGGCTGGGACTGGATGAATCGGGCACTGCCGGGATCGTCGCAAGTGGAAAAGAAGAGAAGAGGCCTGCCTCTATCCAGGTATGGATCATTAAGGAATCATGAGGAGGGCGAGAAGTTTTTTCTACCTTCAAGCATAGCGTGTTGATCCAAAACATTGTTTACTTCACGTAAATCTAGTACATAAATCATATAAATATAATTGAAGGATAAGTAAAGTATATAATTATGATTATATCTGCCACTACTCCTTGACAAAACAGAACCGGTCGCAGGCACGTTTAACCGCACCAGCCTAGCTTGTACGATTTTATCGGATATCCAAGAAAAACTTATTTTATTTGGATCCGGAATTATTACAATTACTCAGAAAGATCCAGGATATAAAAATAATAATAATAACGCACGCTTCAAAGGATCGGGTCCCCATGGGCCTAGATTGCTTTCATTGCTCGGCTAAATGCCCGGAACTGAAATCATTACTAGTGTAAAAACTGAGACATAACATACTCGTATGTCTAGTAATAATAACAGAAGTTTCTGTACAAAGATAATCATTTTCAGATAGACATAATAATCGCAAAATTATGCATAATAATTATGATTGATATTCAATTATAAGAAAATAAAGATATTAACCCTTTCCCCGACACGCTTTTTTCCGAAAATGGTGCCCCACACGCCACGACAATTAAAAAAAAAAAAAAAAAAAAAAAAAATCCAAAAAAAATTATACTCAACTCATTCAGGCAAGTAAAAATACAACGTTTCTTGATCATGTTTTTTTGTCTGATATATCAGACATTGGCGTGGTGGGCACGAAAATGGTTTGTCTGATATATCAGACATTGGCGTTGAAAGGGTTAATAAGATATTAATAATAAGTGAATAGTCCGCGTTGTGACTGTGTTTAGTTATTAGACTACCGACTTTTTGTTAATAATTCTAGTGGAACCTATGTCGCTCATACAATTTATGTTAAATTGTATTTTTAAGTTTCTCAATAAGTGAATTGTATTCTTATGAGAAAAATAAAGTATCTTTAACAATTAATATTATTATTAAGATATATGTAGATACGGTTAAAAACAACAAACAGATCATGTGTTCGCACATCTTCAGATCTGTTATTTCCGAGATTCGTCGAAATCTATCGTTTTCGAAATTTATGTCGGAAAGAAAAGTTCTGATTTTATCATCAGAACGATAAGATACGATAGAGCCCCGTTTGGAACGCAAACTCGAGGCGCTTTAAACTTCAGGGGGGTGCCGCAGCGCGGAGCATCAGCGGTTAAGCCACCAAGGGTGCGGCTAGTGACGCCGAGAGGCCACCACTCCACCTGCGCGACATCACAATTAACTGTCATAATTATGTGATCACTGACTTGTCTGACGACTGTGCAGTCTTATGATTAGATGCATACATATAAAGAAGAATCTGTAGAAGTATCTTAAGTTCAAGACAATTACTGTTACGCGGAAACTTATGTCACAATAAAGGACAAATTTAATTATGTACAATAATATTAAATTTATTAAAGTGGCACATTTCACAATTCTTTACAAAATGGAAGCTTATGGCACAGTCCATACGCTGATTACTAATTTTATGGCAAATTTTCATAATTTACTAAAAATTTAATATGTTACCCTCATCTCTAACGCTCTGATACGAATTACTTATTTATAAAAAACCTTCTTTGTAATTTAGTGTATAGTTTGGAACATCTACTGAACTTAGGACTACTGGCAGTTAATTTATTTATTTATAAAAACTTTATTGATCAAAAAATCAGGGTACAAATTCTGACTTGACAGTAGAAGCATTCTCTACTAGTTAACGTTTGGGGAAAACGAAAATCGAAATGCTTTAATGCGGCAAAAATTTGTGTCTTGCAATCATCACTATAATGAATTTAAGGCCTTACCCAGAGCAAATGACTTTGAGCATTTCACCTTCACTTACCCCCACCTCACCTCACCCCATACTTCGTAACCATCGGTAATAATATGAGCGCCATCTAGTTAACTAGCGCCAAACTATTACTAACATTATAAAGCCACTATTAGCAGACTGAATATTATTTGTCATAGAAAAAAAAGTATCTTGTAGATACACACATCATATAAGTAGAATCGAAATGTTTTTCAGTACGATAAAATACAACAAGATTAATTTTAATTTTTTTGTTCTCTGTTTGAAAATACAAATTTGAACATGAAAGATTTTCAATACAAAAGAAGAATTCGATTCAAACGGTTTTTTCGATATTTTCAACGGATATCTTGATTGAAAAAAAACTCTTAGAGGATTATCAGAAGTTTTACGAGTAAAAATTACAGCAGGTATAGTCACATCAGGAGGTGTTCTCCGGGTAGTATTACCAGGGTGTGTTTTCAGGGTATTAACATCATAGGTGTTCTCCAGGAGAAGTATCATCAAAGGGTGTTCACCGGGTTGTTGCTTCAGAGGGGTGTTTTCAGGGTAGTCACATCAGGGGGTGTTCTCCGGGTACTATTACCAGTGTGGTGTTTTCAGGGTATTAACATCATTCAACGTGCAACGTGGTCACGACCCTGAGGATTGGGATACGGAAACTGCGTGCTATTTTTCTCGTAGAATATCTACTCCAGTCAACGAAGCTCTAACTTTGCCATTTTAGCTGAAAAGATGAATCAAGGGACAATGCTAAAAAAAACCAGGTTGGAATCAAATGAAAAGTATCTGTAAAATTATTGGTAATAATATGTAATTAAATATTCCATAGGGGGCATCATCGAAATCAATGGCGGTATGTGTGAAATTGCTTTCAGATTTTTAGGGGTCACATAAAGTATCAATTAAAGGAGTAAACAGATACAGTTGCGGTTTAAAAGTGTATAAAATGGCTATATCTAATATAATTATATTATATAATTGTATATAGTGTCCGACCGAAGGTTCGGTTTCGGTTTCGGCCGAGTTTCGGCCAAAAATCAAGTTTCGGCGGCAGTTTCGGTTTCGGCCAAAATTGGCCGAAACTTTTGCCGAAACCGAAACTGATTTCGGAATTTGTGTGCACGCTCGCCTAACTTCGTTTCACGCCGCAACGCTTTGGCGGCGGCGCACCTGTTTGGGAATTATTGTCTTGTGTCGTTCGGATAGCTCTGTAGCAACACAACATAGTCAGTGCGTTAAACAGTAACAATTAGTGATTCGATTATTGATAACTGATAAACATTTTGTTATGAGAACTTGATTTGAAAATAGTTATTTATGTGACTGTTGCATAATGAGGGTCATTAAAATACGAATGTGGTTTTATGAAACGAACGAAGTGAGTTTCATAAAAGGATCACATGAGTATTTTAATGCCTACTTATGTACAGTCACATACATAACTTTATCTTCATTCATACGATAAATGTCTATTTTAAAGTCAGGATCGATGTGAAACCGCGTGGAATATAATCCGTAGTACCAGGAGAGCAGAGAAGAACAAGAAGCAAGGCTAGCACGCGTCTTTCAAACTCTTTGATTTAATGAATAGTTACGCTGCGGTTATGCTCTCCTGGTACCTTTGAAAATACATCAAGATGTTTTGCTTACATATGTTAGCTTCAAATCCATTAATTTTTACTTTTTAAGAAGACGTTCGAAATTTGAACGTAATTAAAGTATCGGTTACCGATACTAAAATGTAAACATTACGATGCAGCCACAGATAATTATATCTTAATGTAGGGCGTCTGCTCATCGCTCCTGACTATAAAATAGACATATTATGGTATGGATGTAGATAAAAATAATAAAAGTATTATTAATATGTTTTTTTGTATTATCTGTAGGTATAGGTACTAATATTAAAAAGATGAAAGATTTGTTGTTTGTTTGTATTGAATAGGTTCCGGAACTACTGAACTGATTTGAATAATCTTTCACTATTTGAAAGCTACACTATCTCCGGGTGACAAAGAATACTTTTTCTCGGAAATGTGGGGGGAATGGAAGGATATTTAAAAAAGAAATTACGCGCGGTTGAAACCGCGGGCAAAAGGCTAGTCTTCTATATAAATGGGAGAAAATGGACCGACTGAATGAATTCCTGAATGACAATCAACGCCCAGCCCATTGCACAAGACCCAGGAATTTGAAATTTCGTACAAGGATTCTTTACAATGTGTAAATTTCCACTATGAAGCGGTTTTTCGAAATTAACCCCAAGGGGGTAAAAAGAGGGTTATAAAATTGTATGAAACTTTGTCATTTTAAAAGTTACAGTCTTAAAATTCGTGAAGTATATTTTTATATATTTAGTGTCAGTTTCAAATAAAAAGGTGTTATTGAAAATTTATCCCCAATGGTGATTAAAAAGGGGTAAAAAAATCACCCCCAAAGGAATAAATTAGGGGTTGAAAAATTAAATTTTCCAAATTTGTACAGGGGTTCTTTATAATGTGTAAGCTCCTACTGAAAAAGGGTTTTTGAATATTTCACCCCTCAAGGGTGTTAAAAATGGTTTAATCGTTTTACTTTAAATCTAAAAGCGTGCTTTATAATGTGTAAATTTCCACTAAGAAGGGGGTTTTGGAAGTTACCTGGGGGGTTTCATAGTGGTTTAAAGTGTAGCCTACGCCAGCGAAGCCAGGGGCGGAAGTCTAGTATTAAATAAATGATTACAACAAAATTAATTAATTTTATTCTTGACTACGTGAGTTTCGGTTTCGGTTTCGGTTTCGGCCGAAACTGAAGCCACGGCCGAATATTCGGTTACGGTTTCGGTTTCGGCCGGAAAACCAGTTTCGGTCGGACTCTAGATTAATTATTATTATTTAATATACTAAAGCGTAACAGTTTGTTTGTCTTTGTAAACGCGCTAATCTCAGGAACTACAAGACCGATTCTAAAAATTCTTGCACCAATGAGAAGCTACAACTTTACTGAATAGGTGCTAAAAAATATATTTTTATAAAAAATTATAAAAATATTTTTTTATTATTCAGTAACTATGTAAGTGATACTTTATGTGACCCCTGAAAAATCTGAATAGCAATTTCACACATACCGCCATTGATTTCGATGATGCCCCCTATGGAATATTTAATTACATAATTATTATTACCAATAATTAGAGATACTTTTCATTTGATTCCAGCCTGGGTTGTTTTTCATACTAGATGAGCATTGTCCTTTTCGTTAATGACCCCGTGATAATGATAACATACTTAAAAATGCGGGGCGGGGTGGTGTCACCAGGGTCATTCGAAAAAATGGAAGAGGGTGAAAAATTTCTTTTTCCCGATAATCTCAAAAACTAACATAATTAAGAGAAAAAGTTTTAGACAAAAGCTGTAGAGAATTACTTTGTCTACAAAAAAGGTTATAATCATTTTACGCGTATCGCGCCCCGTTTGCTAGGAAATCGCGTACAATGTGCGAAAATTAGCACGAACAATGTTTTTCGCTATTTAAAACGGGGTTTTTTCATATTTTCCAATTGGAATGATTTTTATGCATCCTCCGACACACCCTAAGATTCCTTCTAATTTTTATAGATTTGGGTCAACAAGTGCGTTTATTATTCAGTAACTATGTAACTGATACTTTATGTGACCCCAGAAAAATCTGAATAGCAATTTCACACATACCACCATTGATTTCGATGATGCCCCCTATGGAATATTTAATTACATATTATTACCAATAATTTGATTCCAACCTAGCTTCTTTTTGAGCATTGTCCTTTTAGCGTCAGTTTCAGCTTTACAACTAAAATGGCAAAGTTAGAATTTCGTTGACTGGAGTAGATATTCTACGAGAGAAATAGCACGCAGTTTCCGTATCCCAATCCTCAGGGTCGTGACTGACCACGTTGCACGTTGAATGATGATAATACCCTGAAAACACCCCACTGGTAATAGTACCCGGAGAACACCCCCTGATGTGACTACCCTGAAAACACCCCTCTGATGCAACAACCCGGTGAACACCCTTTGATGATACTTCCCGGAGAACACCCCCTGATGAATACACTAGCGATTGGGAGGGTCCGCAACGTTTCACCAAAGTACACGTATTAAAATTGCTCCGTTTAAATATTATTCTAATAAGTGTAAAAAGTAAACAGTTTTTAGTAAATGTTGTATAAAAATGTGCGGCAAGAAATAGCGCATCCTGTGGTGTAAATTTTAAATCGTTTAGTTGACATTTTGGATGTTTTTTAACAAAATTAAACCAACTGTGACGGTTACGAGTGCAATATTGGATAAAGCATGTAAAAATAATATTGTAAAGTGACTCATGTTCCAACGGACCTCTGCGAGCAAACAATACTGATCTTTGGACCCTATTCACGTCTGTTGGTGCGCGCCATACTTCATCGCTTATTTCATCCTGTCTATACAACGCTCGGTGGCCGAGTGCAAATACGCTGACGTAATAAGTGAACATTAGTTCAAATCCCAAGTAGTCCAAAAAAACTTTTTGAACATTTTTTTTGGTTTGAGATTGTTTAGTTATTCTTTTTTTATTATTCACTTTTTTTAACTATCATTCGTTGGTGTATTACATTGGATAATGTAATACACCAACTCAAGACTCATGACTCGGTCTTGGTTTGTATTGAATAGGCTGCGAAACTCCTGAACCGATTTGGAAAATTCATTCACTTTTGGAAAGTCACCCGGGTACTATTCCCGGCCCGGGTGACATACGACAGGATTATAGGATAATTATTGACAAAAGAAATTACGCGCGGGTGAAGTGAAACCGAGGAGGCGGCCTAGTGTAGTCAGTGAAATTTACCGTCGTAGGTACCTACTGATCGATTTGTAAAATTCATTCACTTTTGGAAAGTTATCGCGATTTTGGCGAGCCATTTGGTGTAATGGTCGAGAAGTCGGCTATTACACCAGAGGTCGCGGGTTCGATCCCCGCACGGTACAAACATTTGTGTGCATGAACATGTTTGTTTGTATCGGTCTGGGTTTTTCTATTTATAATAATGTATGTATTTACAAAAAAAAAGTATATTAGTAATGTTTATCCGTTGTCTAGCACCCATAGCACAACTAATGCTTAGTGCTGCACAAGCTAATGCTTAGTTTGGGGCTAGATGGTGCTGTGTGAATAATGTCCAGAGATATTTATATTTATATTAAATCGAGCGTGTAGCATTCGCCATTGATAGTTTTACTACACTACTATTATTAAACAAGATAATTAAATCGTCCTTTCGCATTTAATACAAGAAGACACACCTCAGCCTCACAATATAAATCGTCCTTGCGTAAACAAAGCAAGCAAACATCAGTGCTTGTTTGTGTCGCTAGGTGTCGCTGTCTCACCGATCTGTCACGTGTGTGAGCGAGCGACACGGGTTCCCCGTAGCACAGCTAGCGACCGACTGCCGCCCGCTACCCGTTGTGGGCGCGTGAGAGAAATGGCCGTCCGAAATTATGAATAATAATCCGTAAAAATCAAGAAAAGGATGATTTCCAAATTTTTTGCAGCCAATTTATAGTTTTTTTGATTGTCTATCGATGGGCGCAAGCCAAATTTAAAAAACACGTTTAAATTAGGAGGAGTGCATGAAATAATATTATTTTAGACGTATTTTCAAAGTCAGTTTTGGTAGTGATAAATAAAGATAAACACAAACTTTAAACGTGGAATTTTAAGATAAAACTACAAAGATTATTTACGTATTTTTTAAACTGTTGTTTAAGCATTAAATAAGGAGTTGAGAGCCGTTAAAAACAAGACTTTTGGTCTGGGTGACGCCTTAACAAATGATCCTTTTTCTTAGACAGTTATGTGAACCACATTTATGGTTATGTCTAACTACAATATAATTATTATTATTATTATATTTTTAGAAATATAATAAGACATTAAACATTTAAATAAATATTTCTATTCTATTCATGGATTTATTATTCTATATTATTTACTACTAAAATCGAATAATCGATAACATAAGCTTGTGAAGAAAAATTAAAATAAGAAATGATACTGTCACTATGTGTACTTGAACTATAACTAAACAGTGTTGTGAAAATAGATAATACCGCAAAAACGTTCCGTTTAAAAATAACTACAGGTTTACAAAATCTGTAATTAACACAAGAAATACGTTAAATATACACTTAGGTATTTTGCTGAATGTATTGGCTTTTTGTCCTCTGCATTTTGCATTTCCAGTCGTTTATTCGTTAATTAATTACATATAACGTTAAAATTCTTAGTCTAACATTTTTCAAAAATGAAAATGATTAAATTGGCAAGTAAACATTGGCTATCCCTTGGACAATGACCTCATAGCAGACAGATAGCCCTAAACTGGGCATGGCTTGTGCTATGGTTGCCAAACTTGCCAAATATCGGATGAAAGTTCCTTACATAATTTGTTATTTTTGTATTATTATTTTTAAAATGTATACTTTTATTATACATAATAAAACACTAAGGCCGATAAAGGCTGTACCGTGCGGATTTTGATCCCGCGATCTCTGATGTAGTGGTCGACTCCTCAAACATTACAATGAATCTATGTATATATATATATCTATGTACGCATTTAACATCAGATCAAGCTATATACATATTAGATAGATAATCTTTACTGGTGAATGCAAATCATAAAATTTGTCCCAATTTGTATTAAAATAATATTGTGATACAATACATACACTAAAATATACAATAAAATGTAACGTAGGTACACCATCATTCCTTGTCTAATGATTGTATAAAATCGCCTAGCTATTAAAGGCATATAAACATAATTATAGACTGGCTTCACCAAATCACCACCCAGTGGTTTATTTTGAAAAATATAATAATATTATATTATATAAAATATAATATATCTATAAAAGATTACTCCGTGTACTTGATAAGTCATTGCCTTTGATCAAACAATACAGACCATTATCATAATGAGACATTTAATAATTACAATAGATTATTTGATTTGATGGAGACCTCGTAACCTGAGGCCTTCCATTCATCATTACTTATAGTGCCGTATATTCGCGGCAATAATATTATATTTATATCAATTGCTGAATATTAAAAACTACGTATACAGAACCTGTGGTTCATTAAAGGACACTTTTATATTGGGTTAGTAAAAAAAAAAAAAAAAAAAAAAAAAAAAAAAAAAAAAAAAAAAAAAATATTTTATATACATGATATTGCCATCAATTGAAATATACATAATGCGTATTCGTATCTCACAGTCCTCTGTCAGCTTCTGCATCCACTTTACTTCTTCTTATCTTACCGGTATCTTACCGGTGTTGGTTGGAGCGATCCCTCGATTGTCTTCTTCTTCTTTATAATAAAAATGTCCTAGTATGTCATGTACATAAATAATAGTGATTTCGCTAAAGCCATATTCGGTATAATATGATTCATTTAAAAGACATATTATTTGACTATGCCCTAGGTTTACAAAATTAACTTATCTTTTATTTTCAATTGTTTATCTTAATATTACAATGATGCTCTAAACATCTGCTAGTAATATAATAATCGTCTTCGGTTGAGACCCGAAGTATAATTAAGAATCAAACGAACTTACCTAGTGTAGTTTGATTCCAATTATGCGAGGGTCTCAACCGAAGACGATTATGTCGTCCCATCCCGCCCAACCCGACAAACAATTTATAAAAATAAAAGCTAATCCATTTACCGACACACAAAAAATTTACTTTGAAATAATGAGGTCAGGCGCCGCGGGTTGCCCGGTTGTGGGAGTGTTGGGGGAGGGAGACAGAAGATCTTTTTAAGTGTTATAAATCTAAACGTGTGACAAGGATAGCACCATCTCATGTTCTGCTGCTAGTAATATAATAATCGTCTTCGGTTGAGACCCTCGCATAATTGGAATCAAACTACACTAGGTAAGTTCGTTTGATTCTTAATTTTGTAAGACACTCAATATATAGTAAGAAAAGCAGATTGTTTATTTAGCCTTACTGTTATGTCCATATTTTATCCAAAGATTTGACACTTTTTTGGTGAGAGCAACTTTATCAGAACTTTGTTGAAAACACTGTCCAAAGTTTTTATTCACTGTTATTTTAATTATTACTCAACAGATTGTTCCACCAACAGTTTCACTTATGCATTAGGGCATACTTTACACTTTTAACACACTTTAGACGAGAAATTCATAACTTGGATATTTTTAAGATTTAAAATACGCGGACTCGATGTTTACTGTGGCTACAGCGCCACCTATAATATTTATGAGAGATTTTTTTTGTTCTCCAGGCAAATTTTTTAAAGGCTTATTATTTGGGCGTTAACAAATTAACGGGCGACTATTTGGTCACAAAGAAAAAATTTATTACTTGGCACCGTTTAAATATTTTAGCGACAATTATGTATATCAAATGGGCTTTAAAATGCAAGGATATATAAAAACCCTTGACTTTGACTTTGAATGGCCTATAAATTTAATTCTTAAAATAATAAAATAATACCAATTTGAAAGCCAAATTCTGATTTTGTCGCCGCGTTAAATACGTGCTTTTTTAAAATCTTGTGCTTTATTTTAGAACTAGTTATTTCTTTTAGCCACCGATAGATGTCACTATGCCGACATTAATCGCGGTATCGTTGCGATTTTTCGATTGTACTTAAGGTCGCCGTGTTTCGATTTGAAGTAATATCCATAAATAGGGTTTTAACCTGTTTTTAGTATTTTTGCTGCGATATTGTGTGTAACAGCACTCTGTCGCTTATTATATAAGTGCCTTGCCACACTGGCGGATTGCAAGCGTTTTCAACGCGGAGCGGTCGCGCAGCGAACACGCCGCGTGCCCGCGGCGGTGACGCCGCGGCTGCGCGGCGTGTTCGCCGCGGAGAGAATGTGGACGTCATGTTGTACACTCGCATACCAAAGTCCCGACTCCCCTTTTATTTTTATAAGATTTTTTTTTTATTCTGAATAGAAAGGCTTAATCACAAATGCGATTATGTCGCCCTTTTATAAGATTATAATTATTGGTGTACTTATTTACCTACCATACAACTCGGCATTTGTTTTTCTAAATTGAATTTTTTTAAACATGATATCTAATACGATCGTCACATAGGAATGCTGCCCAGCACAGCTACAGCAGTTTTAACTTGACGTTCCTTAGATATAGTTTTGACCTGGCTTTGGATTTCGAATATTTATACTGCATTACTGTTGACCCTTAGTGGCACCTTTTTTGGTGTCTTTTTGTATTCATTATGTTCCTTGTGTGCATATTAATTCCTCCTCGGAATCCATTCTGTTACTGAATGTACGCTGACGTCGCGGTGCCGTCGCGGTTCCGCGGCGAACACGCCGCGCAACCGCGGCGTCGCCGCCGCGGACACGCGGCGTGTTCGCTGCGCGACCGCATCCGCGTTGGAAACGCTTGCAAACCGCCAGTGTGGCAAGGCACTTACTATTACACATACACTTGACTGGATTGGAATTTGGATCATTTGGATGCACTGATCTATACGCCGCGCGTATTATAATAATTGACCTCAGTGTTTGGATGACTTTTTACCGTCCAGAAAAAAAGGACTGGTGGGTGTGTTCTTTGTACCTAAAACGATTTTTAGTCGCGAGTGTTTTTATAAAAGGGTTGTATTCCACAACAAAAAACACTGAAATGTATATCAAAAAATAACCGACTTCAAAAAAAAAACAAAAAAAATAGGTGCCTAAAAACACTGAAAAGCAAAAAATAATTTTAAAAAGACATTCATCAAATGCGCTTATTGTCTAAGCCTATTAACTAAATTAAATTGTATTTTACGTGCTAGGTAGGTACCTACTAATCTGTTTGAAGTCGGTGCCAAGCCAAATAGTAGGTACCCAGACTACGTACCGTCCGCGGATTAATTAGTTACCCTGTAAAATACATTATTATTATGTATCATTTTTTATTTTCTTTGGATTGGCACCGACTTCAAACAGATTAGTAGGTACCTACCTAGCACGTAAAATACAATTTAATTTAGTTAATAGGCTTAGACAATAAGCGCATTTGATGAATGTCTTTTTAAAATTATTTTTTGCTTTTCAGTGTTTTTAGGCACCTATTTTTTTTGTTTTTTTTTTGAAGTCGGTTATTTTTTTTTTTTTTAAAGTTTGTTTATTTTTCTATTTTTAGTGTGAATAACACGTAGTGAGTAAAACTCTTTCATAATAATGATAGCGAAAATACGAGTAAAATAGTAGAATTGTATTATTTGACAATATTAGGTATTCTTCATTAAGTGTTCAGCACCATGGGTACACCAACTAAAGACGCAGCCCGCAAGAGGGACATAAGAATTAAGAAGTCGTACCCTGTAGCTTCCATCATCATAGTTGTACCTTCCATCATCAGCTTAGCTGCAAATGTACATGAAATAAAACTAACGGTCCTCATATTCCTACAACACTGAAAGAATTATCCCCCAACTCCTAACCGTTAAGGAGTTGTACCTTCCATCATCAGCTTAGCTGCAAAAGTACATGAAATACAACTAACGGTCCACATATTCCTACAATACTGAAAGAATTATCCCCTAACTCCTAACCGTTAAGGAGTTGTACTTTCCATCATCAGCTCATCAACATAAAATTATGTCTATCGGACGCAAAAACTTGAATGGCTTCAGAAAAAACAAGTAACGCGTAGTGTGCGCCTATAAAATTTGAGGTTTGCCCTTGATTTTCCCGGGATCCCATCATCAGATCCTGACATGGTGACAATGGGACCACCTCGGAACTATGCACTTTCAAATAAAAAAAGAATTATTTAAATCGGTCCACAATTGACGGAGAAATCGACGGACATACATAAAAAAAAAAAAAAAAAAAAAAAAAAAAAAAATACAAACAGTCGAACATATAACCTCCTCCTTTTTTGAAGTCGGTTAAAAAAGGGGAGTCACAATTCACAAAAATGTACATAAGTGTTTTGATAAAAGGGTTGTATTTCACAACAAAAAATACTGAAATGTATATCAAAAAAAGGGAGTCACAATTCACAAAAATGTACATAATATCAATCTAGCAGCTATATAGCTGCTAGATTGATTTTATGTACATAATTGTTGTATAGCTATAAAGCTATACAACTGAAAATGTTACCATTTTGCGCTTTTACCATTTTGCTTTTTTAACATTGTGCGCTTTTAACATTTTGCTTCTTTATCATTTTGCGCTTTTAACATTTTACGAGGGTTTAACATTCTAAGCTTTTAACATTATGCGCCGAAACGCTCCTTTGGTGTGCAATTAGTTATTTTTATGTACATTTCAGTATTTTTTGGATATGCACTTAAATATTTCCCTTTATAAAATACCACTGATTTTATAATATTAAAACTTTGGAATTTCCACAATGCACTGCACAATGGTAAGTAACGATAAAAAAATCATCTAATAAGTATGAACAGTCAGTGTAATGCATAATTTTATGATTATATAAAATTATTTGATTTGAATTTCTGTAATGGATCTAATTTTGGATAGCTGTAAACCCTTATTCAGAAAATTAAATATATTACCTCTCCCTTGCTTATACCTATTTGAGATTGGAAATTTTGTACATAAATATATTCATCTATTTAAGAAACACAAAGACTGTTATCAACACAGGGGCAGAATAGGAGAGAGGCTATATACCCCACCACAAAGGTTAACATTATACTCCAGAAACAGCTACTGCATGGCCATAAGAATATATAATAAGTTACCTGACAACTTTAAAAAATTGACATTTCGCACACCCGGTAAAAAACTGTCATAACATAAAAACATGCAAATCTGGTAGAGTCATTTTGTTACTTAATAATAATTGACCACATAATCGCACACCCGCTATAAAACTGTCATGACGTAGAGGCAAGGCTGGTCTCACTTTTTTCAGTAAAATAATATTTTTATAATCTAACTTTTTGCACTAAAATAATATTTTACTGCAAGGGGTGAGATTTGCCTGTTTTTGTGTTATGACAGTTTTTTACCGGGTGTGCGATTTGTTGAATTCAAAATTGTATAATTTCTTATGGATGAGATCAAAATTGTATAATTTCTTATGGATAAATTGTACTATACTGTAAATGAATTTTTGGATACTTAAATGACAATAATGTAAACTAACCCACCAAACTTGACATTTTACTAACAAATACCTTACCTGATCTAAGAACGAAATTATGTAAACTAATCTAATGAAATTGAGATTTTGCTATAACAATACTATTATTATGACATTGTTTAAAATTGAATTTAGACTATTTAATATTTTGTAACATTAATAATACTTGTCTTAAATTAAATTAAATAAATGTGAAATATTTGCACATCGACATGTCGATAGGATATGCTGGACTCTAAAATATTTAAGAACTTTTTATGTACCATATTCTTGCAAATAAATGATTTATTATTATTATTATTTTCGTGATTTATTTTTCTCAGCTGATCAGCTGGTAATTTTAATGTCATTTACGGGCTGCGCCAAGTAAATGACATTTCTCCTAAGGTCTGTCGGTCTGTTGGTTTTAATTTTCATTTTCTTGATTATTTGCGTCTATTTGTAAAAATTTTCTAACTATACGGCAAGTGTTTAGTATTGCGGCTTTTTGCATTTGTATGTAAGTATTGGGATCCAAATCTATAAGTTTCAGGCTATGGTGTAGATGGGATTATACCTGTTGTGGATAAAACTATTGGAACTATATATACTGTTTGCTGTTTCCAGATTCTAGTGACTTCATCCTTTAGGTCAGTGTATTTATGTATTTTTTCGGCTATGGTTTTTTGCAGATTATGTGTGTTGGGGATGGCGATATCAATAAGGTAAGTGGTTTTGTTCTTTTTATCCTGTAGGGTTATGTCAGGGCGATTGTAGTGAATTGTTCTGTCGGTAAGTATGGCGCGGTCGAAGTACATTTTGTGGGTAGTGTTTTCCAATATGGGGCTAGGGGTGTACTGGTAATATGGTGTGTATGTGTTTGGGATGAGACCGTGTTTTACTGCAAGTTTTTGGTGAATTATGTTTGCTACCTGATTGTGTCTGTGTGTGTAATCCGTTTGTGTGAGATTAGGGCATGCTCCGGTAATGTGTTGGATATTCTCGGGGTTACTATGGCATTTACGGCATCGGTCGTCAGTTAGTGTATTGTCTTTGATTATATTTTTTCGGTAATTTTTAGTGTTAATGATCTGGTCTTGGATCGCAATCATAAATCCTTCTGTCTCTGGAAACAAAGCTCCAATACTAAGCCATTTATTGGAAGCTATGGGGTCAACGTGCTGCTGCTCTAAATCATGTGGATGCCGACCATGTAATAGTTATTTATGTGACTGCTGCATAATGAGGGTCATTAAAATACGAATGTGGTTTTATGAAACGAACGAAGTGAGTTTCATAAAAGAATCACATGAGTATTTTAATGACTAATTATGTACAGTCACATACATAACTTTATCTTCATTCATACGATAAATGTCTATTTTAAAGTCAGGAATCAGGATCGATGTGAAACCGCGTGGAATATAATCCGTAGTACCAGGAGAGCAGAGAAGAACAAGAAGCTAGGCTAGCTCGGGTCTTTCAAACTCTTTGATTTAATGAATAGTTACGCTGCGGTTATGCTCTCCTGGTACCTTCGAAAATACATCAAGATGTTTTGCTTACATATGTTAGCTTCAAATCCATTAATTTTTACTTTTTAAGAAGACGTTCGAAATTTGAACGTAATTAAAGTATCGGTTACGATACTAAAATGTAAACATTACGATGCAGCCACAGATACTTATATCTAAATGTAGGGCGTTTGCTCATCGCTCCTGACTATAAAATAGATATATTATGGTATGGATGTAGATAAAGCTTTTTTCTTCCATTGTTCAATTTTATTCTGTTCATGATCTGTTTGTGTTAGCTCTTCTCTTTCTGTTAGGTTTAATGGGGTATGCTTCGAATCGTTATTTACTATTGCTTTATGTATTTCGCTGTAGGTAGCTTTTTCATGGAAGAATGTTTTCAGGTTCACAATTTGTTTTGTCCAGAGTGTTGCTATGCTTATGAATCCCCTACCTCCTTTCTCACGTTTCAATGTCATTCTTTCTATTGCAGATTTTGGGTGATGACAATTAGCGACGTTAGAACCATAGTGATCCAAGTCACATTTTCAACTTTTTGAGAAAATGAGGGAAACGCGTTTGAACTTGTTCCTGAAATTGTCCTATTCCAAAGTGACCAATATGAGTTTGCTTATGAAAATTGCTATGATAAGCACTTGGATCAATGTGGCATGAAAAATATGTCTTTTTTTGGGATGTTTATAACAAAATAAACACGGACAATTAAATCATTCACACAACCTTTCAAATCTAAATCCGTTTTTAGATAAAAACAAATTAATAAGAGTCGGTGGGCGCCTTAAAAATTCTACTGATTTTCCTTACGATAAAAAACATCCCATACTAATATCAGGAAAACATTGGTTCACTGTGATACTATTCCGCGCCGAACACAAGCGGCTACTGCACGCAGCGCCACAAGCCCTGTTGTATACAATCAGAGAAACTTGGTGGCCGGTTGGTGGGAGAAACGTCGCTAAACACACTATTTACAATTGCGTACAGTGCTCCCGTCTCCGCGCTAAAACACTCACACCTATTATGGGTAATCTTCCTGTGCAACGGTTAAGTCCAGGGTTCACATTCATGCACACAGGGGTTGATTACATGGGTCCAGTTTATATTTTAAATCGCAAAGGGCGAGGCGCGCAAACTATCAAGGCATACGTATCAATTTTTATATGTTTCGCAAGCCGCGCTGTTACTTTGGAGTTAGTAGGTGACTTGTCAACAGATGCTTACTTACTAGCGTTCAAAAGGTTCATTTCTCGTCGCGGTAAACCGTCAGATATGTTTTCTGATAACGGAAGAAACTTTGTCGGACTTATGAACGAGTTTGCTAAATTTCTTTCTAACTGTTCACAAGATATTATAGATTATGCTACTAGTCAAGATATTAAATTTCACTTTATTCCCCCTTATTCCCCTCATTTTTCAGGATATGTAGAAGCTGGTGTAAAATCATGTAAACATCATTTAAGACGCGTTATCGGTAATTCACACTTAACGTACGAGGAATTCAATACGGTATTAACTCAGGTTGAAGCTGTCTTGAATTCCCGTCCCCTAAGTCCCATGTCCACAGATCCCAACGACTACAACCCCCTCAGCCCAGCTCACTTCTTGGTTGGCCGTCCACTGACAGCGCCGCTGTGCAGCGACCTCCGGGATACCACCGCTTCAAGTTTGACACGATACCAGCGAGTTGAGCAAATACGTCAACACTTCTGGACGAGATGGTCCAAGGAATATATATCCGAGATGCAGACTAGAAACAAATGGAAAACTCGCCAAGCTGACCTGAAGCCTAACATTCTAGTACTCATCAAGGACGACCATTTACCTCCTCTAAAATGGCGTCTAGGCCGAATCGTTAACACTGTTCCAGGAAACGACGATGTGTCAAGGGTAGCTGACATCAGAACCAGCTCTGGCATCATCAGACGCACATTTTCAAAGATATGTCCACTGTGGGAAGAGGATCATCATAATTGAAAGTAGAATCTTTCAACGCCGGGGGCATGTTAAAAACCTATATATAGATCACACGCAATACAAAGGCAATGGAGCATTGCCTTAGATTTTCTACCAGGCGCTTCTTCAAGCCCCGCCTCCTGGATCGCGTCATGGTATTCTTCAACCACTAAGATTCATCATTCATCACGTCACCCGAAGATGACCAATGACAGCGTCGACGGTTGAAGAAGAATCTCTAGCTTTTAAAATTATTTGACACTCTGAAATTAACGCTTCATTGTAGAACACGAATTAAACCTCTCTCTGTTTTTATTCTCAAGTCGTCTGATTTTATAATCCCAATCGCATCATACTACATTCAAACGCTTCTCGTTAACATAATTTTATTAAATATCGATTTTGACAAAAATGTCACTTGGATCACTATGGTTCTAACGTCGTCAATTATGTTTTGTGAGTACTGTTCTAGTTATTATTTCTAAATGTTTAATGTCAGTTTTAGTCCATTTAATAATTCCAAACGAGTATGTCAATATGGGTATTGCGTATGTATTTATTGCTTTTGTCAAGTTCTTATTATTATTATTATTAATGGCTGTTTAAAGAATGCAAGATTTTTTTTCAGTTCTTTTATTGGTTGTGATCTTGTGATATACTGGGTTTTCACAATTTGGTCAGGTTAAATTATTTAAATCGCATTTTTAGAGTTCTAGTAAATTTAAATACCTGTGCTAGTGTCTTCATGGAGCCATCGGCGATACTCTCGCATCCCCTGAGAGACAGCTGCCGGAGGAACCCCCCACACCGTTGTGATATGTTTTCTATTACTGGCCCCTGGAAGAAAACATACGATCAGATAGGTTAATAGATAGAGGCGCTCGTGGCGCAGCTATGACAGTGGTTCGTTCGAGATAACGAAAGTCAAGCTACCCCCGCCGCGGTCGGTTAATGGATGGGTAACTGTTAGGGTCCTAACTAAAGGACTTTTAATAAGTGGACTGTAATTATTATAAAGATGGTTTATTCGCTGGTTGGACAAGAGGAACGCGCTCGTTGCCGGTGGGATCGAATCGCGGAGTGTCGTGGCCCGGTGATGGTGCGCGCCCCGCGCGCCCGCGCAGGTGTGGGGAGACGGCGACGCCCGACGCGACGCCCGACGACGCCCGACGACGCCCGAGAAGGCCTAAGGTGGCCTTTGCTCCAACATTATGTCAACTTCTCCTATTGTCAACTCGACAAAAAATTCACATTTTTATAACGTTATTTTTATAAAAACATTCCACTATTCAATGATAGGGTTATGAAAATATTGACGTTATAAACAAAAGTGAATTTTTTGTCGAGTTGACATTCTGAGAAGTTGACATTATGAGAGTAAACGGTTCTGAACACATTTAGTGACATTTATTTCGAGCGTCTCCGTGCTTCAGGACCCCGGCTGATATTTACTATAAGTAGATATTAGTCGTCAAGCCTAGTCAGAGGCCATTTGGCGGCTTGAAACACTGACATTAAGGTTGGTCACTTGCCTTACGCACCCCTCCACTAACCCGCACTACGTTTTTACAACACTCAACACGGGTAAGCCGAAAGAGGAACAATTAAACACATTAATGATTCAACCTACCTCTACATCTCTTTGGAACTCGAACAAATCTATCCTCTGCCAGTTTGACCCATCTAGCGCCAGAATGTTCCATAGTTTTGATACCTGGATTTAAAAATATCAAGTTAGACATTAGTTTATTACTTCTGGTTCTAAACTAGCTGTGCCCGCGACTTCGTCCGCGATAGTGACTTTTCGGGCAGCATATTTTGAATAACAAATACCGTTGTTTGTGTAGATAAAAATGTACGTTACAGTAATGCTTCTCTGTATACGATATTTGACGTATGGCCATCGGGGATGAAAGCATACAGGCTCCTAGGATTGCTAACCCGTGACAGAGCCACATACAACTGACCGTGCGAGAAACAGCTGATACTTAGATCTACACCCACAACTTTCAGCGTCTGACCTTGGGCTTTATTAATCTAAATATATCAGGAGTAAGAATAATGGTTTAGATAACAATTACTATCGCCGGTCATTTCTCCATATAAAAGGATGATGATGACTGATGATATCGGATGATGATGATGATGATACCTTTTTTTTTTGTGGAGGGGAATGCATTTACGCACCATAACTCGCCTGGGGAAGACGAGCCGTGTGTGGGACTCACAAGAATACCCACTAAACCCCCCCGCGCTCCTGCATCGCCATCGGCAGCGTCCCTGGGTCTTGCATCAGCCTACTACCCACACTGCACGCTGCAGGGCGACCTGCCCACCTCTTACAAGGCGAGTCCCGCTTATAGTCTAAGATCCGAACTAAGGTCGATCTTCATCGAGATGATAATAGAATGAAACTTATTTTATTATGAATTTAGCATATTATAAAATATATTAAAAATTGGTTGCTTAAGAAAATCCTGGGCAGAGTATGTTTAATTGTTTTAAAAAAATATTTTTTAACAAAATCTCAATTTTTTGCAGACAACCATATATCAACGTGTTCATAATAAAACAGCGCTTATGATGATATAAAAAAAATATATTATCCAATTTGGTGAAATTAAGTATCGACACATAGGTATGTGTTTATACCTGACAAGTCTGACAACACAGTAGTCCCCCCACGTAAATAATGGAAAACCCAACGGCTGCACATTCTAAGTACCTACATAATTTTCTTATTATCTTGTTATTGCAAAATATTGTTTAAAATCATTAAAAAAAAAGAAAAATTGGTCGGACTTTTTTAGGCAACCCATTTTTAATTTTTCTAATATGCTAAATTCATAATAAAATAAGTTTCATTCTATTATCAACTCGACGAAGGTCGACCTTAGTTCGGATATTCTACTATTATGATGATGAAACTGACCTGAGCGCACCGGCACAAGGAGACCACGTCGAGATAGGAGAGGATCTTCAGCAGCAGCTCCTTGGGGAGCTTCTTGTTTATGTGGTTCTCATCCTCCCCCGTAAACCGGGATATCTGGAAACAAGGAAATGATTGACTATTATTTAAAACGCTGGCACCTGCTCGTCCCAGTCAGGTGTGAAGGGAAACCGACGGAGTTTAGTGCTTTAGACTCGAGTCCCAAGAGCTTGAATCGGGAGAATGGCGCGAAACGGCAGGGGACCGAGATAGGTGGCACTTTGGGTCGCTGAGCCACGGGAATAAGTAAGTAAGTCTCGAGTTCCACACACGGCCGCAGGTCTAGCTAGCCTGCGGTTATGGTGCATAAACGCATTTTCCTCCGAAAAAAAAAGATCTGTTATGAACGAAGTTTTCCATCGTAGGTAATTAGGTACTCTTATCTGTCAAACTATGCGTATCTATGAGTTGTATCAAAGATTATTATGTTTTCGTCGTATTTGACAAACAACGTTAATGCGTTTACATGCGACATTGACTGATAGGCATGACCCGTCGGCAGATGTGAGTCAATTGTCAAATGCGGGCACCGGCTCGTCCCTTTCGGGATTTTTTATTCCACATCAGAGCCTGTTCCCACTTATCCGATCAGTCATTTTGCCCAGAAACGGACGCCGGACGTGGGTGTTCACATTATATCCGATCAGTCTGTTTTCAGTCGCAGTGGCAGAACGTCACGTGGCGAACTCGGATCAGTCTTTTTTCCCGGATCAGTCATTATGTGAACAGCTCCATACAAATTGTACTGCCACTGGCACATCCGTCTATTTAGAGTTAGACTGACCGAGAAAAAAGACTGATCGGATAAGTGAGAACAGGCTCTTAGTTGGCAGACAAACACGCAGCCCACCTGATGGTAAGTGGTCACCGCGGCCTATACCAATGAGGGACACTTCATCACTTCATGAGGGACACTTCTTCAGAGGGACATTATGGGAAAGGAACATTTTGAGCCTGAACGAAAAATATTGGGAAATACACGAAGCACTTCCCACCGAAACCGACGCCATCCTGGGCGCAACTACTATGGTCTCATAAAGACTCCTGCAACTACGCTCGCCTTAGAGAAAATAATAAATTATTGTTGGCACCAGGAAAAAACTCTTCTGTTGCCACTATTATAAAAAAAAGGTATAATGACTTGATAAAGCAATCTTTAATCATAAAAATACAAATTTTAAAATGAATAAACATGATATTAATTGATTTTAAATATGTTAAGATAGATAAGTTCTTCATTAAAAACTCATTGATTCATTAAAATTTTAATAAAAATAATTGATTGTTGTTGTGCAATATTTACATACTAGGTATTTATAACTGTAATAAAATAAATCAAATATAAACACATAAACTATAAATGTGTCTACATGTACAGTCAGCGTCAAAATTATCTGAGTGTTCAAAACTACCCAAAATATCTGAATAACTGTAATAAAATAAATCAAATATAAACACATGAACTATAAATGTGTCTACATGTACAGTCACATCAAAATTATCTGAGCGTTCAAAACTACCAAAAATATCTGAACATTTGAATATTATAGGGGGGCAAACAAGCAAGTGGGTCACCTGATGGTAAGTGATCACTGCCGCCCACCAAATAACTTAATTAAGGAAATCCATACTACAGAATAACATTGCAATGAATGTTGTAGTTCCAAGTTTTAGTACGTTGAGTAATTAATTTACTGAAGATTTACAATAAAATAAAAAGCCTTTATTTTCCAACCTATATTTGGAAAGGTTTGAAGAAAGGGATTCTAGGGCCAAAATAGACAAAATTATGAAACACCAAGAAAAAAATTTTTATGTACGGACGGCAACTGCAGATCAACCATAATCTATTTAAAATTCTTAATCCTTCTAGCCCCGGATTACTAGACACAATAGAAAATCTATTGTTATGCGGCACCCGAGTGCCGGTTCGGCGTTGAGTGGTTAATTGAAAGCGAACTCTATGTGATGTGATTAAAGCTGAAAATTAGTTGTAGAAATTTGACAGATTAGGGTAGTCTGATGTGCTGTTGACTGTACCTATTTCAACAAAGTATCAAAGGACATGGCCAGATTTTGCCCTCAAATGTACAGTAATGTACAGTAATTATGTACATGTGAAAATTACTTTAGTTTTTTATAAAAATTAATCGCAACAATTACATTTTATAAAAACATGCGACAAAAAAATGCCTAAAATTAAGTGAGTTAATTCATTTTCCGCCATTTCCGCCCCATCCTAGAATGATTTTGACATTTCGTATAATGCGCGTCAACTTGTAATTGGCTTGTCTGAACATCGTGCAAAAACATGCGCAGAACACCACTAGACCGACAAACTTATCTGTTCCGGTGGCCAAAATTGGAACTACGTAAAATGCAATGCAAAAACGATATTTAATGACAGTACTAAAGCGACAGTTGCGACGCCGCCACCGGAACAGATAAGTTTGTCGGTCTGTAGTGACAAGTTGACGCAGTCTATAATGTCTTTTCGTTGTCTAATTAAATTGGATATTCTAATTATTATTCTGCTGTGCATATTGGACTTGTTTGCGATTGATTGGTTTTTACGATGATAAGGTGCCTGAATTGCACTGTGGCCATTAACCGAATGGGAAGGCTTAATATTGTAACAACTCTAGCACCACATTTACAAAATACATTGACTACAACTACATGCAATACTACATGGTTATCTATACAGGAGGTACGTACCCAAGTTGTTATTATTTTTGTATGTTTTATCAATGTTATTATGTGTGTTTTTTAGTGCGAGCGAGTAGTACAATATAACTTGCACGTATTATTTTACTGAAAACATTATTATATTTTTTCAGCTTCCTGCAGAAAGAGTGATTTGCAATGCATGTTTTGTATTGTTAAATCAAAGCTCGGAAGACGGTATACATAACAGGGTACTGGGCTACCTAATGGTCTGTATTGGTTGTGGTCGCTCTGTTACGGGTAGGCGTTACCCAGTGCGACACCACATGCTCTCAAAACGAACCACGGAAGACCAGGGTCTTTTCACTTCTATACTTTGAAGTTTTGTATGGAGGAGGATTAGCTCTCTTTAGTAGTTTCCTATTTCGCTAGATGGCGTTAGCGACAAATTTGCGAGACGTTTTACGCAATTTCTTATTTCATTATTATTCTCAAAACTTAAAAATAATAGATAAACTGAATTTACAGAACACATTGTATCGCATATTTTATTAATAATTGCTACTTTAAATTCTTTTGTTTCCTTTAATACATAAGAAATTTCAGTAAATTTATTTAAATATGCAGAATCTGGGGGGAACGGAACGTACCTAGCGGCAAAATCATGGATGGCTATCTGTCATTCTGTCAATAGTGTCAATGTCAATACCGTTTGTTTACGTTACGTGACACGAATGTGATATTTTGCTTTTTCTTGTGGTTTTTTTCTATTTAACGACCCTGCTTTTTCACCTGGACGCCGATTTATCTATTCCCTCGCTGACCAGTGCATTGAATTTAGGACTCCGATCTCTCCGGCGCCCCATACACTCTGACCCATCGCCTCGTTTTCCGGACTCCGATTTCTTTGCCTATCGACCTTTGCCTTGTGTTTTGAACTTAGATTCTTTGTTTTAAATAAATAAACATTATATTAGTTAGATGTGTTGTTTTATTTATGCCTATTTTAGTTTAAAATATAACAATAAAAATTAAATCATAAAATACGTATACCTATATACAGGCACGTAGGTATAGTATAGTTATATATATTAGTCAATGGTGTAGCTATAGTTATAGATATTGAAAAATGTAATTTCTTCCGGTTTCACGAGATGGCGCTGAACGGCGATCTAACTGATGGCTCTATTATAAGGTACTCTGTGCGGAAGACCAAGCGTCAGGTGTCTGGGACATCCTACACATGCTGAGAAGGATACCTTTTAAGTGTCAAATATTGGCTAAAGATGGAGATATATATCTAGCATTTGTAACTGTAACATACTTTACCAATGTAATTATTTGTCACTAAATAAAAGATTTTATTAATATAATAAATGTCATTACTTACCAGTGTTTCATTTCGTAATCGTAACCAATTGTATATTAAGTATTTTGCATTTAATATAAGACTTTCTCTAGGCCGCAATAATTGTTTTTTCACTATCATGGTCTGCCTAGAAGATGGATGGATCGTACAAAGTGGAGATCCATCGTCTTTGCCTACCCCCGTGTAGGGACTAGGGCGTGAGCGTGTATGTATGGTTTGCCTATGCCACACGCAGATGTTACGTTTTGCAATCGGTTGACTGTTTACAATCTCGAAAATAAGAACAAAATAGAAAAGAGATAATCTAAGGCCGAGGCTGGCGGCGCGGCGGCGGAGGTGGCGGGTGAGGGGGTAGCGATCGGCCGACCGCTCAAAGATCGCGGCGGGCGGCCAGCGTGCACGCGGCGTTCCCGATGTAGACACGCCGCGCGCGCGCCGCATGCTGGTTAACCGAGCACGTCGGGAGCCCGCTCCACAACCGCGCCCGCTAAATGTGGGGTCAGCATAATGCTGTTTACAATATTTCACTGTGACTTAATAATCTAGTACATAGGTACTTCTCGCATTGATATGGCAATAACTCTTCTAAGCACCTTTGCTATTAAAAACGGTAAGGCGTTTTCGTTTTTTTAAACCTAATTATTGAATCTCTCGCATGTTTTCTGAAAATAAAATTTTAATTATTGCAAAGACATGCATGTCAGCTTTGATTTGACGTACTGCACATTAATGTACATGCATATTTTTTTTAGGGCACAGCTCCATACAAAATCTGGCCATGTCATTTGAGACCTACACTCCGGGGCATCAGTTTACTCATTCCTATGTCATATTTATTACTATTAGACTTTTTTTAAGACATTTTTAAGTCAGTAAAAAATATAATCACTGTGTGTATAGCTTTAAAGTTCAATTAGGTCAAGAAAAATAGGTAAATAAGATAGAAAAACACATTATTTATTTTCAAGCACATCCCTACAGAAAAGTAATAAAAACAAAACACTGATATTTATTATCAATTAAATCAATGTATAATTAACATTAAAATATAATTTTATACAATGTTTCATTCAAAACTTTTTCAGTTTATAAAACAAAAAAAGTTTTGTTTTTTAAAGTCTGCATCTGTCAAAATGGCCAAAATTCGCGACGTCCAGTTCCCGAAATTGGAGGTCATTATTACGTTTCGTATAACGGCACTTGCTCCTTCAAGTCAGTGCCCTCGGCGGGGTCAACAAACTTCGTCACAAAGAAAAAATAAAACATACAATGTACGTCGTAATACCGCGAATATCTTTTTTATCTGTATTTTAAAACGTAAGGAACTTCCGAGCGCATTCTTGCTGATTATAAATAGAATTGTATTGTTTATTATGCTTACTAACGTCGTCTCCCAATACGTAAGAGATATAAAAAGTTTTCAGTCTTTTAAAAGCCTATAACTCCATGAGGAAGTTAAACTTCCAAGAACAAAGGGCTTCTAGGGCTCAAAAGTCAGCTGTTCGCGATAAAAACAAACAATGAACGAAGAAAATGCGATCGATTTTCAGTACAAACCTCAAATTTATTCCTCCCGGAATAGGTCATGCTAGGATATGGCGTGACTTTGGCCACAATGTAGAATTTCAAAACACACACGCACTGAAATTCACTATTGTCTGCGTAAGGCAATGGGAACACAAAGAAATATGGCGATTTTGATTTGATTTTTCCACAAAACGCAAGCGAACCACTTTGCGCTGTTTAGTTTTTTCCGAGTTTGACATATGAGCGGTCCGAATCAACATCAAACATATGACTTTGACACGAGCACTCATATAATCGCCAATTGGAAACAGAAAGAACGAAAACATATTCTAATAAGATTATTTTTTCAAGTTATGTAGCAAAAAATATATAAAGATAATAAAATTTAATATTTCTAAATAATACAGCATTTTATAAACTTACGAATTGTTTGCTACCGCGATTCGGTACATAATCTAATTGTCAATCGATATTGACAGATATCTAGCAGTGTTGCTATTTGTATGAGAAGATCTCCACACATTCAGGGTAATAATAATAGTAGTTTCTTTAGTTAGAATGATTATAATAATTATTTCATGTAAATATTTATTTAAGCTATAAATAAATGTTAAAAATAAGTTTTTAACCTCCTATTTGGACTGGTGACGGATACCTTACAACAGTTGACTTGCTATTGGAAGTTTTTTTAAATTGAGAAATGTAACGTTGTTGGTGTTAAATAAATAAAATACAAGTACCTAATTATTTAGGTTAAGAAGTTATTTATTATGAAACACTTAATACTAAACAACTATGATCAGTAAAATTATTAAAAAATTGAGCATATCGAAGCATAAGAAAAAGGAACATGAGTTACCTAAACATACTTTTACAAAGTTTAACATTAAACTATAATATCAAAAAGGGATTGTTGTCCACGTTAATGAAAATACAAGCACAACCTTTTTGTACATACTTTACCTATGAATTAACCATAGAATTAGTAATTAATTCTGTGGAATTAATACAATAGGCCTCAGGCAATACTCTCATTCAAATATAAAAATGTATGCAATTACCTACATTTTTATATTTGAATAAGAGTGCGTGAGTATCGCCTCGATACCGTCGATGGTCTAGTGGTTGGCTGGCCATGATAGATGAGAGGTCTTGGGTTCAATTCCCGGGTCGGGCCAAAATCGTACTTATCGTTCATTTCAAACACAGCTCTTAAAAGTCAGAATTAGAATCAGAATCAGATTAAGAACAATAATTTATTGCTTGAGTTTAAGTGTTACAAGGTGGTAAAGTAAAATAGTTTTAGTGTCAACAGTTACCCAGTCAAGGAATAATTCAAAATGGAAAATAATAAAACAGAATTATTTCTCTCTCACCAAATTAGAAGTAGAAACATTATAAACTAGAACTTAGATATTAGAAGAGTTAAAATTAGTGTTAAAGTCTTTTATTTTATTTTTTGTAAATCCAAATCAACTTTCCCGATCTTAATTTTCCGGGGGAACTTATACTATAAATTAATTGTGATTATTTAACATACAAACTTATTTACTAGCTAAAATTTGATTTTTTCCTTAAAACTACTGGTTTGTTTCAACCACAAACGCGTTACCACGGAAGGGGTCGCTCAGGGGATTTTCGACCTTCTCGAAGGGGTAATATGGGTGGTTTTGCCAGAAAGAAGGGAGGGTGTAACGATGGTTCTCATTGAAGTTGCTGATTTGCTCGATCTCCTCTGGAGTCAGTTTGAAGTCGAATATGTCGATGTTCTGCTCGATTCGTTGAGGGTTGACGCTCTTAGGTATTGGGACTATGTTCCTGTCCACCTGCAATTAAAAAAAAATATAATCATCATCATCAGCCTATATACGTTTCCACTGCTGGGACACAGACCTTATATCAATTGTGAGATATTGTGGGCCATACTCCACCACGCTTGCCAAATGCGACTTGATGATCATCGCAAACTCAAGCTGTGTTCCAGGACCCTGGACCCCGAGGTCTTGGTCCGGTTCTTAAGCCACTAGACAATATGATAATGACAATGATTATTGTGATGATTTCAATAATGGAAGCCTTGTCCTGCAGTGGGATTTTAAAAAGACTGATACTTTATTTGATATGCCAGCCCTTGACTGGATATAATAACTGGATTTGCAAAAATCCTGGATCACGGTGCAAGCGTACCCCGACTACTATAGACAGAACGCTTGGAGAAAGACAGAGAGATAGAGACATACCAGCCAGCCATCTCAAGGCCACCTGCGTGGCAGTCTTCCCGTGCTTCCCTTATCGAGTCAAGACGCTTCTAGAAAGAGGGAAAGCGAAAACGAGGGAAAGAGAGGAAGAAAAAGAGATAGAGAGAAAGAGGGAAAGGGAGAAAGAAAGAAAGAAAGCGAGAAAGAGAGAAAGGGAGAAAGAGAAAACAAGAGAAATAGAGAACACGAGAAATAGAGAAAGAGAAAGATACGTACCAGCCATCTTAAGGCCACCTGCGTGGTGGTCTTCCCGTGCTTCGCGGCTATCCCCACCAGGACGGGGTCGTCGGGCCGCGGGCCGGGCTGCTGCGCTCCGTACCGGGTGACGAGCGACGCGAACGGGCTGTATGCCATCACTAGGATGCCCTGGGATTGCGCGTAGTCGACCAGTTCTTTCTGGACCATTTGGAGGTGGACCTGTTAATATGGATAAAGACGTTAAAAAAATCTGAGTTCAAACAGAAAAACATTGGGTGCGTTTGGCAGAAAAAAGTGCTTGTGAGCGCTTACTTAGCGCTGAGAACAGTTTTCGGCCAGGACACGTTTGCTAACTTCATAGCGCTAACATAATCCGCCATTTTGCTTACAAGCGCTTCCTAGCGCTTTTTTCGGCCAAACGCACCCATCGTTTGAAGTTGGTTAATTTATTTTTATTTAACGGGTGGTTGTAGCCAGCCCGTCGGACTCCGAAAAAGTCCTACCAACCAGACCCAAGGCGGGAATCGAACCCACGACCTGGATGACGACCACAACAATGGCCATTTTTAAGTTTACTTTGTAAGATTCCTCGTATCTCG
Organism: Mecyna flavalis; assembly: GCA_949319885.1. Taxonomy (NCBI): domain Eukaryota; kingdom Metazoa; phylum Arthropoda; class Insecta; order Lepidoptera; family Crambidae; genus Mecyna; species Mecyna flavalis. The sequence continues at coordinate 7,594,608 of OX439420.1, read as the reverse complement.
CGGATACTGTAGATTGGCTGATCACGTCCTCACCTCAATCTGGAGCGCAGCAGGCTTCACCGAACCCTCCTTCAAGATGGTTTCCAGCTGTTCCTTGTTGAAGTTGGAGACGCCAATGGACTTGGCCAGACCCTGACGCTGCAGGTCCTCCATAGCTCGCCACGTCTCCATGAAGCTCACGTTTGAGTAGGTGTAGTCTTCCTGGAATTGGGTTAAGGGTATAAATCATTATTAGGTACTTACAAAAAATAACAATACAAGTAACTTGTCATTTCACTAGACGACGAGAGTACTCCAAGGTCCATCAGATGAAGATTAGTTCATAGCTATGTTCTGGCTAATTATAGCCATGTTCTATAATATGAGTCGCTGCTCAAAGTACGGACGGCAGCAGATCGACCTACCCCAATCTGAAAAATTCTCAATTGGAAAACAACTCTATGTAAAGTGAATGAAGCTGAAAACTGGTTGTAGAAAATTGACAGATTAGGGTAGTCTGATGTGCTGTTGACTGTACCTCCAACTTACAGAAGAGCACAGCGAAGTAGAAATTCATAAATGTTTTTGGTCGGCGAGCTAGGTCTCTAGAGCTGAATTGGTGAGCTGAGCTGAGACACGAAAATAACTTTTAATGGTCGGACATTGTTTGAATCACAACTTAAGGCCTAAGGACAACACAGTGAGTAATATCTCACTTACGTTAAGGCCTATAGGCCAGTGCATCAGGTACAGATCGACGTAATCCAGCCCCAACTGCGTGAGGGACTCCCTGAGCGCCACCGGGACCTGATCTTTAGCGTGGTGGGTGTTCCACAGCTGAAACATTAAAAAATACAGATACATTCAAAAACGTGTATACATCCTTAGGAATAGGAAGGCCAGGTGCCGGTGGGGCAGGGTGGGGCACTTGCCCCACCGAGAAGCGAGTATAGTTTGCTAGTTACATATTATTTAAGACTGCTGCCCCACCCTGGGCCCATGGCTGCCCCACACCAAACTGGGCCCATGGCTGCCCCACCCTGAGCCCATGGATACCCCACCCTAAGGCCATGGCTGACTACGCCCATGGTGACATTACGTTAGTAGTGATGAACACATCCTCCCTCTTTAACTCCTTCTCAATCTTCCATCCTTCCTATGACATAGGGTCCTTCAAGCTAGGCGTGAAAAGGCACTTTGTGGGCCGGCCGGCAGTGTGAGGTTGACTGATGCTACGTTAACTGGTGCTAAGGGACGTATCCCTTACGTTGCACCAGTTGGCCTCGCGTCTGGACTTCACCTCCACTTGACATCAGGTGAAGTGGTGTCATTTGCCGGGCTAGGAATTAAATAAGAATAGCCTTAAGAATACCTTAGTAGTGATAAACACGTCTTCTCTCTTCAACTCCTTCTTCTCAATCTTCATCTGAACAGCTTCGCCCACCTCCCCCTCGGTGCCGTAAATGGAAGCAGTGTCAATGTGCCGGTAGCCCACGTCAAAAGCGTGGAGGACGGCGTTACGGAGCTCCTTGTTTTGCGATTTTAGGAGGCCGTTCTGAGAAAGAAAAAAAAATTACTTTAAGACACAATTCTGTAATAAATAGTGCTAAAAATATTATCATCAGCCGGGCTGCAAGTCGGTTCGCTAACTGCCCCGGGCAGCCGACACTCACGCTACGCCATATATTTTTATTGCTACACTTTGAAACCGCGTCGTTGGTTTAGTGGTTAAAGAAGTAGGCCGGGTTATGTGGGGCGTTATCGTCTGGAAAGCAACCCAGAAGCATACCCTCTAAACTAAAACCATGGCAACGCTCCTTAACCATTCATAGTGGGGAGAATTACGTAACGGTAAGCGGAACGAAACCTTCTCACGAGAACCTCCCTGGAAAATAGGTCTTACCTTATCAACTCCTAGGTATGTTCCCAGGGCAATCGCAGGCATTTCTCTTTGGTCGTTCATCTTCAGTTTTGGTACTTGGACGCTTTCCGCCATCTGCGAATCAAATTGGAAATACAAATAAAAAAAGAACATGGCAGATATCGTGTATCACGATGAAAGGGATAAAAAAAAGTTAAGTATAGGCCCTTTAATGTTCCATCCAGGGTAGGCATTCATCATTGAAATCGAGTCAGTGCCACAACGATAGGTACTAGCTTAATCACCACGCTTTCCAAATGTGTTTTGGTTTCTGACAAATGTTCGACCCGGTAATTGAATGCTGGACGCCGAAATCACGGTCAGGTTTATAATCCACTTATGTTATGATGACGAGCTTAAGTATTAAAAATATTTCGTCCCTATCAAGCAAAGCTTGAAATCTAAAATGGCAACACTATTTGAAAATTACCCAGTTAGAAAAAAAAAGCGGTAGGTAGACGGTTACCGTTCGAATTTTCGGTTGTTAGTTCACTGAACTTTCAGTTTTACAATAAATTTCTTGACTTTTGCACAAAAATGTTCCATAAGTCCATAAAATGACCATTTTCAATAAATATAATAATAATTATATTTAAATAAGTACCCACATAATACCTCACATTACGAATAAATTAGGTACTTTACACACCTTGACATTAAATTCCTAAGTACAAAAAAAACCAACCGCATTTAGACCTAAGCGTAACTAACTAACTACATACCTAATCTGTGCGCAAGACCCCAGATTGTAGGCGCGTACTGTTATTTTTCTTTTTTATACCTATTTTATACACTGTTTTTTTTTATTCTTACATACCTATAAAATGCCAGTTTTGAGTTGCCTCCTAAGCCCTCATAGGGGTGACTTACACCATAATGAGAGCAGAAGATCACAACTCGCCCGGTAGTCCAAGTTTCGGCCGAATATAACCATATAACCGCCTCCGTGGAACAGTGGCTAAGCCGCTCGGGTATAAAAACACGGAGGTCGTGGGTTCGATTCCCGCCTTGGGTCTGGTTGGTGGTAGGGCTTTTTCAGAGTCCGACTGGCTAGCTACCATCCCCACAGGTGAAATCTGCCGCCATAACAGCTCTGTCTGTGTTCCGGCAATATTAATGTGAGAGCCAGACACTTGAAATCAGAGGCTCGAAGATCAGATGAGCTACAGTCTGGCAGCACATTGAGGGACGTTTCCAGGTGGAGCGTCCCTCAATGGAATAGGCCGCAGTGGCTTCTTACCATCAGGTGGGCTGCGTGCCTGTCTGCCAACTGATCTAAGTATAAAAAATAAAATAAAAAAATTATAACGTTTTTGAAGAGGGCCCATATCTAGCCCGGGGACCAAATGTTTAATGGGCGACATACAATGTACCTTGACCCACTTAAATCACAAAATATGGGCAAAAGATAGGTATATGTGAGTATAATTTGTTGTAATGGTATACCTATTTCTTCTCTTAAATTCTGCCTACAAAGGCAGAATTTGGAGAACCATTTTTTAATATTAAGACCTGTATGTAAACCTAAATTCATGTGCAATAAATGATTATTATTGCTACTTTTATTTAAAATACATACTAACCTTTAAATCCACGTATGTATTTAATCTTTAAACTGCTACAAAATACCACTAAGTATTATGAAACTTAAAGATATCACTTTAATAATAACACAATTATTAACTCACCCAAATAGATAGAATAAAATACACACAACCGACTATTAAAGCCATTCTGTCAATACTAGGTTGCCGAGAATATTTTTAGTTACGGGTGGTTTGAAAATATACGTTAAAACAACTGACATTTACAACTTTAGGATCAGGCGATGAAAAGATTTGAGGTAGGTACGGTATAAAAATATTTTTGCTAACCAAATAATTGTAACAATAAAAAGGGTAAAAAATAAGCTTCTTATTATTTTGCCATTACGGAATCAAGTTTACCAAGAGGAAACAAAAGCCCTAAATGTTACCAGTTTATCTCGTTTTTAAAGTTCACTTACATTGAATAGGTAGGTATAAACTGAAATAAAAAGTAAATTAAACTGAAATTTTACAAAACAACTTTTTTTTTATTTTATTGTTTGTATGTTTGTTTGAATTGAATAGGCTCCGAAACTACTGATCCGATTTGAATCATTCTTTCAGTGTTGGATAGCTACACTATCCCCGGTGAACATAGGGTACCTACTTTTGATACCGGAAATGTGGGGGGAAGGGGGGATATTTGAGAAAAGAAATTACGCCCAGGTAAAACCGCGGGTGGAAGGCTAGTTTTATTTTTATAATATTACTAGCGGGCGCCCGCGGTTTCACCCGCGTGGTTCCCGTTCCCGTGGGAATATCGAGATATCCTTTTTTAGCGGATGCCTACGTCATAACATCTACCTGCATGCTAAATTTCAGCCCGATCCGTCCAGTGGTTTGGGCTGTGCGTTGATATCTATCTATGTCAGCTTCGATCACTAATAAGAACTAGATACACAATCAGTGGCCAAAAGTGTCCTCACCGAAAGAGCTCCTAAAATCAACATTTAGGTGGACTTTTATCTTAGTAGCATTCGAACGCTCCGACAATAAACATGCCTAAATGCTCCTTTTAAAAGTGCAAAAATCACCCATCCAAGACGAAAAAAAAGGATGGACTTTCATATTTTCGGGAAGTATTAATATTATCATTAATTATTATTATCACTTTTATTAAAAAACATCGTAATATCATTTTTAAAAATTAAATTGAAATAAATACCAGTAGTTATAACGCAACTCAATTGTAAAGACCTCAAGCCCACTTAAATTGTTTGGGTTATGTTCGTTTACTCGGTTCCATTAATCCGTGGAGACGCTATTGTTTGTAAAAATTTTTTATTATTAAAATACAACTGTATTGTTTTTTTGTTTAATAAGACTTTGGTACTTTTTAAAAGTAAATATTATACAAACATTTTATAATAAATTAAATTTTTAGTGGATGTAATAAATTTAACATGTGAGATTTTATTGGAGTTTATCCCCTAAGAGTCGATATAAGAGGCCCTCCTTATTTAATGAGGAGGGGAAATACAAAGGATTATGTTACAAATGTTCATCATTGTATTAATGTATGTTGCTTAAAGTTCTGAAATAAATTTATTATAATATAATTTATATAAAGGTGTGAAAATAGTATAAGTGTGACCTGTGAGCGTGACTCACTTAATGTTATTTTTTTTTTCAATTTTTAATATAAATACATAATTAATAATATCTGTGTATATTTATTTCATTAATAAATAAATGTTGTGACTGTGTAACTAAAACTAAAAATAAACCTATTCCAAAAATCCCATACCAATATTTACAATAAAAACAAAAAAATACTTTTGAACAATTCGACTCCACCCCGTTCCCTGTCCTTGCGGCGAGCCTAGGTCGTAAAATTTTTATGGTATTTGGCGCACTGTGATTCGTCGAGCGCGAGCACTCGTAATAGCTTTGCGAAATACAACTTCACGCATTGCACGTAAGGTTGAGTTTACATTATTCCATCTAGAATTTTGCGAGAAAGAGAAAGAACTAGATTTTCGACCGTTTTGAGGCGACTTTTGCATGGCATTGTGTATCTAGTTCTTTATTAGTGATCGATGTATGTCAGTCAGTCAGTCAGTCAGTCACCTTTGAGTTTTATATACATATATAAATCGACCCGGGCCACGGTCGTATATGCTAGCAGCTAGGTCAGTTGGCAGACAGGCACGCAGCCCACCTGATGGTAGGTAAGCAGCCACTGCGGCCTATTCCATTGAGGGGCACTTTAACTCGGAGTGCAAAGCTCAATGTGTTTCCACACTGTAAGCTCATCTAATCTTCGAGCCTTTGATTTCAAGTGTACTGGCTCCTACATGAATATTGCCGGAACATAGCCAGAGCTGTTATGGCGGCAGATTTCACTTGTGGAGGAAGTAGCTAGCCAGACGCTCACCTAAAAAGAATGTCTCAAAACTACTTACTCTTACATTATTACGCCTTGTTGACATAAATTACGCAGTAAATATCACATGTCTATTATCACCATTAGAAAAACATACAAAGTTTAATTAAATAATTTACTAAAAATACGAAATGTAGGTATTAAAAACCAGTTAACTCTCTGAATGCGAAAATGATAAAGGAACCTGCTTATCTTGCTGGAATTAGGGTGAGCAATATGTGAAGATTCTTCAGGACCCAATTAAATAAATAAATAAATAACTAGCCACAAACTAAGCATGAGCTTGTGCTATGGAAGCCAGACAACGGATAAACATTACTTATTTTTTGTAAATACATACATAATTATACGTAGAAACACCCAGACCGATACAAACAGACATGTTCAATATAATGTCCATGCACACAAATGTTTGTCCGTGCGTCAATTAAAATGAATATTTCTTTAAATCTAAATCTTTATAAAAACTGTACGGCTAAGTATCAGAATTTCACAATGGAATCTTCATTCGAATTCTTTTGTATTGTTAGTTACTTACATTGTAATTTAATATACCTACGAACAAAAAATGGCGATTGTTAAGAGTTACTACCGAGTTTCTTGCCCATTTTTCTCGATTAAATAGCAATATTCCAAATCCGGTTGTACCTAACGTCATTCTGTAAAATTGATATGGACGATAAAAGCATCTTTGAAACCTATGTGATTAAAAAATATTTTATTATTCTTATCAAACACCGATTTTGGCCGCCTCCGTGGAACAGTGGCTAAGCCGCACGGGTACAAAAAAAATTCACGGAGGTCGTGGGTTCGATTCCCGCCTGTGTCTGGTTGGTTGTTTTTGCTTTGTAGCTAGCTACCACCCCCACAAGTTTGTTTTTTTATTGTAGCTAGCTACCACCACCCCCAAGTGAAATCTGCCGCCATAATAGCTGTGGCTGTGTTCCGGCAATATTAATGTGCTCCCACATTAATATTGCCTAGTACACTTGAAATCAGAGGCTCGAAGATCAGATGAGACTACAGCCTGGCAGCACATTGAGGGACGCTTCACCTGGAAGAGTCGCTCAATGTGGAATGGAATAGGCCGCAGTAGCCGCTTTTTATTAGGTGGGCTGCGTGCCTGTCTGCCAACTGACCTTTTTCTTCTCGCGTGGATACCCCAATTACTGGGGGTCGTGACCTCCTCTATGTAGCAACTTGTGCTTTATTATTGACCGCCATTGATGTCGATCTGCGGCGGTATGGAAAGCGTCGTGGAGTGTGGACTCGAGTGTGGTGCGGATCTGGTCGGTCCAACGGGTCGGGCTTCTCCCTCTGGGTCGTTTCCCTTCGACCTTGCCTGCAACCACAAGTTTCTCCAGGTTGTCGTCTCCCTTTCTGGCAATGTGACCGAAGTACTCAAGTACCCTGCGCAGGCACATGGTGGATAGCCTGGTCTGAACCTTAAGCTCACGCAGGATAGACACGTTGGTACGGTGGGCTGTCCAGTGAATGTTTAACATTTTCCTCCAACACCACATCTCAAAGGCATCTATGCGAACTGACCTAGTTGTATAAAAAAAATCGACAAGCAGACATGTTCACGCACCCAATAGTTTGTAGTTTGCACCGTGTCGGCATCGAACTCCCGACCGTAGGTGTAACATCAGACTTCCTAACTATTAAGTACACCAAATTGGTCGTCCAATTCGTCATTAAATAGGCGGTCGTTAATTAGGAATATCCTAGAAAAATCTGCAATATGCTCACACTATACAGTCTGAGTAACTTTGTTTATTTTTTCTGATAATAGCTCTCAAGTTTAAAGACCTTTGTTATTGTTTTTCCATTTCAATGGCAATAATTCAAGGCTAAAATGAATGTCCTACTACCCTGAACTGAGGTGGACCACGGGCAAGAAAAAGTGCCCGTGGTCCACCCAGGTGAACTAAGCAGGTGGACCACGACCCATGCCTGTTAATATGACACCGCCTCGATGGTCTAGTGGTTGAAGTACCGGGCCGAGATCTCGGGGTCCTGGGTTCAATTCCCGGTTTGTGCATTTGTGTCGGTTTTTTCAGTCACAGCTAGGGATTGTGATCACCAATCCGCATTTGGCATGCGTGGTGATTAAGCCAGTAGTACCTATCATTATACTGATGACTTTTTTTATACTAGGTCAGTTGGCAGACAGGCACGCAGCCCACCTGACCTGATGGTAAGCGGTCACTGCGGCCTATTCAATTGAGGGACACTTTACCTGGAAGCGTCCCTCAATGTGCTGCCAGACTGTAGACTCATCTGATCTTCGAGCCTCTGATATAAAGTATGGTATGAAGGCTTTGCCCTGCAGTGGGACATTATAGGCTGTTTTTTTTTAAATTAGAACACGACTCTTACAATGTGGTTGGAACTAATAAAAGTTTTTTGAAAAATGTTAATCTGTATTATCTCTAAGGCTCTTAACACAATGGAATAAAGTTCCATTTGGCTGTAAATAAGTGGTTTAGTTTTTTCCGGATACAAGCCCATTGCTTTGTTTGTAAATTCTCATTTTGTTTGCTAGTTGAGGTATAGTCGAGTACACATGTATTCGACCGCATTTTACTAATATTTGATTGTTTGTTTGTATGTTTGCTTGTTTGAATTGAATAGGCTCCGAAACTACTAAACCGATTTGAATAATTCTTTCACTGTTGGATAGTTACACTATCTCCGGTGAACATCCCGGAAGGGATATTTGTAAAAAGAAATTACGCGAGGGTGAAACCGCGGGCGGAAGGCTAGTAATAAATATCTCATCTCCGGACATCATTCTCATAGCGCTGTCTAGGACTTTTTTATACCACATCAGTTGGCAGACAGACACGCAGCCCACCTGATGGTAAGCGGTCACTGCGGCCTATTCTATTGAGGGACACTTCACCTGGAAGCGTCGCTCAATGTGCGGATTTGGTGGGGGCAGTCGGGAATAATCCTAACAGACCACCACTACATGAGTTGGTAGAATATAGACAAACAGAGAAATAGTCGGAAAAAGTTTGGGGGAGGCCTTTGTTCAGCAGTGGCAGTGGGACATCACAGGCCGAAAAAAACATTATGGTTTTTTAATATAAATAATTTAAAATCAATTTTAACAATTTTCTCGCTCACTGTACCATCTCACAAGCTACCAATTCATCGAAACTGCTTTCATGAGTTAGTATCACTTCTCTGGTGGAACGATGTACTAGCTTAGAGGTCAAGATGATAGTTATTTTATGTACATTGCTGGCCCTGGTCAGCGCTGGACCGGCTACTGAGAGCTACAAAGATCAATGTAAGTGAAATCATAATTTATACAGCGTGTTAGGTAACCCGAGGGACATATTTAAGGAGAGTGTTCAGAATCCGATTCAGAGTCCAATTCACTATAGAAAATATATCCTTAATTTTTTTCATAATTAGTTATCCTAATAATTTATGTATGCATGAACTGCCTAAAAATCCCGTGTGCTGAGCGGCCGGGGTTACGCCCCAAACTCAAATTGTACGCGAGTACAATTTAAGTCGTGTACGAGTGCACGAAATAGGTACTGTGAAGGGAAGAGTGCCCGCACGTTACGCGGATTTTCAGGTTTCGACTAAGGTTATTGACAGATATACTTACTAGAGTTTTTATTGATTTATACTTATTTTGTTATGAACTATTGGGGGTTTAAATATGTCCCTCGCATTTTCTGTCATACTGTATATGGGTCAAAATTCAGAAATGATTCTTCGGGTCACTTTAGTGGCGAATTTTTTTTGTCCGTTTTTGGCATTGTTTTATATCGGAGAATAATGAAGAGATCAACAGAAGTTTAACTACAAAAAAATAGCCAAACTAACCACAGGTTTCACCGGAATTATTTTTTGAAAATTTTGACGCCACTAAACGTGACATGTTGCGCCACTCAAGTGACCAGTTAAATATTATGAGAGAAAGTAATCAAAAAGAGTATTAAAATCGTAGTAAGGTTGGTAATTTTACACAATTACCAACAACACATTAAAATTAACAAAAAAACAAAAGTATAATATAAAAATCTTTAATTTAGATGCGGGTAAACACAATCAGAAATACTGTAAGACAAAAATCAAAAATCTTCAAATTGTAGCGCGTATAACAATTTTTTGTTTACTTAACAATCTAAAATTAAATGGCAAATTGTATCATAATTATTGTCCCCTAATTAACAAAATACTAACAAAGACATTAACAAAATAAGGCCCCGTGGTTGGCTATGCAAAATAAAAATCTTATACCAAGTGCAATGAATAATTCAACAAAAATAAAATAAAAATCTTCTCAGGGCATTATCATAATGGTAACCCTGATAGGTTAAGCAGATAAACAAAGGTAAGTCCGCCACGATTGACAGGTTTGGAGGGTTATTTCAGATAGATTTATATTATGGCTGTAGTGATAAGTTGTTGGCCCATCGCCTGATTAAATTGTATTTAACTGAACCTTTCAAACCTACCGCTTGCCGAATGCTGGAAACATGTCAAATCGTGCTTTGCTCATAAAAGCATTATGAGCAGTTGGAGAGTCTCAAAAAGGCTCGTCTGGCTGTGCATAGAGTGCTGGAGCCAACAATTATGTACGGTAGTGAAAGTTGGGTGCGGCAGAGGAAGCACGAGAGTAGAATAAATCGAGTAGAAATGAGAGGGCTAAAGTTTGTTTGGAGCAAAGTTGAGTGACAGGATAAGAAATAGTGTTATAAGGGAAAGGTGTGAAAGAAGATGTAGTGCCTAAGATCGGGAAAAAATGTTAAGATGGTTTGGACATGTACAGAAGATGAATGGAAAGAGACTAACAAAAGTGATAAACAAGGTATGAGTGGAATATTGAAAAGTGAAGGCCTAAGCGAACATACCTAGATCCAATTCAGGATGTTCTTAATAAAGGCTAGGTAAAAAGTACCCTAAACCGACGAGCGTGTATGAAAGATACTTTTACTTAAAGTTGAGGAAGCAAGGGAAGTATGTAAATCGTATCGAGTGGAATGACGTGGTCTCTGCCTAGCCTACCCTTCCGGGATCAGCCGTGTTCATTATAGATTATAGATATAGACCTTCAAATACCGGGACCGATATAAATATTACGTACTCTCCAAAGCACGGAATCGTCTACTTTTTTTTAATAATAGGTGATTCAGCCTGCAATGTCCTAACGAAACTGAGTAAACACTCATAAATATTTTTTTTACAATGTATGGCGGACCCCTCCGGGAATTGAACCCGAGAACTCCGGATCGTGAGCCACCGCTATAAGCACTACACCACGGAAGCGGTAAAGTATCGTTACTGAAACACAGGATTTCCTAGTTTTTCGCCTGAAACACAGGATTTCCTAGTTCAGGCTAATAAAGTTAATTAGATCTTAAGAAAATGTTTGTACTAGCCGATAGAATAGTTCTAAGAATTTTAATAAAATTGATTTGATTTGATTTGAATTGAAAATTGACTGATCTGTTTGAAATACGAAACCAATTAGTTCAAAATTAGATTAGATCAGTTTTGATAATTAAATCAAGAATTCATATACTTTTAGACTAGCTTATCACTATACGCTTCATAAATATTGTTTTATATGAATTATTTAACATTAATTAGGCTTTTTTCTAATTAATTTTGTTTATGTAATAAGACAAGTCACTTGAGTGGCGCAAAATGTCACTTCAGTGGACAAATGCCACTCAAGTGACGCCACTAAAGTGACCGAAAATAGGACATTTTTACAATTTCTGGCTAAACTGTGCATTAAATTCCTTTTCTTTATTATAATCTAAAATCTCGATTATATTTACGACATAATAATAGTTATTACTGATTGATAATGTTATCCTAACACCCATTTCATATGCCCACCTGAGTGACCTGGGACGATAGAAAAATATATGACTCAAAAATTAAGCACTTCTAGTTTATTCCTCGAACGACGATGAGTTGCCTGTCCTCTCTCTTCACTTGCCCCGGCACAACTGGCGAGTGGGCGGTAAGTTTGCAAGGTCGTAGGTAGCTTTGTTGCGGCGTGTGAGTCGTTTTTAACCGCGCGCTCAAAAATTGCGAAATCGTGTGACCAAGACAAAATGCTTATTTCGTAAATGTTTTTGTTTAAATATGTGTGTAGTTTAGTATTTAATATTAAACTATGGTTTATCAGGCTCATTTTCATAGGTAAAAAGTACGACATTGTCCAGGTAAATAAAATGCTACAAGCTTTTGAATTATGGAAGAGCAGAGTGTGACCACGCGAAGAACGCTATTTTGACCCCGATTTTAGGTTTCGATTGAAAGTTTTGTTTAACGTTTTCTGAAATATTATAATAAAATTATGAATTCTAGACAGCTAAATTAACAAACAATCATATAAAAAAGATTTCTAGGCTGTGCGTTCTATATCATCGGAATGTAAGGCGTGTGACCGCAAATTTGGACCTCGTAAATTTTGACCCATATTCTTCTGTATGTTTGTCATCTTTCCTATTCTTTCTCCGAGACTTCTGCCTCAGGGCAGAATAGATCAGTCTAGTCAGGGTAGGTACGGTTGCACTATGATCCAGGATTTGGTAAGTCCAGGGGGCCAGTTAAGGGGGCGGGCGGGAGGTCGGTCCGCCCCGGGCGGCACTTTTAGGGGTTCGCAAAATTCCACAATATAGTTGAAGTGTCCCATGGAATATGCCGCAGTGACAACTTACCATCAGGTGGGCTGCATTGCCAACTGGAGGAGCAAAAAAAGGGCGGCAGAATTGTCTTCCACCGCGGGCTGCTGGCTGACAAATACGCACATAAAAAAATCGAGTAACGATTTCAACTATCGCCTTTCCCCCCAAAAATTACGCTTGAAACCTACCGAAAAAAATCAACCGAATCTTCCACAACTTGATACAGTTAATTTTTTTTAAATACTCGGATTAGATCACCTGAATGTATGGATTCCGTGCTTCGGAATGCACGTTAAGTCGTTGGTCCCGACTATGTTCCAAGTAGGTCTTGTTTCCCTAGTAAGTGTTACGGAGGTCAGATGGCAATCGCTCCTCTAGGATCATACTCGAAGCGGACCCTGAGCTCCATACTAGATGCAATCAGGAATACGCTGAGATGATGATGATGATAAAACCATTTTTTCTGGTTGATGCTAAACCGATTCTTTCGCAGTCTGCACGGACCCTCGCACCATGCAGAAGCATCAAGCCTACACGGAGTGGGCTGACGCGTATTCCTGCACGAGGCATCGCTGTCAGCCTGGGGGGAGGAACCTCGCCATCTACACAGTGGGGTAAGAAAAACACGCGCGGGCGTTCCCATTCGTGCCCGAATTGAGAACTACGAGTATAACGCGAACTATGTAATAGGCTATGTAGCAGACCATTGCAGAGCGGCAGGGCACCTCGGCAGATATTATTTGAAACAGGAAAAGCAAGCAAGCAAACAGGTGTCCGCCGTGGGTGTCGTGTCGACCCGTTTTTGGCGTCTGGAGAAGGCACCCGTTCCGCGATCCGCGAAAGTTTAAATAGTAAATTCGGTATCTTCAACGATAGAACCGCCTCCGTGGAACAGTGGTTAAGCCGCTCGGGTATAAAAACACGGAGATCGCGGGTTCGATTCCCACCTTGGGTCGGGTGGTGGTAGGGGCTTTTTCAGAGTCCGACTGGCAGCTACCACCCCCACAAGTGAAATCTGCCGCCATAACAGCTCTGTCTGTGTTCCGACAAAATTAATGTGGGAGCCAGTACACTTGAAATTAGAGGCTCGAAGATCAGATGAGCTTACAGTCTGGCAGCACATTGAGCGACGCTTCCAGGTGAAGCGTCCCTCAATGGAATAGGCCGCAGTGGCTGCTTACCATCAGGTGGGCTGCGTGCCTGTCTGCCAACTGAGTTAGTTTAAAAAAAAAATAGAATAAAATTACTTATTCTATGGCTCCAACTTATGGCTTCATTTCTTCCTACGCTGACGTTAGTCGCGCACGAGTACGTAGGTCTAGAATATTAACAAGATGTTGTGTAACAATCCACAGCTTAGCTTACGTAGGTCGCGCGTACGAGTAAACAAGATGTTGTGAACGTCCACGGCAGACGGACGGAAGTTTTCTATGGTAGTGTGCGCTCGAAGACGTAAGACCCAGAGTTCCACGCGCAATCTTTAACCAAAAACTTTTATTAATCCGACCATACATATCTGGTGTAACAGCCGACTTCAAATCGGTCGTAAAATTATGTAAAACGTATATATTGTTTTAGATGCAAGCGAGTGGAAGCCCCAGAATCAGCCATCGAATGCGAAGAGGTAGTGGAAGACACCAACATGCAGTTCCCTTACTGCTGCACCAGGCTCAGGTATATTACCATCTCGTTTCTCAAGAGAGTAAAGAACACTGGGGGAGTTCAGTGGGTAGTGGAACGAACGACTTAAGTCGCGTATTCGCGCATACGGCTGCAGCTCTCACTGACCTGCGCTCTCCACCGGCAAAAAAGGCTAAGGTATGCTTAGGAGATCTTGGTCCTTTGAAAGAAGAAGATCTGTAGAAATATGAACACAGCCCCACGATCTCAGACCAAATAAAAAACCAAGACGGAACCTCCCGAACAACGCACTGAAGCCAATAAAAACTACGTCAGTTTACGTCACGGATGTATATGTACCATAGACGTAATTAATATTAATTCCATGATATGTACACAGCGTGACGTAAAACTGACGTAGTTTTGTTACATGTGTGTGCGTGTCACAGCCAATCACAGAGCGCGAGGGTCACATTCCTTCACCGGCACGCACACATCGAATGCAAAAAACTGGCTTCAGTACGTTGTTCGGGAAGTTCCGTCTTGGTTTTTTATTTGGTCTGAGCCCACGATATAAACGCTGTAAGCGCATCCATTTTGACTATACTTCCTGATTTGTCTTTCTGCCTGAAAGTAGAAATTATTTTCCTGCTGACTGCGTCACTCTTTCCTCAGGTGTCTGGTGGTAGTCCGAGGTGAGGTGTGGACCAGGGTGCTCGGGCAGCCGTGGGAGACGCTCCCAGCCGCGCCCTGGAGCCACATGTACAAGATGAAGAAACCACCTCCGGGAGACAGCACCTTTTTACCTAAGTACGTATCAACAAAATCAAGAGGGGTCTCATGATATGAATCGCCGAAATATAGTGCTAAACGATGATAACCAATTTCTTATGGCCCAAATTGAACACATATGGACCTAGACGACATGTGATTCCAGCAGGATGGCGCCACGTGCCACACTGCCACACAGCGGATGCCACTGGGCGCAATGCACGCAATGTTTGCACCAACGAACACTTTCTTCTTTTGATAACAAAGTTTTACCACTTGCACGCTCTGTTCAGTCGTGTAACTTGCCATGGTGATTTGGCATGGGTGGCTGAATGATGGACGGTAGATTTGACAAATGTCACCGGGACAGGATGGCCGCCACGGGCCGCCAAAATCTACCCGTCCTTATTGAAAAACCCTTTACATGGTCTCGTAGTAAAGCGGCCATGATCTTGAGGACTTGGGTTCAATTCTCACTTGCAATACGCTTCTGTGTGATTCGTCTACATTTACAATATATCTTACTAGTTTAGTACAAAATATTTCTGAACTTGAATTTATAAAAAATATTTAATATTGCATTTTATACATGCCAGAGCGCGAGCGACGTGAATAGCCTGCCGAGGAAAGTGCCACAACAAACCCATTTGTCTGCCTCTTTTAAAATCAAATATAGCATCTTTTCTGCAGTCTCACAAGTCTAAGATAAATCCTCATTTTACCACATCCTCAGGATGCCAAACGAAGGTCCCGTCTACGAGCTGTCTTCAGACGCGGAAGGAGACTCCCGGGACAAGGTCCTGAGAGCCAACAAGAAGACCGCCACCGAGTCCCCGGACTGCAACGAGGTGGCGCAGAGAGCGGTTGCTGCACCTGATATTGTTGTGAGAACCTTATGTTATCTTCATTCTTTTACTAAAACTGTCCAAGGCAAACCTACGACATGCAGTGGGCATCATAACAGGCCACTGCATGGTTAATAAGCACCTGTTAACATCGGCATGACGGAGAGCCCGCTATGCAGAGGCTGCATGGACGCCGAAGAAACACCGGTCCACGTGAGTGTGGACCATAATCGACCGCGCCTGCTTCCTAACAGCGGCACCCTGCGGGAGGTGCTCCGGAACATCACAGCAGTGCTGGAGCTCTGGACCGAGCTCAAATGGTGGTGACGCTTTTCATGTACATAGTACATGTATGCTCATTCCAGAGGCTAAGTAAGTGCGGAAAATCCCCTGATAGTTAACCTGAACCTGATCTTCATTACAATACCTTTTTTTTTTCGATTAAACGGCGCCGTTCTAAGCCTTACAGTTTATGATGTCTTGCATAAGTCATGATACGCGGAGGGGGGAACGGCGTGTGGTTAAATTGTAGTAGGGTCATGTCATCCGACCATCCAATGATTTTGTTTCCTTACAGATAGCTCTGTCTACTACTAACGACGCGAAAGACCGCAAGAAAAACGAAGTGACTCCTGAAAGAGTTCAGTGAGTAATTTTTCAACTGCTATATCAAATTTGCGACCGATTGGCAGCTAAGGTCGTTTACAATCAGGTAGGCTGCGTGCCTGTCTGCCAAATGACGTTCAACTGGTCCCTTGGCGGATTTGGTAGTAACCCTGTCTTAACTCCTATGCACCTGGGTCGAGGGCTCGAATCCCACCCAATACTTACAAACATTTATGTGATGAACATTTTGTCCTGTGAGTGGTACCTTTGTCGGTTCTGATACCCATAACAGAATGTAGTGTAGTTTGTACTTATTTTGGGGTCAGATCAATGAATGTAATTGTAATGTTGAGTAATCTTTATTTTTGAAATGAAGTGTTATAAACAGTATCAGTGAATTACTTTCACAAGTGCAATTGATTTTTAGTGTTATACTGTTCTAATAGTAAAGAAGTTATATATCTATAGATAGTTATGTCTTTTGTATCCAAACGAACATCTTTTTTTTGTTAATTTGTTTGCTAATACTATTAATTATGTAATATATATATTAACTAACTAATCCATATTTTTTACAGCAATCGTGATCACGGAGTACCTGAAGTTAATTTTAGGTATGTACGAAATAAAAAAAAATCTTTTTTTCAAAATAATTTAGTCAGCAACATCCAAGTTTTCTCTTGTCTGTTGTTGCACAGTGTATTGTCGGTATTGTTCTGATAGGAGACCACAAAGCATGCTTACCCTGATTACTTAATGAGAATCTTCGCTCGTAAAAAGAAGAAGAAAATTACTTACTTTTAACTTTTTCGATACAGTCACAAAAGACAGCGCAAACCTCAGAATCCGTATTTTGAGGAAGAAGTACCATCCGAACACCGCAATGAGATCGAAAACGAAGAACCTACGGCTACGGAGAAGGTAAAACGATAATATTTCTTTAAAAAAAAAGTGGAGTACAATTCTCTAGTAGGTACAATTTTATTGTAGGTCGTCGAGATCTAAACCACAGAATATATAGTAGTACACTACTTACTTAAGTTATATTAACTCCCCCATCCCGTCTTGTACAGTCAACAGCACATCAGACTACCATAATCTGTCAAATTTCTTCAGCTTTATTCACTTCGTATAGAGTTCTTTTTCAATTGAGAATTTTTAACAGATTGGGTGAGGTTGATCTGCAGCCGTCGTCCGTACCACAGCCAGATTACGGCCATTTTGCAAAATGGCCGCTACCAGTAACTATTTACTTGGCAACGTTGTTTACAACCTAAGGGCCCTTAATTTTCGGAGCCTTAATTTTCGGAGCAGTTAAATTTAGAAGGTACTTACTATTACTTAGTTAATAAGTGGTTGAATTGTAAATTGTCTGATGTTTTTTTTACAGCCAGCTGAGTTCTCATCTGATGAAAAAGTCTACTTGAACGCGTATGGAGTAACCCAGAAACCTTTTAAGGTAATAATTTGAGCTTTTTTGCTGCTAAAGTATATAAAAGCAAAGTGCGGCACTAGACGATGGCTACCTCTCGTTGCTAATTACGGCATTAAGCAGTGGAGCCAAGCTGCAGACAGTTTCTTTCTGTCAGTCGCAATGGGTCAGTTCGACCGGGGAAGTACCACCCTTTCACAAAAGACCGACGTGTGCGTAATAGTTTTGCTATTTGTACTCCGTTTGGAGAGTGAGAGTGCCGTTAGCCTAAACACCTAAGTATTATCTTCCCATCCCCATTCCCCATAGCTTAGCCTTCCCCTCCTTCCATGGTCCTTTAATGCCTAGTCGCAGGTTTCCATGGTCGGTAGTCATCACTTTTACCATATCAGGTGTCGTCACACTTTTTTTTTTTATACTAGGTCAGTTGGCAGACAGGCACACAGCCCACCTGATGGTAAGCAGCCACTGCGGTCTATTCCATTGAGGGACGCTTCACCTGGAAGCGTCCCTCAATGTGCTGCCAGACTGTAGACTCATCTGATCTTCGAGCCTTTGATTTCAAGTGTACTGGCTCCCACATTAATATTGCCGGAACACAGCCAGAGCTGCACTTGCTCTTCTCCCTCAAAATAATCGCTCAATAACTAATATTAAGTAATTTGATTATTTACAGCCCCAACATCAACAAGTGGCATGGACGGAGATCCCGCCCAATCAGTGGAACGATGTTGGCGAGGCACATTCGGACGCTGAGGCTGCCAGGGTGAGTGATCATACGCGACTAACGTGTTAACACAATTCTGATTAGTCGGAAAAAAACTTGAACAGGCGTGTTTTGGCATTCTAAATAACTGGTTCCCTCGAATTCGTTCGCGTGAAGTTTCATTATTGCCAAAGGCGAAAGAGGATTAAACTCTAAACAACTCATACCTTAGTAGTTACAGATCTTCGATTTTATAATCTCAGCAGAAAATGCTTATCATAAACAACAACTTTTACTAGGGCGCCATTTTTATATCTCATATAGCTTAGCACAGACAGTGGCCTGTTGTGGTTCTGCAGCAGGTTCGTTTTATTTGAAGATTTATGAGTGTTTTTGTAGCCTACATATAAATAAAGAATTGCTGAATGACTTCAGTAGAATTCATACATTTTAGTAGTAGAAGTACAACTGAGCCAATCATGTTATCTACATAATCCTTGCAGGAAACCAACCACCAACCAGACTTCGCCGACGAGTCTCCCTCTGGCTCGGAGAAGCCTCCCAACCTGCAGGCTCTGGTGGACGCCATCGGCTCCAGGATGCGGGACATTGAGAACGTCGTGCAGCGTATGAGCGAGAAGGTGCACCAGGCCAAGCCTGGCGAGCCGGCCTATGCCAGTGCTGAGAAGAGGTTAGGTCTATCTAGTGTTTTTATATAGGGTCACAAAGGGTCCTTCAAACGAGGCGTGAAGAGGCACTTTGTGGGCCGGCAGAGTGAGGGTGACTGATGCTAACGTCCCTTACGTTGCACCAGTTGTTTCCGCGTCTGGACTTCACTTCCACTTAACATCAGGTGGAGTGGGGTCATATAAGGCCGGGCTAAGTATAAAAATAATAAAAAATAACTAGGTCAGTTGGCAGACAGGCACGCAGCCCACCTGTACTGTAGGCTCCTCTAATCTTGCGGCCACCTCCTTCTGCGAAATTACGGCCTCGTAGAAGTAGGCGGCTATCCACTGTACCATGGAAGCAGTTGGTTATATTTATAATTACTACTATTTACTAGTTTAGTATAGAAAACTTTATTTTCCTATACAGGGGTCAAAATTCAGAAATGATTCTTCGGGTCACTTTAGTGGCGAATTTTTTTTGTCTGTTTTTGGCATTGTTTTATATCGGAGAATAATGTAAAGATCAACAGAAGTTTAACTACAAAAAAATAGCCAAATCTAACCACAGGTTTCGCCGGAATTATTTTTTGAAAATTTTGACGCCACTATACGTGACATGTTGCGCCACTCAAGTGACCAGTTAAATATTATGAGAGAAAGTAATCAAAAAGAGTATTAAAATCGTAGTAAGGTTGGTAATTTTACACAATTACCAACAACACATTAAAATTAACAAAAAAACAAAAGTATAATATAAAAATCTTTAATTTAGATTCGGGTAAACACAATCAGAAATACTGTAAGACAAAAATCAAAAATCTTCAAATTGTAGCGCGTATAACAATTTTTTGTTTACTTAACAATCTAAAATTAAATTGTCCCCTAATTAACAAAATACTAACAAAGACATTAACAAAATAAGGCCCCGTGGTTGGCTATGCAAAATAAAAATCTTATACCAAGTGCAATGAATAATTTAACAAAAATAAAATAAAAATCTTCTCAGGGCATTATCATAATGGTAACCCTGATGGGTTAAGCAGATAAACAAAGGTAAGTCCGCCACGATTGACAGGTTTGGAGGGTTATTTCAGATAGATCTATATTATGGCTGTAGTGACAAGTTGTTGGCCCATCGCCTGATTAAATTGTATTAGACTGAACCTTTCAAACCTACCGCTTGCTGGAAACATGTCAAATCGTGCTTTGCTCATAAAAGCATTATGAGCAGTTGGAGAGTCTCAAAAAGGCTCGTCTGGCTGTGCATAGAGTGCTGGTCGAGCCAACAATTATGTACGGTAGTGAAAGTTGGGTGCGGCAGAGGAAGCACGAGAGTAGAATAAATGGAGTAGAAATGAGAGGGCTAAAGTTTGTTTGGAGCAAAGTTGAGTGACAGGATAAGAAATAGTGTTATAAGGGAAAGGTGTGAAAGAAGATGTAGTGCCTAAGATCGGGAAAAATGTTAAGATGGTTTGGACATGTACAGAAGATGAATGGAAAGAGACTAACAAAAGTGATAAACAAGGTATGAGTGGAATATTGAAAAGTGAAGGCCTAAGCGCATAGCTGGGCATTAACTCGTTAATCCGTTAATCGTTAATTAACGAAGTTAACATTTCCAGTAACGGATTAACTTTTAAGTTAACTTAAAAAAATGTTAACGGACTCGTTAACTTCCGTTACATTTTTCCAAGTCCGTTAATCCGTTACTTACTATTGTCCCACCGTATGAGAGTGAGGGAATAGAGAGTGCACCTGTGCTTGCGAACTCACTTTTGCACTTAAATATATCCTGCGTAGTTTGCTGATCGTAAAAAGATTGGCCGCCGTAGTTGAAAAACTAGGCTAGGAGGACGGTTTACCGCACCGTGCCATTAAACACTCTAAATATACACTCTTTTTTTGTTTGTGTCAATTAATTTAAATTTTCTATCATTTATTACTATGTCATCTCGACACGTGTCCACTTAAGAAAACTTAAAATAAATCACTTTCATGTTTTCGTCAACTGAACACGTTTGATAAAATAAGAACATTATTATGGTGAAGTAAGTACAAAACATTGAACGAACAGCATAGCATGGAACGGGACGTGCAGAATAGAATGAATGCAGCATGGATGAAGTGGCGACAGATCTCGGGAACAACATGTGACCCACGGATGCCCCTTAAGCTTAAGGGAAAAAATTACAAAACGGTCATCAGACCTGTCGCAATATATGGATCGAAAGAAAGGTACATGCAACTGAGATGCACATGCTAAGATGGATGTGTGGAGGTTGGATACGATTAGGAATGAGTAGGTATATAAGAGGAAGTTTGAAAGTTGCACCGGTAGTGGATAAAGTAAGGAGTGCAAGGTTAATATGGAATGAGAAGAGAAGACACACATGTCGCTAAAAGAATGATAGATATATATGTGCGTAGACGGAGATTTAAGCAGAGGAGGACCGAAAAAGAGATGGATGGATAATGGATTGCGTGAAGTATGATTTGAAAATAAAAGGAGAGAATGTAGAATTGACGGCTAATAGGAGTGTGTGGAAGGAAAAAACATGTTGCGCCGACCCTACATAACGTGGGATAAGGGCAAGGAAATGATGATGATGGTAAAGTGCCTGAGATCACGTAGATTAATGCCACGTAAATAGACCATCGTCTGACTAAACGATTTGGCAACTATAAAGAATCAAAGTTACGGAAATATAAGTATCGGTGTTGAAAAATTTAATAAGTAGAACTCAAATTTTGCGTTTTTTTAATGTACCTACCCGATGGTAAGCAATCACCGCCGCTCATAGATACCTGCAACACCGGAGGAGTCACAAGAAAGTTGCCGGCCTTTGAGAAAGAAATTAATTGCCCGAATAACAACCTTACTTCATTTGGATTATTCCCAAGGTCCACCAAGCAACGTTGCGACAACTTTTAAGTTTTGTTCGCAAAGTTCACCAACAGGGCACGTTAGGAACAATAACAGCGAAAAAGAGATAAATATATTATTCTGAACGTCCACCTCAGAAAACGTCCACCAGTCGTGGACCTGGAATGAAATGAAGAAGAAATTGTAAAAGCACTATTCTCAACCGGTATCTTTGAATTAGTTCTTCTCTTGTCTTTTATTATCATTGAATATCATAAAGATAACCTCCTTACAGTGTAACTGGAGATTCAATATTTTTTGTTGTAGATTGAAATATTGAATGAGTGTGACTGGTTGGGTGGGAATACGCTACGCCACTGCTCCCAACGGGTTACAGTCAAGTGTGACTCTGTGTGACTAGTTGGAAATCATTTTACAAAGTTATCCCAACGAGTCACACTGTAACCTGAAACAAAGTAAATCTTTTCGTGACGAGATAACAAAGTAATAAATGATACAAATTTTAATTTCACTAAATGGACCCACCTTGTCTAGTCTCGTGTGTCCAGTTGGTAAATAACCCCTTTAATTTCTGATTTTTTTAAGCATTATTTACCATGTGTTAACGGATTAACGATTAACGTTAACTTGCGTTAATTCGTCCCAAAAGAAGCGCTTTAACGTTTAACGAAGTTAACTTTTTTAGTAACGGATTAGCGATTAACGAAGTTAACTATTTGATTAACGATGCCCAGCTATGCCTAAGCGAACCTACCTAGATCCAATTCAGGATGTTCTTAATAAAGGCTAGGTAAAAAGTACCCTAAACCGACGAGCGTGTATGAAAGATACTTTTACTTAAAGTTGAGGAAGCAAGGGAAGTATGTAAATCGTATCGAGTGGAATGACGTGGTCTCTGCCTAGCCTACCCTTCCGGGATCAGCCGTGTTCAATATAGATTATAGATATAGACCTTCAAATACCGGGACCGATATAAATATTACGTACTCTCCAAAGCACGGAATCGTCTACTTTTTTTTAATAATAGGTGATTCAGCCTGCAATGTCCTAACGAAACTGAGTAAACACTCATAAATATTTTTTTTTTACAATGTATGGCGGACCCCTCCGGGAATTGAACCCGAGAACTCCGGATCGTGAGCCGAACGCTATAAGCACTACACCACGGAAGCGGTAAAGTATCGTTACTGATCTGTTTGAAATACGAAACCAATAATCAAGAATTCATATACTTTTAGACTAGCTTATCACTATACGCTTCATAAATATTGTTTTATATGAATTATTTAACATTAATTAGGCTTTTTTCTAATTAATTTTGTTTATGTAATAAGACAAGTCACTTGAGTGGCGCAAAATGTCACTTCAGTGGACAAAATGCCACTCAAGTGACGCCACTAAAGTGACCGAAAATAGGACATTTTTACAATTTCTGGCTAAACTGTGCAATAAATTCCTTTTCTTTATTATAATCTAAAATCTCGATTATATTTACGACATAATAATAGTTATTACTGATTGATAATGTTATCCTAACACACATTTCATATGCCCACCTGAGTGACCTGGGACGATAGAAAAATATATGACTCAAAAATTAAGCACTTCTAGTTTATTCCTCGAACGACGATGAGTTGCCTGTCCTCTCTCTTCACTTGCCCCGGCACAACTGGCGAGTGGGCGGTAAGTTTGCAAGGTCGTAGGTAGCTTTGTTGCGGCGTGTGAGTCGTTTTTAACCGCGCGCTCAAAAATTGCGAAATCGTGTGACCAAGACAAAATGCTTATTTCGTAAATGTTTTTGTTTAAATATGTGTGTAGTTTAGTATTTAATATTAAACTATGGTTTATCAGGCTCATTTTCGTAGGTAAAAAGTACGACATTGTCCAGGTAAATAAAATGCTACAAGCTTTTGAATTATGGAAGAGCAGAGTGTGACCACGCGAAGAACGCTATTTTGACCCCGATTTTAGGTTTCGATTGAAAGTTTTGTTTAACGTTTTTTGAAATATTATAATAAAATTATGAATTCTAGATAGCTAATTTAACAAACAATCATATAAAAAAGATTTCTAGGCTGTGCGTTCTATATCATCGGAATGTAAGGCGTGTGACCGCAAATTTGGACCTCGTAAATTTTGACCCACAGTATGACAGGAAATGCGATAGTTCATGGTTCCATTAAAATAAATATAAATCAATAAAAACTTTGGTAAATATCTGTTACCAAACCTGAAATTCGCGTAACGTGCGGGGACTCTTCCCTTCACAGTAGGTATTTCCTGCACTCATTCATTACTTAAATTATTTGAGTTTGGGGCGTAACTGGCCGCTCAGCACACGGGATTTTTAGGTAGTTCATGCATACATAAATTATTAGGATAATTATGAAAAAAAATAAGGATATATTTTTTATAGCGAATTGGACTCTAAATCGGATTCTGAACACTCTCCTTAAATATGTCCCTCGGGTTACCTAACACGCTGTATAAGTTTGGGTCCTGAATCAAATTCACTATAAGAACGTGGAACTTACAATAAATTGCGCTTTGGAAACATCCAATTTGCATTGTCATAAAACCGTATTTTATTTTTTTGTCACCACAGATCAATGTCAGACACAGAACAGCCTTCAGCTCCCGTACCAGCTCCTCCAACTCCTCACAAGCACCACAAAGGAGACAAGGAACACAGCAAGGACAGGACCAAGAGACCTAACACTGATGACCACTATAAAAGGTAAGTCCAATAAATAAATTATGCTTAATAGTAGAACCTTTTCAACCTAGCTACCATACCCATACTTTATTATCACCATGCTTGCCAAATATACGGATAGGTAATAGGTACAAGCCAGAGATGAACGAAAAATTAGATTTTGCCTAAACCGGGAATTGAACCCAGGGCCTCGTAGTCATGGCTTGGTGGCTTTAAACCACTAGACCATTGAGACCATCTTCACACCAAGTGCACCTTGGCTCCACAGTATTTTTTCGTCACCGCCTAGCCTACCTACAAAATATAATAGTCCATTTTTTTTTTCGGAGGAGAATGCGTTTATGCACCATAACCGCAGGCTAGCTAGACCCGCGGCCGTGTGTGAGACTCGAGACTTAAATGTCCACTACCCACTAAACTCCCCCGGTTTCCCCTTCAAACCCAATTGGGACGAGCCGGTGCCAGCCTTGTGGCTATTGACCAGCCCAAAGGTGTGCATCCCTTGAAGCGACGCTTGACCCCATTGTGCCACACCACAGCTTTCGGCAAAAAGGAAAATCCCTATTTTCATCATGTTTCAACTCTGTACCAGATTCTCCGTACGCAACCGAGGCAGCAAGTATCTCCACGCGACAGACAGCACCACGGAACCACCGCTCTTCGTGGAGGACACCAACATGAATGGATACTTCAGTGACGCGAGCAACAGCATGATCAGGAGAGCTAACTCCCCCAAGGTAGCATTCAGCAGTCTTTTTTTTTAATTCCACCAGCTCCTTTTTATCACAGAACTACTTGACTCGAAGAGAGATTCCATCCGTAAACTGGTGGAGATACCACACGAACGGACGAAACAATTTGCTTCGTCTTTTTTTATATGGACTGCGTGGGAGCCTCTGCCTGGATCCGTCTTTCCTTACCCAGAATAAACGGACTTCTAAGCAAGCGCCCTCCATCCCGGACAGCATAGCTGTTTTACATCAGGCAATAATCAAACACTTTTGCAAGCAATTTTGACCGCCTCCGTGGAACAGTGGCTAAACCTCTCGGGTATAAAACCAGGAGGTCGTGGGTTCGATTCCCGCCTTAGGTCTGGTTAGTGGTAGGACTTTTTCAGAGTCCGACTGGCTAGCTAGCTAGCTGGTGGTAGCTACCACCCCCACAGGTGAAATCTGCCGCCATAACAGCTCTGGCTGTGTTCCAGCAGTATTAATGTGGGAGCCAGTGATCTTCGAGCCTTTGATTTCAAGTGTGACACTTAAAATCAAAGGCTCGAAGATCAGATGAGCCTGCAGTCTGGAAGCACATTGAGCGACGCTGCTGAAGTGTCCCTCAATGGAATAGGCCGCAGTCACCGCTTACCATCAGGTGGGCTGCGTGCCTGTCTGCCAACTGACGTGATATAAAAAAATCATATCTATCAGACACAAAAATACCAATACAATGATGTGCAAAAAAAGAATGACTTTAATCAAACTGACGGCATACGAGTTGTGGTGAGTTCTGGGTCTGTGTCCTTCCAAAACTTCCTGATATTAACATTTAGCTCTGTTCAGTTGAGGAGGACGGGTACCAACTCAACGAGCCGCGAGCGAAACATTCCGGAAGTTTTGGAGGAACACGAGCCAGAGACGAGTCACTTCCAGCCTTGCAACCACACTCATCACCCTCGTCACCGCACTGAACATCTCATCGTGAGTAGTGTCATCATCAGTCATAATCACAGTAAAATTGCTCTGAGTAACAAGATATCTACTGCTGACTCTGAAGAAACCATTGTTCCTCCCCTTTTTTTCCGGAGGAGAATGCGTTTATGCACCATAACCGCAGGCTAGCTAGACCTGCGACCGTGTGTGGGACTCGGGACTAAAGCGTCCACTACCCACTAAACTCCCCCGGTTCCCCTTCACACCCGATTGGGACGAGCCGGTGCCAGCCATAAGGCAATTGACCAGCCCATCCCTGGGTACCCCGACTCGAGAGGCCTCAAGTCGGGGTGGCGCCTAGGGAGGGCAACCCGAGAAACAAGGAGTTGGCTCGGGCGACCCGTGCACTGCGGACGTTGGGGAGCTACCCCCGGCTGCAGGTCAACTCTAACCTTTGTTCCTCCCTGCAACATTTAGCCTCATCATCAGCCTTTCAGAGGCCCAGCAATCCCCATTGGTTATTTTTTTTATTATTTTATAGTAGTTCAGTACAATGGCTTCACTTAACCTGATGGTAAGCAAAAAGGGTTAGCCATGACAACCGACAAGGAAGACAGATTTTCAATTTCGGCAATGACGAGCCATTTGGTGTAATGGTCGAGAAGTCGGCTATTACACCAGAGGACGCGGGTTCGATCCCCGCACGGTACAAATATTTGTGTGCATAAACATGTCTGTTTGTATCGATCTGGGTGTTTCTACGTATAATATGTATGTATTTACAAAAAAAAAACTTTATAAGTAATAAATATATACCTACTATATAAGTAATGTTTATCCGTTGTCTGGCACCCATAGGACAAGCTAATGCTTAGTTTGGGGCTAGATGGCGCTGTGTGAATAATGTCCAGAAATATTTATTTAATAATCAGTTGGCAGGCAAAAACGCAGGCCACCATATTGACATAGACACTTGAGGAACACTTAGCCAGCAAGTGAAACTCAGGTGCTGCTACACCATCTAAGTAAATAAAAGAAAGTGCCCAATTTAGCAGGAGTAGGGCTTAATTTTAGTAGATTAATATGAATTGTAATAATTCTGCTTCAGGAACCAGCAGCAACTTATATGGCACCGGTAGAAAATCGACGGAAATCCACACACATCCTCAACTCAGAAGGATCTGAAGAGTCAGAGAAGAAACACAAAAAGCGATCTCACAAGAGGAAGAAAGGAAAAGGTAAGTTTAAATATTAAGTCCTTTAGACTAACTAAGTGCCTTGCTGCAGATAAGTTCTGTCTGTCAGTTGCAAAGTGCCGACTCGACCGGAGAAGCCACCTTCTCACCTAAAGACCGACGTGTGAGTAGTAAGACCACAGAATAACTAGTCTTCTAACGTACAGAAGAACATTCCCTAACAAAAGTCACTTTATATAGCTAGGGTTGCCATCTCTAAAATTTGGAAAACAGGACAAGACGCTTGAAAACCCCGGATTTAAGAGTCCGGAAGCCGGACATGTCAACAAGATCTTTTAAAACATATTCAATGTAATAAAACATCGTGGTGTGCGAGCATAGTGCGTGTCTCGCGGGCGGTACAATTTTTTTTTTTTTAAACTCGGTCTACAAATGAAACCTTCCCCGGACGCTCCCCCGGATGCCCTCTAAACTAGGACAAATCCGGGGAAACCCGGACGGATGGCAACCCTATATATAGCTAATATTCTTTGTGCGGGTGAGTGAGAGACTGCCCCCTTTTTCTCTCATTTCCTCTCTATCCAATCATGCATCGTTATCATGACATGATTTCAATGATGTAGGCCTTTGCTTCGTTTCATGAGAGTGCCGAGACCCAACCCGAAACAAGAACTAAGAGAAAATGATTTGCAAGGCAGTAGCGAGAATCTTAGGCCTATCCTCGCTCACCAGGTGGGTGCTGTGGTGGATTCTCAAGAGTATGGGACGGATACCATCTCTGGACGAGCTATAGAAAGCATGGATGGAGAGTCTTGCGATGGCCCTGTGTTGAGCGTTGGAGGTATCTTTAGGGAAGGGAAATAAGGTAATAACATAACCTTTAAGTCGGAGAGAAGGGGGGAGGGGCCGGCACTCTCACTCACCAACAAACCAAGCGATATAGCAAAGCTATAAGGTAATCACATGTCGGTATTCTGTAGTTAGGATTGTTTGGCTTTTTGGGGCGTGTCCGGCTTAATATAATGTTTGTCCGGCCTGTCCGGCTTTTGTTAGTGATGAAACATGATAACATTGCGCTTGTAGAACGAACGCAACGCAAGGTGTAGCCGCAAACGTCAAACGAACGGTGGCGGGGAATTAGAATACTCTGTTTGACAAGTAGTGGCGAAACGAAAAATAAGGTCGCATAGTTATACGGGCGAACCGCGTCGGCTTTTAGGGCAAAATGCACGGCCTTTTATATAGCTAAGTCCGGCTTTTTAAGCAGCTGGCAAGCCTATCTGTAGGAGAGTGGTGTTTCCCCGGTCGAGCCAGCCTTTTCCACAGCAAATGTCAACAGCATAGCTCTACCATAACTGGTTTATTGTATTTTCAAGGCAAAAGCCACAGGAAACATCGCAAGGAAGATAAGAAGAAGCACCAGAGTAGAGGGAACTCTGCAGAACTGGACAGGAACGTGGTCTCTCTGGAGGACAGCAGCGCTATCATCAGCAAATAGCAAATAATCTTAACTTGACACAACGATCATGGCGCCCTCGTTAAAAGGGCGCCGCAAGCGATATTTGTAAACCGGTCAACGAAAAAGACAAAATACTACCTTCAAATAGGCGTAGGCCTAACGCCCCTTTCACACGGGCAGTCCAGTTTTTTGCAGGATCCCGTTTTCTGCAGGATCCCGTTTGATGGCGAATGTGTTTATATGGTAGCGTTCACACGAGCATCCCGCATGCGGGATACTGCAAAAACCCGATCCGGCATTCTGTTTTGTCACTAGAAACTGGATCCGTCGTCCAGTAAAAAGCGGGATCCCGTTTAGTCGCACAAATATTTATATAGCAGTGTTCACACGACTTCCCGCGTGCGGTTTTTTGCGGGACACTGTTTTTTGCGGGATAGTGAAGTGGTGGCAGCCCCCGCCCCGCGCTCGTGTTCACACGGCAGTCCAGTTTTGCAGGACCGGCTTTTTACTGGATCCCGCAAAAGCCAAAACTGAACTGCCATGTGAGCACACCGACCAGTTTTGCAGGATACAGTAAAAAGGTCCTGCAAAACTGGATGCCGTGTGAAAGGGGCGTTAGATTCAAACCAAAAAGGGGCTTACCCTATCCTGGCTCTGAGCGAACGAAAAAACATGGATTAATCTCTTCATACTACGTTCTATAAAATATTGACACCAAAACTCACACACGCAAAACATTGGCTGGTGGTAGAATTTTTTAAAAGTCCGAATGGCTAGCTACCACTAAATTCTGCCGCCATAACAGCTCTGGCTGTGTTCCGGCAAAATTAATTGTGAGCGCCAGGTACACTTGAAATCAAACTCGTGGCATCCTGTCCGGCTAACACTTGATTGGTCGGGTTTTTGGAAGCCACAGTTTTCGTTGCGTCATTTAGGTACAAGCATTAGAGAGGCTTCCATGTTTTTTTTCTTTCACCGTTTTACACTGTGTAAGATATAGGCTTAGGGCTTAACTGCATAAGTTTTTGTAGTAGCAGAGCATAACTAATGTGACGTGACAGAGTTGTTTCACCAATTACTGATAAGTTGGTGTTAATTGCTGGATAACGTAGCTGACTCTAAAGGAAGAAAACAGCATAGTTTTTCATGCACATAAGTATCTGTCAATATCAAAGATGCTGTAACTTTCGTCAATTTTGAAAATAAACAGCGTCATTGTTATCTGCTAGATAAGTTATCATGCATTTATTTGTCAGTTGTGAATGTGACCCTAAGTTAAATATATTCAGATGTAGCTGCTTACTGTGGGTCAACCTTCAATAGTCATTAATTAATGCTAAAATTAGCACATTTAGCAATCCTAAATGGGAAGCGCTGGGTAACCTTGCAACCCATTTATCCTTATTTAGCAATAACATCCACGTAAATGTAAAATGTTTGTAATTCCATGCATGTAGTTTACTTATTCGTGTAAAACTTGTTAAAATGTGGTAAATTGTATCAATCGACATTGTTGTCTTGTTGTAAGTAAGTACACAAAAAAAAAAACCTTAAAAAGGATTGTTTTTGTGTCTAATAATGACTAGGAACTAAGACGCTCGGATATAAAACCGTCAGTCGTGGGTTCGATTCCCGTCCTAAGTCTGTTTAGTGGTTGGACTTTTTTAGTCTGACTGGCTAGCTTAGCTACCACCCCCACAGGTGAAATCTGCCGCAAAAACAGCTCTGGCTGTGTTCCGATAATATAAAAATGTAGGAACTAGGCTTCGGCCGGTATTGGCCGAAGCCGAAGGTGGGCTCGAAAGTACAAAAATGGCCGAAGCCGACGCCGAAAGTTATTTCGGACTCTACTTACAGGTACCGGTAAACTTGTTGAACATCGGTCGAAAGAAAGGGGGAAAGTTCGCGCATGTGCATTTGCGCGTGACCAATACCGCGCGCGAATCTCCCGAACGCCCGCGCAAGCTATTGGTCAGAGGTATGCTTCTGACCAATAGCGAGTAGGCGTGTCAAAATTAGTGTTCTACGGTACATCTATCTCTGTGGTTCTACGCAATACCCACCCGATATTTAAGAAGTTTGCCGGAACCTGTACTTAAAAATACTCTGGGTCGGTTAAAGATGTTCGCTATAATGCTATATATCAACTTGATAAATGGCTTCTCTTGTTATCACGTAACGTTAAGCCATTTGTTGAACAATAAAGATGTTTTAAGAATAAATTTTCTTTCATTTATATTCATTTGTTTCCCCTTACTGAATAATAATGGAATTAATGTGGATCCTGAAAATGAATAGCATGTTTTATTTTATAAAAGAGAAGGCAAACGAGCACCCGATGGTAAAGTGATCACTACTAAGTACCTACGTTCAGTTGGTCCCATTAAAATAATATTTCTCAAAATAAAATAAATGATCAACTAGTTGGTTAGATTGGAATAAAACCTTTCATCGGGTTCCATTCTGCACAACCAGTTGATCGGATTGGAAGGACAGATGAAAGCAGAGTAGCGTAGCGATGGGGGGGCGGGGGCGACGGTCCGCCCCGGGCGCCACTTTTTAGGGGGCGACAAAATTTCCTGGAGGAGCAAAAAAAAAGGGGCGGCAGAATTGTAAAAAAGGGCGGCAGAATCGTCTTCCGCCCCGTGGGCTGCTTTGCCAACTGGAGGACCAAAAAAAAGGGCGGCAGAATTGTCTTCCGCCCCGGGCGGCAGACACCCACGCTAAAAAAAAACCACTTTCCCCACCCAGGTGGGATGGCTAGGTGGGATAAGTGGAATAGCCCGATGAAAGCATGGTGCTTCCCGGTCGAGCCAACCCATTTTGCCTATCTCTGAACTGTTAGAATGCCACAGGCAAGGAACAAATAGCGAAGATTTGACAAAGTTTACTCAATATTATACGAAAAGATTCGTTTTCTTTCCGGTCGTCCCTCAAATTAAATGAAGAATCATCATTATTATTTTCGTTCATTTACTCTCTCAGCTGACCATAATGCTGGATATAGATAGGCCTCCCCCAAAGATATCGTAGCCGATCGGTTCTGGACCGATTTATTAATTTTACAAACGTGGTCCCGCGGTTCTGACGCTCACCATCTATTGGGTTTCGACGATATTTATAAAATCATCGGTCCACCTTGTGAAATGAAGAATATTTACTTATACTTAAAATAGAAATGAGATTAATTACTAATGGGAATATAATCAATATTCCTTATGGTGACACAATGACACCGTTAAAATGCGTTTGTAAATGTTTTTCTTTCTTTCTTTCTTGTTGGTCTATCAGGGAACGGAAGGTGGCAAATGGGAATTAAAGACGTCATAAAGAACACCAAACAGAGGGTATAATTAAAACATTATTTATTTGTCTTTTTCTTTATTTACAACATTCTAACAATAAAGCTTAAAATTTACCTAACATCTAGATACTAATATACAACAAAATGCATTATATAATACATACAATTTTACATAATCGAGTCTTTTGCACATGAGAAAAATAGTGGCTGCTTTGTATTATATTTTTAGTCAACTTTTCATAATTTTCCAAGTGTTTTGTCCAGATCTTTTAGAGAAAGCTATGCTTTGATCAAATTTTTGGCAAGTCTAGATAATATTATGACACTATTGTCACACCTCATTAACACACCAAATTTTTTTTACGATGGTATATTATAATTTACGGCTAGTGGTCAGGAGAGGACCGGGCAGTCCTTAATTTAATACAAAGGAACCAGAAATATTTGATACTTAAATGTGCTTCTTGTGTAAGCATTATCATGCCAACCTCTTTGAAAAAATATTCAGACAAATTTATAATAGTGTGGCATTGAGGGACATTTATTGACTGCCCAATTTTTATCCTGTCTGCGCTTGCCCATTTACTTTATACTCATATTCCCATCTGCCCCAAATGCCTGCATGTGGCGGCAAATGGTAAT
Source organism: Mecyna flavalis (assembly GCA_949319885.1). Classification (NCBI taxonomy): domain Eukaryota; kingdom Metazoa; phylum Arthropoda; class Insecta; order Lepidoptera; family Crambidae; genus Mecyna; species Mecyna flavalis. The sequence continues at coordinate 7,561,564 of OX439420.1, read as the reverse complement.
AAGAAGAAACTTTGGTTCTGTTATTGTTACTGTATACAAAAGGCAGTGGCAGAATTAAATTATTGAGTACCTACTTAAAGAAAATAATTATCGAAGCACAAAGTTAACAAAAAAAATTACATAGATAACATACTGTGTCAAACAAAGTGGTTGTGTTGCGTTTTTTAAAATTAATAAATAAAATAAAATTCTTCTTTTAATAAATTTTCCCTTATTTTGACCTTATAATCCTTTTATGTACTATGTTACAGCCATTACAAGTTCTTTTTTACAAAAAAAAGTTCTTTATTATCTACCTAAGATATCCACCAGTTTTTCCACAGACAGTGCAATGTATTAAAGTAGAAACACTCATACATGACAAACTTATTTTTTTTGTACGGTCAACAGCACATCACGGTGAATACGTGCAGTTCAATAATAGCACTTATGCCCCCAAAAAAAGAGCGGTACAAAGTCCAAAGTGTTACGTCTGATGTGCTTTTGACTGTACTATAAATTGTTGCAGTGTGTCTTAGAAAAAAAACAACAGTCTTTTAGAAATAAAAAGACAGTCCAGGTGGGCAACTTTGTTTTTTGCTGCCAGTGTATTATTAAAAGGTTGGAGACACGCGAGTAATACCGCTTACCATCAGGCGGGACCTAGGATTGAGTGTGTGGTATAAACAATAAGGTTCTACATAAACAATAAGGTTCTACAATAACATTATTGTTCGACCCCATTTTTACATTATAATATATTTTTTACGTAAAATTGTCATTGTTGACCTTATAAGCGTGATGTGTGTACTTAGTGCTTCAGCATTCTTGTGACGTTGGAATTTATTTACCTAAATTCTCAATCACTAGTTTTTCTGTTTGGAACATATTTCCGATGGCGGTCTGAAACAAACGCAATTGAACATAAATGACCCTGAAAGGTTGCATACATGCATTAACATTATTCACATAGCGCCATCTAACCCCAAACTAAGCAATCGCTCGTGCTATGGGTGCCAACACCCAGACCGATACAAACAGACATGATCATTGTTTGTACCAAACGGGAATCGAACTCGCGACCTCTAGTGTAATAGCCAACTTCTCGACCATTACACCAAATGGCTCTTCAAATTTTTACTCAAAAACACTCCATACAAACCGACTAAGAGCGGTTACACACTACATCCGATCCGAATCCAATCCGTCTCTGTGAAATGACGGTCCGGAATAGCCGTAGAACTATTTCTAGGTGATTTATGCACTATATCCGTAATCCATCATCTGATGTTCTTTGTGATTTGGATTTCACGGAGACAGATCGGATTCGGATCGGACGTAGTGTGTAACTGCTCTAAAGCTCAGTGGCTCTTTACTGGGAGGTTATTTACATATATAAAACAACAAAAGGACATCTGCAGACACCAACTTTTACACTGATAAGATAACTTGTAAAAGTACATACCTGACGTCGTAAGATATTTAAATTTTCATTTGCATAATCCATCTCTTTTTTTATTGTTTTCTGGTCCGTCAAAGTTTTATTTTCTTTGAATGCATCTCTAACCCTTCTAATCGCGTATGCTCTAAAATTAAAAGTTAATTTCAATTATTTAAACTATTCAATTATAAATCAATGAATTAGCTTTGTAATATGTAATGAAAACTTAGAGCCACAACTGCGTTAACCAATGATGTCTTTTGTTTTTATATATAATATCATTGGCGTTAACTAATATTAATTACACTCCAAGTTTCTTTGTATTTTAACATAGCAATCACCAAAATTAAAAAATAAAAGAATAAAATTAAACTTTTGAGGTTATGTAATTTAAAGAAATATTACGAAATTAGTACCTGAAATTATAATTGGGAAACTTCTGCGATTCCCTCATTAATAGTTTATACATTGAAAGGACCTGCATCTTCGAGTAACCAGAAGACATTTTCTGTTTTCAATTTCCACGGAGAATTTTTGACAATTTTTAGAAGAAAATTTGGTAAATAATCTACGTTACGTTTTACTTACGGAAACATATGTCATTAGAAATCAGAATTAAAGTAGATTTCTAAAATCTTCGCATGGACATAATAGGTATTAAAAGATAATAATAAAAATAAATTACTTATTGAGTTACATTACATACAATATGCACACAGTCTGATTTATTTCATTCATAATATTAAAAAAATTTAAATAAATATATGGATGTCACTGCATTAAACGAAACGTGTTGACACCAAACGATCCGTTACAGGAAAAAGAGTTGTGTTACAACGGGCACATAAGACAAAATGTTGATATTATTTTTAGAAAATGCCATAAAATCGAAAATAACATTAGATCAATATCTTTATTGAAGTATTTTTACCTTATAGAATGGTTTTCACTGAGATTGTTTTTGTTCTTAAATGTATTATCCACAGATAGTGGTACTATCACTACGTGAAAAGGAACATCTTATTATGTTGTAATGTCAAAAGAATGTTGCCTTATTATTACTAATACCCCAAAAATGTCCACATTAAACATGTTTTTACTCTAAGCTGAAAAATTAATCCTTACCTTTGATGTTTGAGTAAACAGTAAACACCATTAATTCATTAAAATAAGATTGAATAATGCATCATCGGTCAAGTGACAAAATAATCGAAATATTTAATATTTTACGATTACGATTGTTAAGTTTGTTATTATAATGTTATGTTACACAAATGGAAGAATACAAATAATGTAAATATTTATATTTTTATATTATTTCATGCTGGTTATACGTGTTTGACTAATACAATGATTTCACCGTCTGACCGTAGAAACTAATTAATTATAAATTATCTTTGTCGGAATAAAATGTGTAAATTAATGAAAAAGAATTAATCTATGGAAATATGGGATACATTCCAAAGATCTTATTATTATATTTTTGGTACATTCTTAAGGATTACTCTTTTGGACAACTAACATTCGATGACAGCGGAAATTGAAGGTATCCATAAAAGCCATCAGAGCGGGTAGTTTTTCTAACATATGGCAACACTTAATCTTGCAGTCATGTATCGAGCGAATCGTAGTGTTTCATTGTAAATTTAAACATTTAAATTACTTAAATTAATAACAAACGAAATAACAACAGTGTAAATAGTAAAACAAGAATCTCAACTACGATTCGTCGTAACGAATTTGCCTCCAAGCGTTTCACAAAGTGAGTATTTTCGTCTCAAGTACGTATGTTAAGTGCATGTTGTTATTTACCTAGCTACGTACATATTTTTTCAGTGAAATTACTCTAGTGACCTGAAGTGAAGAGGCGTCAGTTTTTTAACTAGTGACTCTGCGTATTCGATATTGTTTCGAGTTAGTTTTGAATGGGAAAATAACCTCTGTGCTAATACTAAAACATGATTTATTTTCATTGTGTAACTCATGTCAAAATGATGATTTCCACATTAAAGTATGTTTACGTGATTTGTTAACGTGACGCGGTCTAGTTGTCCGCTGTTAGACAGTAATAAGTTGGTTAAATTACTTCCTAATTGAGTTGTGTAATTATAATAGAGAGTTTTAACTAACAATAAAACTTACCTATTATTTTTCCTGAGATATCCGGAATCCATATTGAGTCAAGCCTTCCGTTTTTCTTGTGTTCTTCCGGTCAAGCGAGTCCCTCTCTTACGCTAGTGGCGCCACCTTGCGTCCAATGCGACCGTTTCCGGTCGTAGGTAGCTATAGTTACCTCATGGATCGCGCCACCTCCTTTTGTCATTATACGTCGTTGGTAACAGGTAGACATTACCTGGATTCCGGATATCTCAGGAAAAATAATAGGTAAGTTTTATTGTTAGTTAAAACTCTCTATTATTTGTTCCGTCTTCGATATCCGGAATCCATATTGAGTGAAGTGTTTGATATCTCCTGGTACTGCTTATTGATGCTATAATGTGTATGAAGTTAGGAAGTAAAGTAAGAGTTAGGGCATTACTGTACTTAATACATAAGGAAAAGCTTATGCCAAAAAACTATACGTCTGTTTCCAAAAGTATATGGTCTATAGAATACCTCTTTAACAGTTTCATGAGGAAACAGCTTAACATCCAGGTGACGCCACGGTACCTGCTTCGCGAAGTACTAATTTTACTCAACTACTTATGACGGTCGTAGTAGCGGTTTTACAGTACTTTACTAAATAACTAATAATCTTACCAGGTACCTTCTTCACGACGCGACGTTGCAGTACGGCGATACAATCAAAAAGACTAATCTATATCTTTCCGGCTGTTGTCTCCTCTACAAGCCCGACTTCCTATGATTTGTAGAGTCATTTCTATAACCCAAAACTCGTGACATAATTATTGCCTTTATATATCAAGTTTTCTGATGAGACTTGATAGGTTTAGGTTGTGTTAGGCCAGAAGAAATCAAAAGTAAAATTGCAACACGTTTCAAAACATCATAAAAATATTCTAGATCTTAAACATTTTAGTGCTTAGTATTGTTCTCCGTTTCAATCCGTAATTTTGGCAACAGACATACATAGGTCATAAAACCTAGTAGCTTCATGTTCACTACGTCTTGGGAAAGGTAGATAAGGCCGAGTGAAAAATAAGGAACAAAAGTGATTCCAGCCTATTAATGTACCACTGCAGGCATCATGGGTACAGGCCTAATCATCACGCTTGTATAGTGAGGATAAGAGATCATAGAGAACCAGCCAGAAAATCCGAAACAAAATGCCTGATCCGGGGACAGGACCCAGGAATCCTTGATTTCTGTCAGGTACTGAAACCACTAGGACAGCGATGCGTTTTAAAAAGATTAGATTTTAGAATTGCAGATCTGATAATTGTCTAATACTCATCTACAGGTGGTTCAGCACGCTACCCGGACCCGGCCCGGAGTGTGCAAATTAGTACAATATTAGGTATACTGATCCTAGGCTGTGTTCGGGTGGATCAAAACTTGTGAGCTATATTTAGGCGGGACAGCACCTATTATGGTTATGAAAACAAGCAATACAGACATGAGACATCTGCAAGTCAACTTTGAAAAATAAAATAAAAATGCATTGTAAGAGGTTAGTTCCTTCTCATACCCAATAAACAAGTAGCGTGAGCAGTTCTGAATGGGAACAGGCCGGTTCTGGTTTTCCCTACTGACTGGAATGTCACTAAATATTTAGTGTGTGATAGCGCATCTATCCTCAGGCTACATAGATCTGGAACGTACTGCGTTGCCAAATATATTTTTAGGACTTTATACGACTTCGTGCCTATTTTATAATAATGTATCTTAGGCCACGGCTGTGCAATTGCCCCTGTGGAGAAAAAATGTGTATTATTCTTACCTGCCTTCGTTCGTTATGGATCACTGCTTTAACAACATACAGGTCCTTGCTTGCAGTTGATGTGCAAGGACCATTGGAAATCTGTCCATTTCTATATGTGCTCCATCAGTTGCATCGATCGTGTGCATGTGTGATGTCGGCTGTGCGCGGCTCTGCGTGTAGCGTGAATGAGCTGCGTGCAGCCATGACCAACCAACTCTTCTCAGACTTGTACTAGTTTTGGATCTTTGATTTGTTGGTGGAGCAGGGATCTAGGCATTTCTTGAGTTTTATATTGCGTTGATCGACACGTAGCCTCCCTTTTATGAACGATGAACAAGGCAAAGCTGCGTCTCCCCATTAGGAGCTAGGCCTGTCTGGGGGACTAGCTGCCTAGCGAAATCTGTTTTAGAAATGCTCTGCGGAGCGTGGCATTTCGGTTCCGACAAGGGCTTTGGATTAGTAGTTCCAGTCCTAAGCGCAAGCGCAGCGCCAAGCCCGGTAACATTCCCGAACTATGTCTTGTAATGAGTGGGTATATGAGTTTAGGTCGGAACCAGAACAGATCGCTTAAGTCCAATAATTTTTCCGGGCATTGCAATGAAGAGATTTCAAATCTTACATTCTCCTTACGTATGTACCTTTGAGACTGATGATAACGAACTCTGGGAATGACGAACGAGGCAACGCTAAGTCTCCCCATTAGGATCTGGGCCTGTCTGGGGGACTCACTGCATATGTTCCTAAACGAGGCAACGCTAAGTCTCCCCATTAGGATCTGGGCCTGTCTGGGGGACTCACTGCGTATGTTCCAGTAATTCTCCGAGTAATGTTAGGTCATTTCGGTTCCAAAAGGGACTTTGTACTGGCTTGTGTGTCCCAGGTAACGTCAAAACTCGGAACCAGAACAAAGCGCTGTGGTTCAATATTTATTTCAGGTACTGCCTTAAAGAGATTGCAAATCTTACCTTCTTTTACAGCTCAGAGAGTTTCAGAAATATAGCATTATATAGGCATTGCGGTTCTGACAGGGACTTTGTATTGACTTGTGTGTCCCAGGTAAACCCCTTACACTCTAGGGATTGTGTCAGAGCCAGAGCCACTGCTGAAATTAATTGTTTAGCCCAGGCAAAATGATTACAAATTTACCTCCTCCTGAAGTTGTAATATTTATGGGAGGTCAACTCAGAGAACAACGAACGAGGCTGTCTCCCTGTTAGGAACTGGGCCTGGCTGAGGGATCTAGCGAAATCTATTCTAGAAATGGAATAGCATCCATTTGGCAAGTCTTACTTCTCCTGAAGCTCTCAATCTGAATGGGCCAAACGGGAGCCAAGGTCTACACAACCTCCGCAAAAAGGGTAGTGGAACGACTAAACAATTAATTAATATGCCATCAAAATAAGGATAGTATCAGCTAATTAATGTCCCACTGCTGGGCAAAGGCCTCTACGGAACCCAGGAAATCGCCACAATGACAGATATTGGCTCAATCACCACGCCCGCCAACCGACAACCGACAAACGGCGCGGCGCGGCGCGGCGACAAACCCGTGCCCGACAAATTATAAATCGACACTAGTTTTTAGCTCAACCCGGTAATCGAACCCAGGATCCCGAGGCAATGGCCAGGCACCACAAGCACTAGACCAACGAGACCATTCAAAGAATTCATGAAAATGTTCCTTCGAAAATTGCTCTTTCTAATCCGGTTTAAGTATCAATAAAGGTAGAATTAATCTTATTATTATTGCTATTAACAATATTATTGCTTTTATAAACGAGTTACGGTTTGATGAAAAAAGCAATATGATATCTTACAAGGCTTTCAAACTATGCCTTGTATGTTGAAATTACCTTAAACAGCTGCCGTAAAATTTGTGTCGTTGCATGGCTGCTCAAAAGATTTTAAGCTTGTGATCCATGGTAGTAAATGCACGACCCATAACAGTACCGAATGCATCTGGGTTGGGTCTGGTCATGTGTTCCAAGCTGCTACGACAGATACTTGGAATACTTATTCAAACAAATAAACAGAACTACTTAATTCAGTAATTGCTTAAGGATCAGGTCACTGCGTAAAAAAAGAAAATAAAATCCGCACCCCTACACGTGTAATTTGCGGTGCTTTTTAAACAATGTGTCATCGTATCGTTCTCAACGTCCAATGTCAAGATTTCAGAACCCTTACTATTATATTTACCTAATATTTTCAATAGAGGTTAATTCTAGTATTATTACTTGTATAATCATTGCATTTGCAAGAGCACTACAAGAGACTTGACAACGATACCTTCATTTTGTAGTTACGAGGTTCAAAACCTAACTCATAATTCAGTTTAAAGTTTGCTAAAGAATAAGGAGGGTATTTTAATATAGTAGAAAAATAAATTGTTTGTCGATTTTGTTCTGTACTTGTGGCGCGCCGCCAATAACACCGGGTACTATTGCAACATGCAAATAAAAATTGTAGACTTGACATAAATGATAAAGATCCCCAAGTGCAGGATTGTTGCTTGGGTTTTTCGAGTTTGGGTACTTTAACTCTTTTAAAACAGAACACGTCTTGTTGCGTAGAAATAAAAAATATAAATCACTTACATGATCTGCCCGCTTAGGTTATTACTTATAATCCGTACCAGTATGCGATTCCTTAGCCGAGCTTTTCTTCTCACTTTTGGAACTCGAAGTAAAGAAAATAATCCGCTTCGTCACTTGCCGACAGCGAATTTCTCTATATTTTTATATTCCATTGCGCAAGAGAGTTAAAATAAAATTAATTCCAAGCAATGTACATGTACGAACTTTTCAAAAATTTTAAAATCGAAAAATTTATTATTATTAAAAAAAAGAAAAATTTAACTATTTTTAACTATTTTAGAAATATCATGGGATATTCTAAAATATTTGCTCGCTTCGACGTCCGAACGCTACGAAAAACGACGCTATAATGACAAAAGGAGGTGGCGCGATCCATGAGGTAACTATAGCTACCTACGACCGGAAACGGTCGCATTGGACGCAAGGTGGCGCCACTAGCGTAAGAGAGGGACTCGCTTGACCGGAAGAACACAAGAAAAACGGAAGGCTTGACTCAATATGGATTCCGGATATCGAAGACGGAACAAATAATAATTTGTTTCATGTTAAAACATATTTTGTTTTTGTTTGAGCTTGTCTATTTTTTTTCGTAGGTACCGTCTTTTCATTTGAAACTATTTGAATATTAGAAATAAATATGTCTTTACCAGTTATTTTTTATAGGCTATTCTCATTTTTTGTTACTGTATTTCATGAAATTAATTTAAAGTGTCTTATTTTGCAATGCCCTTGTTCGGGGTCACTTAAAAGCTTGTGTGTCAGAAACAACGAAGGTACCACAAATATATACTTAAATACAAAATAATTATACATCTGGCTGGACACAGAACAAACTCAAATGTTTATCTCAATGTTCGTCCTGGATGGAATTCGAACCTACAACCCCACATTGGGCACTACTTAATACTCCATTGGGCCATTCAAAAATTTTATTCCTGCAATGGAGAATGTTACTAGGTATGCGAAATAGCTTGTAACTTTGTCACAGTAAAGCCTATGTGAATATAAACACATTATTTTTTGTTTTATGCCAAAATATCAATTAGTTTATATTTTATAGACATTTAAAAATCCCGTTCGCCGCGCGTCGGCCATGCTGGCGCTGCAGTACGATGACGTCACAGTTCATAGTACGTTGCGTGCTCCGGTACGGTTCACTACGAAATAACCGTACCCGAGCGCGCAACGTACTGCGTGAGTGTATGTAAAGTGACGTCACCGCAACGGTATCCGGCCGGCCGACACTCGCGCCGTTTAAAATTCAATATCTCGGGAACTAAGTGACATATCGAAATAATTTTTATACACACTATTTTTATTTTATATGGACTATAAGACAAGTTAAAAATCGAAACTAGTGAACATTCTCCATTGGGTTTAAAAATACTTTTGAATGTCAAGTCTTTTTACTAACACACTTGCGTATCAACATAATAATATGGGTAATAAATACATTCAGAGTAATAAAACTTAAAAGAAAAGAAATCTATAAATACTTTACATTATTACAACATATTTCTTGCAATAAATGGCTGTTTACAAACAATAAAAAGTATTTTTAACTTCTAATTGGTGAAATTAACTTACATTTTTTTTATAAGCTTGAAGAAAACTTCAAGTCTTATTCTAAGTAACTTTAATAAGGCTCTATTAATACCACTAGCGGCCGCATCAGCGGTTTCACCTGCATGTAATTTCTTTTTCAACTATCCCCCCCTTCCCCCACATTCCTGCTATCAAAAGTACACTATGGCATTCGGGGATAGTGTAGCTTTCCAACAGTGAAAGAATTTCAAATCGGTTTACGAGCCTAATTAAACAAACAAACAAATAATCAAATCTTTCCTCTTTATATGTATTAGTATAGAAGTATAGATTTAATATTTGTATCAAAAGTTGGCTTTTACTGTGGAATGTAGACTATCAATTGAGCGATGCTTCATAATCGACGTTCAATAGTCACCCTATAAGCTGATTGATTTTAATTTACCTTTATTTAAGTGCTATTGGGGCCATTCATATTGTTACGATAGCCTCGTGAAGTGGCGATTCATACTAAGTATGGTTTAATCTTTCATACATTCCTTTTCGTTTAGTTTAAAGTGTTTCGTAATTTTTGTTTAAAGTGTTAAGTGCCGCAACTGAGGGGGTCCTGGTGACCTGTGACACAGAAATATCTAAATCTATTCAGGCACCAGTCTCTTTCAAGGTTGATATTCTTTAAGCTTTCACGTAAAACATTTTTTGTTATCTAATATCTATACATCCAACCTTTGTAAAAAGAAATAAATAAATGAATGAATACTCAGCTACCACATTAGATTTCAATTATCATAGTCTATTATTATATAATTATTTTCATTACTTGTTCGTACTTCTTTATATGCAATACTTGAATATAATTGATGTCAACGTTCGGCCCAGAATACTAATGAGGAAACATAGCCATTGGCATTATGGTATTGTGTGACATAACTATTAAGTGGTCTCATGGTAATTCCATGGTTGCCATGAATTTTTTTAATGACTTTGTGTTAATTAGTCTTTACTAACGACCACCGCACCTATATCAAACTACTTTTATTAATGAACTAATTTTTTTTTACCAACTTTAAAATAATAGGAGGATGTTTTTAATAATGTTGATGTTAAGTGGTTTACCTCATTAGTTTTTACTGGGTGTGGATGTACCAATTTTATTCGTTTTGATGGTCCAGTGGTTAAAGCATCGGACCCTGATCTCAGGATCCTGGGTTTGATTTCCGAGTTTATTTTATACTTCATCAGTTGGCAGACAGACCACCGTATGGTAAGCGGCCACTGCGGCCTATTCCACTGAGGGACACTTCCCCTGGAAGTATGATATAGTAAGAAGTGTACAGTAATACCCCGCTTTATGCGACCCCGTTATGCGCGGTTTCACTATAACGCGAATTTCAAATTTCGCGCTTAAATGCCTCGCATTACGCGAAAGAGTGCGTAAACATAATGTAGGTAGTCATCAACTTCTCTATGGTCGCGGGAATCCCCGCTTCCTCTGAACATTCTGTTTGAAGAATTGGGAATTCCCCGTAGAGCCGCTCAATTTGTTGCCAAACGGGGGTTTCGTCGTTTGACCCCGGTCCCTGAATACACCGCGGTGTCATAGTCCTTATTTCAACCGCACAAAGACTATGACAGCGCGGTGTATTCAGGGACCGGGGTTAAACGACGAAACCCCCTGCCAAACTAGCCTCCTATGATATTCGAGCCTTTGATTTATTTATATTTAACTAGCTGACCCGATGAACTTCGTATCACTTCACAATTTTTCCATATTTTCTCATAGTTTAAACCTTCTCTAGACTTCCACGAATATTTCAAGACTGAAATAAGTCAAATCAGTTTAGCTGTTCTCGAATTTGAGCGAGACTAACGAACAGCAATTCATTTTTATTTATGTAGATTTCTTACAGGGTTTAGGATCTTTGTTTACTGATATAATGGTATTTGTTGCAGGTCGATACATGGCACTGGATGGCAAACAGAGTTGGGATGATGACGAACGCTTCTACTCTTCGGGACGGGACAGCGATGACAGCCCAATACTCTCATACAGGTACAGCCCGATTAATAAAATAAAAAACCTCGCCATATTGCGGAAAAATATTGGAACTAATTTCTTCAAGTGGCAACAATCAAATAAAAAAATATAAGATGACATTCAATAATGCTGTCTGTCAAAGTGTGATGTCAATTGTCAACCTTGCCTTGTTACTATTGGATATTGTGAGTTATTTGTGAGTATAACCATAGCAACCAAGTGTTGCTATGACCATAGCTAATGTGGCGCCTCCAGAGCAGGTTTTTTATTTTATTGGTCAGGCTATACACTTACAGGTTCTTTATTGTTAAACATTGTTCTGCTATAGCTGGGTACTTTTAAAGATGACTAGCCTTCCGCCCTCGGTTTCACCCGCGCGAAATTTCTTTTTTCAAATATTCCGGGATCAAAAGTACCCTATGTCACACGGGGATAGTGTAGCTTTCCAACAGTGAAAGAATTATTTTAATGTAAAGAAATGTAGGGGGATATTTAAAAAAGAAATTGAAACGCGGGCGGAAGGCTATGTTTTATTAATTAAAAGGTACGATATGTTGGGGTACTATCTTTGGGTAGATGTTCTCCAATTGGGTGTGATGGGGAAACCGGGGGAGTTTAGTGGGTAGTGGACGCTTTAGTCTCGAGTCCCACACACGGCTGCAGGTGTAGCTAGCCTGCGGTTATGTAATAAACGCATTCTCTACCGAAAAAAAAAACGGTAGATGTTCTGTATTTAGAACTAGCGGCCGCCCGCGGTTTCACCCGCGTGGTTCCCGTTCCCGTGGGAATTGATCAAAATCCTTTATTTTTTAAGATGTATTCTGCTATTCGGGACGGAAACAAATCCAACAAATCAAAAACCATGGCAATCGGTCCAGCCGTTCTCGAGTTATAAGTGTTGTAACAAACACGACTTTCTTTTATATATATAGATGTAGACAGTTAATACTAAGCTTATTTTAGGAGGAAGGAAAACACATTTTTTACATTAACCTTGGCTAATAGTTTATTTCTCGAGTAACTCCGGCGAACAATAGAAGACCTTGGCTGAAGGAATATTTTTTATACATTGACAGGTAGCAGCTGATGGTACAGAAGTATTATTTGCATTAAGGGTCACGTCACCCACATACACATTTTCTAGATTGTTATAAAGTGTATTTTATTGACTCCTACATTTATGATGATCTCATTGAATCATTGTCATTGTAAAGAAGCGTCTCATATGAGAAGCGCTTTGAATCTTCTTATGTTCACACCACACCCAAAAGCAAGAAATAAACAAAAAAGATCTGACTGGAATCAAAAAATGCAGTTAACAGAAAATAACTTTGATATCGGTGTCTAGCCAATGTACAGTCAAAAGCACGTCAGACGTAACACTTTGGACTTTGTACCGCTCTTATGTCAGGGGCATAAGCGCTATTATCGAACTGCAAGTGTATACCGTGATGTGCTGTTGACTGTACTGTGACACAGATTTATCTTAATCTACTTCCGGCACCAGTTTCAAGGTTGATATTTTTTAAGCTTTCACGGAAAACATTTTTTGTTATCTATACATCCAACCTTTGTAAAGAGAAATAAATAAATAAATGAAATAAAATGTTACCGACACCAACTCCAAAAGTAACACTATTTGTACATTATTGCATACATATTTTGGTTGGTGGCAGGATTTTTCGGAGTCCGACTGGATAGCTACCACTCCCACACCTAATATAACAGGCTTGAAGATCAGAAGAGCCTACAGTAAGGCCGCCTTAAGGCGGGTAGAGAAAAACATTAAATAACATAAAAAAGGCGTAATTATTGTATTACTTGTTATTTAAACTCTATCTCTGGACATTATTCACTCAGCGCCATCTAACCCCAAACTAAGCATTACCTTGTGCTATATGTGCCAGACAACGGATAATAATTACTTAAATCCTTTTTTTTTTGTAAATACATACATATTATAAAGTAGCGGGCGCCCGCGGTTTCACCCGCGTGGTTCCCGTTCCCGTGGGAATCAAAATCCTTTCTTAGCAGATGCCTACGTCATAACATCTACCTGCATGCCAAATTTCAGCCCGATCCGTCCAGTGGTTTGGGCTGTGCGTTGATATCTATTATCTATCTATGTCAGTCAGTCAGTCAGTCAGTCAGTCAGTCAGTCACCTTTGAGTTTTATATATATAGATAGGCACATCCAGAGTCAGACCGATACAAACAGACATGTTCATGCACACAAATATTTGTACCTTGCGGGGATCGAACCCGCGACCTCTGGTATAATAGCCGACTTCTCGATCATTACACCAAATGGTTCGTCATAAACAAGCCTAACCGCAATCTTCTCTGATCTTAAACAACGATCTGCCCGCATCCATACTAACCGTCTCATATTCTTCCAGATACGACCGACAACGTCGCTACGCGTCCTACACCACAGAGGGGCAATGCGAGGAGCCCCACCGGCGGTCCACCATCACAGCCTTGGCCAAGTTCTTTCTGTTCTGCACCGCCATGATACTGTTCTGCGTGCTTATGTACATACCTGTCTATAATAGGGCCAGTGACCAACTACCTAAAGGTAAGCTATAGTTCGTAAAATGTAGGATGATACCTGCAGCTGTCATCGGTTTGACAGGAGTAAAGTTTCATAATTTTTGACTGTCAAATGTAAGCAGAGAAATATCCTTTTTAATGGCCGATTTTCTGACAGGCCATTTAAAAAAAAGAAAGCCTTCCAAAAGCTTCACTAGATGGCGTTGAACGAAGTATGTACATCTATCATTACCTCTGGTTTTGTCTATCTAGGAGCCATAATCTTGACTCATTCTTCTTCTTCTTCATAAAGAATGGCTTGCTTTGTGTTTTTTATTATCAATTCCGCCAATTGTAATTTTTATCGGTAATGAAAATGACATCTGACATAAACAAAACGTGCATAGGTGGAGTGGCGCCATCTATTGAGAACTATCAAAACGGGCTGTCAGAAAATTGCCCATTGGCCGGCGCTGCGCCCACTTAGGGATTTTCATTGCTGTCATCTTTCGCTTACACTTAATTATCGGTTGTGAAGGTGTAAAATATCGATTTAAATTGTTTTGTTTAGGAATATAAACGTATAATTCTATAATATTGTGTAAAAAATAATCTTAATATGTTTTTCATTTGAATATTACGTAATTGTTTCAGGATTAGTAGCAGGTTGGTCAATACACACAAATAGAGATACAAAAATATATGTCCAACCAAACAACGTAACCACTATACACGAACCGAAAGACCTTTGCCTAAAATCAGATAGACACAAAAAGAACAAATTATTTCTACTTATCGTAGTCTGCTCGTCCACAACCAATTTTGAAAGACGAATAGCTATAAGAGAAACTTGGGGAAATCGGGATACCTATCAAAAAATGTATGAAATATACACAGCAGTCAGAAATAAATACAAAGATTACAATTACACATACGATCTGTACCCAGAGATTCATAATGTTAGCGTAAACGTTTCTAAGACGAAACGAGACATATCCATAGGTAGGTTACTACCAGAGTTAGCAAAAGCACTACAGAATAATATGGTGAGTGAAAAGACTGAACACGAAGAAAAGAGATTTGAAGACGAAGACGATCCAGTGTTGCCAGAATTTGATATGAATAAGGAATTGGGGGAGCAGGCTGATGATTATGATTATGAATATGAAACTAATAATATTATGAGGATACCGCCTAGAGGGTATGATGATAGTCCGAATTTAGAGCAAGTGTTAAAGATGTTGAAACATGGAAAGGTTTTCCCAGAGAAAGTTCCCGAACCAGATGTAACGGTTAATAATGTAGAGCCAGAATTTAAGTTAGTGTTTCTCCTAGGTTTGCCTCCACAGAATAATGATACAGAAGTGCAAAGTAAGATAGATGAAGAGGTTGATAAATACGGAGATGTTATACAAGAAGGGTTTATAGATTCGTATAATAATCTCACTCTTAAATCTATTATGATGCTGAAGTGGATTACTAATAATTGCAACGAAAGTGGTGAGTACAAAATTTTGTTTCTGAGTCCTTATTTAGATATTGTTGGCAATAGCTTTGCAAATCTAAGTCGATAATCTCGGATTGTCTGTCAAGCAAATAGCCTGTTAGATACAGGTCGGTTAACTAAAGCTGGCCCGTTCAACACATTCGCACGTTGTGTCTGTGAATAAGCGCGTGGCGTGACGTGACGTCGCACTGACTGCATATCATGAAAAGTCTCTCTGTCCCTCTCGCGCGCGGTCAATCTTATGAGTACAAGGGTGACGGTTATTGTTATGCTTTTGCTACTGTTTACAAAGATGTTGTTCTTTTTTCAAATTTTATACTAGTGTGAGTACTGTGAACGGTCCAGCTTTAGTTAACTGACCTGTACTCCTAGATTGATCGATTTGCCCAATAATTGTACCCATACTGATTTATTATTGAGTTGCTATTCACGCCGTTGTTTTGATGCATATCAGAACTGTTTCTTTATGTACTTCTCAAAGGAGGATGCAAATCCTAGTCCACCCCTCCGATAGCTATGTGTGTTGTGTTACAACTTACATCGCTGGATAGGTATTTTTGAGCTAAATAAAATTTACTATGGCACCAAGTTTCAAATCTTACAGCCGCACTCAGAGACGATTTAATGATTACTTAAGGATTTTTAAGTAAAGATTAATAAAAATTCCCTCTCAGAGACAGTTAATGATTCATTAACGATATTTAATGTCAATTAACTTTAATGACAGCTGAACCCTTACTTAACTCATAAATGGACGTTAAATTGACATTTCAAAAGTGTGGTTATGTCATGTGGTTCTGTGGGCTAGGTTATATTTTTGTTTGAAGAAGTGAGAGAATCAGTTCAAACAGTTGTGAAAAATGTCTGATGTTGAAGATTTTGTGGAGTTCGTTAATTATGTCAAAATCAAAATCAAAATCAAAATATTCTTTATTCATGTAAACTTGTATCAAGTATTTATGAATCGTCAATTACAGAGTGACTCTACCACCGGTATCGGAATGCAGTCATCTGTCGAGAAGAACCGGCAAGAAACTCGACAGTTACTCTTTTTAATCGCCAAAGAAATGTATACAACAATGAAAATAAATCTATCTATACTAAGCCATACAGTTTTTCGTGTGAATGTAGAAATAATAATAATAATAAAGAAAAAAAAAATTATAACTGTAGGACGTAGTGTAGATATAACAACAACATGAACAACAATGACAACAGATTAAAATACAGTTTGCGCTGACAGGGAGCGAAGCATTCCTACTACCAGTATCTACAGATCTCCATCACTAAGAAAATCTTCAATTTTATAGTAACCTTTTTTCATCAGACGGGTCTTGATCCACGACTTAAATTGATTTATGGGTAAGCTAACAACATCCATTGGCAATTTATTATACATTGTAATACTTAATCCTTTAAAAGAATTTCCAATCCTTTGAAGCCTAATATTTGGAATAGCAAGCCTATGTTTATTTCTTGTGTTAAATTGATGACAATCTGATTTCTTTGAAAAATTTTGTATGTTCTTTTGTACATACATAACACAATCCAGTATATATTGTGATGGCACAGTTAATATATTTATTTCCCGGAATAATTCTCTTAACGAGTCACGGGTTTTGAGGCCATAGATAGCGCGGATGGCTCTCTTTTGCAAAATAAATATATTGTTTATGTCAGCGGCAGATCCCCATAAGAGCAGCCCATATGACATAATACTGTGGAAGTAACTGAAATAAACTAGTCTCGCCGTTTCCACATCAGTCAGATTTCTTATTTTTCTGACAGCATATGCGGCTGAGCTAAGTCTTTTGGCAAGAGCAGTTACATGAGGCCCCCACTGCAATTTAGAGTCGAGGGTTATCCCCAGAAACACTGTTGAATTGACAATTTCAATGAGTTCTCCATTTACAGTGATCTCAGGAACCACCTGTCGCACATTCGGCATTGTGAATTTAACACATTTCGTTTTATTGGTGTTCAATAACAAATTGTTAACAGTAAACCAGTGTAAAGTTTGTGAGACAGCATTACTCACATCGTCAAATGATTGTTTTCGTCTGTCAACTTTAAATATAAGGGAGGTATCATCAGCGAATAACACTGTGTCACACAGGTTTTCTGTATAATATGGAAGATCATTAATATAAATTAAAAAGAACAAAGGTCCTAGTATTGAGCCTTGAGGGACCCCCAACAGTAAAGGGGCTCCTTTGGAATCAATACCATTCACGTTTACCTTCTGGATTCTGTCAGATAGGTACGACCTTATAAGACTTAACGCGTTGGCAGAGATGCCATAATGCCGCAACTTCATCAACAATGTCTCGTGATCAACACAGTCGAAAGCTTTAGACAGATCGCAGAATATACCTATAGCATCTTGCTTATTATCCCAGGCATCAAAAATATGTTTGATGAGTGCTATACCTGCATCTGTAGTAGACTTGCCTCTAGTGAACCCAAACTGATTACTATGTAATAAATTATTTACTTTAAAATGAGAAAGCAATTGAGAATAAATAAGCTTTTCAAATATTTTACTTAATGTTGGGAGAATCGATATTGGTCTAAAATTGGATGGGTCACTTTTTTCGCCTGATTTGAATAATGGTATTATTTTACTGTGCTTCATTAAATCTGGAAATTCACCATCATCCACGCATTGATTAAAAATAATAGCTAAATGAGGTGCAATAGAATGGATTATATTTTTTAATATATCCATTGAGATTCCCCATAGATCTTCGGTTCTTTTCATGTTCAGTTCTTTGAAAGTTTTATAAATTACTTCAGGACTGACATGGGTAAATTTAAAGGATGTTACACACTCATCCACATGAGATTTGAGGAGGGAGTTGGCAAGATGTGGGCTAGAATTTAATTGACAAGTAGTTTTGACTGCAATGTTAGAGAAAAACGATTCAAATGCATTCGCCACATTAGCATTAGAATCATGAATAATACCGTCAATATTTAAAGAGATCTTGCTAGTTTGTGTTTTATTTTTACAAGTCTCTTTATTAATGATTTTCCACGTAGCTTTGCTTTTGTTAGTGGCTTTCGATATTTTATCTTTTAAGTAATTTGATTTTGCTACTGCACATACTTTTTTAAATAATTTAGAATATTTTCGTACATATTCTACAGTAGCAGGGTTATTTGACTGTGTTTTCATTTCATATAATTCAAATAACCTTCTTCTACTTTTGTAAATTCCCGTGGTAGCCCAGGCACTAAAGTTAGTCTTATTACTATCGATTTTAATAGTTTTTTTAGTAAATACAGATCTAAATTCTTTTTCTACAATATCAAATAATTTTTCATACTGTTTGTGTCCATCGGCACCACTAAAATCTGTCATGGACAATTTATTGTCTATACGCTCCTTAAATAGATTTCTGCGGTGTACTGTAATAGGCCTACAAACAATAGTCGACGGAGAACGAGCAAGAGGGCACTCAAACACTGCCAACTGTCCGCTGTGATCAGAATTTATAAAATTTATAATACTTTTTTTATTTACACTGTCATTGCAAAAAATATTATCCAAACACGTAGCTGAGGTAGCTGTTATTCGCGTGGGTTCATTAAAAAGTGGATATAAATCAAAAGATTGGAAAAGATTAAGAAATCTACTAGAGTTTTGTACATCTAAAATATTAACATTAAAATCACCACACACTATAACTTTTTTATTGGTGGTACATAACTTTCTTAAGACATCTTCCATAACAGACTCAAATTCATTATAATTAGCAGATGGAGGTCTATAAACACAGGCAATAATATGCCGCTCTAACTCTGCACACGCTATCTCAATAGTTCGCTCAACTGAGGCAGACACAATATCTTTACGTTCTTTAAATTCAATTGAGCTTTTTAGTAATATAAGTGACCCACCTCTAATGGCCGTGCCTCTGGTAAACGAACTAGCGAGTTTGTAATCATTTATACTTATAATTAACTCATGTTGCTTTAACCAGTGTTCAGTAACACAAAACACATGAATATTCCCATCATTTAAAAATAATTCAAGTTCCAGCTCTTTTCCAGAGACACCCTGTATATTCTGATGAATAACATTTAAATAATTTTGATTTTCCTTAATTACTAATTTGCAAGAGTTATCCTCTATTGTCTTGGACTTAAATTTAAATGATTAATTGGAATGGATTCCAATGTCTTATTAAAAATGTCCTTAATATTAAATGCTAACAAATTAGCTAATTCAATTTTTATTTTATAAGGCAAATAAAAACTTTTGCCAGTCACAATAAAATTAAAATTAATAAATTTGTTTGTGTCAAAAAACACAAATTTGTCACTATGACATGTACAATTGTATAAAGAAGTATTCAATATGTGAATACTGTTATTTTGATTATTTGTGTAACACCTGGAAAAGGGAAAACCACACAAAATAACTTTCTTTACATTAATTTGATCCAATACTGAAAGTGACTTTATAATCTCCCTTTTACAGGTGTTCAGTCCGTTACCCATCATTAATACAATGATGGAGTTCTCATTTAAATTACAATGTAATATCCTCTCAATTATTTGACTAAGAGGAGCACCTGGCAAACAATAGTTGATAACATTTCCATTTATCCTATACTTGAGAAGAGGCCCATAGCCAACCCCGAACCCATCAGAAAAAAGGTAAACATCCTCTTTTTTATCTGATGATGATACAATGTATTTGGATAAGTCACTTGTGTCAATTACATTTAAAGGTGACTGTGAGCTATCAGTGCTGTCACCCTGGTGCTGCTCAGTGGGACCTGCACTTATGTAGCTACACTGGCTTATTAGTTTATCTACTGTATTATTATGCTCACTGATTTGAGCCTGTGCAGCCACATATTTGCACGTCACACCCTCTAAGGATTTCTGCAGACTTTTAATCTCATCCTGAAGCTCCTGGGTTTCAATTTCATGCCGTGCCCTACTTTCGTCCAATTTTTTGCTAAATAGCTCCAAACTATCTAATAAATCTACACGTTGTTTTCTTAATACAATATTGTTAAAAAAACATTTTTGTTTCTTTATCAATTTGTTTGTTTTCGTTATAAATTTGTTTATTTTACAATATTTCTTAATTTTATTTTTACTTATAGGCTTAATAACTCTATTTTCTACTAACACTGAGCACTGGTTTTCAATGACACTATGTCCACTAGGCGACTGGAGCAGCTCCTCGTAGAGGCTGTGGGTGTGAAGTGTCGACTGACACAGCCTATCCTCTTCATATGATTGTAGTTTTTTATTTGCATCACGCAGGTCAACCTCGAGCTCATGGATCCGTGTCAGAGCCCGTTCATAGGTATCACTGCACTCGTCAAAGTTTTTCAATGTCCCGAGTAGCTGGTCCCGTTCACCAAGAGTGTCCATATGCAATGCATGAAGTTCAACCAGTTGAGACTTCAGTGAGGAATTGTGATGTATTATTTTCAATGCTTCCTTTTCATTGTCAACATTTTCCTGTAGGAGTTGGCTATTTTCCCTCTTTAGTTCAACGATTTCATGCAGTGCCCGTCTTAATTTTAATTCCAGGTCTTGGGATGTGGCCTTCCTGGTCATCATCTTAAAGGATGTAGGTACTGGTTTCTGGAAAAATAAATTATAAAGTGTACAACAACTGTATTGAACTAAGATTGTACCGGTTTGGGCTGCTTAATATATTTTTATTTACAGCTTAATTAATATAAATACTATAAAGGAGGAGGGTAAGACTCCATAGTACCCTGGGCCCAGGTGTTAACTCAATGAAACTAGTTTTATTTGTAAGAGGATATATTAACAAGGCCTTGGTGAAAATTTGGTGAAATTTGGCTTTCCAGGAATCGGGTTATACGAATTATAGTAAAAGTGAGGTTATGTTTTAACATTGTGGTTTATTGATGTTATATGCGGATTATTTTGAATGGCTAAAGGTAAAGAGTAGAAGATCTGGGTTATTCCCACTGGTGGGAGTTCAGTAAGACGAAAGAGAAGAAAAATATAAAAATTCCCGTTCGTCCCGTTTTTTTTTTTGGCGGAGGACGCATTTACGCGCCTTGGCCGCAGACTAGGGACGCCTGCGACAGTGTCTGGGGCTCGGAACTAGAGACATTCATCCTACTACCCACTAAACTCCCGTGGTTTCCCCTTTCTACCCGCTTGGGACGAGCCGGTGCCAGCCTTTTTAGCTATTGACCGGGCCCAACGTTTCTCACGCCTTGGGTAGTCTCTACATTTAATATGCTGCACTTAGGAGCAGGAGATAGTAGTAATAGTTAGATACTTAGCTCTTAAAAATAAAAGAACAGGAAGTAAAATTAAACACTAATATAATGTTTAAAATATTTATTACTCATCTTCAATAATTAAGAGAATGTCATCCAAAAATTGTGCAGGAGGTTCGATATTTTCTTGGTATCTTGCCCAAGATAGATACCATATTTACACAGCGTTCCATGTCGTCAATATCCGATCGATAAGCGTAATCAATTGTCCAAAATAGAGAGCCAGGTAATTCAAAAAGCCAGATCCGTCAAAAAGTCCTTAATATTAAGCAAAGCCGATGTTGTAAGCAAAAGTAATAATAATTGGGAAATACGAGCGCACTCAGAACGAAAGAAACGAACGAGTGACGGTGTTTTTCATCTGCCTGTCAAATGTCAATCGGTAAACATTTGCACACTGAAGAAAAATTATTAAAGGAGTTCAATTCGCTTTCATACATATATTCTGACATTTAACCGATTTATTTTATATCGACTTTAGTTCGGGCATGTATTTAGTTTTTTGGACTTTTCTTGCTTTCTAGATAGAAACATGTTACTATATTTTGGGATTTCCTTTAGAAAAATATAACCGATTTTTTGATATACATTTCATCTAGTTAACTGCTGGGCCCAGAAATACCCGCCTCCTTTTGGTATTTTTAAATAAATTATGACTGAAAAAAGTTACTTATTTACCAAAAGAGGGTAGGACTAACAAAATATATAAAATGACCAAGTTTTTTTGGAAAAAATAAATATGAAATAAATTTTGTCAGGTGTACAGTGTGTGTTTTTGGCCAAATGGTTGCTCAACATCCACAGAACTTCATGTGAAGTATTGGGAGTCACAACACAGGCACAGGTGTTCTAGAATTTGACAAATCTCTTGTTTAAGAGTCGCCAAATTCAAATATTTGTAATGTGTAGTGTTTCTGTAGAGACTTTCGAGTGTATTGAATGTGTGAAATTATTAACTTGTGTCTTGGGTCAGTGTAAAAAAGTTTAGAAGTTTTTTATAACCTATGATTTTGAAAATTTATGTAACGGTACAATGATATTATACTACTAATAAACAGTTCTCCTTTCTAGTAATGAGTAAAAAGCGTAAAATATAAAAGCAATACTCCCCCGGTAAATCCGTTGTCGATTTGAAGTTGTTATGTTGTATTATACACTTTGACAGCCGGCCGGTGAAAACAAGTCGATTTACAATACTTGTTAATTCAATAGGTACTGAGCTGATAACACTTATCCTGGATATTTGTCCACTTATTTCACTAAATATACGTAACTAAATACATTTTAGCACTTATTTCCTATTAAAATACAATAAATTAATATCAGCTGACGGTTTGACGTCTGTCTTTTAGGGTGGCCATAGCCAAAAAAAAAAAGTGTGAGAAGGATTAGAGAAACAGGTCCGAGGCGGTATTTATGTACGTGATTATAGTGATCCTTTCACGAAATATTCCGTACGTGAATTTTATGCCAGATATAGGTTTACACCAGGTGCAGTAAAAGATACAATTTTGCCAATGTTGGAACCTGACTTGAGGCATCAAAACAAAAGAGGAGTGCTGCAGGTGCCACCTTTGGGCACTGGTCTTCCAGGGCTCGCGCTAGTCCATTTCCCTGCCCTTATCCCACGCTAGGAAGGGTCGGCGCAACATGTTTTTTCCTTCCACACACTCCAACACCAGTTTCAAATCTTAGTCCGTTCAGAGTTATTCCTTTTTTAAACATAGTAGTTTTACAGGATCCAAAAACGATGTTAAATGTTTTATTTTACAAAATGATGATGTTAAACAGATGTTATCGTTAACAAATGCTTTTTTTAAATAAAAAACGATAAAATATTTTAATTATAAACATTTATTTAACGCCGCCCGTCCTGTCCGTTCCGCTAATCAGTTTCATTGTCCTGATAATACCTAATGAGTGCGAGTGAGACCGATAAAAAGGTTTGTAACTCAATGATCTGTATGTTAGTATTTACATAACGGGCATATAGTGCAGAAATGCAAGTAAAATATTTTATTAATTGGTTGCTGCTAAAACTAGAATGTGTAATAAAGAATAAATATATAAATATAGAATAACTCTGAACGGACTAAGATTTGGAACTTGGCGCCATAGTAACTTTTATTCAGCTCAAAAATACCTATCCAGCAATGTAACACACATAGCTATGGGAAGGTGGGACCAGATTTCATAGAAACTCTGGCATCATCCTTTACTGTTTATTAATAACTAGCGGGCGCCCGCGGTTTCACCCGCGTGGTTCCCGTTCCCATGGGAATTGATCAAAATCCTTTCTTAGCGGTTGCCTACGTCATAACATCTACCTGCATGCCAAATTTCAGCCCGATCCGTCCAGTGGTTTGGGCTGTGCGTTGATAGATATCTATGTCAGTCAGTCAGTCAGTCCCTTTAAATAATATATATTTAGATGAACATTTGTGTTATTCCTGTCTGGATGGTTGTTTGTATTTAAGTATTCGTGGTACATTCGTTTTTTTTAATACTCATTACTTACGTCCCCTCAGGACAGGCTTAGCCTAGTTTGGGAGTCATTAAACTAATTTATTATGATGTCTTATAGTAATAAATAATATTATTATTTCTTTGTTTTCTATTTTTTTTTTACTTTTTCCAGTCCGCTACATCCTCAAGACAGATGACGATATGTATATAAATGTGCCAAATCTGATACTGAATCTCAAGAACAGATCTAAGGAGTATGATACTAAGGTGGCCAATGGGTATAAGGAGAAAGAGTACATGCTTATAGGGGACCTTATTTGTGGTGCTAGGCCAGTCTTAGACTCTAGTAATAAGTGGTAAGTCTATTTTTATTAATTTATTTTGAGTATTTTGTCTCGATTTAGTCACGCTTACTCAGTGATTCAGGACATAGAAAGTGCAGTTAATGCATTTGATTGACTGTCATCTGTTGACGAGCCGTTTGGTGTAATGTTCGAGAAGTCTGCTATTACACCAAAGGTCGCGGGTTCGATCCCCGCACGGTACAAACATTTGTGTGCATGAACATGTCTGTTTATATCGGTCTGGGTGTTTCTATGTATAATATGTATGTATGTATTTACAAAAAAAAAGTATATAAGTAATGTTTATCCGTTGTCTGGTAACCATAGCACAAGCTAATGCTTAGTTTGGGGCTAGATGGCGCTGTGTGAATAATTTCGAGATATTTATTTATTATTTATTTACCTGACCTCATTGCCTGGGAAACTATATAAATTAGATCATGGTACAGCTATTCGATTATGCAGGTTGTAACCCTTGGTAAATGGCTAAGAGCACCGAACCCTATACCATTTTCCACCATTAAATTAGCATACGGAGCACATTAGCAAATTGGTACGCTTACCATCAGATGGACTACATGCTTGTTTACCAACTGATCAAGCATAAAAAATAACAAAAAGCAGATTCAAAGGTGTGCTACCAGTAAAAGTAAAGACTTGTACTCTAGACATTCGTCCCCCACAGGTACAGTCCGCGCTACATGTACGGCGGGCGCGTGTACCCGCGCTACCTGTCGGGCACGGGCTACGCGCTGTCGGCCGCCGCGGCGCGCGCGCTGTACGCCGCCGCGCTGCGGACCAACTACTTCCACCTCGAGGACATCTACATCACCGGTGAGATTGCTGCTACCTTACATTTTCTATCTCTCTTTTATACAGTATGACAGGAAATGCGAGGGACATATTTAAACACCAAATAGTTCATGCTTCCATATAACAAAATAAGTATAAATCAATAAAAACTCTGGTAAATATCTGTCAATAACCTTAGTCGAAACCTGAAAATCCGCGTAACGTGCGGGCACTCTTCCCTTCACAGTACCTGTTTCGTGCACTCGTTCAACTAATACTTAAATTGTACTCGCGTCCAATTTAAGTTTGGGGCGTAACCGGCCGCCCAGCACACGGGATTTTTAGGTAGTTCATGCATACATAAAGTATAAAGATAAAATGAAAAAATTTAAGGATATATATATTTTTTATAGCGAATTGGACTCTAAATCGGATTCTGAACACTCCCCTTAAATATGTCCCCCGGGTTACCTAACACGCTGTATAGTGTGTCAAAATGAGATAAAATATCGTGATATTTACGCTACAGTTTATTTCAGCTACAGCTATTTACATAGATAAGGCATAGTGTTGGGGCTAGTACACTACCTTGTGCGACTTCACTGGTGATTCTTACCTTAGAATGAATGAAGACGTCTATTTTTGCATTTTGACATTTTATAGTCTCTTAATCGTGCAGCATCTAGCAAATGTTACTTAAATGCGAAGGTTGCGTCGAGAGTTTCAGGTTTGATTCCTGCTCTGAATCGAACAAGTGTAATTGAGTTTTTCTGTCAGGGAAATACTCAGCTACAGCTATTAATATGAACAAAGAATAGTGACGGCCCTAGTGCACTACCTTGTGGGACTCCGTCCCCACAGCGAATGCAGGTGTCTACTTTTAATTATCGCACTCTATCACAAAGATAAATTCTAAGTAGGTTTAGCGAAATACCCCTTATACCCAGATTTTTAAGCCTTCGTATGAGTATAGTGATGGAGACCGTGTCAAAGGCTGTTTTAAGGTCCAGCAAAACAGCAGTTTTTGGTAGCATTTTCTCCAATCTAATGGATTACTATTTGTCGGTAGGTATGTGCGCTCTACGAGCGACGCCGCGTATAGTGCCTCGCGACGAGCCGTCATTCTCGTACCAAGCCACGCGACGCCGGCAGCCATGCGCGGCCCACGCTCAAGCCACTGCGCATCGTGTCACTCCAGCGCATATGCGCGCGTTGCATGCGCAGTTAAGCCACATGCAGCGAGTTGACAGGTGAGTAAACAAATAAATAAATATTCCTGGACATTATTCACACAGCGCCATCTAGCCCCAAACAAAGTGATCTAGTCGGGGCAAGCGCTCGCGCGCGCTATTGGTCAGAGGTATGCTTCTGACTAATAGCGCGCAGGCCCGTCAAAATGTGTGTTCTGCGCATCCCCACTCTATAGTCAACAAGTACATCTCCGAATTGTGATTTCAACCCACATGTACTCTAATTATTGATTAACCTAGTTACTCATTAATTAAATGATAGGCGACCTTTGCTCCACAGGATAATAATACATTGACATTTAACTTTTTCTAACATAGACATGTCACAGGTACGTAATACTTATGTCAATTAAGAAACAAACAATAGATCTTCTACTATAAAAAAAATGCTAGATGCGTTGGCAGACAGGCACGCAGCCCACCTGATAGTAAGCGGCCACTGCAGCCTATTCCATTGAGGGACACTTCACCTGGAAGCGTCGCTCAATATGCTAGATAGATATTCTTTATTGCTCAACACACAACATATAAAACATGTAACATAATACAACTGTACAATACAGGCGGACTTATCGCTATCAGCGATCTCTTCCAGTCAACCTTAGAATAGAGGAAAGTATGATAAAATAATTAGAAATACGTGTGGCACTCGGGGACTGCCGCGGTAAAGCTATTGCATAGCATTTTTTTTATCAACTTATGCGGCAGACTCCGGCAGTCCGGATTGAGATGAGCAAGCAGCTCGTCTCGATCCGTGCGATCTTCGTACAGTTTACACGCATACGTCTAGTCGCACGCACACAAACACTGTGCCGGAGTCAGCCGAACTAACACGACGTTAGACGAGTATCAGGTTTTTCCTTAGGTTTTTTTTCGTTACGGACATTTCTTGATTCGGTCGCCGCGCTCAAAGCCTGCGATAGAAGCTATCTCCGCAGGGCAGCTTGTGGCGAGCTGTTGGTGAGTAGCGACACCACGGACCCGAGATCCTCCGAGAGTCGGTCAGGCCCTCCGTCTCCGGCTTGCCTTCACTGGCTGTCCGGAGTGGACCCTAAGGGGGGCCGCAGGACTCTCACCTCTGGCTTGCCTTAATTGGCCGTCCAGAGTGGGGCGTTAGAGCTATATGCTCACAGGGTGGAAGTGAAAGATGCATAAGTCGCGAGTTGGTGAGGTGGGAAACCACCTCGCAGAAAGCGGTGTACACCTCTCGACACCCTGAGCCGACCACGCCGGTGTTGCGCCCGTGCTGCCCGCGACCCTAGTGGCCGCTTAGAGTGGTGGCTGTTTTTCGGGGGTCCATCAAGTGGGAGGCGAGTCACCGTCTGCCAGTGATAAAATTTTGAGACATTTTTCGTGGCAGACGTCCGTAGTCTCAAGCAATAGCCCAGTAACCAGTCCATCGAAAAACACCTACATAAACCTGGTCCTTTTATTTTTTATTTCTGCAATAGTTCCTGCATCTGCCGGGTGTTGTCTTTGGATAGATTCTATATCTATGCAGAGATAAAACCCGGCAGATGTACCCATTACTCATTAGATAAAATGGTACCAAAAAGCTTCTGCGTGTTGGCTTTGGCCCCACGCATGCTTCAAAGGACCGGGTCCCCATGGGCCCGAGATCTGAAGATGTACCTACATAATAATAATAATACTAAAATCTGTGCGTTACAACACTGCTTGTCTGATCTTCAAGCCTTTCATGTGTACTGGCCTCTACATAAATATTGTCCGAACACAGCCAGAGCTGTTTCTTTTTTTTTATTGCAATGTGTAACAAGACGAGCAGATCGTACACCTGATGGTAAGCGCCAGTAAGCAGTTACTGTCTGGCACCGCCCTGCGCCCGCTACACCGTGACGACAGTTATTAGGTCTCATATACCCAGTAATTTCACTACTGTTTAGGCATGGTATGTTGTTTTTTTTTGTTTTTCTTTACATTAATAAATTAAATTAATATTTATTTTCCAGTTGCGAGCGGTGGCGTCTTACACAGGTAAGGAGAGAGCGGATGAGACCCAAAACGACCCCCAAAAAGCTAACAAAACTCGGCCTTACTATGATCAAGTAGTGCAGGCAGAATGGGCCGTATTTATAACGGCATAGAGACGCTTTTCGCGATGCTGGTGTGGGTAGATAAGACTAGTGATACGGATGGTCCATGTGCGTTTTGATGTGTGTATTCGCTTTATAATGTTTGTGAGAGTGTAAAATTCTTTGAAGGGTTTGGTAGAAATATCTGGGTTTGGTACCTGATCAAATCAATCAAGTGATTTAAAATAAAAAAAGTCGCCATATTGCGGAAAAATATTGGAACTAATTTCTTCAAGTGACAACAATCAAATAAAAATCCAAAATAATTCTCCTCCTCTCCACTGTTGACAAAAACCATTTGCTTAGTATTATTCCTAATCATAACCAAAGAATACATAAAATACATTACGTAACTTGACACAGAAGCGGATACACACATACAAAATACGCGAGTCAATGTGCTAAATGTAATTTTGTATCACTTCCTATGGAACGGTGATCGGTGATCACGAGGTGATCGAAAATAATGATGATCGTGTTGTAATAATAATGGAAAATGATGATAACAATTTGTTCGTCAAACTTATTTACTTACTCCGATGGCTCAGCGGCCCAATATGTGCCTTGGCTTTCGATGCAAAAATTCGTCGTCGTTCGCCAAACTAAATTAATTAATTTTAATGCTTTTAAGATTCCTTTAAAATACCCTTCAAAATAATCATTAGTATTCGAAACGATTGCACTTTCAATACTCATAGTTTGATGTTAAAATATAATTTAAAATTTGGCATCTCGATCTCTACATTAATAAACTTTAGAATATAATTTACTGATTTTTTTTTTCAATTTTGATATGAATAAACAAAATTTTTTAAAATTCATGTTTACAGTATCTATTGAGTTATAAGGTAGAACCATCTAATAAAGAAAAGAGAACGATGTGTCATTATTATAACATCATTATTACAACATGATAAATTAATGATGATAGATTAAAGCTTGTTTTTTGAAGATTAAGGAACTGAATCTGTGATTGATCGTGTGAATACTGATTATTGCAATGATGGTAATGTTGGATGAATCTCTTGTATATTGGTTACAAACCCATACAAATATTGGAATGTGTCAAAATGTTGGTTGTAGTTAAATAAGTTAGTAATACAATGTTGGGATGGCCAAACATTTTGTCTAAACTAGAAAGACGGCAAAATTGGTATTCCAAATATTAAGAATGGTTTGTCTCTTATATACACGAGATCTTATGTACACAATATCATTATGATATAACAACGATTATATTATGTAAATATCATTGAAGTATTATAATGATGATACTAACATGATGAACAAAAAAAAGTTTAGTGTCTTTCCGTCGCTGATTATGGAGATATCGTGATGTCATTATTGTGATAATGATGATGGTAAATAATGTGCCAGTAACAATAGTGATAGAACAAATTAATAATGCATTTTTATTTTGCTTTGAACAAATATTATACGTATGTTTATGTATTTAATGAATTGGAGGGTGTGCTGATGAATCTCGTAATAGGTATAAACGTTACCAATTTTATTTATTTATGTTACTATTTAAATGTGCAAATGTATTTTAATAGTACATACTTGAGAAGAAATTTCACTAAGTATTCTGATTTTGTTATGTTAAAACTATTACGGGTATAAACGGATGGACAATCATACATAATATTAGGACTCAAATTGTTTATGAATCTCGTTTCATTATCTTGGATTTAATACTCAGCTGGAACAAAGTGGACTTCGCAATTTTCTAAAGTAAGTCGTTTCTATCATCATCAAAACTTCTGTAATCAAAATGATAATTAAACCAATCATTCATCATTTTAATGATGATATGATTTTAAAGATGGAGCATTTGCCCTGCATAATATGTAGCGGTTGCTATTTATTATATTTTTTTAGTATATCGTTGTAAAAGTTGTGAAATTTCTTCTCGTAACTGTTGTTTTATTTTGTTTTAAGAGTTTGTTTTACACATTTTCGTCATCACAATATAAATATAATATGTTTTACTATGTACATGGGATTTTATTAGTGGTGGTTGTATTTTATTGTATTTAATTTAGTTTAGTGTACCCGACTGTATAAGTAAGGGGTTGTTGGTTGCTTTTACTTATTTATTAATTATTATCATATTTTAATACAGTCGGAGAAATAAAACAAAAGATATGGGAATGTCCAGACATATATTTATCTCTTTCTATCGCTTTCTATTTCTCTTTCGGTGTGTGATGCACTTGCCATTATGACTATATTATAAGTTTTGGTTATAAATTTGTAACAAATGCTTATAATATCATAGATGAAGCTGATATAAAAACTTCAAATTTAGATTAAAACGCGATAATTGTTCACGATTCTTCATGACACAAATGCTGGCCTTGAAATAAGCCGTGTCAAAGTGGTTAAACCACACGGGTTTACAAGCCCGCAACTCGTAGGTTTGATTCCCGCCTTGGTTGGTTGGACTTTTTTAAAGTCACATAGATGGATTTTCTGCCATAAAAAGCTTTTAAAGCATTTGAGATTCGAAGTTTAGATAAACTTTCAGCGAAGCTGTACATTGAGGGATACTTTCTGTTTAAGTGTCCCTCAATGGAATAGGCCGCAGTGAGCGCTTATCATCAGATGAGCTGCGTGTCTATTAACCAACTGAAGTGACATAAGAAATAACTTATGGAAAAGAAAGAGAAAGTGTAATGTTGTTACATCTGTCCTATTTTAACCCGGGGAATTAGTTGCGTTTGTTCATCCTACATCGGAGGCCGAGGTGGTGTGTGGGACTCCCTCGCCCTAGTAAGGGTTGAGTCATGGGCGTAGCCACGGTAGGGCAGGGTGGGTCACCACCTTGGCTGTGACTTGTAAGGTACCTAAACAAAACTAAAAAACTAAATTATAAAAAAAAAGGATTACCGCGGGTATATTTGCTAGTTACTTTAATTTTAGACTACTGCCCGAGCCCATGGCTGTGTACGCCCATTTACCCACTTAACCTCGAGATGCTCCTCCTTGTTTGAAGGTAGGAAGCCGGGTGACTATTATAGCTGTCCTACTTTAATAACGTATTGTAAAATTGTTGTTTTAATGTGTATATTTCCCCGACTGTATTGTAATTTGCATGGTGTCATGTATGTGAAATGAATGTGCTAAATGCATTAGTGCCTTAAGTTATACAATATCGCATAGCTTCCAAAGTGCAATCCTGTTAATAGTGTTTCAACAATAGGGTATATGCATAACTTCGTTTGATGTCTCAAGCATAAAATAAATCAGGTACATCTAATGAAAAAAGGCCCTTAAACCTAAGAATGTGTTAAGCAACCTTTATTGGAATCTTTATTCGAACGCTGTCAACAGTTTCGTTATGTTGGCAACAACGCGTTTTGTTGTACAACGTTGGCAACATGAGTTGCATCACGTTGGTAACGCCTCGTGTAATGTTGGCAATACCCCGCGTTATGTTGGCAACATGAGTTTCGTCTTGTTGGTAACATGAGTTTGTAGCTTAAGATTGAAAATAATAAATAGTTAGAGATCGTCGTTTCATTAAAATAATGCATATGCCCTATTTTTACTGTTTTTACAAGGTTAATATCCGTACTGAGTTCGAGTTACATCTATAAATTATTTTGTGTGTCCGTTTTGATATTACAAATTCGAAAGTTTTTCCTAAGCAAGCGCGCTCCATCGTAGACCGCATAGTTGTATAACATCGGGCAACTTTGTAGTCAAGTTCTAGCTTAATACAAATATATAAAAAAGTTACTCTGTCGTGTTTTCACATCTTAAAGAATCTAAACGATTTTAATGATATTTAATGCAAACATAGACTAAAAACCATATGAATTTATGTTCCAAGTTGTTATGGTTTCCCTTGTAGGGGTTATGGAGGTCAGATGGCAATCGCTCCATTGTCAAACCAGGCTTGTCAAATTTAGGAGCATAGTCGAAGCAGACCCTGAGCTACATACGGGATGCAATCGGGAATACGCTAGGATGATGATGATAGACTAAAAACCTATAGAATGGACGTAGGCTGCTTCTCACCATACAACAATTATACATTAATCTTTTATCGTTTAGCGATTACGTCAAGTTATTACATTAACGACCATAAAACTAAGCTAATGGAAACGTTATACCTCTTCTACGTAACTTGTTGACGAAATTAGTATTTAATGTACTGAAGAGTACGAAACTCTTGTGTCTGGATGTTAATACTTCTTAAAAACTGTACATTAACAAATAGATTAGAAGATTTCTCTTGCAAGACATCGATATTATTATCTGACGGAAAAAAGTAAAAATTATCAGCCTATTAATGTCCCACTGCGCAAAGGCCTCCATCCTTGAAATCAAGTTATCGCTACAATGATAGGTACTGGCTTAATCACCACGCTTGAAAAAAATAGCAGAAAATAATGTTTATATCTTAATTTTTTTAAATAAGTTCAGTTTTTTATTTATATGAATATTTAATAAATTATTATCATGCCCTTATCTATCAGAGGGGAAAATGACTATAAATACATGTTATGAATCTAATTATGATTGCAAGAACTTAATAGCTTTGTGATCTAAATTGCCAACCCTAGTGGGGCAGAATACACCTAATTTTAAAGTAGTTGAATCTGCCCCACCAAATCGATTTAGTGGGGCATATTCCATTTCGAATTTTGAAACGTTCCACTTCCCCTCACCAGTGGGGCGGCTTGGTGGGGCAAAGTGGAAAAATCCATTTTTTTACCGGTGAAACTTGAACTCTCTGCGGATATTAAACCTCACTCACGACGCTTACCACAGCATGTGGGATTGATAAATTCATGTGTGCATCTTATTCGTGCATTTACTAACTCATTCCATCCATTATAGTGTAAGTATTAAACATTAAGTTACAAATATTTACAATGAAGTTTGTCTGTCCGCATATAATAATATTGTTATTAGGTTTTTATATTTAGTCTTGTTCTAATCTCAACGACCAATTATCGCTTTTGAAAACCGTTAACCTTTTAGACGCCAAAGTCGTCTATACTTGACAACAAAAAACCCTTTCTCTAAAAATATGAAATAAATTTTAAAACAATTACACGTATTTTTTTCTTACATTTGACAATAAAGAATAACCCAGCTCTGGCGTAAAAATTACCCAGCTCTGGCGTAGCTACTGGCAGGACACGACCATTGCGTTCGTAATTTGGCGTTCAAAAGGTTAAAGATCAGAGAAGCCTTCAGTGTAGCACATTGAGCGATGCTTCCTGGTAAAGTATCCCTCAATGGAAAAGGCTGTATTGTATAAAAGACTTGCGCTTGCATTCTCTATCCTAATGAAGCTAGATCGCTTACGCTATGTTTACCAGACCAAGATAGCGCAACTTTAAAATAATATAAAGTTATTCACTTTTTAAATTTTATCCTGAAATTTAAACAGAAAAAAATGGGTTTATAATAATTCACTAGAAATGTTTTTTACATTAATAGTAAAAAAAAATTGGACAATATACTTTTATGGTCCATGACGGCTATATTAATAAGATATATTTTGACAGTATGCATTAGAAGTTAGATGTAGTTACACATGCTAAAATGTCCGCTAACTCTCTATTTTTTTTTTTGTAGTGTTTGTTTTTGTTTATTTTTTTTTTTAACCTTTCCAGATAAAAATGCAGCAGGAAAACACGTATGTATTTTACAAGTACCTTCAGCTGTTAATTAGTGAAGAATGCTAGAATCTGCCATAAACGTATTTTTCTTTAAGTAATGTAATCGGCTCAATTTTTTTTAGGTTATACTACACTTGGGAGTATAAAACGTCAAATATTTTATAATTTAGCATTGCGATTTATCTAGTGATCGAAATCCCTTACTGTCAAATCTCTATAAAAAAATTTACAAAATAATCATCATCTTTTAATACATTACGACACGAGCGTAGAGAACTGACAAAATGTCGTATATATTTTTATTGTTTGTTCTTCCTTGTAATTTAATAGATAATATATTTTTACTGATTTTGTACAAAACAGACTGTATAACAAAAGTTACACAGATGTGTACAACATGAGCAATGTCTTTTTAAATTACCCTGTGTAACTTTCTTTAAAAGTTTTAGTACGTAAATACTCTCAAGTGTGTATTGAATATCGACTGAAATAATATACTCGATTAGCCGTTAAATAAAAGGGAATATCTATTAAACTAATGTTAACTGGTGTCAAAGTCTTGCTTACTTCAAAAAAATTGGCATCTGTTAAGTAACATGGCACCTGGGACCAAAAGGGTTAACAGGTTCTCCATTACTTTGACGCCATGTTAATCACTATACGAGTAGGAGGGTAGCACCTAGCGTTTTTTTAAATACTCTTGAATCATGTTTTCTACTCATCATTTCATTTTTCTATATTTTTCCTTTTTCTTGAATTTTTCGTGATTTATGGGGATTTTTTCAGCTTACTCTTCTTGTAATGGAAATGATCTAGTGTGAATTATTCATACCTTATCTTGTTATCTATTTTCTTTTGTTTCAATGATTTAAAAAAGGGTAGTCTTAAATGAAAGATGGTATAGTTTTGGAAACAAATACATATAGTGGGATTAGTGGGGTAACAGCTTCGTGATAGTGTTGTAGCTATGCATATTTTTATTGACACTTCAATGTAACGAATCGATGGGGATTAAAAATATTTCATATCGCTTAAATTAAAAATAAAATTGGTTAATGCTGGCCTTAAATGTACAGTGTACTTTTAAATGCGATGATACAATTAAAATAGAATCGTACACGACCCATTTCATTATAATTAAAATAAACTGAAAATGAAATATAAAAATACTTCGTTATTTATAATTTTAAGTTTTCGAAGAAATAAATAAATAAACGTGAAAAGTAATAACAGCATTCCGTGTTGTTCTATTTGGTCTAATGTTTCATATAATTGATGAGATTTTGTTTTTTTATTATGTTAATGATGAGTGAATTATGTAGTTTAAGGGATTTTTAAATAAAACCTTGTGTTATCAGTGTTCAACTTTTAGAAAACCTTAAGATATTGTTAACAATCAAAAATATTTACGAGGAAAAGAAATATTATTACTTACGTAAGTTTAATTTATGGGCGTGGCTATATTATAATTATAAACAATTCTGAATCTCTTTTAAAATATTGCTCAAAAGTATTTTTTATGTATGCATTTTGTATACATTTTTGATTCATTTCTTTTTTACTTCCAAGTTATCTATGCAAAATAATATAAAATTAGATATATTTTTTTACTATTTGTTACTATTAGGATAAAGTTAAAATATAAATACTCGAAATTATATTTGATTTTATAGTCACGCCTAAATTAAACATTAAGAAGTTTAATATACATACATTATATTTTTGGTGCCATTCCTATTATAGTTTGTGGGTATTCTTGCAGTATTAGTCTGAATGGAAATGATAGTCATTTCCTGAGGTAAGCGCGGGACAAGGAAAGAACATAATATTATGTCTCCTCTCTCTCGCGCATACCTCAGGAGTCGACCATTATTTGCACGCAATTTATAGTAATTGTAAAATCTTGTCTTCCTTTTTTAAATAATTTATTTTGTTAGCTTGTTTTTGTGTGTATAGTTTCTTGTAGAATCTTGTAGGATTGTGTTGTTGTTTACGGTCAGCAAAATTGGCAAAATGCCTTGTTCTCATTATAATAAGAATTTATCTCAGATTTATGCACCTGTTTTTTGCTGACTGTCCAATTAGCTTTGTACGGGTTAAAAAGTTGTGCCCATTCATAGATCTAGTATAGTCAAAATATTGCGACTGGGTCGAGTTATTTCTATTTACCTTAAAAAATATTTTGAATGTATCATATCGTTTTTAAACAAAAAATACTCGAACTGATATTACTCTTGACTACAAAATTATAATCTCTTTCACTTTTTTACACTTTTAAAAGATTTTATTTTTATTACCTTACTAATAGTATACACAATTACTAACAATTTATAAATAACAATTTACGAATCTTCTTTATTATTATATTTTAGTTTTTGTAGTTTTATGAGACGAGAAATTATTTTTGTTATTAGTTTACACAAAAAGTTATTACGCTTTATTTTATTCGACGATGTTAACAAAATAATAACCAAATTCACAAATTACAAAAAAATACTTTATGAAAAAAGAGTATAGCAAATAAGGTTCTTTCGTCATCATTTCGATGTAACAATACATCAATATGCAATAAATAATTTGAGTTGATTTGTATTTTTTAACAAAACAATTAATGAGTTTGGCTTAAATGTTGCATGGTTTATTATATAGTTAACAACGTCAATTTGTTTAAAATTTTAAAGCGGACAGACAAAGGAATCTCAAAACTAATAAAAAAACCATCAAAACATTTGTTCGTTTAGTGTCGCCATATTTAACTATCCCATATTATTTAACTTTCATTGGCATCATTTTGTACTAATTTTTAAAATATGGAATAATAACTGTTTCTCTGTATCTATTTGAGTGAATAAGTAATATTAGAATCTTTCCATAGATTTTTATAATGATTTCAGTGTTAACCTTTTCTAATTCTATGCTATAAATAAGTTAAAAGAAACAGAGGTGAATCCATATTATGCTTGTAAGTATAATATAAACGTTATACGTATATTAATTTGTTTAAAAATCTCTATATACGTCCCTCCATATGTAATGCGTTATAAAAGATGTATAATAATCGAATATACATTGTGTAACTTTGTATAGTTCCACGATCTTGTATAACGTCATGAATAACTTTTATTCTACCAATGTTATGATAAGTTATTTTTCTATTTTAATAGCAATTTTAAAATTGTATAACATCAGGTGAGTAACTTTTACACAACTTACACTTGTGACAAGTCGGACATTTTTTCTGTAAATCTTATTAAGATGTGAATATTTGATTAAAGTTTACTTTTCAAAGTTACACAGTGTGTAAAAAATATATAATATGTAATTATAATGTTAGATGTTATTATAAATTGTATATAAAAAGCACTTTGGAAGCATTGTGCTATCTGATTAGTTTAAATATAGTAGTCATTACATAAGATAAGAATATAAATTTGTACTATCGAAAGTTGGAGTATATAAAATTTTAATTTAAGATGCGGATTGTTAATACGAACAAATGTATTGTTAACATTGCATTTCTCACATTCTATTGTCGTTAAACTGTTTGTAACGTTCCGCCGATCAACAAGTAATGTAGGATAACATTTAATTCTGTAATTTGTATATACGTAACAAAAATACGAAGTTACACATGTTTGTGTAACTTTGTACACGAATTAGTGCCAGTTTCATTACTAGTACATTAATTTGATCTGATTGTATTTTTTCCTACTGACTGCACTGCCCACTATTATTTTATATTTCTCTTTGCTAAGCCTAAATGTTGACTGGTAGAGAATACAATAGGGCATAGAATCCGCCTATTGTACAGTTATTTATACATTATTATAGTATAAGAAGATAATTATGATGATGACGCTTTTCAGCGCAATACAGTATCATTATTATCTGATATTATTACGAAGTTATCAATTAGTAGTGAAATTGGCCCTCAGTGTTAATGAAGCTACACAAATGTTGTATTAGTTGGTTAAGTGCAAGACATCGTTAATTATATAAATACGTAATTGTTTTTGTACCAGAAATGTTTTCATAAAACATACAAGCCTTTTATTGCAACGACCATTACATGAAGCTCGAAAATTATTTAATAGATTAGTTGGTGGTAGGGCTTTTTCAAAGTCGACTGGCTAGCTACCAACCCCACAGGTGAAATCTGCCGCCATAACAGCTCTGGCCTTGTTCCGGCAGTATTAATGTGTACACTTGAAATCAAAGGCACAAAGATCAGATGAGCCGAAAGTCTGGCAGCACATTGAGCGACGCTTCCTGGTTTTAAGTGTCCCTCAATGGCATAGGCCGCAGTGGCTGCTTATCATTAGGTGGCCTGCGTGCCTGTCTGCCAACTGATGTAGTATAAAAAAGAAACTCTTAATCAGGAGGCACCGCTCAATGTGATTCTATTCTATACTGTACGTATTATGCATATGTGACGCAAAAATGTGTCAATTTATAAATCACCAATAATTATAATCATTTAGTCAAAGATGTCTTGTATTAACAAAACGAGTGTATAAATAAATAAAATTTGTAATACAGTATAATTCTGTAGCCAATTTGTAAAGATGGCGGAAACTGTAGACTTTTTGATCACATACGTCCTTGATTAGAATTAGACGCAGTGAAACTGTAAGACGTGATAGGCTAAGCGAGAGCTTTATTAGTCTGTGGGAACATTACAGTCATAGTTGATTCAAAAATGTCAATACAATCAAACAGTAGATATCCTTCCAGTGGATCCCCGCATGGCACAAACATTTGTGTGCATGAACATATTGTCTGTTTTTATCGGTCTGGGTGATGCTATGTATGTATAATATTTACAAATTATTTATATATCGCGTGTTTTTTATTAGTAGATGTTTTCCCGCAGCAGAAAGCTTCACTTTTAGTAGTACTATGGATATCGATTTATGCGAGTAGTTTTTTTATAGTTTGAAGGAAAAATGGAAATCTAATGTTAGTAAATAGTTAGTTATCATCTTTTTGATAAGCGCGAAGGGCAATGATCCCAGCCGATGACCGTCCGCGACGAATCTAGTACGATCGGCTCGAGTTTCGTCTATAACAAACGTAAAATATTTGATTTGACTAAAAATATTCATTATTCTATTCTACTACTAAGATAGAATCATTTTACTGCGGGAAAACAACGACTAAAAAGTCACGCAGTATGTTTATTCGTTGTCTGGCACCCATAGCAAGTTATACTTAGTTTGGGGCTAGATGGCGCTGTGTAAATAATGTCCAGCCAGGATTTCCAGGAACCAAAAGTGGTTAACAAAAGTAGTTCTAGAAGATACTATGACTATAATGATGCCACAGAATTAGTTAAGTGAGATTGTGATGATAAATCATTATGATATTGTTATGAAGAATCTCGTATTGTGTTGTTCGATGAGAAATATGTCTTTTATTAATATGGCCGTTTAAAGAATTTATATGAAGATGCAGCCCCCTGGTACAGTTAACAGCATATCAACCTACCACAATCTGTCAGGTCTCATTTTAAATACAACTCTATGCTGTAGACGACATTAAGCTGAGAATCGATTGTAAGAATTTGACAGATCAGGTAGGTTGATGTGCTGTCGACTGTACAAATAAAAAAAACATCACACACATTGATCTGACCCCAAAGTAAGTAGCGTAAGCTCTTGTGTTATGGGTGTCAGAAACAACGAAGACTTAGAACAACCAGATACAGGATAAAACACATAATTATTATTATGTCCATTACATAAATGTTTGTCCTGTGTGATTCAAACCTACGACACCTGGCGCTTAGCGCCACAGGTCAAACCTTAATTTACAAATAAATACCCAGGAACCTTGTATCTACTTAGATAAACTCTTTCTTCTAATACGACTTGACAAGAAACAAATAAATGAGATTATAAAATAACATGTTTATAGGCCAGTTCAGTATATCTTACCTTAATTACGTATTTTATCTTAAAATTATTGACTATCTGCCAAAAGCCATAGAAAACCTGTTATTAGAAAATTTTCTTTTGATCCAACCAAAACTAACGACAAATATTACTGCCCCTGCCCGGGAATCAAACCCGGGTCTTTGCTAATTGGACTGTACGGACGGCAGCAGATCAACCTACCCTAATCTGTCAAAAAATCTCAATTGAAAGAGAACTCTGTGTGAAGTGAATAAAGCTGAAAACCGGTTGTAGAAATTTGACAGATTGGTGTAGTCTGATGTGCTGGCGACTGTACTACAATTTTTACATTTCATTATAACTCCTTATCAATTATGTTATCCTAGTACATTACGAATATGTAAAAGAAAAGACATTAAACAAGTATAAAGTCTTAAGTTTGTAAATAAAGGATCATGGGCATTTTTGTATGGGAGCTGGGCGTAAAACCAACAGAAATAAAATGTGTTGTAATGTACTTCATTGTACTCCTAAATACCCCCTAAATACTTTTTAACCTTAATATAGACCGGGTTTGCCTGCAAAATAAGCCCAAAGATTGGTTAAATAAAACACATATTATTACATAGTAAAACTACTATTATTAATACTTTTTATTCACATATCAATGGTACTCATCAACTATCATCATCATCATCATCATCATCAGCCTATATACGTTCCCACTGCTGGGACACAGGCCTTATCTCAATTGTGAGATAGTGTGGGCCATACTCCACCACGCTGGCAGCTAGCTGTCGACGTGTCGGCAGCAAGCCGCCAACGCGTCGGCGCAGCACGTCGGCAGCTAGCCGCCGCCTTCTGACGTCAACTGCAGTTACATGTGTCGACAGCAAAATGCCGCTCGTGTGTAAGAACCCTTACTCTGCCCCCTATCAGTGGGATCTGATTCTGTGTACCTATTTGATAGTTACGGATAAGTTATACGTAAAAGTGTACCTGATTTTGTTTTAAAATATATGTTCCATATTGTTTCTTAAAATACATAATGTTTAAAAGTTTTATTTATTTTATTATTTATAAAATAAAAACCCCTTACACGCGCTTGTTTTTTAGTCGCCGCCTGAGTAAGAGAGACGTTAGAAAGGGATTGAATGTAATAATTCCGTTAAGCGCGACATAATAGTGCGTAGCGCGTATAAGTTTGAATATTACTGAATATCTCTGTTCCCCGGTGGTTTGGGTGATTGCCGTCATAGTATAAAATTAACATATGGTCATTAGCTTTCACATAAAATATATTTCAAAGCTGTTGGTCTTACGCCCATTTTGACCATGACCCTTTCGATGTAATCGTTGCTTTACTTAAAAAGTTTTGATCTTTTCGTTTTTTAATAAAAAATAAATTGCGAGAGAAAAAGTTGATTATATAATACTAGCGGCCCGCCCGCGGCTTCGCCCGCGTGAACTATAGGACGTTATCCCGCGGGAATTGAACTATAGGACGTTATCCCATGGGAATATCTTGTAAATTGTAGCCTATGTGTTATCCTTATGTATAAGCTATATGATGTAAAGTTTCATTAAAATCAATTCAGTAGTTTTTACGTGAAAGAATAACAAAAGTTCATCCATCCGCTCCCCGGCCGGTACCGCCGCAACCGCTATGTCCCTGCATTTTAAATCTGTAATATCTTCGAAACTATTCATTTAAATTACATGATGTAAAGGGCCATATTGATCTATATTACATGCACAATTTATTTATGGTACTTTATTGGATAAGGATTAATACTGTATTGCTTAAAATCACTTTTTCGTAAATAAGCCATTATTTTATCGTAATAAGTAAAGGAAAATGGTTATTGTGGGTTATCCCTAAGAGATAGACATATACCATCGCGGACTTTTTTGTAAAACTTTTTAAGATGTACAATAGTGTAGTACATTATTTTGATCTATCTCGTAGGGTTCAGCCAGCGTTTGCAATGTAAGCGCAAAAAAATGCGATTATTTACGACCTTAAATTAAAAACCTCTAAAGTTATCAGTGTTTCTCTACTATATTATGCATGTATTATACATATAAACCTTCCTCTTGAATCAGTCTATCTAATGAAAAAAACCACATCAAAATCCGTTGCGTAGTTTCTAAGATTTAAGCATACAAAGGGACATAGGGACAGAAAAGGCGACTTTGTTTTATACTATGTAGTGATTCGATTGTAATATTTGTAAAATAAAATGTTTTAAGCCAGACAATTATTATTAGCAACATGAGCATAAGCAACATATATTTCAATTAGTAAAATCGATGGTTTAATTATATTAGGGCAACTTTATTTAGAAGCATCGCTCCATGTACTTTTGTTTTTCTTTTCCATAAAATCAAAAAAAAGGTAATACTATTATAATTTCCTAATTTTTTTAATTAAGTAAATAAAAAATATATACTAATGAAAATGAAAACTTTTAAAATCACTTTTTTATATTAATATAAAATACCTTTATTCCATATTTAATTACATTACGTGCAATATACATATTTGTTTTATGGACTGAGGGAATGAATGAGTAGGAAAAATATAAATGACTCTTTCTCTCGCAATCTTAACAAAGGCCATTAAAATAAAGCCATATTTATTGTAATATAGTACATATTTTTCCATAATGTTCGATTTTAATGAAATGTTGCGAAAATGGTGGTGTTAAATAATTTGATGAAAAGTTAGCTTTTGCCTTTTAAAAAGTCTTAAAAGAATAGTGTTCCAGATTGTGATGATTTTTTAATAAAAAAAAGGAAAGTTGTTTATTTGTTTTATTACGTCTCTGTATTGTAATACCTATGTTAACGTCGAAATGCTAGTAGGCATTATACGTAGTTGTCAATATAAAACAAACATTAAAAGTAAAGCTTATTTAATAACATCCAAAGTCGCATATATAAGCATTGACAAAGTATCTGAAAAGATGCTTGGCGCGGTAGAAGAAAGTTTCCCTCTCGTAAATGTTCAGTTTTGACAGGTCACGTGACAGGAACTTGTCAGTCGGCTTGTCTGTGGAACAAAAATAACAAATAAGGTACATGTTAACAAAGTTAACAAATTCGGTAAATGTTAACAAAGATAACAAATGCGGTAAATATTAACAAAGATAAGAAAGTAAATATCAAGAAATTGATGTTTTCCTTTTTTTTTACAAAAAAGGCTCTTAAGTCTTAAAAATAGGTGTAGCTATTTATGATTTCAAATAAATATTTGCATGATAGACAATTTATTATGATTTATACAAAAAAAAAATCATTATAATAATGATGTTTTGTTAATTTTGGTAATATTTCCAGAAAAAGATTATGATTATCATCATACAAGTACATAATTATCTCTTGTCTTTCTCTCACTTATTCAATTTCTCCGTCTAATCTACTCTATCGATATTGGCATAAATATTATTAATCATATTTTTTTAGTGTTTTTCCTATTTTTTTAACTTTAAAAGTTAGAATATCATTTAATTATTATAATTTCATTGCAGTGAACAGTAAGTATACATTTAATTCATATTTTAATTAATTATATATAAATAACAATTTTATCCTATTATACGTCCCCTTGTTATATACAATATAAATATTTTTGTTTCAGGGAGGTATCAATAGAAACACAATGTGACTTTATCAAGACGATGGTAGCTTGGAAAGTGCTTCAGTCAAAAATATACATACAATTTATAGAACAACATATGAATACAAGTAAATATTAAAGTATTAACATGTTTCATTACATTCATGCTTAACGTGTGACTAAGTATGTTCGTGAGGGAAAGAAAATTGTGGGAAGGGTGACATGTGACGTAACAAAACTGTCATATTGCTATCGGCAAACTTGTTGAACATCAGTCGACGGAGAGGGGGAAAGTTCGCGCATGTGCACTTGCGCGTGTCCAATATTTTGAATTGAATAAAAAAAAGTCAACCCGAGACCCTAATGAATTTTTGCGGGAATCGACGACACAAGAAACTAAAGTGTCTAAGTCTGCGCAGGAAAAGCAGGGGGCCTAGACAAAGTAACATTTTAATAGAGAGCGAAATTCGCTAACTTCAAATTGTATGGATTTGACAGGTGCCTTAGAAAAATCACGTGGTCAATCGTTATTGAAAGTATAAGACCGACAAACATAGAGGGGCTTAGACAAGATGACATCGCTTAATAGCTGGCGAAATTCGCTAACTTTAAATTGTATGGATTTGACAGATGCAATAGAAAAGTCACGTGGTGAAAGTATGGGTTTTGACA
Source organism: Mecyna flavalis (assembly GCA_949319885.1). Classification (NCBI taxonomy): domain Eukaryota; kingdom Metazoa; phylum Arthropoda; class Insecta; order Lepidoptera; family Crambidae; genus Mecyna; species Mecyna flavalis. Next base: position 7,516,977 of record OX439420.1, on the reverse strand, counting down.
TTCGCTATCGCAAATTGAGCTATATCGAACGTCATAAATGCCGCTTGTCTAGGGGGGCTGTTCCGGTGGCGGCGTCGCTACTGTCTATTTAAAACTGTCATTAAATATCGTTTTTGCATTGCATTTCACGTAGTTCCAATTTTGGCCACCGGAACAGATAAGTTTGTCGGCTTACCTATATGGGTTTTGACTTTTGACATATGCTTTCGCAAATTGAGCGATAACGGACGTCATAAGTGTCGCTTGTCTAGGGCCTCTGGTGTCACTGGTGGTTTTTATGGTATAGCGGGCAGACGAGCAAGCGGCACACCTGATGGAAAGTGACTACCGTCGCCCATAGACATCTGCGTGTCAGGTGGTAGTGGGTGGTGGCTAGTATTCTACACAAGACACAAAAGCGCCATACTTACCGAGTGGGTCAATCTTGAAGATTGGCAGCGCCGTGACATCTGCTAGCACGTATCCGTTGCAGACGTCTAGTCTGTCAGCGTGCTTGAGATTCGCTGTCAGGCGGATGAGAGCTGCAAAATCAGACAAATAAAAGTATATTAAATTAATTAGGTAATTGTAATTACTAGGCAGTCTCAAATATGTCAATTTAAAAAAATATTCCTTTAAAACATAATCAGATGTTTTTTTTTCATTTTCTATAATATCTAGGCTGCAATGTTTGCGGGCTGGTCAATAGCCACAAGGCTGGCACGTTACTGGCCAGTCCCAAAACGGGTGGAAAGGGGAATCCGGAGGAGTTTAGTGGGTAGTGGGACAAGCGACTCTAATCCCGAGCCCACACGGCCGCAGGTGTAGCTAGCCTGCGGTTATGGCGCGTAAACGCGTTCTCCGCAAAAAAAGGCTGCAAATTAATAATTCAATATCAAATATTCGATTAACACATCACTATAATCACCGCGTAACGTGTCCCGCACTAGCCGGGCAGATTTTTAAAGATGAAGAAAGAAACTAAAGAATTGGCTGAAATGGACATAGTCTATGGCCGTTAAACCATAATAAAAAAAAGATTTGACAGATAAAATTACCGCGCTTTCGATTTAGTAAAACTTTTGTATGTAAAAGTGTGTTAAAATTATAAAAAAGAAGAGAACCGTATTATTCCAGTTGGTAGACATTTTTGACTCTTCCTAAAAAACATTTTAGGTTTTGTGGTGGTGTGATAAAGGCAATTTATTTTTACATATTTTGTACATTGTAAAATCGATGTGAAGCGATTTGAAACCTTAATAATAATTTAGTAATTACTTCCTACCTACCATTAGTTATTTTGTGCTGCTACCTCAGTTCTCTGATCTGAGGCTGCTACCAAAGGTCACATTTTGTAAGTGTTTAAAGTTATTTATTTTATAGTAAACTTACGATATTCCCCGCGGATGTGGTAATTATACACCTCGTCCTCCTTCTTGGTGTAGTGCTGGATGAGTGTGCGGTTCGATTCCAGGTCGAGCCGTGGACAGTCGATGGTGATGACGGACGTGTCTTTGTCTACGTTGAAGCTGTGAGTATCAGAATGATCAACTTAATTAAAATTATATTACACTTTCCGCCCGCGGTTTCACCCGCGCCACAGAACATATTATACTAAAGTACCCGCGTGTAATTTCTTTTTTCAAATATCTGGGTATGAGACGTTTCCCGTAGGAATTTTATAGCCTATGTCCTAATCCGGGTTATAAACTAAACGTGTGCAAAATTTCATCAAAATCGGTTCAGCCGTTTAGGCGTTTAAACATCCAGACTTTCGCATTTATAATATTATTTAGTAGGATAATTATGTAGTTTCGTTACGTTAAATTACAAACGTAACGAAACTACAACGCCACAACTATGCTAAACATGACGTACCTACCTAGGTAGTATACCAAAAAGGCCTTAAAACTTTTTTAACACCAGCGTGAAATAATATTGACTACTAATATTGTGTTTCGTCTGGTTTGTGAGAGTGCCGGAGGCCGACGCCCTTAAAAGGCCGGCAACGCATCAGCGATCCCTCTGGTGTTGCAGATGTCCATGGGCGGCGGTGATTGCTTAAGCAACACGGGAAACACAGGATTACCATCAGGCGACACACTCGCTCGGCCTCTGACATAAAAAAAAAAACTTTCACATCACGAAAATAGCCTGCAAAATGTAAAAGCAAAACTTTTGTTTTTGCATAGAGTACTTAGGTACCATTTCGCTCTTTATGACGAGGTATTTTTTTAAACTGAAGTATTAAGTTCGTGTGGGTCCTCTTCACAATTATGTGACGTAAGAAGAACGTTGTGGACTTCATAAGTAAAAATAAAATAAATAAAAATACTTACAAAAACTCTGACACGTAACACCTATGATGGTTCCTGACAATCAGGATATTGTCAATATAAGACGCGTTGAAGAAGGGCGTCTCAAACGGGATGTTCTGCAAGATGTACAGCGGGGGAATCGAACCCACTACCTTCGTGGAGCATTGTGAGTTCGCTGCGAAGTTGGCGCCGATGCATTTGAGGTCTCCGGAGCGACAGGGCCGCACGATACCTCTTCGTTTAATATGGCCTAAAAAATTATAAGTAAAAAAAAAGACCAAAAATAACAAATAAGTTTTTTTTTGTCCATTCTGTTACACTGTATAACTAAAAGTATAACTAGATAGACTAACCCAACAGGCTGTCCCAAAAATGACACGTCACAGTGACACTGGAGGTAGGCCAGCACAAGAGGCATCGAAAAAGCCTAATGTGACCTCAGTAAGAGGTTGCTCGGTTTTCAAGATATTGCCAATTTAAACTTTTTCTAAATTTTGACGTTTTTTAACGTAAGTATTCTTCAGTTTGGATTTTTTTGTACTCTTGTTGCGAATATTTGTGGTTTATTCCGGAAATCCCCACCGAAAAATCCCTACCAGTGGGGATTGTTACTTTTTTTTCCGAAAATCCCCACCAATAAAACTAGTTCAGCTTAGTGGGGATTTTCGGAAAAATAAATAACAATCCCCATTAGGCTATCTAATAATGCTAGCACTGAACACTAAAAAAAACCTGACTGTAGATCTGAACTGAACAGAATCTCTATGTCTGGCACCCATAGCACAAGCTAGCTTTAGTTTAGTTTGGGGCTAGATGGCGCTGTGTAAATAATGTCCAGATATATTTATTATAAACACTAGCTGTGCCCGCGACTTCGTCCGCGTGGAATAGTGACTTTTCGGGCAGCATATTTTAAATAACAAATACCGTCCTTTGGGTAGCTAAAAAAAATTACTTTACAGTATGCTTCTCTGTAGGTATACGATATGTGACGTATGGCCATCGGGAATGAAAGCATACATGCTCCTAGGATTGCTAACCCGTGTCAGAGCCACATACAACTGACCGTGCGAGAAACAGCTGATACTTAGATCTACACCCACAACTTTCATCATCTGACCTTGGGCTTTATTAATTGTCATCGCAAAACATAGGCTGACTGCAAAAAGTGTTAAGATGTGTAAACTAAACGTACAAATTCTATGAAACAAAAGAATTGCTAGAAAAATTAATTAATAACCCGAGCTTAAAAACTTTTACTTAAATAAAGAAAATCAAGAAAAGAATTGCCTAACCTATATGTACCAAATAATTATAAATTATTCATATATACAAACCCTAATTAAAAAATTAAGATAAGTATACCAAAAACCAAGGAAAAAAATGCCTAACCTATAACAAATGCTTACAATATTTATTAACAAATTTTTAAAGAAAATTAAGAAAGACAACCTAACCTAAAAACCCTTAAATATAAATAAATGAAATATCCAAACTATCAGTATTCAAGTAAATCGCAATAATCGAATGCAACTACCTATTCGCCATACTCTCAGCGCGCTTTATACAGGGTGTTCGGAAGAACGTTGAACATACGAAAATGGGGGGTAGTTGGGGTGGTCTGTTAACTAACTAGCTCAAAAGATTTCACCTAGGTCTCAAGATTTTTTTTTAATTATTTTTTTTATAAATTTCCATAATTTTTCGGTTTTGTACCTTTAAACCCGTCTAACTTTTTTTTTAATGACCAGATCCAAATAATTTTTTCATTATTGGAATCTTAGTGATTGGTAGGTCCCTTTAAATAAAAAGTTGTAAATTGCACATTGCTAGAAACAAAGTTATGGGCCCTCAAACATAAAATAAGAGTTGAAACAAATTTTGAATCTCAACTTTGCGTAGCATTAAAAAAATAAATAAAAGGGATGGATGACTTCTGATTTGTTAAAAAAATCTCCAAAGTGTGAGCTTTCTAACAATATGTCGTTTGTTTTGATATCTTTTTTGTAACCAAAATTGTTCGATGTTTTCTACCCAGGCGGACCATTTCGACGAAAATCTACATACGTGAAAACTTAAATGTTTTGCGAAATTTATCAATGCAAAGGTCAAAATAACGAATTACTGAGATAGTGACATAAAGCAGGTAGATTTTTTCTCACTCTTGCACAAATAACGGCCATCTTTTCCCTCTTTCACTCTTAGTGGAATGCGCGGCGAGTGACGCTTCCCAAGATGGTAATAATAATAATGTTTCACTCTAGTACACTTACATCGTATCTTTCCTCTCTTTCGCTTTCGGAACAGGCGACTCAGTGTTAGTGACAGAACCAAAGAGGACAGAATTCTTAGTCGAGACTTAACTGCCTCTGCGATCATACGTGCCCTTTGTGCCTACTCTTGTTACAGTTATCTTCGTTTTGTATTATTGTTATCAGTTGTTTTGTTAAGTTTTGTTATTTCTGTTACGTTTGTTAATCGGTAAAATGACTTCATTTACCAATGAGGAATATGCGGACATTTTAATGGCATATGGAAGAGCTAACTCCAATGCGCGTGAAGCGCGTAGAATTTATCAAGAACGAAGATAACTGTAACAAGAGTAGGCACAAAGGGCACGTATGATCGCAGAGACAGTTAAGTCTGACACTTACACTGAGTCGCCTGTTCCGAAAGCGAAAGAGAGGGAAGATACGATGTAAGTGTACTAGAGTGAAACATTATTATTATTACCTTCTTGGACAGTTAAGTCTCGACTAAGAGTTCTGACACTTACACTGAGTCGCCTGTTCCGAAAGCGAAAGAGAGGGAAGATACGATGTAAGTGTACTAGAGTGAAACATTAATAATATTACCTTCTTGGGAAACGTCACTCGCCGCGCATTCCACACAGAGTGAAAGAGAGAAAAGATAGCCTTTATGTGTGCAAGAGTGAGAAAAAATCTACATTCTGTATGTCACTATCCCACTAATTTGTTATTTTGACCTTTGCATTGACAAATTTCGCAAAACATTTAAGTTTTCACATAAGTAGATTTTCGTCGAAATGGTCCGCCTGGGTAGAAAACATCGAATAATTTTGGTTACAAAAAAGATATCAAAACAAACGACATATCGTTATAAAGCTCACACTTTGGAGATGTTTTTAACAAATCAGAAGTCATCCAACCCTCTTATTTATTTTTTAAATGCTAAGCGAAGTTGAGATTCAAAATTTGTTTTAACTCTTATTTTATGTTTGAGGGCCCATAACTTTGTTTCTAGCAATATGCAATTTACAACTGTTTATTTAAAAGGACCTACCAATCACTAAGATTCCAATAATGAAAAAGATATTTGGATCTGGTCATAAAAAAAAAAGTTAGACGGGTTTAAAGGTACAAAACCGAAAAATTATGGAAATTTATAAAAAAAAATAATTAAAAAAAAATCTTGAGACCTAGGTGAAATCTTTTGAGCTAGTTAGTTAACAGACCACCCCAACTACCCCCCATTTTCGTATGTTCAACGTTCTTCCGAACACCCTGTATACGGACGCGCAGCTCAGGCGCGAGGCGTGTACCTTTATATTGACATAACTTTTTTATTTATGAACCGATTAACATGAAATAAACACTAAATGTTAAGTGAAGCTTACTACAATATATTAGTGAAAACCGCATCTCAATCGAATAAGCCGTTTCTGATATTAGCGTGCACAAACACACAGACAAACAGACAAACAGACAAAAAAATTTTTAATTACAATTTCGGGTTCGGTATCGATATAATAACAACCCCTGCTACTTTTTTTTAATATATTTCCATTGTACAGACACCACTTTTCTACAAATTTATTATATGTATAGATTATTTTAAGATTATAAATATACTTCTTACCTGCCAAGCAAACGCTGAATAGAAACACAAATATAACCGCCTTTCCCAGCATTTTGACTCGTATTGACTGCGCAATTATCAAGTCCACAGCAAAACCACTACTGCACAATCATATACATCGAAAACAATAGTATTTACGCGGACTCGCTTCTAGAAACTTATGAAAAGGTGATTTATTAAATTTACTCAGCTGATCAAATTACGAACCAGATATTTTCTGACGTGAATATAATTTATTTTTATAGTTTGTTATAATACACTCTATTTGTATTCAGCTATGGTTCAATTCAGTCATTTTATAAAAATACTTTTTAGGGATTCGTAAAATATGCTGAATTCTTGCATCGTATACACGCAATCGACTGAAATTTCATCTTCACTACCTAGATGGATGGCGGTCTTCCACTGTGAGTTTTCTCCGAAACTTTTAACCTCGAACTACAGTTTTGTGGAACAATCTCACTGCAGCAATATTCCGTGACGGTTACGACTTAAAGACCTTCAAGAAACGAGCGTACTCTCTCTTAGGGCAGGCAATCCCTCTGGTGTTGTAGATGTCCATGGGCGGCGGTGTTTGCTTACCATCAGGCGACACGCTCGTAGTGTTGCCCAAATTCAGTCTTGGTCTTGCAGTCTTGGTCTTGTTCTTGCGTTTTTGCAAGACCAAGACCAAGAACAAGACCGCGTATTTTTAGCAAGACCAAGACCAAGACTCACCGTGCAAGACTTGAGCAAGAACAAGACATAGCCTGCAAGACTCTTGCGTCTTGCAGCTAGGACTTAGCGCTATTTCACTGAGTAGTTAGGTGTAACAGTTCGGTGTATAGGTAGGTACGCTTAGGAATTCTATGAGACGCAAAAAACTGTATCAAAGAATATGAAAAACTGGACCTATGCGCATTACGACTAATACCATAAACATAGCGAATAAAAAAATATCTATTAAAATCAAACTGAGTGCATGCATAGTTATGTTTTAACCATCGGCACTTTGATAATGCGGCATCAAAGGTTTTGTACTTACTTCTCAAAGAAATTTGCCGCTTTTCGGAAGTACATGGTTATGATACACGCGCACGTGTTTATTAAGAAACAGTTACTTCCATGGAAAACGACATATAGGTCAGTTGATTTTTCGAATTTCTTATCAAATCTTCAGTTATTTATTAATCTGCTTGATCTTTACTATGGCTATGTTAATTCAAGCTCACAATGTTCCAATTCTAATACGTTTTTCTAAGATTTAAAGTAAACTTTAATAAATAGTAATAGACTAATAGGTAATTGCAAGACTTGCAAGACTTGCAAGACTCTTGCTGCAAGACCAAGACCAAGACCAAGACTGGGAGCGCAAGACCAAGACCAAGACCAAGACCAGGTGTATTGGCGCAAGACCAAGACCAAGACCAAGACCAGGTGTATTGGCGCAAGACCAAGACCAAGACTGGCTAAGTCTCGTCTTGTTCTTGCATTTGGGCAACACTACACGCTCGTTTGCCGCCTCTGGCATAAAAAAATATATACCAAAATATGTATTTCAAATTCGCCAGCTCAAGCTGTGTTTCGGCAATATAAATATGGAAGCTTTAACTTGAAATAAAGGCTCGTAGGTCAGAGGAACCTAGTGTGGTAGCACACTTCCTGGTTAAGTCCTTCAATGGGATAGGCCGCAGTGGCCGTTAACCATCCAGTGCTGCATGCCCAAAAATATTTACTAAAAATGTATCTAACGACGACGTACGGAATTGTTAAAGTTTAAATTGTTTTCACACTTCCACTTGTTTTGTACCTCTTTACATAAAGCTTTGTTTAAGCGCGAACAAGAACAATGATTATTAATAATCCACGCAAATGATAATCATTATTATTGAAATAGATTAATGATTTATTTCATTGTTTGTTTACATTTGATAAAGTGGACGTCAATGTAAAATATGTTTTTGGTACATATTTGCAAAGATTTGAGTAAATAGGCGAATCCATTGTTTAAAAGCAACCATTTACAATTTACAAAAAGAAAATTGTTTTTGTTCAATAATTTAGTTCAATGTCCGACAATATTAAAGTTGATCTCGGGAATATAAACTGCCAGGCTCAAATACAGGGCTCTGTTTACCACTGGGCATGTAGGCACATTTTCATCGTTAATAAGATTTAAAAAACATAAAAATAATTGTGTTAATAATCGTGACTCAGTCGGTAGCAATTTAGTTTTCAATTCGTTTGTAAACAAAGCTGCTATCTTCGTATTATTAAAATGACTAATTAAATACATATGTATTAAAGTAGGTATGTAGCCTTGCATTAATATAGCGTATTTTTTATAATTAATTCCATTTTAACCTACTAATTGTACAGTCTATTTTGATAGATCTCTGAGGTCTCGGCATCAAACAAATTCTCTAGTGCGGATTCCCTTTAAATACCAATAAATTCTAATTAGACAATTTTCTTAATTGTTCTCAAAGTTATGGAAATCCAACGATTGACGAAACATCCCTAAATCCACTTAAATCCATTGCAAAGATCCATTGGTGCATCTTTTTGCACTTTCATGTCCACTTTAATCCTTGATTCAGTATTCTTTGCAAAGTAGATTTTATTGAAATATTGCGTGTCTGAAAACCAATTATGGAATGGCGGACACATTGAATCTTCTTTTATTAAATATCACTTCCCTGGATAACGTAAACTTTTTAAATAACTCCACTAAGGTCATGTTGCCCTAGTACCATTGTATCCCACTAGAAGCAGAAACTAAAAATGTTCGTCTGCCCCACTGGTGGTAAACTGAACTAAAACATTTCTATCCAACCCCTCGAAAGTAATGGATTTTCAGACACGCATTAGTTCAAAAAAATCCACTTTACAAAGAATTCTGAATCAGATTAAAGTGGACATGAAAGTGCAAAAAGATCCACCAATGGATCTTTGCAGTGGATTTAAGTGGATTTAGGGCGAAACATTTAGTTTTGTGAGACACATAAAAATATTTAAAGTTATAGTAACTGTACATACGTTCTCACTTCTTTTCCGATTTAGGGTAGACTTAAATTATTCAAGCCTGAAAATTGTTTCAGTTCCGACGTATATATTTAATAGGCTTGTCGATGAACTAAATTATTCAAAGGATGACCTGGCCTGGGTGGTATTCGAACCTACGTCCCTAAGCGCAAAGAGCAGGTTCACTACTAAATACGCCATGAGGCCAGTCAAAACTGTTAAAGCAAGAACGAAGAAAGAAACAACATGAAATAAAACAACACAAGAAAGGCTTAAAAATCATTTTTATTCATAACTATCGTACATTAATAATTATCAATAATAATATTAATCAATTTAATTAAATACAGTAGTAGTTATGTTTGACACGGCCACTCGCACTCAATAAGCGTTATTTATTTATATAAATGCAGTTTTATATACCATCGCCGAAAATAAGACCAACAGAGAGACAACTCAACTAATATTAAATATAACAATATTATCAAAACTTCAAACAATAGACATGCTTTTACATCATTACATAGTAATTAAAAAATTACACTATACAAATAATTTCAATGACATATTATGTAGATCTGAGCTGTAAATTAACATAAAAATGTCTTTACTGTCGCTTCTGTATCTATTCTTTGAAGAAATCGTGACATGTTTGGAGTCTACCCTCTGTATTTGTCTTATTCAGCACAAGTGTATCATACCGTTTCCATCACTTAACATAGTGTAATAATAAAGTCACTTGTACATGTAAAGTCATGTGCATTGAAATGTATACTTATACAAGCACATAAAATAGACCTTATTGCATTGGCATAATTATGATCATATGGGTGAACGAAAAAATATGGGAGCAGTCGCTTCATACCTATTTCATCTTTAACAAATTAATCAAACTACGATGGTGATTGGTCAGCACTCGTGACGTCCCTTCGCCTTTGTTTAAACAGACACATCATTGGTCGTTTAATTTAAAGCCACACCCACGGCGGTACCGTTTTCGTTCCGTCATTTACAAGCACAAACAATGTTGTATCACTTGTACCATTGTAACGTTGTACAAATTCTCCTATTCATATTTTTTTCCATGTATGGCAATATTGGCAATTCAACCAATCAGCAGCGCCCGTTCCTTCAAAAATGCACTTCTCACGTTCAGTGTGACAAGTTTAGCAACAATTTGTTGTTAGTGTACAATTTGCTGATTGTGTGACGCATGGTTGAGAGTCGAATAAAATTCATATTTTTATTTTTCACAGGTTTATTAGTATAATTATATTTTTAAATGTTTTAGAAGTCAATATTCTTCAAAAGTAAAGTTGTTCTTTTATTTTCTAAATTAATTTTTATATTTAGTAAACGTTTTGTTTAGTAGAATTAGGATCGGCTGGTAGCTGTCGGAATTTGAGTTGGTCACACTGTCTACCGGTTACTTTCACTTTTTTCGAAGATGGGCCCGAGAAGGGCGTTATAAATTAAATCTTTATATTTGCTTGCCTAAATGGCAGATCCAGTGGTTTTGTGATTGTCCACATACTCCTGGTAAGTGGTTCGAAGGATTTTATTAATTCGGCGATTTCTGTTTGGTTGAAAATGGCGTTCCTCTTATGAACCGACATCTTTCAGGTTGCCGTGATGGTATTTCTTGGGTGGCGGGAAGCCGCATATCTTCGTCGCGAGGAGTTCCAAATGGAATCCTGGGACTAAGCTGGTAAGACCCCCTCCTTTACATGTTTCATGGTGTCAACGTATTCTCCTGGTTTTGTTTCCGCCGCTAACCCTGGAATTGTTTCTTTTCAGCGGTGGGATTCAAACAAATATTAATTATATTCAAGATTTTATTCAAAATATTTATTATCTTCAAAATATTTAATTGCGTAAGGCCGGTTCTGACGGTGCCCGTGGGACAGACGTCGGACCAGAAAAGCTGTATGTATTTATGAGCAAGGAATGATCTGGTAATAGCCAGGAGTAGCAGGTCGGTGCAACCTTTCAGAAGTTTTTTTTACAACACATAAATAATAATATTCATGGTGGTATTCCCTTATTAGTGGTTATCTTTTAGCCCCAAATTATCTTTGCAACACCCCAAAGTTAGAACCTATTTTTACGACCCCTGTCGAATGAGCTAGATTTTTCTAGAAATTTTAATTGTATTTTGAGTACTACCCTCAGTGTGTGTGTGGGAGTAATAAACATATTTGTTCAACTGCATCTCATCTTTTATTTCTTTTTTTTGCTCCCCCAGCACGAGGGTCACACCCATATTTTTATATATTTTTTGTCCATGGGCCTCTCGGGCACATAGATAGGAGGTTTCCATGTGACAAATGTTAAGTCGGTGGTACCCCAAAATTACACACAAAAAAAAAATCCTTTACATAAAACATAAAACAAACACACAATTCCTCTCCTTCTCTCTCCCTCTACTTCCTATGCCTTCTGTAAATTCTAACTAAACCAAACAATGCCAACAGCCAGGACAGATGTTACACTCACAATATTCCCTGCGGTCCGGGCGAAAAAGAATAGAGAGGAATGTTGTAACATAAAATATAAAGAAAACCTTGTGCAACACACCAAAATCTATTAATAAAATCAAAAGTTGGGCGCCATTTTGTCACATGGAAACCTCCTATCTATGTGCCCGAGAGGCCCATGGACAAAAAATATATAAAAATATGGGTGTGACCCTCGTGCTGGGGGAGCAAAAAAAAGAAATAAAAGATGAGATGCAGTTGAACAAATATGTTTATTACTCCCACACACACACTGAGGGTAGTACTCAAAATACAATTAAAATTTCTAGAAAAATCTAGCTCATTCGACAGGGGTCGTAAAAATAGGTTCTAACTTTGGGGTGTTGCAAAGATAATTTGGGGCTAAAAGATAACCACTAATAAGGGAATACCACCATGAATATTATTATTTATGTGTTGTAAAAAAAACTTCTGAAAGGTTGCACCGACCTGCTACTCCTGGCTATTACCAGATCATTCCTTGCTCATAAATACATACAGCTTTTCTGGTCCGACGTCTGTCCCACGGGCACCGTCAGAACCGGCCTTACGCAATTAAATATTTTGAAGATAATAAATATTTTGAATAAAATCTTGAATATAATTAATATTTGTTTGAATCCCACCGCTGAAAAGAAACAATTCCAGGGTTAGCGGCGGAAACAAAACCAGGAGAATACGTTGACACCATGAAACATGTAAAGGAGGGGGTCTTACCAGCTTAGTCCCAGGATTCCATTTGGAACTCCTCGCGACGAAGATATGCGGCTTCCCGCCACCCAAGAAATACCATCACGGCAACCTGAAAGATGTCGGTTCATAAGAGGAACGCCATTTTCAACCAAACAGAAATCGCCGAATTAATAAAATCCTTCGAACCACTTACCAGGAGTATGTGGACAATCACAAAACCACTGGATCTGCCATTTAGGCAAGCAAATATAAAGATTTAATTTATAACGCCCTTCTCGGGCCCATCTTCGAAAAAAGTGAAAGTAACCGGTAGACAGTGTGACCAACTCAAATTCCGACAGCTACCAGCCGATCCTAATTCTACTAAACAAAACGTTTACTAAATATAAAAATTAATTTAGAAAATAAAAGAACAACTTTACTTTTGAAGAATATTGACTTCTAAAACATTTAAAAATATAATTATACTAATAAACCTGTGAAAAATAAAAATATGAATTTTATTCGACTCTCAACCATGCGTCACACAATCAGCAAATTGTACACTAACAACAAATTGTTGCTAAACTTGTCACACTGAACGTGAGAAGTGCATTTTTGAAGGAACGGGCGCTGCTGATTGGTTGAATTGCCAATATTGCCATACATGGAAAAAAATATGAATAGGAGAATTTGTACAACGTTACACCATCAATGGTACTATATAGTCAATGGTACAACTGAGAACTGACATATAGTGGTATTTTTTCGTTCACTGGACTACACATACATTTTATTGCACGTGACTGTACAAAGTTTTGCCACAGAGTTTCGACTGACGACTTAACGCATTTAAGGCACGACCTCACCAATTAAATAAATGCATGTAGTTTTGAGCGGATTTGGCAAGTCCAGTTACATTGGAATGACTGCCGTCAGACTTGTACAAATTTGGTTCATAGTAACCCGTTGTCCTAGGTGGGCGACGCGACGAGACGCGACTCAATGCGACGTAATGCGACCAATACTTCACGCGACGTGTGTCCTATGTCCGTGCGCGACAAACGCGGCAGTAGTGTTACAGAAACTTCGTAAACACAGAAGAAAGGCAACAAATATTATATATTTAAATCGAAATAAATCTGTCAAAAGTGTAATCATACTCCTTCCCAAAAATCCCTTTGCAATGCAAGTCGTCGCGCGTCGTCGCGTCCTGTCGCGCAAAAAACAAGTCCGCATTTCGTCGCGTGTCGTCGCGCACTGACTATCGCGACAACGTAGGCCACTATCATACACAACGACAATTTGACATTTTCGCGTCGCGTCGCGTCGAGTCGCGTTGTCGCGTTTGTCGTTCACCTAGGACAATGGGTAACAAAGTCATTGTAATCTGACTTTGCGGGTTTCCTCTCAGTTTTCCTTCACCAATCGTATATATAATTATAATGGAATTTATCAAGCGACATTAAAACCACTTCGCTATTGACTTATTTTTAAGTCTAATTAGCAATTTAATAGTAAATTCTTCAAGAATTTCATTAAAATAACTCTAGTAGGAAACATGAAACAAGACAAAAACAATTTTGGAATGCTACTAGTCAGTCTGTCTATCAGTCCTACTGTGTAAGACTAACTATATATAAAAACCAAAAACCTACCTAAAACAAGATGTATTAAATTTAACATCCAGTACCGAATCTATGGTCATATATTCAGTACAAACTTGCATTCACACTAGACATGTATTGTCAAGAAATTGGCTTACAAATAATATAGTACATTTTCATCTGGATCACAATTGCAATAAATTCTTAAGTTTAAGAGAAAGTAAAACTTATATTCTCTTCTAACGTCAAGAAAAGATGAAAAAAACTAAATTAGTTCGCAATATTTCAAAAGACCATCATTTTTAATCCATTTACAGTTCGCCATTACAGCCTTAATTTCTAAAAAAGTACTCTGATGAGATGACACAAAATTAAATCGCGACAAATCGCAGTTGAAACTCTGTGGCGGATAGCGTAAGTTTTTATTTGAAACTTTAAATCCTACCCGGCTGATGATAAGCGGTTACCGTCACCTATAGACGCTTTTAACCTAACCGACCCTGTCATTCCCAGGGGGTCCCAAAGTGGGCGATAACGCCCCCTTGTGGGCGCTGCAGGCCTAAAGGGGGTAAGAGTTCCAGAAATCTCTGCTAATATAGCTCACAACAATTAAAATGGCGGCGCTAAAAATAAATTTATTGTCAAAGTGGGCAGTAGACAAAATAAGTTTGGGAACCTCTGTTCTGAGGAAATAACGCCTTTCTAATTTTCCGCTATTAGCTTCAAATGTTAAAAAGAACATTCTGTGGTGTCAAGGGAAAAGCTCATAAAAGGAACTTCTGTGGTGTCAAGGAAAAAGCTCATAAAAGGAACAGTAAATACCACAGAAATCTAAATAATAAGACAATAGAAGTGCTATCTCCTGTCTTTTAGTACCGTGACGAGTGTCGCCGGGTCGCAGCCACCATCACATACAGATTACAATAAATACACAGTTACGCCTACAAACATAATATTGCATTGATTCAACAAAAATGAATTTTCAATTTATGACAATAAGCAACATTTTAAAAAAACGCTAAATTTCAGAAAACATGACCACTTTGACCAATGAGGTTTTGAACATCATTGATTTTGACCAATAATAAACGTGTGCGAAAAGAAAGAATGACAGTAGTGCAGCGTAACCTCAAGCGTAACGCTCGTATCGATAACTTTCCGTTGAACGTCATTGATATCCCCAGGAGTCTCGCAACAACAAATAACTAATTTATTCAAAATGTCCTTTTAATTTTAGAAGATTTTACTATGAGAAAAGGGAATACTCGTACAATAAAACGTCAGTTTTTAATGAAAAATAAATGTAAGTAACAAATATTTATATTTTTTTCTCTGCTCCGGCACTATGTGAATGTTGCCATATTGATTAATTAAAAATTATCATACGACAATATCCTAAGACAATAAAAAAATTAACATACGACAATATTACTTATAATATTGTAGTCTCAAGTATCCCCTATTGACTGTACTCCATCTTCTCACAGATTTAGTCTACTATCCGTACAAAATATGTGTAATTATGTTAACATAAAAAAATATAAACCTACCTCAATAAATTATCTAAATGATGGTGACAACTGCATAAAAATCCATCAAGTAGTTTAAAAATACTAATAAACAGACAAATCGATGATTAATGATTTAGTAAGAAAGAAAAATTATAGTAGATGTAGTAACTAAATAAATATTTATTTTAACGAAAAATCACATTTCCTTACTATGTCGGTGAAACTAAGTAAGCCAAAGATAATAAATTATCGATACAAAATTGTAGTGGCACGTCACTAATTCGCGGTCAACTCAATGCGGCGTGTTCCTGTACGCGGCAAAATTGATTATTTCGCATTACTATAATTTCATTGCTGTTTTTAATAATTGTATTGTAGACATAAACAAACTAAAGCATCAATGGTTATTGAAATGAGATAACAATTCGTTGTTCTGCGACAATCGTGGTACTAGTGGTAAAAAATGTATTTAAGGATATTTTCATTAAAAACCAAACATTATTTTTTTTAAAATCTACATAAATATGAAATGTTATCCCTTTATTTACGAAGTTACACTTTGTGGAAGAATTTCCACAGCTGCATATGCTAAAAAACACCATCTTTACGTCTCTGCGTCCTTATTACGACTGGTGACCGAAACAAACGCTCCTCGCGGACTTGTGGCCTACGAGTCACATGCGCGGCGACAAGGTCACGCTCCTTTACGACTTCTATTGTCTTATTATTAAGATTTCTGTGGTAAATACACTTGAATCTTTTACTCGTCGCTTATCAAGATAAGCTAATGTTTCATTACAAAATTTGTGCTAAAATTTCATTTTGGAATTTTTGTGACTTGTATGACACCACCGAATTGCTCTTGTTGATATCTGCAAGTTTGTGGCGAAAACGTCTATGGGCGTGTAAAATTCGAGCGGTACGTTTGCCCCGTCGATCGGTGTGTGATGTAAAAGTTACTTTATAAACTTTCTCCTTATAAAGTAAATTTTACTTTTTTTTAATATTTAAAGGTTTTCAACTATGTTTAAGTGATAAAGAAACGGTATGACCAAACTTACCAAACAGTGTTCAATGCTAAACAAAAACAAGAGAATATATTTACAATTATATTTATAAAAGATTACTTCCATAGTAACCTAACGAATAAATAAGACAGTTTATAGACAAACTACAATTCGTTGAAATAAACAATATTCACGGTGAAATGAAAAATTCTCCATGGTCCCATCAATCGGACAAGTGGGAAAGTAATATTTATGCGATTGTAACTCTTTAAATAAAACAAAAGAATTAACTATCTTAAGAACCAAGTTCGTTCAATTTGTTTTATTCAAGAAGTAGGATATACTATTCCATTTTGTTCTACTGACACTTTGATTGTACATTTTTTTTTCGCAATGATGTCTTTACCACATTTTTGAAAGATGGACCAACTATTCTTTTTATTTGTTTTGTACACAAAACAGTCTACAATAACCCACAAAATAGTTAAATTATGTTTAAATTGCCTAACATTTTACATGTGAAAACTGTACAAATTAATTAGCTTATAGCAGCTATCACACTAGTAAAACATATTATATTTTTTGTCTAGTCCCACCATTGACAGACCAAATTAGCCTCCTAAAATGTCTTATACTGGAATAAAAAAAGACATACTTATTGGGTATTCGGCTAACATTTATTTCAGTTTTTACTTTATATGCCGGCCGAGTTTAGTAGGACAAATTGGAATACTTCCCAGTAGATCGATTGACAGGACAACAAATCACAATACAGACTAATTTTCTAGTAAACTCGAGTTTTTTATGGCTGTAATAGAAGTTTGAAACTAATTAACATAATTATCTATTTTTAAGGGATCAAAGTGTTGCCAACATTTATAATCAGATGGTGCTATAATGTCGATTCTGAACTTATTATGAGATCTAAATATATAGAGAAAAAATTAAAAAATCTTAATTTTTCATGTTATAAATAATAATGGTAGTGGCACCTGATAAAAGTTTCATTAATTCTTATAATATTTTTTGATAAAAATATAAGATACGATACCGTATTAATAATGAACATAATCTCAATATTGTAAAAAATCATTATTTTTAAATCTTCTATTAATATTTATTTTTTACATCAATTTTCTATATAAATAAGGAACAATGGCGATCGCATTTTATTAAAAATAATGACGGTAGGACCGTTGCTACTTTTAGATATTTTTTAATACTGGCAACACTTTTCATCTCGAGACAGCACCTCCCTCACATCGGAACAATATGAAAACACAGACAGAATGAGATTCAACAACGTTTATTATTGTTAACATTGAAAACTGCTCATAAGTTCAACAAGGTTGTTTTAAATAAAAACATCCATTTTTTATTATGGTGCGTACAGACAGATTAAGTAACATTGTTATATAACATGTGTTTTTTAACACTTTAAAACTATCTGACATTATTTTTCAACAAAGCATTTAGTACTGAAAAATGTTATATAACATTGTTGTATAACATGTTATGCTATATGTCTGTACGCACCTTTAAAGAGGAAACTGAAGAGATATCACTTTTTTTTAAAGAAGACTTGGGTATAGATAGAGTATAATCAAATTACAGGAAAACAATATTTTTTCGTCTGTTGTTACTGTCCGTTGTTACTGTGTTTTTTTCTAATTAATAACTTATACAATTTTAATTAAACTTAAATAATTAAATAATATTCTCGGTAAACTCAAAAATTTACAGTCAAAATTCTCTCTTAGTGCTTCCTAAGTCTCCAAAAAAAAACAATAACATTAATATGCAAAAAAAATGGTGTCGATTCTTATTTAAAACAACCTTTACAATTGATATACAAAGTCTAAGAATAGTTAAAGAAATTAGTCGCTGATGACAGTTAGGCTTAAAAAAAGGAAGAAAACGAAAAAATATTATGAAAAAAACATGAGATACAGTTAAAAAAATGACTTAAAACCGTCAAAATTGACAACAACTCCGTCTCAAACTGACAATAATTTAACCGCGTTAAAGAAAGTGTTCTTAAAATTACTTAAACGAAAGTGTTGTCAAATAAGACACCGGTCACGTTACAAGTGATTTTAGCGTATTTTTTAATCTTACACAATCATTCAAGGGTTATCTCATTACATGATCACAAACAATTTTTTATTATTTTCAAATAATTTCACCGTCCAACATAATCCTTTTTCTCTGCCTATAGTATCGAGACTGAACGCTATATTTATAACCAACTAGCTGACCCGGACCCCCCACTAACTTTAGTATTTTCCTCGCAATTTTTCCATAATTTGTGTAAACTTTACACATTGAGAAAATATGGAAAAGGTGGAAGGAAGTTCCCTGGTGGAAGTCCAGGGAAGATTTACACTGTAAACCTTACCTGGACTTCCACGAATATTTCAAGACTAAAATTAGTCAAATCGGTTCAGCCGTCCTCGAGTTTTAGCGAGACTAACAAACAGCAATTCATTTTTATTTATATATAAGATTACACTACTGACAGTTGTTGCTGGTATTTTATCTACCAAATATACGCTGTCTTCTTCTCTTGAAAACTATCAATGGAGACAGCATCTACCAGCATTTACAAGGTGGTAGGTTCCTGTACTGAGCCGTCTGGGTGGGTACCACCGCAGTGCCAGATATTTTCCCGTGAAATAGAAGTGTGTCAAGCACTTCTGTGTTTCGGGGAAAGGGCACTGAATGCTAAGTTACTGTTTGGCACTGAACTGTCTAAGGGCAGACGTGGCGCTTACCATCAGGTGTACGATCTGCTCGTCTTGTCACACATTGCAATAAAAAAATCTAAGATATCTGGCAGATAAACAAATGGGAACTAATCAGACAGTCGTGTAACTGACTCATATTACAAATATACTTACTACATGACGTTTATAAGTGGCTTAATTAAAGCAACTATATTCGTATGCACTGAGAAAACTCACTAAAATAAATACATTTGGATAATCAATACTAATAGTATTATAATAATAGTATCTCAGTTTGTCTTTTGTTTTCCTATGGTTGAAGTCATAAATAGTTTGGAGTCTTGGTAAGGGCTTTAAATAGATTTTGTGAAGTGCCATTCGACAATTGTACAAATACTTTAAAAGTACATTTACTGTGGGTAAATATTATTATCAATTGCTTCAGTAATCGCACAGGAAAAAACTAAAGTGATACTTCTATGGTCGTTTAAATAATTATGCTTATTTATACGTCAAACAGTAACAATATAGGCTACAAATATAATATTCAGTCCCAACACTACTATGACATACGCAACACAAAAGTCTAAAAAATCTTATAATTTTTTCCATTCAAAAAATTACGATCAAACCTAACCTGTCGCGCTGAAGCGCTATTCAACATAATACAAAATACAAGTAATGTACAGATACATACTTACATACAAAACATTCATGAATGACACAAAGCTTCCCTTAGCATCCCGCACTGCCAGATGACGTAACTAGGTATAGGTGATTATAACCGGTTGATTAGTAGAGGAACTGAAATCGAAAAAAAAAAGGACTTATAAACAAAAAAAAACAACTTAAAATTATAAAGCTTTAAAAATGTACATATATACAAAAAATATATTAAATAGATATTTTTAAAGACCTAGCCTCATAATATTTATAAGTTATAGTTGTAATCTGCCACCACGGCCTGAATTTCGCTCGGAAGTTAGGAAGCGTCGCTCAAAATAAAAGCACATTTAAGCGATGCTTTCGGCTCAAATACGTCAATGAAAGAAGCTGTAATGGCCGCATACCATCAGATTGGAAACTTACAAGACAGACAGTTGTTAAATAGTATAAAAAAGATGTATTTCAAGATCTAAGACTAGTTACGTCATCAAGCCTTATCCTACCAATACAAAAATCTTACAAGAGTATTTCGCAACAAAGTGTCTTTTTGGCATGAAGGCACGCATCCAACGCCGTCTACATTACAAAAAACGATAAATCTATTTATATTTATATGTATAAAAAAATGGAAACCTCATATCATAGCTCTTTGACACATGTCAAAAGTTATTAACTCAAGCTGTTAACTATACTGTTGTTTGTCAAAATTTCTCAAAACTATAACATCATCTTATAGTGGAGTCATTTTAATAGGTCACATTTGACAGTTCATTTATGCAAAGAAAAATATACCTTACGCTAAAGGAATAAAACTCAAGAAAACAACATCAGTTTTTTTTAAACAATTTTATTTATTAAGAAAAGTAGACTCTACTCCTGATACATAAGTAGCACTTTGCTTTGCATATATGATCTGTCAAATGTGACCTATTAAAATGACTCCACTATAGGTACGCATAGACAGATTGGACGTTCTATGCCTATAAGGCACATCCTTATACACATAGAAAGTCTATTTTATTATATTAAACCGGTTGGTTTAGACGTAGTGACGTAAGCATACATACATACATACGTCACTGGTTAGTGACGTATGTATCTGTGTCATTTAGAGCCTTATTTATTTAAAACTTGTGGCTTCTCTTTGGGCCCATCCTCCCATTTTAGTACTTTACCAAAGTCAGTTCTTTGCGTGTTACAGATTCGTTATTTTCGAGTCTCTTGATGGTAGTTTGTTTGAGAAATGTTGACAACTCTCAATAATAATTATACAATTAATAAAGCATTTCGCATGATTTCCACTCAAAACAACACGGACTAATCCTGATAAAGACATTCAGTCAAAATATCAAAATCATAGTACTGATCAACATTGACCATTTTAAGAACTCATTAAAACTCGTTGAAGAAGGTTCTTTAATAAATTAGTTAAAAAAAGATTTCTTCAACAATGTCATCGAAGAAAGAGTTCTTTAAAAAAATCGTTAAGGAAAGAGTTCTTTAAATAACAAATTCGTTAAGGAAAGAGTTCTTTAAATAACAAATTCGTAAGAAAAGAGTTCTTTAAGTAACAAATTCGTTAAGGAAAGAGTTCTTTAAATAACAAATTCGTTAAGGAGAGTTCTTTAAATAACCAATAATTAAATCAGTAGTCATTCCCAAACCTTGGAGCAAAAAAAGATTCTTCTAGAAAAGTATTACGCTAGGTAGAAGATTGTATATAAAACAATAAAGTCAACTCATTGGCGTAGCGTGGGTCTTCTCCCTTTAATGGGGAATTCTATCCCCTGGGTATGTCTTCCGTGAGGGATTTCTGAACGATCTTCCTTCCTAAAGACATCTGGTTTTGTACATAGGTATTTCCCAAAAATAAAAGCTTCTATGGGAATTGTGCTTGCATGATAAGAAATGTATTTTTGTGCCAAACGAGTAATAACTCCTTGCTACCCTACCCTTACCACGATACGCCATTAATTCATAAAAAAAAGACAAATGCTTATTTTCCGTTTCCATTTAGTTAACATTACGTATTCGTAGTCAAATATCTTATCAATCGCAGATTGCTTTAACCGGTGAACGAAAAATACATGGAAGCAGCTTCTTCATACTATCTTCCATTAAACATTGACATCAAAACTCACACAAATGCTAAACACGCGATGGTATACCACCTGTGATTGGATAGAACCTTTAGCCTAAGATTAAACAGACAGATCATTGGTCAAGATTTTTTGGAGCCACACCCACCGCGGTACCGTATTACTCACCGCGGTACCGTTTTCTTTGCTTCTTTTAGGCTGATTTTAGAGTCCCGCTGACTAGCAAGCGGCCAGGGTGCGTATTAGCAAGTATCGCTGTTCTTGTAAGGTAGCGACTATTTTACCTGCAAAGAAAACCGGCAGTGTATAACGCTCCGCGCGCGCGTCCGCGTGACTCTAAAACCAGCCTTACAAACATTAGAAATGATTCCATGTTCTTTTACGTTCACCAGCATTAACTGTTTTAAAAATAGATAAACTTGCTATTTTTTTCATTAATTTTAATAGATGTTCTATTTTCGTCTAACTGTACTATTAACTGTCTACATGGATTCAAATTGTAAATTCGTACTTTATTATAAAAAATCTGTCGTTGTCATTTTGAAGCTCTTTTGCCCAAAAAATGCCATTTTGTTTTTAATCCGTGATGAATATAGTGAAGATATATTTTTTAATAGATCAGTTGGCAGACAGTCACGCAGCCCACCTGATGGTAAGCGGCCACTGCGGTCTATTCCATTGAGAGACACTTTACCAGGAAGCGTCGCTCAATGTGCTGCCAGACTGTAGGCTCATCTGATCTTCGAGCCTTTGATTCCAAGTGAACACTTAGTACATTTTACGGACAAAAAATCACCAAAATATTAATGAACCTCGTCATATAGTTAAGTGACGTTATGAAGGGCACTTATTAGCACTTACAACGACCGTATCCGACCCAGTATATATGTATGAAAGGAGGTAAACTCCATTATGTTCGTGCTAACTTATCTGTCGAATAACTGAGACTGACAGATCAAATGTAACGAACATATCGGGAAGCGATAAAATCGCCTCTAATAATGGTGGCATAAATAACCATTTTAAGTTTATTAACGTCCATATTATAATTTTGTCCATTCGACATCGGTGTATGAAAATAATTTAAATTGTTATTGAATAGTTTTTAAATATCTATAAATTAATAATCAAGCTACATCGACTTACAAATATCCATTTTTTTAGTATTCAATTAAACAACTTTGATGTTCCATACAATTTTATTTGTTTATCAATGTTTTTACATAATCATACTCATCATCATCATCATCCCAGCGTATTCCTGATTGCATCCAGTATGGAGCTCAGGGTCCGCTTCGACTATGATCCTAGATTTGACAAGCCTGGTTATTACAATGGAGCGATTGCCATCTGACCTCCGTAACCCTTACAAGGGAAACCTGACCTACTTGGAACATAGTCGAGACCAACGGCTTAACGTTTTTATATAATCATTCTAACATCAAGATATGCGGTATTTCTTATCAAACAGGTGTAACATATATGTATTAATTGTCCTTGAAAAACCCTTTCAGCGTTACAATAAAAGTAAAAGAAAAGGCAACAGTTTTGCCATCGTCAGTGTTGCCATTTATCAAAGTTATCTACAAATACACATTTAAAGCACTAACGGTCCGTTTCAACTAAAAGTTATCAAAACGTAAACAAAAGTATTATTTCTCCGAGCGGGTTTGTACAGTCAAAAGCACGTCAGACGTAACACTTTGGACTTTGTACCGCTCTTATGTCGGGGGCATAAGTGCTATTATCGAACTGCAAGTGTATACCGTGATGTGCTATTGAACGTACCATGATCCAGGGTTTGGCAAGTCCAGTTATTACATTGCAGCGACTGCCGTCTGACCTCCGTAACCCTTGACAGGGGAACCAGACCAATTGGATCATGGCTACACAGCACTGAGCTCTATGATAATACGCTCAGCGTATTACGCTGGAGTGGCTATAGACATTGAAATGACAGCAATTTTTTCTGTCGATTTGAAGCGCCCCATTAGTGTACTGGGAACTAAAATGACTTCAAATCGCTTCAAATCGACAGCCATTGACATTGACAATGACAGCATTATCGAAGTTTATCTGCGAAAGTCAGCACTATTATTAGTTCCAAGTACACTAACTACTGCTCTCAGCGCCAATATGGCGATTTTCAAGCGGATCAAATATTTGGTACCAATCGCCTATCCAGTGGTCTATGGAAATCAGTGCTACACAGCCATTCGACAATGGAGGTTTGAGTTTATGGATTGGTATACGCGTCACGAAAGAAGAGACCTGACGGATTACGTGGTTTGACCTGCGCAGTAGCGATTTCTTATAGGTAGACTAGCGGGCGCCCGCGGTTTCACCCGCGTGGTTCCCGTTCCTGTGGCAATTGATCAAAATCCTTTCTTAGCGGATGCCTACGTCATAACATCTACCTGCATGCGAAATTTCAGCCCGATCCGTCCAGTGGTTTAGGCTGTGCGTTGATAGATATCTATGTCAGTCAGTCAGTCAGTCAGTCACCTTTGAGTTTTATATATATTTTATATATATAGATAAGAAATCGTTTACTGCGCAAGACAAATCAGTGCTGCCCAAGTCTCTTCTTTCGTGGCGCACATTGTAATAAACTTATCACCTCTCATTGAGCGGTAAAGACTATAGAGTTTACATTGTTCATGTTTAGAATCATTGAGTGGCACACATTACTACTCCATTGGATATTTCATCAATGTTTCTATGTTGGGTTTGTTTACATTTTAATTACTTTTGATTAAAACAAACTATATTTTCAACTCTTATCCGATGCCTTACTTATCCAAGCGTATTACCAAGAGTGAGAGATGAAACACCTATCCTTTTCTAGCGTTAGAGCGCTGGCAACACTATGGTGATAACATCGAGTCCTATAATATTGGCCATTGTGTCGAGGGCTTTACAGATTTTGATGTAGCATTTGTACGTTTTCTCAATTTTTAGGTTGTTTTTCTGACTATGATCACTGTTCTACGCAAAGTCTATGTGACAGAACACACAAGCATTTTTTGCTTATGCTGGGCAAACAGTAGATACTCTTGCGTATGTAACTTGTTTATTTGGTTCTAAAGGGTTTTTCAATAAGGACGGGTAGATTTTGGCGGCCTGTGGCGACCATCCTGTCCCGGTGACGTTTGTCAAATCTTCCGTGCATCATTCAGCCACCCATGCCAAATCACCATGCCAAGTTTCACGACTGAACAGCGCGTGCAAGTGGTGAAACTTTGTTATCAAAATGAGTGTTTGTTGGTGCAAACATTGTGCATTGCGCCCATGTGGCAGTGTGAAACTTGGCATGGTGATTTGGCATGGGTGGCTGAATGATGGACGGAAGATTTGACAAATGTCACCAGGACAGGATGGTCGCCACAGGCCGCCAAAATCTACCCGTCCTTATTGAAAAACCCAATATTTCTGTGATTCTAATACAGCAAAGACCATTAAATTGATATTTATAACTTGATGTACCATTTATAAAACTGGACCAAAGTCACCTCCCATAGCGACACCAACGCATTTACCTAATGAAAGACGCGAATAAATACAAAACCTGTACAAACATACAGCGCTAATAATTTACACATCATCGCACAATACCCTCTCTTATTACTCACACCATAAGGTACATATTTCTATGGGCTTAGTTATACATTATTTATTTTGACTTGTCTATGGAAAGTTTACTATTTGCTTTATATAAGAAACCTACAATAGCTCTGTCCTTTTCCTTCCTATCTCTTATACAGTGTCCTTGTCTGACAATTTAGATCTTCTAACACCTTTCTTGACCACTCATTTTGTGTCGTTGTCGAGAAGTTTTAATTTATACTAGGTCAGTTGGCAGACAGACACGCAGCCCACCTGATTGATGGTAAGCGGCCACTGCGGCCTATTCCATTGAGGGACACTTCACCAGGAAGCGTTGCTCAATGTGCTGCCAGACTGTAGACTTATCTGATCTTAGAGTCTCTGATTTCAAGCAGGGACTGCTTACCGGTATAAAATATCGTTATAGTACCAGTAAAAATATCAGTACTAAAATTCTATACCCATTGAATTTCGGTACAGATTTCATTCGTTTATACAGTTATTTAAAAATAATTTTATTGCTGATACTGAAATGATGAGTGCGCGCGCCCGCGCCCCGCGGTGCCGCTCGCGCGAGGGGCCGCGGCGGGCGGGAAAGGATTAGGATTTAAGGAACACGCGCCGACAGGTTGGCGAGCGCGATTGTTTTTCTTTCATCCGGCGGACGAGTAATACCCAAATTATAACGTTTTACTTTTCTTTAAAAGTTTATAATTATTATTTCTTTAAACATACTTACATTACCTACCTACATACATACATACATACTTTTACATAATACGTATCAACATAGGGTGGAGGCACCAAATATCGGCCCAACATTTTTTGACCTTTCAGTGCTTATAATTTTTACATTAATAACTTTTGCTTTCTTTCAACAACTTTTTTAAGTAAAGGGATAATGAAACTCCATTATTACATTCGCGAAATAACGAATTTTATGTTAGATTTGAATATATAGATGTTTGTTTCCGAACTTGCCGATTTTTCCTAATATCGGCCTTTAGCACCCAAATATCCGCCGCCTATAACCATAATATCGGAATACCTTTTCAAAGGGAAAAAATTTGTTCAAAAAGTATAAAATCAAAGTATTATAACATTTATTTATTTTCAAACCATATTTTATTTAACTCTATTATAAATAAGTCTTTTAAAAATAATTTACAATTTTTTTCTTTAAATATATTTACTATGCCATCACTAAGACTTGATCACAAAGTAGCCTGATGTTAAACATCTATGCGGTCTACGTTGGAGCGCGCTTGCTTAGGAAAGGCCTGTAAATTCTTGCCTTGAAGAGCACCAAGATTATAATGGTCAGGAAAGGCAGACCCAGGTAAAGAGAGAAACTTGCGCAGTCCGTATCAAAAAAGATGAAGCAAATCATTTAGTTCGTAAGCGCGGCATTTTCGCAGTATAAGGATTGGAGTCTCTGACCGAGTCAAGTCGTTCGGTGATGGAACGGAGCTGGTAGAACCAAATCGTACAGCCGAGCAGCACATTCACCAAAGTAGAGCCTGTAACAGACGGGTAGGCAATCAATCTTCCTACGATGATCGAGGCTTTGCTAGTTCTCGACCAAAGCATCATCGCCGAAAAGCCTCTTCGCATGCCGCTCAATAGAGTCCAAGGCAGCCAGCTGGCATTAAACAGAACTATCCCAAATATGGTAGCATATTCCATGCAGGAACGGATTTGAGCTCTATAAAGGGTAAGGAGCTATTTCGCAATCAAGTAGCGTATGGTTCTTGAAAGGATGCCAATCTTTTTATAAGCAGTCACTGCTACGGACTCTATATAGCTCCCGAAGTTAATAGACTACGGTCCCACCCACAAAATGGATGGGTCATATGAACCACCAGGTGACGTATATAGGACGATATAAGAGCATAAAATAATAAGATTCAACACTATGCCGTCACTTGTAAGCTGTCCAACTGAGTGCTGGTGAGGATTCAAAAGTGCAGGTAGAGTGAGTACATTTTGGTCATATGTTTTTGTACGGCGTTTTTACCATCGATAGATCCTAGAAAAATAATAAGAAAGCGCGCAGTGCCGTATAAAAATGGTGCGCCATAAAGTCGGTAATTTCTTTGATTTTCTGAAAATTTCGAGGGTAAATTTGGTCATTTCACTCTGTACGGCATCAGTTTCATACTGTTTCAATACAGCTTCTAAACCATTATCCCGCAACGCCGTACAAAAATCATGCGACAAGGGGAGAAAATCGAGGGTTGCAACCCCCTCTTTTTCCGTGGTCCGGGGGGTGATTTGAAAAAGTACGGCTTCGGTTCCAAAACATTATCTAGCACTCAAAAGTACTATTAAAAATAATGCCGTCAAAAAATTATTGTTCATTTGAATGTATTATTAATAAATATCCTAATTTCATGGTATAATTGATTTATAAAGCTGTAAAATCATTTGACTCTGTACGGCAACTTTTTTTTTAACATGATATTGTATAAAACAATTGTTATAAAGCATTGCCGTTCAAAACAAACTGTTCTAAAAAAAATTATAGAGAAATACAAAAACTGAATTTTTTCTAATTATTGCAAAAGTTTAAATATTCATAGATTTATAAAATATAACAATTTTCTACATTTTTCTCTTGTTTTAAATAGTATTTAGATAAATAAATTAGGAAAATATGATGCCGTACATTATAATGCAGACCATATTTTTCATACATTTCGTTCTAAGGATTTTTTCTTGAGTTATTTTTCCCCTACAAACCAATCACCAACGAAAATGTACGGCATGTTAAAAAATATTATCTATGCATAAAATACTTTCAAAATAAATTAATTTTATGTTGTTTCAAATCACCCCCCGGACCACCGAAAAAGAGGGGTTTGCAACCCTCGATTTTCTCCCCTTGTCGCATGATTTTTGTACGGCGTTGCGGGATAATGGTTTAGAAGCTGTATTGAAACAGTATGAAACTGATGCCGTACAGAATGAAATGACCAAATTTACCCTCGAAATTTTCAGAAAATCAAAGAAATTACCGACTTTATGGCGCACCATTTTTATACGGCACTGCGCGCTTTCTTATTATTTTTCTAGGATCTATCGATGGTAAAAATGCCGTACAAAAACATATGACCAAAATGTACTCACTCTACCTGCACTTTTGAATCCTCACCAGCACTCAGTTGGACAGCTTACAAGTGACGGCATAGTGTTGAATCTTATTATTTTATGCTCTTATATCGTCCTATATACGTCACCTGGTGGTTCATATGACCCATCCATTTTGTGGGTGGGACCGTAGTCTATAAGGTTGGAAGATAATTCCATACCTAAGAGCTGTAGTCGGTCAGATAGAAGAACGGATACGCCACGAAAAGTGGTAGCCAGCCCAAAACCACTCTATTTGGGGAAAATATACAAGCCAGCGTTTTGGTGGGGTTGAGTCTGAGACAATTTGAAGGGTCTGATTCAATTTGTCCACCATGTTAGATCCTAAAGCCTCAGTTTCACCTCTACTTGCACGTGTACGACAAGTATCCCTCGACTATCGTACTATCATCGGCATACCCCAGAATCTCGGACGTAGCTAACAATATAATCGATGTGCAGTAGAAAGAGTGTAGCTAAAAACACAGATCACTGAGGGAAGCCAGCATTTATTGCAAGTGAGTCGGAGGTGTACCCATCATGAATTACTCTGATGCGACGTTCAGTCAGGAAATCCATGATTCAGGCACAAACTGCAGAGGGGATCCCATAGGAGGGAAATTTACCAAAAACATTACATAATAGGTAAAGTTATCTTCAGACAGTGATGGCAATATATTTTTAAGTGTATACATGAAACCATTTGGGGCATACGTCACATCCAATATTTTTATCTTCTTCTTCGACATCACTCATCAACTCTTTCGCATAGCTGGCGCACAAAGAATATCAGGCAGCCGACATTAGGATTTCTAATTGCGATAGACAAATCTCAATATCGACCACTCTGCCGATATTGAGATTTGTCGATCATACTGATCCCTAATCTCGGCCACGCAATTATTAAATAAAAAAAATAAACAAATTTTAAAATATACTATCTAAACGGTACCTTGACTCTTTATCTTTAAGAAGAAATAAAATTAAATAACTTTGGTATGTTTATTACAATTAAAATACTTCTCAACGCAATGATTCGATTCACGAATTTGACCTGAAAATGCCGCAAAACGACGCACGCACGCCTCCTGCAATTTTTTGCCTATCATTCGTTCAAATTTTGAGATATTCATAAAAAATTAAGGGAGGTTAAGCGTAAGGGTATACAGCTGCTATTTGCATAAAAACAATTATGATTTTAGGACATTCTTTTAAGTTATGGCGCATTTTCTCTAGACGGCCGATATTAGGAGGGGGCCGATATAAGGAGCTTCCACCCTACATCATAGCACGAACTGAATATCTGACTTTACTTACCAGTACTTACACCAATGCTTGCTTTATGATCTTATTCCCTATCTAGCACTTATCGTCGTTAAGTAAGCACTTAGCAGCTAAGTAGGTAGTTCAATATCTATCGAGTGTAACTGCCATTGAAAGATATACTTATTTTAGATAGGTACCTAAGTTTAATGTCAAATAGATAAATTAAAACTTACGTTGAAAAGCGCGACAAATGCTTTGCTTCAGCCTCTGTTCTTGTGATCCATTGTTCATTATACAGACCGGTGCGAGCGGACGCGTGAGAGGACAACTAACTAGCTAACTAAGCTAGAAGTACCCCCGTGTCCCTCCATTTAAGCCATTACAAAATTTCAGTATTTTAATATAAATAACAGTTAAAAAATTGTTGTACAAAAATGTTTATACTACAACAATTTTACAGTACCAAAAAAAATTTCTGTACTGGAATTTAACAGTATCAAAATATATTTAAATGACGTCATACAGAAAAAAACTATACCGTTATTCATACCGGTAAACAGTCCCTGATTTCAAGTGTACTGGCTCCCACATTAATATTGCCGCAACAAAGCCAGAGCTGTTATGGCGGCAGATTTCACCTGTGGTGGTAGCTAGCCAGTCGGGCTCTAAAAAAGCCCTACCATCAACCAAGTAGAAGTAAAAATAGTTACCTATTCAATACTATCATGTTCCCGTGTAGTTTTTCACTGACAACTTAGAGATCACCCGGGACAAACATGTTAACTAAATTAAATTTTTCTTTACAATTATATTTTACTAATAGATATACGTCTTAATTAAGCCCATAGAAACACCATCAAAATTCCATAGCTACTTAACCTAATCTTACTTAGTATCGACGCGCGCGTTTGAAGGTAAAATATAAGGAGAATTAATGTCTTTTCCATGTCATTTATAAATCACCATGCCTTGTTCATTATATCTTATTAAATACACAATTTATGATATGTTATTAACAGACTTCAGTAATCTTCAGATTGTCTTTTTTTTATTGCAATGTGTAACAAGACGAGCAGATCGTACATCTGATGGTAAGCGCCACGTCTGCCCTTAGACAGTTCAGTGCCAAACAGTAACTAAGCAGTTACTGTCCGGCACCGCCCTGCGCCCGCTACACCGAGACGACAGTTATTAGGTCTCATATACCCAGTAATTTCACTAGCTTCAGTGCCCTTTCCCCGAAACACAGAAGTGCTTGACACACTTCTATTTCACGGGAAAATATCTGGCACTGCGGTGGTACCCACCTAGACGGCCTAGACACCTGGTATTAGGTGATAGTTACGAAGATAGGTACTGGCTCAATCACCACGCAGCAAACGCAGATTGGTGATCACAAACCCGATCTGTGTCCGAAAAAACCGACACAAAGTTGGCTCGACCCGGGAATTGAACCCAGGACCATGAGATCTACGCCCAGTACTTAAACGACTAGACCATCGAGGCGTAGTATCATCATCAGCCTATATACGTTCCCACTGCTGGGACACAGGCCTTATCTCAATTGTGAGACAGTGTGGGCCATACTCCACCACGCTGGCCTAGTATAGTCATAGTTAATTAAAACATATCATAAATAGTGCATCTAAATAAGATACATTAAACTACATGATGAAACCCAATCTCACTTTAAAACCAAAGGAACAAGGTTCAAATTCAACAAACCGTCGATTGTTTGACTAGTGTTGTCTCTTTCTTACCCTATATAGCTAATTAGGGTAAGTCCCAATAGATTTATACAGGGTTATTATTAATTACTGAACATATTAAAACATTTCTTACTATATAATAATACTACTATTATAAAGAGAAAAGATTTGATTGTTTGTTTGTATTGAATAGGCTCCAAAACTACTGAATCGATTTGAATAATTCTTGCACTGTTGGAAAGCTACTCTATCCCCGGTGAACATAGGGTACTTTTGATCCCAGAAATGTGGGGGGAAGAGGGGGGATATTTAAAAAAAGAAATTACGCGTGGGTGAAACGTTTATCCTTAACGTTTAACGGGCGGAAGGCTAGTAATAAAATAAACCAATACTTGACAATAAATTGATCTGGCCCCAAAGTAAGTTGTGTTATAAGTATGAGAAACTACCAACGTACAAAAATATTTACTAAATACAAATAAACATACAAACAAAAATTTTCACAACACATAATTATGTTTGTACTGGGTGAGATTCAAACCCACGACCATCACGGCCATAGTGCAGGGTAAAAGTGTAAGTCAACCTCATTTGTTTTATCTCTAATGAAGAAATTATTTTTTCTTAACAAATTAATAATAGCCCTATATTTACATCGGGATAGTCACTTAAAAATAGCTAAATTTTGTCACAGGAGAAAGTGTTTTAAACTCGTACATATAAGGTCGTTATTCGTACAACACTATTCTTAACCGACTTGCCATAAAATAAAGTTATAAATAACACCTTCCGCTATATACAGACCGACACTTACGCTCCCTATGACCAAGTTTAAGACGTAGTGACACCTATGTCAGTTTGTTCGTCACATTTTAGGAATCAAAAATTAAAATAGTGGCACTTATAAAAATGACTTATTTAGGGTTATATTATATAATAGCTGTAGCTGAAATCGGCTATATATACTATATTTATTATTAAATGCTTTCATTAGCCTGTTAAATTATAATTAAATACAAAATTAATATAAAATTTTTAAGCGAAAACGATCCAACTACGACTTTTGATTATATCAACTAATTTGAGTTCCGTAAATATAAAAAAGGCCGTTATTGACACATTGGTAACTAAATCGCATACGAAAAAAAGGTTCTTTCTTAATAAATAAAGTTATAATAAAACTTTTTTGTAATGAACGCAATATAGAAAGAAATAACCACTCATACGTCCACTGTAACCACAGTTACAGAGACCATATACCTCAGGACAGTCCGTGTAACTACAGTTACATTTTTAAGAATTCGCGCCCGCCGATTGTTTTTTTCTTTTTCTTATCGCTGTGGATGTTTATAGTCTGTAGTGTTGCTGGTTTTTGACGCTCTATGATATGTACCACACCTTATTTCAAGTGGAACATAACTTCGGCTCATGGCTACAAAAAAAATAAATTGTCAAGTTGCTTGTTGTTTTTGTGGATCAGTGCGCGAGTGACTCCAGCTATTTTATTCGAGAAATCATGCCGTAAGGAATAAAATATTATTGTTTTGTATATCAAAATATTTATAATCTTACATATTTTCATATTTTATAACATTATGTGCGATTCCAGTCCGTTTTTAAGTAAAAATTTGGATTAAAAATAGGTCGGTGACTCTGTGTTTTTATTAGTGAATATTTGGAAGATCTAAAAAAGTTCTTATATTATATCGTAATTAAATGTTTTAATATGAAAACTTATTAATATTATAGCCTGGTTATTACCATACTTTCTTGAAATATTCCATATTTTAATCTGGATTAGACAATTTACCATACGTGAACTTCGATTTCACAGATCATGTAGCTTTAGTTTTTATTTTATTTGTAATATTATTAAGATGATTTATAATGGGATTTTGGTTTCAAATGAAAGGCCATTAAATTACCTAAAACCCAAAATTGTTTTAATATTGTAAACGTCAAAAATATCTAATAAAAAAAATATTTAAATTGAAAACTAGGACAAAATTAGCATTTCTTAAAGTTCACTGTAAGATCATTAATAGAATATAATGTTAAATCAAACATAACTATTGCCTAAAAATCGTCAACTAATGAGCCTTTCATTAGTATTTTTCATTTTGCGATATTTGAGTTATTTACTGAGTAATAAGCATTTATTTAGCATACGTCTCCTATCGATTTTATTTTGCGCGTATCACGTGACTCGCGGACTGTCCTGACAACCTAGCGAAACGCGCACGGACGTTTGAGTGGTTAAAAAAGGTTTTTTGGCTCTTACAGTATACAAAATAGAGGTTCGTTCGAAAATAACCTAAAAATAATAATTTTTGGTTCGTAATTTGAACCCACGACTTCGGCACTATTTTTACTATTTTAGGTTTTTATACATACTTCGTGTTTTTTAGTCGTTGTTTACCCGCAGCAGAACGCTTCACCTTTAGTAGTACTAGGGATTTATGCAAGTAATTTTTTTTTTAATTTTTTTTCCACAATTTTTTTTTAACCTTTCCTTGATTTTTTTTTAAAGTTTGATCGGTAAATTGAAACCAAATGTTAATAAATAGTAAATTATCATATTTTTGATAAACGCGAAGGGCAATGACCCCGACTGGTAACCGTCCGCGACGCAGCTAGTACTATTGGTTCGAGTTTCGTCTATCATAATCGTAAAACTTTTGATTTGACTAAAAAAAAACTTTATTAATCTTTTTTACTACTAAGATAGAATCATTTTACTGCGGGAAAACAACGACTAAAAAGTAACGCTGTATAGTCAACTGACTTGAAAAAGTCAAAAATTGGATCGTCATCACTTAATTCAAATTCAATATATTATATAAAAATATATTTCGCAAAATTTCCAGAGGTTCTCAAACTGGCCCATGCCTGTTTCTCGGGAACCTTTGAAATAAAAACTAAAGTGAATACAAAGGCATCACATACGTGTCGCGCGGCGTGTCCCCCCGGCCCAGTGTTCAGGGCGAGGGTGAGGGTGTGCGTGAGGGTGCGTCGGTCTGCGTGGCGCGGTCGGCGTGAGGGCGTCGCGCGCGCCGGCGCCGCCGCTACGAGGGCGGGGGAGCTCCCCCGCGGGACGCTTCCTCGCGCTGCTTGCTGATGTACACCTATAGGACAGACGTATCTTGCTTACATATTTTTACCAGGTGGTAGGTTCCTGTACTGGGCCATCTAGATGGGTATAGTCTGACCAAGAATATAAAAACCCTGCTCTGGAGGCGCCACATTAGCTGTGGTTATAGCAACACTTGGTTGCTATAGTTATACTCGCAAATAACTCACAATATCCAATAGTAACAAGGCCCGGTTGACAATTGACATCAAACTTTGACAGAATAATAATGAATGACATCTTATTGTTTTTTTATTTGATTGTTACCACTTGAAGAGCTTCTTCGAGCCTATGATTTCAGTGTAACTGGCTCCTACATAAATATTGCCGAAACACAGACAAAGCCAAGCAGATTTTACATGCGATTTAAAGCCTACATATACAGTCGTGGTCAACTAATTAGGGACACTCTATCACTTAAACATAAGATCGTACATTCAGTGCGAAAAAAAATATTCTACGAGGCTTTGAAGCTTGTACCTATTGATAACAATTAATTTGACTAGTATTCTAAATATTTTAGGGCCAGGAAAGAAAATAGCAGGTGGCCATCAATTTTATTTTAAATAAAAAAAATCATTGCCCTTTCACACAATAGAATTATTGATGGACAACTAATTAGGGACACGTAAAACTTTAAGTGTAAATATGAATAAGCTGGTAATTATTTAAGTATTTATTACATAAAAAGTCTTCATTCATAAATATAGAATACAAAACATATCATTAAACCTATTTTTTATAATCAATATGGTTGTCTTTATTAGCTATATAACCATTTGACATCGGCGCGACATCACTGCAATCAAATTATTACAGGTGTCTAAAGAAATATTATTCCAAACACCTTGAAATGTCCCGTAAAGCTGACTTTTACTGGCAGTATGTTTAGCTGCAACTGTTTTCTTTGCTTTATACCATAAGTGCTCTATCGGGTTTGGGTCTGGGCTGCTTGCGGGCTAATCTAGTACCGTCACTGACTGTTGCGCTAGGCATGATTTCACAGAGTGCGCGGTATGTTTTCGGTCGTTGTCGTGTTTAAACCGTCCAATAGACTGGTAAGACTTCTTCAGCATACTATAGCATCGTTTCCTTCAATACTCCTTTGCATTGGAATTGATCAAGTTTACTTTCAATCATTTTATAGATCCTACTCCATGTCCAAAAAAACAGCCCGTTGGCGTTTGCAAGGAAGTATGGACATTGGACTGTTGCTCAATGGAGAAATTCGCGGTTTTCTGACGAGACCAGTATAAATCTTATTTCATTCGATGGCTGACAATACAGAAAATACGTGCAATGACATAAAAAGTCCGAAATTAATCCAAAGTACACGAAATAGCATGTGAAACATGGAGGCGACAATATTCAATTTTGGGGCTGTTTTTTTAGACATGGAGTGGGGCCTATAAAAATAATTGAAAGTAAACTTGATCAATTCCAATACAAAAGAATATTGAAGGAAACTATGCTATAGTATGCTGAAGAAGTCTTACCAGTCTATTGGACGGTTTAAACACGACAACTACCGAAAACATACCGCGCACTCTGTTAAATCGTGCCTAGCGCAACAGTCAGTGTTGGTAGTAGAATGGCCCGCAAACAGCACAGACCTATAAACCCGATAGAGCACTTATGGTATGAAGCGAAGAAGAAAGTGCAGCTCAACGTACTGTCACTAAAAATAAGCTGTTTGGAATAATATTTCTTTGGAAACCTGTAATAATTTGATTGCATCGATACTGCGTTGATGTCAAATGGTCATAACCAACAAAAACAACCATACTGGGTATTAAAAAAAAAGTTTAATGATTTGTTTTGTATTCTATTTTGATTATTGAAAACTTTTTATGTCCTAAACACTTCAATAATTGCCATTTACTAATATTTACAGTTAAAATTGTACGTGTCCCTAATTAGTTGTCCATCCATAAAGTCAATGATGTGTAAGTGGCAAGGTTTTATATAATAAAATAATATTGATCTCAACTAGCTATTAGCTTTCCTGGCCTTTAAATATTTGGAATACTAACCAAATTACTTGTTATGAATTACTATAAGCTTCAAAGCCTCATAGAGATTTTTTTTTCAGACTTGAGGGACGATCTTGTGTTTTAGTCATATAGCGTCCCTAATTAGTTGACCACGACTGTATCTCTCGAATCTCACAAAATTACTGGGGTATATGAGACCTAATAACTGTCGTCTCGGTGTAGCGGGCGCAGGGCGGTGCCAGACAGTAACTGCGTAGTTACTGTTTGGCACTGAACTGTCTAAGGACAGACGTGGCGCTTACCATCAGGTGTACGATCTGCTAGTCTTGTTACACATTGCAATAAAAAAATCAATAATATTTTAATTTTGCATTAATATATACCTGCAGCAGCCGATACTTGCTGACGGAGAGGTGTTTGAGATGCGGCTGCATCCTCTCTTCACCGAGCGCGAACGTGAACGCCACCATACAGAATACTGCTGCTTTGCGCACCGCTGAGTTCTGGTGATCCGCCAGCTGTGGAAGAAAATATAATTTACAGCTACCGTTTTGATCTCAACAGGTGGCACCACTAACCAATTTTTTAATGTGTTTAAAGGAAGAAAGAAGATACACTTATTAGCCAAGACAATAGGTAAAAACATTACTAACAGACAAAAGTAGCTTAAAATATAAAAAAATTAGATAGACACAGGCCAACACAATTCTTGCCTCAGCATATTATGCTGCTGTAACATCTCATGAATAATAAAAGATTTACGTCAATGTTCATAAATAAAAATGAATTGCTGTTCGTTAGTCTCGTTAAAACTCAAGAGCGGCTGAACCGATTTGACTAATTTTAGTTTTGAAATATTCGTGGAAAGGTTTAAACGACGAGAAAATTGAAAAAATTGCGAGAAAAATTACTAAAGTAAGTGATACGAAGTTCGCCGGGTCAGCTAGTAAATAAATAAACAGTGACAAGTGAATCATAACTTTAAACGGATAAAATCGCGATACCGTGTCTGCCCCATTGCTCAACTCGATTGCTCAACTGGTTGAGCAGTTGAGCATTAGGACATAGTTTGTATTACCGAATATTTTATGCTCTATAGCTCAACTATTTATTGCTCAACTCCCGATCAATAGACAATGCTTTCTTACCTTCACTTGTTTCCCCGACGTTCATTTGTTTCCCCGACATTCATTTGTTTTTCAGAATTTGGGTTCCATCATGGAACTGTATCATGGTACTAGTGTCAAAGAACCTATTTTTTAACTCTCGGTTTAAAGCGGAACGAGTGGGAAATAAATAGTTCCAATCGTCACCACTTGGGACGAACGAAACGTTTTTTTTTCCACTTGTACCCGGTGGGGGGACGACCGGGAATAAACCCACGTACTTAGCTGAGCAATTTTAGTTGAGCAGTGGGTATGACCCTCTGCTCAACTTTATGGAGTTGAGCAATCTAGTTGAGCAGTGGGGAAGAAACGCGCGATACCGTGGGCACTGAATAAGATGTTGTTTATACCTGTCCGACCCCCTCCATGAGCTGCGACACGATGTCGTCGGTGAGCTCGTGCGCGCGCGCCTTGGCCACCTCGGCCGCCAGCTTCAGCGCGCACAGCGACGTGGGGTACCCGCGCGTGCGGATCACCGGCTTCAGCAGGGCCAGCACCTAAGGAACGAGCTTCATTATACCCGAAGCTGATCATTGATTGATTGACCTGAAGTGAGGAACTTCCCTTTACCTACCCATCTCCCCGTCCGTCAAGGTGGGAAACCCACCTGTATTGGTCGTATCCAGCCATGGGCTCGGGGTGGGGCAGCCACGGGTCCAAAATGGGGCAGCCATAGGCCCAGGGTGGAGCAGAAGTATAAAATAATATGTAACTAGCAAACTATACTCGCGCCAGGGTGGGGCATTTGCCCT
Organism: Mecyna flavalis; assembly: GCA_949319885.1. Classification (NCBI taxonomy): domain Eukaryota; kingdom Metazoa; phylum Arthropoda; class Insecta; order Lepidoptera; family Crambidae; genus Mecyna; species Mecyna flavalis. Next base: position 7,478,242 of record OX439420.1, on the reverse strand, counting down.
ACTCTGCCCCACCGTGGCTACGCCCATGGCACCTGTGACCCTTTAGTGATCACTTACCATCAGGTCTAAAAATACGTCTGAAGTAAGTAAAGTAACGTTAAATAAAACAGGAAATGTTACCAAAGTTACTTAAAAAGTAATGTCAAATAAAATTGCATTTTGTCCTTATAACCCACCAAATAGACATAAACTGTTAGATAGACGTATGCAATGCCTAGGAAATAATTAGGCCCACCTGGCCAATCATGTATAGGGCACTTAGTCACTTACTTCCTCCATCATAGGCTATACTAAAGAGACCTCGTTCCTGTGAAGAAACAGGCCTCTTTGTATTTAGAAAACCTAACCTAAGTCTAGTGCATCGATCCAATGCACCAACTACCACATTTCCCTCCCAGCTATGTATAGTTTCAGAAACACGCAACGCTAGCGCGATGCAGAATCCCCTACTAACCTGAGCAGCGGGCAGAGCGTGTGCTATATGCGGCATCCCAGCGTCCACCGCCCTCATGACTTCTTTATTCAGAGCTCCGTACGCGTTGATCAGCTTTAGTAAGATGAGGTCAAAGTAATCTAGCCACTGTGGCCTGGTCTCTGGCCGTCGGCACAGCCATATGAGCACTTTGACGGCTTCGGCGGCGGCCCGTTCGTTGGCGGTCCCCCATCCGGAGGACTGTTGGGCGTTCGATGTGTTTTCAGAGTTTTCTTTGTCACCTGAGTTCTCTTCGATTGTTAGAGCTGCGAGGGCCACTCGTACTATATTTCTGTAAATAAGTATGTATTTAAGAAACTTGATTACAACCGTTGACGAGCCGTTTGGTGTAATGGTTGAGAGATCGGCTATTACACCAAGGGTCGCGCGGGTCCGATTCCCGCACGGTACAAACATTTGTGTGCATGAACATGTTTGTTTGTATCGGTCTGGGTGTTTCTATGTATAATATGTATGTATTTACATAAAAAAGTATATATGTAATGTTTATCCGTTGTCTAGCACCCATAGTACAAGCTATGCTTAGTTTGGGGCTAGATGGCGCTGTGTGAATAATGTCCAGGGATATTTATTATTATTATTTATTTATTAACCCCATAGGAGAGAAACTATCACATTTCTGTGGGATGACTTCGCATGGTCGCATAGGGCAAAGCCGTGGGCGGAAAACTAGTATAATGTTATAATTATGTAGGTATATGTATGCGCAAGAGTAGTGTCTCGTATTGTATGAGAGTCACTATTAATAAAACGACCGTGTGGATTCAAACAACAGACTGACAGACGACTTTATTCAGAAACAGGGTTGCCAACTTGGCAACTTGGTTACTTGTTACTTTTATGAGGAAAATACAATCATAGACTAATATATTATATTACAAAATTTTGATATCTTTTATATATAATATTAATAGTCACCATAAATAACTATTTTCACTTTAATGACTCGTCCCTATTAACTCCCAAAAAAGAGACCATTTGGGGCTAGGGAAAAAATACGTTTCGTCCAATTACCCACTAAACTTCCCTGGACTTCCCTTTCTACCCAATTGGGATGAGCTAGTTCCAGCCTATTGGCTACTTTAACCAGCCCACTCTCATTCCTAGTCTAGTGCATCGATCCAATGCACAAACCTCTCTCCCACAACTCCACCTATATACACCTCCATAGAATCGTGTCGCAAGCGCGATGCAGGATTACTCACTTGAAGTACTCGATGGGCTTCCTGCAGTCTCCGTACTTGAGGACTTCGTGCGTGGCCAGTAGGAGCCTTTCCCACTGCTCCGCTGGGGCTTGGGAGACGTCTAGCTTGCATAGGGCTTCTAGGACTTCTTGCTCTCGGAGACCGGCTAAGGGATAGTTAATATTCATTTTATTTTCTTTATTTAGGAAAAATACAGCTGTTTTATAATACATGACATTTAACAGTAACTTAAATAACACATCAGCAATTTAAATTTTCCACTACAATTTTATACGTATAATTTCGTTATTTATCATACATTACTTATGAGCTAAAAGAAACATGCAAAACACAATATTAAAGTTAAAAAGAAACAACAATAGGTAAATAAAATAAAGAGTGTTTACTTAAAAGACCGTAATTTTAAGATGAGTTACCAAAAAATTAAAACATAATGTCAGCAAGCTTGCCAAATGCGGATTGGTTATCACAAACCCGAATTGCGTCCGAAAAACCAACAACCAACCAACCAAGTTTTTGTTCTACCCGGGAATTTAACCCGTGACCCCATGATCATGGCCAAGCAATGACGTTCAATATACAACTAGACACCTAATCTCTAAGAAAAATTCCTCAAAAAACGTCCGAGTGGCTTTGACACTGATGACATTAACACATTCGTTCAAATTAACACCTTATCTCGTGGCATTTAGTGTTTAATGTCAATTGTATACAACTAAACGAAAACTCTGCCCAATAGTCGGGTGGGCAGACTTTTGCTTCGGACAATATTTGAGCGTGATTGTGAGTCTAGTTTTTTAATTGAACGTCATTGTGGCCAAGTCAAAAATTCAAAATCAAATTAGTGAAACCAATTTCGGATATACTATGACCAAACTATGACTGAGTAATATTTAGTGAGAGAAAGCCCAAATTTCGATCCGATCCGGGACTTAAACCCTGGCGTGGCAGTAGCAAGAGTGCGACCCAATAGCTAATGGAACACGTACGTATTGAAAGCTGTACACGTGCTATAGCAACCTTCTCCTCTGGACACAGCTAGTAATATAATCAAAGTAGGTCTTAAGTTAGGATATTGTAAAATAAATACCAATTAATGACTTACATTTAGTGATGATAAATCCATTTTCGTCAGTTTCATATGGCTTCATTTTATCACGACCCAAGGGACTCGAGTTGTAGTCCCTGCAGACAAAATATACATCATTTTTGACGTGACAACGTCTTATAATTTATACTATACTATTCAAGAGTATTTACAAGACAAGACATTATGATAGATTATAATATTATGGTCAATAATTTAATGTCACTGATTAGGGTCCTCTTCTCTTCTAATTTGCTGTGCCCGACAGGGTCCAAAATGTTCGCATAGTTCTAAGAAACTTCTACCTAACATCTCTGTATTATACAATTTTGGAATGCAATAAATAAATAAATAATTCGATGGAGCCGGCTGCACGCACGAAAAAACATGACGTCATGCGGCGTTCCAGTGCAAGCGAGAGCGCGGAACGAGCGAAAAAGAGGCACAATTTCTTATGACGTTGTCACGTTCAACTATCGTCAGTAAACCGGCTTTACAGACAACCGATTATTTTTATAAATTCGTTTGTACCGAGCGGAGATTAAACCACTAACACACAAACCACCTTATCCATCGAATCAGTCTTCAACTAAAATTTCAAGTGTTATTGTTGTTTTTTTCAATTGTAATCTCTAATCTTGCCAGCATTTACAATGGTCCCCTGGCCTGAAGCTAGTGGTACAAAGTGGGCTCACCCGTGCGCCTGGCCGTAGTCCATCCGGTGACCGTGGGCCACGGCCGGCACTGGGGAAGATTCTTTCGTACTGTGGGCTTCCTCCGAACTGTCCGCCGATGCCGCGCGAGCCATCGCCTCGCTATACAAATAATTATATTTTATTAAGTTTTTGACCGCCTCCGTGAAACAGTGGCTTAGCCGCTCGGGTATAAAACCCGGAGGTCGTGGGTTCGATTCCCGTCTAGGGTCTGGTTGGTGGTAGGGCTATTTCAGAGTCCGACTGGCTAGCTACCACCCCACAGGTGAAATCTGCCGCCATAATAGCTCTGGCTGTGTTCCGGCAGTATTAATGTAGGAGCCAGTACACTTGAAATCAAAGGCTCGAAGATCAGATGAGCCTACCAGTCTGGCAGCACATTGAGCGACGCTTCCTGGTTAAGTGTCCCTCATTGGAATAAGCCGCAGTGGCCGCTTACGATCAGGTAGGCTGCGTGTGTGTCTGCTAGCTGACTTCGTGTAAAAAAAAATGTTTTTATTATTAATCCATAGGCTAGTAAATAGATCCATGAATACCATAACCTGGCTTGGTTAATCTACTTTTTTCCGTTTGTTCCGGCTAAGGTCAAAGACCATCTTTCCAAGTCTTTGGTTACATTTTTAAAATGTTTTTAACATAAAAAAACACTTTTTTGAAATTGTCTTTGTGATGTTTTACCATTGTTTCTGTAGTCTATGATTATTTTGTCTATGGGCGCCATGTCGGTCGTCAGAACGTCAGTCGTTAATAAACAGTTTATGCTAACTTGTGTTTGCCTCATATAATTTCAATGCCTATTAATTTATCAGAACCCTTAGCCAGGCGCGGGTAGATGAAATTTTTCATTGGTTTTCGCCGGTATCACAACTACATAAGGTTCAAATTATGGTGGTCACTATTTGGCCACTGCCTGGCTAAGGGATAAAATACTGTAGGTATGTAAAATGTGTACTTACGCATTGTAATGTCCGTTGGGCACCCCATTATGTCCTTTATTGGACAGCGTGACGTCTGACATCTGACTGATTCCTGAGTCTTTGCTCGACATATGATTGCCGCACTCCGCTGGAATAAATAAATAAATAAATAATTATATAAATAAATCTCTGGACATTACTCACACAGCGCCATCTAGCCCCAAACTAAGCATTAGCTTGTGCTATGGGTGCTAGACAACGGATAAACATTACTTATATATGTTTTTTTGTAAATACATACATATTATACATAGAAACAAACAGACATGTTCATGCACACAAATGTTTGTACCGTGCGGGGATCGAACAAAGTATGACAAAATAATTATGAATATATTATAAAGAAAAGTAAATACATAGTTGAAGACCTTCTTTTTCGTTTAGGTATTAAATAAATAGTTGTTGAAAAGTCAAATGTTTCTTTTGTTATGAAAATGTGTACGTACCGTTAGCATGTTGAGCGGTGTAGGTGTGTATCTCGGTGGTGGTCTTCCGTATGCGAGAATACACGTCCTCAGCTGTTCCAGAGTTGCTAGTGCTGCTGACCGTACGCAGTGGGCTGTCGCTACCTGCTGTGATAACAGATTAAATAATAATATACCTTACTTATGTAATTACATTGTAGGGAAAACTACACAAGTTGATAACTGATTTAGAAATATTTTGATAGAGGGAAAAGGCTACGCCTCAGTCAGATTTATTCGACTGTGGCGTGAAAAGAGATTGAGAAAAAATTGAAAGTTCCAGGTTTCAGTTTTTATAGTTCGTAAAATGTAAGATGATACGCGGTACAGCTGTCATCGAAGACACGCCAATAATATTTAATAATTTTTCACTTTCAAAACCACGCTTGCCTAGACGAGCCCAAAAACCAAAACCCCCGGGATGTGTCCCAAAAAAATCAAAATAAAAGCTCGACCCGCGGACTAAACCCGAAATCTCGGATCATCCAATTGGTCTAGTTCACTTGTTAAGGGCCACGTGTATCTGATGGTATAACCCGACCATTAAAACAAAAAACCTCGCCATACTGCGGAAAAATATTGAAACTAATTTCTTCAAGTAGCAACAATCAAATAAAAAAACAATAAGATGTCATTCATTATTATTCTGTCAAAGTGTGACGTCAATTGTCAACCGTGTCTTGTTACTATTGGATATTGAGAGTTATTTGAGTATAACCATAGCAACCAAGTGTTGCTATAACCATAGCTAATGTGGCGCCTCCAGAGCAGGTCTTTTATTTTCTTGATCAGGCTATAAAATCTGCCACTCACTGCTGGAAGTCCTTCTGACGTGCTGTTGTACCACTCCGTTAACCAGAGACTGCGTTTCCGCCGGCAGTTCGCTCATCAACGCCGTGAACTGGAACCAATCATGATGACGATTATCACTTGATCATCTTTTTTTTATACTAGTTCAGTTGGCAGATAGACACGCAGCCCACCTGATGGTAAGCGGCCACTGCGGCCTATTCCATTGAGGGACGCTTCACCAGGAAGCGTCGCTCAATGTGCTGCAGACTGTGCGCTCATCTGATCTTCGAGCCTCTGATTTTAAGTGTACTGGCTTCCACATTAATGCGGCGGCAGATTTCACCTGTGGGGGTGGGAGCTAGCCAGTCAGACTCTGAAAGGTGGCGGTCATCTGGTTTTATAGTTACAGAGGCTGACAATTTTCAAGCTCGTTACCAGTGATACAAGCCTGAATTGATTTGGGAACCTTTGAAAATTGTGGGAACTTATTTTTCTTTTGTATTTTTAACCGCTCACGCAATAAACAGGGTTCTTTGAATCAGATTATAAAAGGCGCTAATAAAAGTGTTATACGTTTTTGGAACATTTTAAATATTTTTAAAAATTTCTGTTATGTATATTTTCTATTTATAAAAACAGTAACGTTTTTAAAGGAATAATCTTGAGAGCTTATTGTGTGCGATGGGATTGTACTCTGGGATTGTACTGGGAGGCCAGGGGTCGGCAACCTTTTAAGTCGGAAGAGCCATGGATAACCATTACAATCAATCAATTAATCAAAACTATCTTTATTCACATAGGCATTCACAGAAGCACTTACGAATCGTCAAAAACTAAAACATTCAAGTATTATAGTAGTTTACATAAAAATACATAATATACTCGTATATTTCGATATATACGGTATACTAATAAATATACATAGATGTAATGCGATTCTACCACCGGTTTTTTTACAAATTTATTATAATACTAGCCTTCCACCCGCTGCTTCGCCCGCGTGAACTATAGGACGTTATCCCGCGGGAATATCTTTATAAAATGTAGCCTATGTGTTATTCTGATGTATGAGCTATAATATTGTAAAGTTTCATGAAAATCTATCCAGTAGTTTTTGTGTGAAAGAGTAACAAACATACTCACAAACTTTCGCCTTTATAATATTAGTAAAATATTTACAACAATTTTAAGTTTTTAGACGGCCACAATAATTTTCTCGCGTATTTTTATTAAAGTGTTTTGATAAAGAGCCTCAAGTGTGTGTGAACTCACCGGCACTGGATTGCAGTCGTAGAGGCAGGCCAGCGCTCTCCTGGCGGCCAGGCGCACGTCGGCCGCGCGCGGATCACTCGCTACTAGGTTTTGGCTGAAGCTTAGACTAAGTGTGTGTGAACTCACCGGCACTGGATTGCAGTCGTAGAGGCAGGCCAGCGCTCTCCTGGCGGCCAGGCGCACGTCGGCCGCGCGCGGATCACTCGCTACTAGGTTTTGGCTGAAGCTTAGACTAAGTGTGTGTGAACTCACCGGCACTGGATTGCAGTCGTAGAGGCAGGCCAGCGCTCTCCTGGCGGCCAGGCGCACGTCGGCCGCGCGCGGATCACTCGCTACTAGGTTTTGGCTGAAGCTTAGACTAAGTGTGTGTGAACTCACCGGCACTGGATTGCAGTCGTAGAGGCAGGCCAGCGCTCTCCTGGCGGCCAGGCGCACGTCGGCCGCGCGCGGATCACTCGCTACTAGGTTTTGGCTGAAGCTTAGACTAAGTGTGTGTGAACTCACCGGCACTGGATTGCAGTCGTAGAGGCAGGCCAGCGCTCTCCTGGCGGCCAGGCGCACGTCGGCCGCGCGCGGATCACTCGCTACTAGGTTTTGGCTGAAGCTTAGACTAAGTGTGTGTGAACTCACCGGCACTGGATTGCAGTCGTAGAGGCAGGCCAGCGCTCTCCTGGCGGCCAGGCGCACGTCGGCCGCGCGCGGATCACTCGCTACTAGGTTTTGGCTGAAGCTTAGACTAAGTGTGTGTGAACTCACCGGCACTGGATTGCAGTCGTAGAGGCAGGCCAGCGCTCTCCTGGCGGCCAGGCGCACGTCGGCCGCGCGCGGATCACTCGCTACTAGGTTTTGGCTGAAGCTTAGACTAAGTGTGTGTGAACTCACCGGCACTGGATTGCAGTCGTAGAGGCAGGCCAGCGCTCTCCTGGCGGCCAGGCGCACGTCGGCCGCGCGCGGATCACTCGCTACTAGGTTTTGGCTGAAGCTTAGACTAAGTGTGTGTGAACTCACCGGCACTGGATTGCAGTCGTAGAGGCAGGCCAGCGCTCTCCTGGCGGCCAGGCGCACGTCGGCCGCGCGCGGATCACTCGCTACTAGGTTTTGGCTGAAGCTTAGACTAAGTGTGTGTGAACTCACCGGCACTGGATTGCAGTCGTAGAGGCAGGCCAGCGCTCTCCTGGCGGCCAGGCGCACGTCGGCCGCGCGCGGATCACTCGCTACTAGGTTTTGGCTGAAGCTTAGACTAAGTGTGTGTGAACTCACCGGCACTGGATTGCAGTCGTAGAGGCAGGCCAGCGCTCTCCTGGCGGCCAGGCGCACGTCGGCCGCGCGCGGATCACTCGCTACTAGGTTTTGGCTGAAGCTTAGACTAAGTGTGTGTGAACTCACCGGCACTGGATTGCAGTCGTAGAGGCAGGCCAGCGCTCTCCTGGCGGCCAGGCGCACGTCGGCCGCGCGCGGATCACTCGCTACTAGGTTTTGGCTGAAGCTTAGACTAAGTGTGTGTGAACTCACCGGCACTGGATTGCAGTCGTAGAGGCAGGCCAGCGCTCTCCTGGCGGCCAGGCGCACGTCGGCCGCGCGCGGATCACTCGCTACTAGGTTTTGGCTGAAGCTTAGACTAAGTGTGTGTGAACTCACCGGCACTGGATTGCAGTCGTAGAGGCAGGCCAGCGCTCTCCTGGCGGCCAGGCGCACGTCGGCCGCGCGCGGATCACTCGCTACTAGGTTTTGGCTGAAGCTTAGACTAAGTGTGTGTGAACTCACCGGCACTGGATTGCAGTCGTAGAGGCAGGCCAGCGCTCTCCTGGCGGCCAGGCGCACGTCGGCCGCGCGCGGATCACTCGCTACTAGGTTTTGGCTGAAGCTTAGACTAAGTGTGTGTGAACTCACCGGCACTGGATTGCAGTCGTAGAGGCAGGCCAGCGCTCTCCTGGCGGCCAGGCGCACGTCGGCCGCGCGCGGATCACTCGCTACTAGGTTTTGGCTGAAGCTTAGACTAAGTGTGTGTGAACTCACCGGCACTGGATTGCAGTCGTAGAGGCAGGCCAGCGCTCTCCTGGCGGCCAGGCGCACGTCGGCCGCGCGCGGATCACTCGCTACTAGGTTTTGGCTGAAGCTTAGACTAAGTGTGTGTGAACTCACCGGCACTGGATTGCAGTCGTAGAGGCAGGCCAGCGCTCTCCTGGCGGCCAGGCGCACGTCGGCCGCGCGCGGATCACTCGCTACTAGGTTTTGGCTGAAGCTTAGACTAAGTGTGTGTGAACTCACCGGCACTGGATTGCAGTCGTAGAGGCAGGCCAGCGCTCTCCTGGCGGCCAGGCGCACGTCGGCCGCGCGCGGATCACTCGCTACTAGGTTTTGGCTGAAGCTTAGACTAAGTGTGTGTGAACTCACCGGCACTGGATTGCAGTCGTAGAGGCAGGCCAGCGCTCTCCTGGCGGCCAGGCGCACGTCGGCCGCGCGCGGATCACTCGCTACTAGGTTTTGGCTGAAGCTTAGACTAAGTGTGTGTGAACTCACCGGCACTGGATTGCAGTCGTAGAGGCAGGCCAGCGCTCTCCTGGCGGCCAGGCGCACGTCGGCCGCGCGCGGATCACTCGCTACTAGGTTTTGGCTGAAGCTTAGACTAAGTGTGTGTGAACTCACCGGCACTGGATTGCAGTCGTAGAGGCAGGCCAGCGCTCTCCTGGCGGCCAGGCGCACGTCGGCCGCGCGCGGATCACTCGCTACTAGGTTTTGGCTGAAGCTTAGACTAAGTGTGTGTGAACTCACCGGCACTGGATTGCAGTCGTAGAGGCAGGCCAGCGCTCTCCTGGCGGCCAGGCGCACGTCGGCCGCGCGCGGATCACTCGCTACTAGGTTTTGGCTGAAGCTTAGACTAAGTGTGTGTGAACTCACCGGCACTGGATTGCAGTCGTAGAGGCAGGCCAGCGCTCTCCTGGCGGCCAGGCGCACGTCGGCCGCGCGCGGATCACTCGCTACTAGGTTTTGGCTGAAGCTTAGACTAAGTGTGTGTGAACTCACCGGCACTGGATTGCAGTCGTAGAGGCAGGCCAGCGCTCTCCTGGCGGCCAGGCGCACGTCGGCCGCGCGCGGATCACTCGCTACTAGGTTTTGGCTGAAGCTTAGACTAAGTGTGTGTGAACTCACCGGCACTGGATTGCAGTCGTAGAGGCAGGCCAGCGCTCTCCTGGCGGCCAGGCGCACGTCGGCCGCGCGCGGATCACTCGCTACTAGGTTTTGGCTGAAGCTTAGACTAAGTGTGTGTGAACTCACCGGCACTGGATTGCAGTCGTAGAGGCAGGCCAGCGCTCTCCTGGCGGCCAGGCGCACGTCGGCCGCGCGCGGATCACTCGCTACTAGGTTTTGGCTGAAGCTTAGACTAAGTGTGTGTGAACTCACCGGCACTGGATTGCAGTCGTAGAGGCAGGCCAGCGCTCTCCTGGCGGCCAGGCGCACGTCGGCCGCGCGCGGATCACTCGCTACTAGGTTTTGGCTGAAGCTTAGACTAAGTGTGTGTGAACTCACCGGCACTGGATTGCAGTCGTAGAGGCAGGCCAGCGCTCTCCTGGCGGCCAGGCGCACGTCGGCCGCGCGCGGATCACTCGCTACTAGGTTTTGGCTGAAGCTTAGACTAAGTGTGTGTGAACTCACCGGCACTGGATTGCAGTCGTAGAGGCAGGCCAGCGCTCTCCTGGCGGCCAGGCGCACGTCGGCCGCGCGCGGATCACTCGCTACTAGGTTTTGGCTGAAGCTTAGACTAAGTGTGTGTGAACTCACCGGCACTGGATTGCAGTCGTAGAGGCAGGCCAGCGCTCTCCTGGCGGCCAGGCGCACGTCGGCCGCGCGCGGATCACTCGCTACTAGGTTTTGGCTGAAGCTTAGACTAAGTGTGTGTGAACTCACCGGCACTGGATTGCAGTCGTAGAGGCAGGCCAGCGCTCTCCTGGCGGCCAGGCGCACGTCGGCCGCGCGCGGATCACTCGCTACTAGGTTTTGGCTGAAGCTTAGACTAAGTGTGTGTGAACTCACCGGCACTGGATTGCAGTCGTAGAGGCAGGCCAGCGCTCTCCTGGCGGCCAGGCGCACGTCGGCCGCGCGCGGATCACTCGCTACTAGGTTTTGGCTGAAGCTTAGACTAAGTGTGTGTGAACTCACCGGCACTGGATTGCAGTCGTAGAGGCAGGCCAGCGCTCTCCTGGCGGCCAGGCGCACGTCGGCCGCGCGCGGATCACTCGCTACTAGGTTTTGGCTGAAGCTTAGACTAAGTGTGTGTGAACTCACCGGCACTGGATTGCAGTCGTAGAGGCAGGCCAGCGCTCTCCTGGCGGCCAGGCGCACGTCGGCCGCGCGCGGATCACTCGCTACTAGGTTTTGGCTGAAGCTTAGACTAAGTGTGTGTGAACTCACCGGCACTGGATTGCAGTCGTAGAGGCAGGCCAGCGCTCTCCTGGCGGCCAGGCGCACGTCGGCCGCGCGCGGATCACTCGCTACTAGGTTTTGGCTGAAGCTTAGACTAAGTGTGTGTGAACTCACCGGCACTGGATTGCAGTCGTAGAGGCAGGCCAGCGCTCTCCTGGCGGCCAGGCGCACGTCGGCCGCGCGCGGATCACTCGCTACTAGGTTTTGGCTGAAGCTTAGACTAAGTGTGTGTGAACTCACCGGCACTGGATTGCAGTCGTAGAGGCAGGCCAGCGCTCTCCTGGCGGCCAGGCGCACGTCGGCCGCGCGCGGATCACTCGCTACTAGGTTTTGGCTGAAGCTTAGACTAAGTGTGTGTGAACTCACCGGCACTGGATTGCAGTCGTAGAGGCAGGCCAGCGCTCTCCTGGCGGCCAGGCGCACGTCGGCCGCGCGCGGATCACTCGCTACTAGGTTTTGGCTGAAGCTTAGACTAAGTGTGTGTGAACTCACCGGCACTGGATTGCAGTCGTAGAGGCAGGCCAGCGCTCTCCTGGCGGCCAGGCGCACGTCGGCCGCGCGCGGATCACTCGCTACTAGGTTTTGGCTGAAGCTTAGACTAAGTGTGTGTGAACTCACCGGCACTGGATTGCAGTCGTAGAGGCAGGCCAGCGCTCTCCTGGCGGCCAGGCGCACGTCGGCCGCGCGCGGATCACTCGCTACTAGGTTTTGGCTGAAGCTTAGACTAAGTGTGTGTGAACTCACCGGCACTGGATTGCAGTCGTAGAGGCAGGCCAGCGCTCTCCTGGCGGCCAGGCGCACGTCGGCCGCGCGCGGATCACTCGCTACTAGGTTTTGGCTGAAGCTTAGACTAAGTGTGTGTGAACTCACCGGCACTGGATTGCAGTCGTAGAGGCAGGCCAGCGCTCTCCTGGCGGCCAGGCGCACGTCGGCCGCGCGCGGATCACTCGCTACTAGGTTTTGGCTGAAGCTTAGACTAAGTGTGTGTGAACTCACCGGCACTGGATTGCAGTCGTAGAGGCAGGCCAGCGCTCTCCTGGCGGCCAGGCGCACGTCGGCCGCGCGCGGATCACTCGCTACTAGGTTTTGGCTGAAGCTTAGACTAAGTGTGTGTGAACTCACCGGCACTGGATTGCAGTCGTAGAGGCAGGCCAGCGCTCTCCTGGCGGCCAGGCGCACGTCGGCCGCGCGCGGATCACTCGCTACTAGGTTTTGGCTGAAGCTTAGACTAAGTGTGTGTGAACTCACCGGCACTGGATTGCAGTCGTAGAGGCAGGCCAGCGCTCTCCTGGCGGCCAGGCGCACGTCGGCCGCGCGCGGATCACTCGCTACTAGGTTTTGGCTGAAGCTTAGACTAAGTGTGTGTGAACTCACCGGCACTGGATTGCAGTCGTAGAGGCAGGCCAGCGCTCTCCTGGCGGCCAGGCGCACGTCGGCCGCGCGCGGATCACTCGCTACTAGGTTTTGGCTGAAGCTTAGACTAAGTGTGTGTGAACTCACCGGCACTGGATTGCAGTCGTAGAGGCAGGCCAGCGCTCTCCTGGCGGCCAGGCGCACGTCGGCCGCGCGCGGGTCGCTCGCCAGCGCCGACACCTTCACCAGCGCGCGCCCTGCTACGCCTGTCGCTCCACCTGGGTAACAACGACAAGAGAATTCATAATACACTCACCAGCAATAAAACTTGGCCACTGGGCTTTTTTCATACAAACATGGTCACTTTAGCGTCTCATAGATAGAAAACTATTTGCAGCTGTGCACTGATTATTACGTCAATGGAGAGGCCAAACGCCCGATTAACAAATCACAGTTTCAAGAATTTACACTAACCGCTCAATTTTCTCAAAAAGGAAAAACAATAAACTGAACTCAACGCTCCATACGTCGTAGTATGGAGCGTTGAGTTCGGTTTATTGTTATGAAAAAAAACCCAGTCGCTAGGTTTTATTGCAGGTGAGTTTAGATGAAATAATAAGGGTCATAGTCATAACAATAGAATCGACGAGCCATTTGGTGTTATGGTCGAGAAGACGGCTATTACACCAGAGGTCGCGGGTTTGGTCCCCGCACGGTACAAACATTTGTGTGCATGTACATGTTTGTATCGGTCTGGATGTTTCTATGTATAATATGTATAACTGTATTTACAAAAAAAAAGTATAAAAGTAATTTTTATCCGTTGTCTAGCACCCATAGCACAAGCTAATGCTTAGTTTGGGGCTGGATGGCGCTGTGTGAATAATGTCCAGAGATATTTATTTATTTATAAGAACATACCATGCAACGCCACAGCCAGGCTGTTAGGAGTGCAGTAGTCATGCGCGAGGTCGGCCAGGAATCGAAGCGCTGCTACCTTCGTCTTCGTCGTGGGAGCCGTCGCGCCGTCTGCTAGGAACCTGCGGTAAACATACATTGGTTTATTATTTATTAGTAATGTAATGATGTAACTAGCTGTACGCTTTGGCTTCGTGAAGAAAAACATTGTTTTTTCGTAAAATATCTTTTATAAAAACCTTATCTTGATAAAATGAGCAACGGCTAACAACAGTTGTTCATGTGTGTGTCCAATATGACTCGTGTAAGAAAAATATATATTTTAATCTGTTTTTAGTTTCGATCTTCGATTAGATTTCGAAGGTGTAAATAAATTGTTACATTCTTTACGTAAGAACAAAACAAGAAAAATATTAGAAAAATACTAATCAGATTAAGAGATTAGCAATATTTAATCAAAAAATTAACCAATATTTTTTCGTTATAATATATTTTTAAATGCTTAATGGAATTTTTGTTCTGTTTATTTCTACTTTGCGTATCTTAGAACCTTTATATCCGTTTCTTTTCTTTACTTATAAGATTTGAGGTGATGTTTGACTATTGTAATAAATGATTTATCTATCTTATGTCCAAGGATATTTATTAAAGATATTTGATATTATATTGTTAACTTCTTCTTAACTACACAAAATATATTACCTGAATATGTTATGCAGCTGCAGCTCAGCGGGGAAGCACTCGTGGATCACGTCCAGCGTCTTCATGATCTTGCTCTGCACCGAGCCCAGGATGTCCGTGCCGAGTTTCATCAGCAACCTGACGACAAATATAATTATGTGAATATTAGACTATATACAAAATAAAAAGGGAAAAATAAAGTATCAGTCCTTTCAAAGGTTCTGCCAGAAAATCAGCCTTTACAAGTTGCGTCTTTTTCCAAATGACACAGCCGCATATGCTGAGGCATGAACCCTGTTGGCCTCTGTTTGTATGTTTGTCATGTTATCTTCTTCTGTATCAATATTGTCTATTCTTTGTTTTTTTTTTTTCTTGTTTTTGGCCAATAAATGTTTTTTCTTTCTTTCTTTCTTTAATGCCTTTAGTATTGAAATAGACCCATGCGGACCTGTGACCCATGCTGACCTGTGGTCCATGCGGACCTGCGACCCATGCGATGCCCTCACCTGAACATGAGCTGGTACAGCCAGTCCTTGAGCTGCTGCCAGTGCACCAGCAGCAGCTCGCAGACCGCGTCCAGCAGCAGCGAGAACACCTTCGTGTGTGCGTCCACGAACTTCTTGTAGTCCCCCATACCTGTGACCCATGCAGACCTATGGTCCATGCGGACCTGTGGTCCATGCAGACCTGTGGTCCATGCAGACCTGTGGTCCATGCGGACCTGCGACCCATGCAGACCTGCGGTCCATGCAGACCTGCGACCCATGCGATACCCTCACCTGAACATGAGCTGGTACAGCCAGTCCTTGAGCTGCTGCCAGTGCACCAACAACAGCTCACAGACCGCGTCCAGCAGCAGCGAGAACACCTTCGTGTGAGCGTCCACGAACATCTTGTTGAGGAGCTCGGTGAGGCGCTTTAGTTGCTCGTCGGTAAGGAGGCGGCCGCTGTTTAGGTAGTTCGCCTGGGGGAGAAGTTTTGGTAATTAATATTGTAACGCACATTAGGGACTCAAGACCTAACGCGACTCCTCGACCAATCGTAGCGTGCCACGCTCGTACCGTGCCGCGTCCGCCAATCGCAGCGCGTTATATATAAGAAATTTCTTATTACGAGAAAATAATGGCTTATTGACGAAAAAGCGATTTTAAGCAATACAGTATTAATATTTATCCAATTAAGTACCTTAAATACATTGTGCATGTAATATAGATCAATATGGCCCTTTATAGCATGCAATTTAAATGAATATTTTCGAAGATATTACAGATTTAAAATGCAGGGACATAGCGGTTGTGGCGGTACCGGTCGGGGGGCGGATGGATGAACGTTTGTTACTCTTTCACGTAAAAACTACTGAATTAATTTTAATGAAACTTAACAATAATATGGCTTATACATCAGAATAACACATAGGCTAGAATTTACAAGATATTTCCGCGGGATAACGTCCAATAGTTCACGCGGGCGAAGCCGTGGGCGGAAGGCTAGTGTATCTATCCTACTTCCTACTAATATTATAAATGCGAAAGTCATGTTTAGATGTTTGGATGTTTAGATGTTTGTAACTCAATCACGCCTAAACGGCTGAACGGATTTAGATGAAATTTGGCACACGTATAGTTTATAACACGGAATAGGACATAGGCTATAAAATTCCTACGGGAAACGTCTCATTCCCGCGGGAATTACAATTTTGAAACTACTGAACCGATTTAAATAATTCTTTCACTGTATGAAAGCTACACTATCCCCGGTGAACATAGGGTACTTTTGATCCTGGAAATGTGGGGGGAAGAAGGAGATATTTGAAAAGAGATTACGCGCGGGTGAAACCGCGGGCGGAAGGCTAGTAACACATAGGCTAGAATTTACATGATATTCCCGCGGGATAACGTCTTATAGTTCACGCGGGCGAAGCAGTGGGCGGAAGGCTAGTGTATCTATAAATAAATAAATAACCCCTACTCACCAAATGCGTGAGTCCGTCCTTCCTCTCAGTCCAGTGCGTGCAGGCGCACAGCGCTATGATGTCGTCGGGCGGCGGCGGCGGCGGCGGCGAGCCGCACTCCCAGCCCAGCCTGCTGGCCGAGCCCGACCAGGATACGCTCTGGAACAAATTATTAATAAATGATATTCAATGACGTTCAATATAGACTCCCATTCACGCTCAAATGTTGTCCGAAGCAAAAGTCTGCCCACGCAACTATTGGGCAGAGCTTCCGTTTAGTTGTATACAATTGACATTAAACACTAACTGCCACGAGATAAGGTGTTAATTTGAACGAATGTGTTAATGTCATCTGTGTCAACGCCGCTCGGACATTTTTTGAAGATTTTTTCTTAGAGATTGGATGTCTAGTTGTATATTGAACGTCATTGATGATATTGGACAATATCACATACATTAAACTGGTGACATAGTAAGTAGCCTTAGCACTTGTGGTATGAGTATCAGAAACAACAACGGTACTACAAATACAGGGGCTCGCAGCCCACCTAATGGTAAGCCGCCACTGCGGCCTATTCCATAGAGACTCTTCACCAAGAAGAATGACTCAATGTGTATATTTTTTAAATAAATAAATAAATATCTGTCGACCTTAGAGGCGTTTATGTAATAAATTAAATACCATAAACAAAGTTTTCAGACTTTCTGTAAATTCTTATCCTTATTTTCAAAGTTTAAGTTATTATTTCTTAAACATTCGCTACATAAATATTCATTTCGACGCACAATGATCTGTTAATACTGTGCTAATTTATTTTATTCCACTGAGCACATGTTTAAGAAATAATAAGTCTACTCACATCATGTCTCCTGTAGGAATCCAGACTCCTCTCCGAACAGACACTGGACGCTTCGGAGTCGTCGTCCCTGCCTCGCCCGCCGTCACACGCGGAACTGTCCTCTGGGCTCTGAGGAGTAAGGGTCATTCGTATTAAAGTATTGAAGAGCTAGAGGGGTATAATGTGTTCACAGTATACTATAGTCGAGTCATTTTAATAGGCCACATTTGACAGTTCATTTATGCTAAGAAAAATATGTCTTACGCTAAAGGAATAAAACTCAAGAAAACAACATCAGTTCTTATTAATACAATTATTTATATAGAAAATTAGATTACTGATGTACATAAGTAGCACTTTTCTTTGCATAAATTAACTGGCGAATGTGGCCTATTAAAATGACTCGACTATAATTATGTACAGTTCTCATTGATTCCACTCACCCTCAAAACTCCCTCCGCGTCTCTGGTCTGCTGCAATAGCCTCAGTGTGGCAGTGGGCGCTCGAGATGGCGCTGTCCTTTCTATAGACTCCCGCCTACGAACGGCCGACCCCACCACACTGCTTGAGCGACCCGATCTGTAAGAAAAAGTAAATAAACAAATAAATATTGGACAAAATTATATAAATTGATATGTCCCTAAAGTAGCTTATGCAATTGGGTATCAGAAGTTCAAAGGGAAAAAAGTACCAGTCAGGTTCTCGATTTTGTTCTGGCTAGTGGTAGGTCTTTTTCAGTCTCACTGGCTAGCTACCACCCCCACAGGTGAAATCTGCCGCCATAACAGCTCTGGCTGTGTTCCGGCAATATTAATGTGGGAGCCAGTACACTTAAAATCAAAGGCTCAAAGATCTGATGAGCCTACAGTCTGGCAGCACATTCAGCGACTCTTTCTGGAAGTAACCCTTTTTTAGTATTCCTGCCGGCACTGTAACCGTAGGCTATATAGGCTAGACCCGCGGCCATGTATGGAACTCAAGATTAAATCGCACTAAAATTACCTGATTTCCCCTTTCTATCCGATTAAGACGAGCTGATTCCAGCCTTTTTTTTCTTTGACGCAGGGGTAATGCTGTCTTAAGCATACCCGCCGCCGGGGGGCGTACAGGTCATGTGGGGCTCTCCGTCTGTAGCTGATTCCAGCCTAACCTAACTCCTGTTTAAATTATCTCTAAATGGAATAGGCCACAGTGGCCACTCACCATCAGGTGAGTTGCGTGCCTACCTGAGCGATGAAGAATCTCTGTTCAGTTTTCTCGTGTGCCTTGGGTCTGTCATACCTGGTAGGGCTGGTCTCCCGTGACCCGGCGAGGGACCGAGGGATCCCCGAGGGTCTTCTCCTCGCGCTAGCCAGGGACATCGGCCCGCTGCTTCGCGAAGGTGAGGAAGAGTCTTTGTTCAGTTGACTCATGTGGCTTGGGTCTCTGCCACATGAGTCAACAAACAGAGACCTTCATACCTGGCCTCCCTGGACCCTGCGAGGGACCGCGGAATCCCCGAGGGTCTCCTCCTCGCGCTGGCCAGAGACATCGACCCGCTGCTTCGAGACGGCGAGGAAGAGTCTCTGTTCAGTTGACTCATGTGGCTTGTGGGTCTCTGTCATACCTGGTAGGGCTGGTCTCCCGTGACCCGCCGAGGGACCGAGGGATCCCCGAGGGTCTCCTCCTCGCGCTGGCCAGAGACATCGACCCGCTGCTTCGAGACGGCGAGGAAGAGTCTCTGTTCAGTTGACTCATGTGGCTTGTGGGTCTCTGTCATACCTGGTAGGGCTGGTCTCCCGTGACCCGCCGAGGGACCGAGGGATCCCCGAGGGTCTTCTCCTCGCGCTGGCCAGAGACATCGGCCCGCTGCTTCGAGACGGCGAGGAAGAGTCTCTGTTCAGTTGACTCATGTGGCTTGTGGGTCTCTGTCATACCTGGTAGGGCTGGTCTCCCGTGACCCGCCGAGGGACCGAGGGATCCCCGAGGGTCTTCTCCTCGCGCTGGCCAGAGACATCGGCCCGCTGCTTCGAGACGGCGAGGAAGAGTCTCTATTCAGTTTACTCGTGTGGCTTGGGTCCTGTCATACCTGGTAGGGCTGGTCTCCCGTGACCCGGCGAGGGACCGAGGGATCCCCGAGGGTCTTCTCCTCGCGCTGGCCAGAGACATCGGCCCGCTGCTTCGAGATGACGGGGAGGAAGACCGCGATGTCGCTGTATGGACAAAAATAAGTCTGTATTTTACTATATTAGATACAATCGTAAGTATTTAAAAATAAAGTATTTTCAAAATGTGTTCCGAACTTAAAAGCCCCCAGGCTCGGAAAGCAAGTGAAGTATTTTTTATGTGCCTGATCTCTCTTCAGAATGTCTCTTCAAAAATACAAAAACAAACCAGCAAGTAAAAGTACTTACGTTGAGACTGTGACACCGTCGGCCTCGACCGGGACCGACCTACTATCCTCTCCGGGCTGGGGGGCACGCCAGATGCGTTGCCACTCACAGGGGATCTTTTCGCGCGAGCTGTGTAAGGACAAACCATTTATCACCTTAGATTCAATGCTAGTGTAACTATTTTCAGATAAGTTGGTGGTAATTTATCTATACAGAAAACAACGATGGAAATTGGTAAAAGTATTTTTTTATATAGCCTATAAACTGTCCCACTGCTGGGCAAAGGCCTCCCCCATATTTTTCCATTTGACCCTCTCCATAGCAAGATCCTGCCAATCCCGGCAAAAGGAGTCGAGTTCGTCCCGCCACCGTTTATTTGGCCTGCCTCTTTGCCGTCTTCCACTATCAGGTTCCCAAGTGGTAGCGGCTTTGGCCCAACGCTCAGGTCCCATCCTACACACATGACCCGCCCAGTCCCACTTGAACTTGGCGACCTTTTGGCCTGCATCCGTTAATTTGGTCTTAGGCTGTTACTAGTTTTGCGCTCACTGTACGCACTTTGCAGCGTTAGGGATCTAACAGACGAACGACCCATCGTTTGCGACTCTCGACGACTGCGGTGAACGACCCTCGACGACCAGCGACAGTCGTCGAGAGTCGTTCGGGGCCGCAACGACAGCCGACGACTCTCGACGACTGTCGCTGATAGTCGTTGCGGCCCCGCGCGACATACGCAGAGGGTCGTCGGCTGTCGTTGCGGCCCCGAACGACAGCCGCTCACCGCAGTCGTCGAGGGTCGCAAACGATGGGTCGTTCGTCTGTTAGATCCCTTACGCGCAAACTGTGGACACTCCATTTCCAATATATGGAAAGGCGTACTAAATGGATAGGCCGCAAACTCAGTCTGCCGCTAACAGTTTGCCTACTGGGGACGCAGCCTAAGAACGGATGGTGGTAAAAGTATAATGTTGGTATATTCAGGAACTTATGTGATAAGTGGAGACAGCATCAAAGTTATTCGATAGATAAATTATCAGACTTATCTGATGAATACTTAACAGTACCTGATAATAAATATTGCACGTAAATAAAGGATACATACTAAAAATTTTCTATGCGAAATAATATATACTCCATAAAACGTAACATGATTAGAATGACAGCTGTCAAAGTGTTGTGGCTCTCTCGCTCGCTCTCAATAAACCTCTATCGATGTGTCTCATCTCTAAGATTTTATTTTTTTGTAGAGTGAGACACATCGATAGAGGTATAATGAGAGCGAGCGAGAGAGCCACAACACTTTGACAGCTGTCATTCTAATCATGTTACGTTTTATGGAGTATAGTTACTATCCTGCAACAACCGTGTTTAAAAGCAAGTTCGCTCTTATTATAATCTACGCTAAAATAATAATGAATAACAAACTAATATTTATATAAATGATATAGTGCAAAAGAATTTCTTGGTAAATCAAATTGCAAAATAAATACTTTGACTTTGACTTTGACTTTGATACATAAATGAATTAATAAAAATCACAGGTGATATTAAATCTAGCAGCTTAAAAAATCAGAGGACGGAATAGTGGTTATACTACTCGGATTCAAACGAAAGGTCATAAGCTCAATGTTTATCTTGGGTCTGGTAGATGGTAGGATTTTTTAAATGTCACTGGCTAGGCTAGCTACCATCTATAAAAATAAAAATGAATTGCTGTTCGTTAGTCTCGCTAAAACTCGAGTACGGCTGAACCGATTTGACTAATTTTAATCTTGAAATATTCGTGGAAGTCTAGGGAAAGTTTAAACGATGAGAAAAATGGCAAAATTGCAACGAAAATATATAAGTAAGTGATACGAAGTTCACCGGGTCAGATAGTTTTAGATAGATTTAAGGCTAGTTTCAGCACAACCCAGAGAATTTATCTAACAGGTAACAATGATGAAAATTTAACGTTATCTGACAGAAATTATTGGGAAACTATCCGATAGCAGTACAACTAGCCCTAAAAACTTATAAGGTACTTTTTATTATTATTATTAAAGATTTTTTAAATAAAGTTTAATTTCCAATGACACTGACAGCTGTCAAAACAGACATTCTATTTTGACGTCACTCGGACTAATAACACGTCCGCCTAACCAGAGCAAAAATAGGAATCGATCTCACAACCTCTAGGATTTAGATCCAAATGATTTTACCACTGATCCACGTAGTGAATAAAAATGACTAATCGAAAGTAAATACCTACATAAACTATATAAAACAAACGTAAATGCAACTAAACGTACATAATGATTTTATATAGATACCTTGCTGGGCCATTTCCCCCTCTTCGGTGGCGCGTTAAATCAACGTATTAATTACTATTTCATTTACAACATCAACGTACAGACAACATCTTGACATATTCACTCTAAACTGTCAAATTATTACATTAGACTTTATTGACCAGTTTCACCAATGACAGATAAGAATGCGATAATTTATGTCAGCTATCAATAAAGCTGTTTTCTTTACGTTTCTTAAAATGAAAAGAGACAGCATCTCAGTTGTCTGATGGATAATTCATCACGAACTTATCTGTCAGTGAAACTTACCCTCAATCACTGAGCTCTATGATAATACGCTCAGCGTATTACGCTGCCCTCAATCACTGAGCTCTATGATAATACGCTCAGCGTATTACGCTGGAGTGGCTATAGACATTGAAATGACAGCTATTTTTCCTGTCGATTTGAACCGCCCCCAATAGTGTACTGGGAACTAAAATGACTTCAATTTTCGCTGTCTACGCTTTAAATAGACAGCCATTGACATTGACAATAACAGCATTATCGAAGTTTATCTGCGAAAGTCAGCACTATTATTAGTTCCAAGTACACTAACTACTGCTCTCAGCGCCAATATGGCGATTTTCAAATCGGATCAAATATTTGGTACTAATCGCCTATCCAGTTGTCTATGGAAATCAGTGCCCTCAACCTTATAAATCAGCCTATTAAAATGTCCCGCTGCAGGGCAAAGGCCTCCGTCATTGAAATCAAGGCATCGCTACAATGATGGAAATTGGCTTATTGTCCCAAAATAATGAATGCCGAATGAAGATTGTCATGAAGAGTTGACGGCTTATTCCACAAATCCCCTTAGATGATCCCCTTCGCAGGGGATTTGTGGACTTTTTGTCCAGAAATACCCTTCGTATTTGTTTAAGGGGATTTCTAGACTAAAAGTCTACAAATCCCCTTAAACAATATTTAAACTTAGTTTTTTAAATTAATTACAGTTTGTTTCATAACTACATTCTTTATTATTTTGGAACATAAAATACGAGTGATAAACCAAAACAGAATAAACCTTCAATAATTTTCATAATTATTATGAAGTTCAATATAACTTTCTCTTAAAATAATACTTGCAATTATTAAAGCATCACAGATAATTAAATTTTCACATTAATCACAGAATGTTTGCAATAATGATATACCTAGCTTCTTAATAATTGCAATAATAAAAACATCACATATAATCATATTTTCGCTCCCGACCCGTGGTACAACTGCGATGTTCAACTGGTTGTACCACGGGGAAGTAAAGTTACCCATGGTTCAACTGTTTGTTCTATGATTGTTATGGTTGTCCCCGGTGGTACAACTTGGGTCCCTAAGTCTACTTAAATCCATTGCAAATATTGCACTCTCATGTCCACTTTTATCCTTGATTCAGAATTCTTAGCAAAGTGGATTTTTTTTAACTAATGCATGTCTGAAAATGAAAATCCATTAAGGAATGGCTGACACATGCAATCTTCTTTCATCAAACATATCTGTCCTGGTTTCACATCAATCACAGATTGTTTGTACAATAATAATATACCTTCTTATTACTTACAATAATAATTAGCCTTCCGCCCGCGGTTTTACCCGCGCGTAATTTCTTTTTTCAAATATCCCCCCCTTCCCCCCACATTTCCGGGAACAGAAGTACTCTATGTTCACCGGAAATTATTGAAGGTGTTTATTCTGTTTTGGTTTATCACTCGTACTTTATGTTCCAAAATAAAAAAGAATGAGATTATGAAAGAAACGGTATTTAATTTAAAAAAACTAAGTTCAAATATTAAGGGGATTTGTAGACTTTTAGTCTAGAAATCCCCTTAAACAAATACGAAGGGGATTTCTGGACAAAAAGTCCACAAATCCCCTGCGCAGGGGATCAGCTAAGGGGATTTGTGGAATAAGCCGAGTTGACTAGTGATGCGGTGCAGTAGATTCCCGATTATACGAACACAAAATCGTAAAAATTCTTTTTTTACCTATTGTCAATCAAATATGATTCTATAGTTTGTAAAATCTAGGATGATACCTGCGACAGTTTTCACAGTGGCACTTCTAGAGAGGTCGATTTATCTTAAACTAATTTGTTAATAATCGATACGTAAGTACTTAATCGATTCTTCAATCGACCTACACTGCAAGATTGAGTACCTTTAAGAAAGTATTATTATTTCGAATCGCAATCACATTTATATTTTTTATAGAAGACGTCTTACTTTAATAAATTGATTGATTTTTTATTATAGAATTTACGTTGAATTTGCAAAAAAATTGTACTTGTTCACAATCGATAATAAGTGTAAGCGAAAGATGACAGCGATTAACATCTCTAACTTGGCCGGGCCGGCCAGTCATGAACGTAATCTCTCTGCATACATTTGACAGTCAAAAATTGTGAAACATTATTCCTGTCAATCAGATGACAGCTGTCACAGGCATCATGCTATTTCGTGATTACAATAACCACCACGCTTGCCAAGTGCGAATTGGGCTTGGCGATTGCAAACACAATCTGTGTTTAAAACAAAAACCAACACAAATTTTGTTCGACCCGGGTATTGAACCAAGGAACCCCGGTACTTAAACCACTCATCATCAATTCATTTCAAAATGTATAAAACTTGACAGTTTGACATAATATTCTGACGTTATCTGTACAACTATCTTCATTTGGTTCTTATTCACTTATTCTTGCTACTGGAAATTCAGAAACGTTACTCAAGTAAACATGTATTTCATAAATATGTTTCAAAATAATATGATGATGAATTTCAAGTGGTAAATTATAAAAGTGTGTTTACAACGAGTAAAAAAGTTTAGATAAAAAAAGAGTAATGTTTTTGAACTCTCACAAATTATATTGAAATGTTTGTAAGTATATTACAATGACGTTCAATTAAAAAACTAGACTCCCAATCACGCTCAAATATTGTCCGAAGGAAAAGTCTGCCCACCCGACTATTGGGCAGAGTTTTCGTTTAGTTGTATACAATTGACATTAAACACTAACTGCCACGAGATAAGGTGTTAAATTGAACGAATGTGTTAATGTCATTTGTGTCAACGCCGCTCGGACGTTTTTTGAGAAATTTTTCTTAGAGATTGGGTGTCTAGTTGTATATTGAACGTCATTGGTTACCATCTAATGCATGTGAGTTAGGTACTTTTGAATAAAATATTGGCTGTATTTGCCTTGGTGATGCTTGTCTTCTTTTTTTCCAAAATTCTCGAAAGATACAGTATCTAAGTTTTCTGACTGACAAAATATCACAAACTTATCAGCGACGAAAGTTTATACTTACAATAAAAAATATGTATTTTTTAATCTGATATCAACTTGTATTTTTTTGCAAAATACCGCGATTGTGAATATCCTAATTTAGTGTCTTGAAAAAAAATATGCGAATATTCGCTATATCCCTAATAAATGTAATGCTGGCCATACACCATCAAGCCTATCGTCAAATTGGCTTGAAGTGATCGATTGGATCAAGCCGATTTGACGATAGGCTTGATGGTGTATGGCCAGCGTAAGTCTATGTGTATGATCCTTCAAGTGTGTGTGTATGAGCGCGCGTGTGTGTGCGTGTACTCACGCAGGCTGGCAGTGCCGGCGGCCATCTTGGCGCGGCTCATGTGCGAGTACAGCGCCCTAGCGCGCGCGCGCTGCTGCGCCGCCGCGTCCACCGCCGACACCGACCGCGCCGCGCCAGACCCGCCCGGCGACCGCTCTGCACAACACACCATCATCGTCATCATCATCATCATCATAAATGTCGATAGACGTCTCCTGCTAGACATAGGCCTCTCCAAACTAAGCGCCTAACCACTCTGACACAATGATATTATAATAAAAAATAGGTAGATTGTTATATATAAAAATTGACACACTTAATTTATTTTACTTTTTAATTTTGATTTTACTTTTTAATTTTAATTTTTAAGGTTGACATTATACGTACTAGAATCTATACTTTTGACTTCCAAAATGACTGACTACTTTTTATTTATATAATCTGAATTCAATTAAATGTGAATTATTATTGTAAATGTTAAAATTTAATAGTATCTAATGATTTTGTTAAGTGACCTGATAATGTAAATTAATCGCATGACGACAAAATGTTTGCTTATCGTTAATCGGTAAAACATGCATGCCCAAACTCGTATTTTATAAGATCTTAAAATGTACCATGTTTTATGCAAATAAAGAAATCTATCTATCTATCTATCTAACTAACTTGAGCTAAAAAAGTGGCACCCGAAAACTGAGCTATATAGCAAACCCGAGCTCAGTCTCGCGAAAGCATTGACAGTTTGATAGGTAAATGTAGAATAATATTCTTTTTTGATAATTAGTTATGAAACAGTCAAAAAAAATCTGTTTACGTAGCTGGTTATCAAACTCTAGTTACGAATATGGCTGAAGGGTAATAAACCGACAAACTTATATACCGGTGGCGGCGTCGCTACTGTCGTTTTAGTATTGCCATTAGATATCGTTTTTGCATTGCATTATCTGACATTTCACGTAGTTCCAATTTTGCCCACCGGAGCAGATAAGTTAGTTGGTCTATATGCTAGATCCATGGGCGTGGGCCGCTTGCCCCACCGTGGCTCTGACCTGTAAGGTACCTAAGCAAACCTAAAAAAAACTAAAGTCCATACAGATACAGCTGGCAAAAATGTATCACCTTTTACTGCCGCCCTTAAAGACGTCATTTAACTTTAATGTCAATTATAGCAAAATCTTTGATACGGTCAAAAGCACATCACGGTAAACACCTGCAGTCCGATAATAGCACTTATGCCCCCGACACAAGAGTGGTACAAAGTCCAAAGTGTATAGTCTGATGTGCTTTTGACTGTACTTAACATCATAAAAAGAAAGACTATTATTCAATGGCAAAATTAGTAAATCAGAGATTAGCGTTAATTGGCGTCTCTAGAGTGCGCCAGTTACTATGAAAAAATTTACTATATAGTTTGCTTGTTACATATGGCTGCTACCCCACCATAGGTTACGCCCGGTTCACACATGCTCCGTTTTACTGTTCCGTTTTATCGTATA
This sequence comes from Mecyna flavalis, assembly GCA_949319885.1. Lineage (NCBI taxonomy): Eukaryota > Metazoa > Arthropoda > Insecta > Lepidoptera > Crambidae > Mecyna > Mecyna flavalis. The sequence goes on along the minus strand of OX439420.1, from coordinate 7,451,296 downwards.
CGTTTTTTTATTTCATCGATGGCGTATGTAGTTGTATGAGCGACTTCACACATGGTACAGTATTCTGTATACAGTAATACATACGCCATCGACGAAAACAGACGTACACGATAAACCGGAACAGTAAAACGGATCATGTGTGAGCCGGGCGTTAGATCAGATCCGCGGCTCAATGTACCGAACATTGGGCCGAGGTCCCCGAGCACAGACACCTAGCTCGGAGGAAGATCTTCCCTTTTCGTTGACGTCATGATAACTTCATACGTCACAGTAGTTAAACTGTAAGCCTTTAGCCAGATGTCATTAGGGTACTTGACTGTTTTTTATTTCTAATAAAAAGTAACGTTATCTAAGAACCCGAAAGGGTCACGTTTTAGTAAAGTAAAACTGTGTCATTTTTACGAAGACATTTTATGTTTGTATTGATATTAGGTATCCATTTTTTAGGAATAAATAGGACACTATTGTGGCGACGCCTAACTTGATCAACAGACATCAAGCAACTCGCCACAAACAGTTCTACCAACTGATAACAGAAGGCGCTGACTAACGAACACGAATTAGTATGGGATCCTGCATCGCGCTAGCAGAGTTATTTCCGCCCGCATATATACAACAAACCAAAGATGGTACATTGGACCTTGGTCCCCGAGCACAGTCGATCTAGCTCGGAGGAAGATCTTCCACTTTTAAGGAAGCATTAGATCTCCTACACTATTTTAAAAAAAAATGTCAGACCAGTACGAAGGCCAGAATCGTCATTGCCTTTTTGATAAAGCTTGTTATTGTTAAAAATCTCTCACAGTCAAGTAACCAATTTAGGGTTTGGGTGCTTTTCAATGACGCAATTACACGAGAAGTTTTAAATAACATTTATTAATTTAAGTTGTACAAACTTAACTAATGGTCATATTCTGTTTTCTTATTGATTGATGATGAGATTTATGTTTTATCTACTATCAAATGATTGAAGTTAGGAAATTACATTTCTCTTACCTCTGGTCTGTCGGTTTTTTTTTAAAGATTAATTTTTTTTTAACAGATCGCTAATGGTATTATTATTTATATTTTAAAAATACTTATATTCAACATTTATCAGTTTTTTATAAAGTTTTTACCTACTTATAATAAATAAATATAATTTGAGTGTATTAAATACACAGAACAAACACTATAATTACACTATCACATAGTTAATTTGATCATATCTTTTTCCATATTTTATCTTATTTTAATTACTAAGATTATATTAATTTATAAAATTTACTAATATTATTATGTTTATATATTTTTTTAAATCTCGTTGTATTCATACCACAGGTTGAATAATATTAATGAAAAGAGGTTTGTGGCAACGGAAGCATTAAAAATTTGCAGCTGACAAAACTCCGTCAAAATAAAAATCACAGTAAAAGTTCGGAATAATTCGAATAGTAGGAATGAATGCCGGTACACATTCGAATAAAAGGAATGAATGTCGGTACATATTCGAATAAAAGGAATGAATGTCGGTACACATTCGAATAAAAGGAATGAATGTCGGTCACTGATTTCCATAGACAACTAGGCGATTAGTACTAAATATTTGATCCGATTTGAAAATCGCCATATTGGCGCTGAGAGCAGTAGTTAGTGTACTTGGATCTAATAATAGTGCTGACTTTCACAGATAAACTTCGATAATGCTTTCATTGTCAATGTCAATGGCTGTCCATTTGAAGTGTAGACAGAGAAAATTGAAGTCATTTTAGTTCCCAGTACACTATTGGGGGCGCTTCAAATCGACAGAAAAAATAGCTGTCATTTCAATGTCTATAGCCACTCCAGCGTAATACGCTGAGCGTATTATCATAGAGCTCAGTGATGTCGGTACATATTCGAGTAAATGGAATGAATATCGGTACACATTCGAATAAAAGGAATGAATGTCGGTACACATTCGAATAAATGGAATGAATGTCGGTACATATTCGAATAAACGGAATGAATGACGATACACATTTGAATAAAAGGAATGTTTGGTTTCCGCCGCTCCAGCCAGCAGTGGCACAGTGCAGGGCCTTTTCTGTTTTCTTTGATGAACTGTTTTCATTGGTGAACTGTTTTCATCGGTGAACTAGAACGTTGCGTATTGATCAACGGCTGACCGAACAGTGGAGTGTGCGTAAGCTCGTATTGGTGATGCGTCGTCATCGACTTCAAACAAAGAATACACCCAAAGGTTAAAAAAGAATTATTACGCTTTAGTGTGTTATATAAATTAACCGCAACCACCGTAACCAACACCGACTTAAAAATTAATCAATTATGCTACTTGGTATCCGACAGATTAATATAGTATTGGGTTATTTAACTGTCAATTAACTGACAAAAGAGAGTATCTAAGGGCGATTTCAATTTAGACGTTTCGTGTCGGACGGCTGCAGTATGTTCCGTACCGCGAACGCTCGACAGCAAGACATCAGCCGTACTATTGCCGCACCGCGTGTTTTGTATGAAAACTAACGACCGTCCGTACGCGGTGCGACAAACGCGCGGCTTACGTACCGCAGCCGTCCGACACGAAACGTCTAAATTGAAAGCGCCCTGAGATAATCTGATAGGGATATAACAAGAAACTTATCCGTCAGTAGCACCTTGGCCTGGTCAATAGCCACAAAGCTGGCACCGGCTCGAATTGGGTGTGAAGGGGAAACCGGGGGAGTTAAGTGGGTAGTGGGACTTAGTCTCGGGTCCCACATTTACTCGCCATACACGCAGGCGTCGCTACTCCGCAGAAAAACAAGTTGCACCTCACGCCACGCGAGTTATCCACAAAAATGCCTCACCCCTAGCCTAGCACCTTTGTAGGGTTTTTACTTATAGCCTAACCAAGACAATAAAAATCTGCTCTGGAGGCGCCACATTAGCTATGGGATATGGAATATAGCAACACATAATTGCTATGGTTATACTCGCTAATAAAGTAATAACTCACAATATCCAATAGTAACAAGGCACGGTTGACAATTGACATCACTCTTTGACAGACAGAAATAATGAATTACATCTTATAATTTTTTTAATTCGATTTTTGTCACTTGAAGATATTAGTTCCAATATTTTTTCCGCAAAATGGCGAGGTTTTTTATTTTAATGATCGGGCTATACTTGGCGATGGTTTGGCAACGTCGCCATTTTTGACATTTCAACATTAATTTGATGCGACGTCGGCGTCCTAATGTGGCACCGTAAGTCCACCGTAACTAGCAGAATTTCGAAAAGGTATATTCGAAAAACGTATTGTTATCTATCTTTCTCTCTCTCTCTCTCTATTACTGTAATCGGCTCGGGACCGCCAACCGGAGTGTTCAATATAACATCACCTGCACTAGTATTTTATGACGTCACACACTCACTGGGATTTATCAGATACACTGATTCGCGGTAATGATGACCCATCTTAACATGCAGGACAGTGGTCTAGCACAACTTACAATTCTCTCTCCCTTACATCTCCCCCTCCCTCTCTACTAATAACCCACCTCTCATAGCGACAGGTATGTGTGATATAGGCGGTCTCTCCTGAGACGCGCGCCGTCGTCGAAGCGAGTTCGTCCTACTCACTCCACTCACTAAGTTCTCCGTTGACGCTATTTACCGAATATCCAGATAGCAGCGTGAAAGGAATGAGAAAATATTTGATAACGTTAATTCTTTTTTTTATTGCAATGTGTAACAAGACGAGCAGATCGTTCATCTGATGGTAAGCGCCACGTCTGCCCTTAGACAGTTCAGTGCCAAACAGTAACTAAGCAGTTAGAAGACTGCAGTCTGCATAGCCTATTAATGTGGAGCAGGGCGAAGGCCTCGCTACAATGATAGGTATAGTACCCGGCAAACATCTTGAAATCGGATGGAGATTGCGCAGAACGCAAATTTTGAGATGCGTGCTCACTATTAGTCGGAACCTCTAACCAAAAACGCGCGCAGGCGACGGAAGATTCGCGCGTGCTATTGGTCATGCGCACACTTTCCACTTCTTTGTCGACCGAGCGTCAAGAAGTTTGCCGGCACCTATACCGACTTATTTACAACACATTTAATTTCTACTGCAATTTTTTGCCCCGCTACCAGTTTTCCGAAAGCCGAAATTTATATGCGAATTTAAACATAATCATAAATGCGAAAGTTACTGTCCGTCTGCCTGCTTTGACGACTAAACCGATCGAAAATCAGTACAAAAAAGGTCTCGCTACTTTTTTTCTCCGGAATTATGCTGTTCCAATGGGAATAGTGGTTCCACTAATATAACTGTTATACAATGGTATAACAGTTATATTAGTGCGTTTGCTTGTTCTTTTGGTATGGGAAAAGTTTGGGAGCTCGAGTGAAATAGGTTACTTTTCAACCCAGAAAAATATGAAATTCCTGCGGGATAAAGCCGTATAGGGCACGCAAGTAAAGCCGCGATCGAAAGGTTAATAAAAAAAAGAGATAAAATTATGAACATACCCGAGACGCTGGCCGATGGACTTCTAGGACTAGTAATGGTTCTTCTCTCTGCAAATAAAAAAAATGTTGTTAGAAAACATAACTTAATGATTGAATTCGGTGAAGATCTATTTTGTACAAATGTGGTATGGCTCGTAAGACGGTATTAGGTTTTGTAATACGAAATAGCAGCGATCGAAATTGCTGTTGCCAACATTATTGCCTGCGTGTTCTATCTAGAGTCCAAGTTCGGACATTTTGGCACGTTTGGCCCACCTTCGGATTCGGCAAAATCGGCCGAAGCTTATGCCAAAGTTCAAAACAAAAAATAGTTTCAAAATATCTAAAACGTTGAAAAAATTCGACATATTTAACCTAGTTGACCAAGCATTAATTAAATGAATTGTTAAAACAGTTTAATTTTTCTCCTGGAAGTGTATAAGTATAGCCTGACAAAGAAAATAAAAAACCTGCTCTGGAGGCGCCACATTAGCTATGATTATAGCAACACTTGGTTGCTATGGTTATGCTCACAAATAACTCACAATATCTAATAGTTACAAGGCACGGTTGACAATTGACATCACACGTTGACAGACAGCAATATCTAATGACATCTTATTGTTTTTTATTTGATTGTTGCCACTTGAAGAAATTAGTTCCAATATTTTTTCGCAGTATACGTATGGCGAGACTTTTTATTTTAATGGTCGAGCTATAAAACCAAACTTGTTTCTGCCAAAATATAACCTTCAGTCAGACACTAGTTCTATCGTATGGTGTGGTTAGTTCTATGTTATGTTGTGTTGTGGGTAGTTACCTGTGCCCACGTGGTGCAAGCTATCGACGCTTCCGATGTTTCTTTCTCGCTCTATCTGCTTCTGCGCGGCGGCGTCAAGTCGCGTGAACAGCTGTTCCGCGTCTTCGGGAAAGTGGCGCTTGTATGACCAGTACGCCCTGGGGACATGACATGGTTATAATAGTTATAATCAATGATATTATAATAAAAAAAGGTAGATGAGTTACTTGTGCTAAAAAAAATGGCACCCGAAAACTAAGCTAGTAGCAAACCTGAGCGAAAGCATTGACAGACCGACAAACTTATCTGTACCGGTGGCCAAAATTGGAACTACGTGAAATGTCAGTTTTTGCAATGTAAAAACTATATTTAATGACAGTACTAAAAAGACAGCAGCGACGTCGCCACCGGACCAGATAAGTTAGTCGGCCTATACAGACGCCGTGGACATTTTTTGACTTCGCTTGAGTACTAACATAAACCATCTACCTCTTTTTTATTAAAATATCATTGGTTTTAATATAATATAGTTTATCTATACATAGCCAAAACTGTCAAAAAGTTATGTTTGTACATTAAATATAATTACAATAAATGATTGAGAGAAAATAATGAATAGTCACAGAACACAAATCTAAAATTAAGTTTTTTTGTACACGCTAATCTCTAGACAAATCCGAATGAAACTTTTGTTGTGTTTGAAGATCATTTTCTGCCAAAATAATAAAATATAAGATATGGAACAGCTGATGTTTAACGTCATCTTGACGAGCCATTTGGTCTAATGGTCGAGAAGTCGGCTATTACACCAGAGGTCGCGGGTTCGATCCCCGCACGGTACAAACATTTGTGTGCATGACATGAACATGTCTGTTTGTATCAGTCTGGTTGTTTCTATGTATAATATGTATATATTTACAAAAAAAAAGTACATAAGTAATGTTTATCCGTTGTCTGGCACCCATAGCACAAGCTAATGCTTAGTTTGGGGCTAGATGGCGCTGTGTGAGTAATGTCCAGGGATATTTATATACTCACTTCCTGGCCTGCGTGCGCGCGTTGCTGTCGGCGTCGACGCAGGCGCGGCGGATGGCGTCGCGCACCACCGCCTGCTGCTTCTCTATGGCTGACCCCGACCAGCGCTCCAGCATCAGGACTAGGACCTCGCTGGAAACAGTACATTCTACTATCAGATTCAAATGCTATTAGGATAATACCTTTTGGGATTGAGCGGAAAATTACGTCAACTGCGTGATGACTTACACATACACAGATATTATTTTGCGTTGCTGACGTTACGGACAAGCGCAGTTGACGTCATTTTTCGCTCCATTTCATTAGGTATTATCCTTATAGCATCTGAACCGGATAGTATTAACAAAGTTTCCGCTAAAATCATCGTGAAAAACACTTTTTTCGAAGAACTACTAACTATGGTCGGATTTTTAATTAGACGGCCAAATCTGACATAAGCTAATGTCACTTTGCGAAAAAAGTATTGCCATGTCCAATGCAATTTTGATGCATTCAGTATTCGTTTACACAAAAGCGAATGATAATATGGATGAAATAAGGTCATTAATATTGTAAAATAATTATTTCATTACAAGTATTACAACCAAATTAAAGTGAGTGCCGTCAATAAAAATCAACTATTTATAAAATACGAATAATTTATCGTCGATGATCAATGGTTGCCACGATGATCGATTTTTCTTGGTTCATTCACTTATTATCACAGATATTGAGTTATTTGTGAGTATAGCCATAGCAACCGAGTGTTGCTATAACCATAGCTAATGTGGCGCCTCCAGACCACGTTTTTTGTTTTTTTGGTCAGGCTATACCTACACACAGAAACACACAGGGCGTAGTACTACATACCTGAGCGTAGAGCGTATCTCCTTAGACTTGTTGGTGGTGAGGTTGGTGACTACCACTGGCACCAGACGCGGGGAGTGCACGTATAGCACGATGTATCTGACGCAGACCGTGCCCGCTGATGACACCACCTGGAGATCAATCATTATCATCATCAACCATCATCATACAGAAAACATGTAAAAGTATACACAAACACCACAAAGGATATAAACAGACATGTTCATGATCACAAATGTTTGTACGGTGTTGGGATCAAATCGGCAACCTCTGTGGCTGAGTGTGATAGTCAACTTCACAACCATTGTTGATGTCCTCCTACCAGAATTTTCGACTGCAGTGGTCAAACTTCACGGCTAAACTACTAACTCTGATTGGTATGGTAGGACAGCAGTCTGACATGACCAAAGAGAAATCATGCAATCATAAGAAAAAGGGACCTTTTTTTAGGGAGGGGGGAAGGGGAGGGGGTAGGGAAGGGGGAGGGGAGGGGGAAGGGGGGGAGGTGGAGGAGGAGGTAGGGGAGGGAGGGGAAGGGCGAGGGGGAGAGTGCACTTTTTTCGGAGGAGAATGCTTTTAGACACCAGTGGCGTAGCGATTGGGGGCGGTCCGCCCCCAATTTTAGGGGGCGGCAAAATTTCCTGGAGGGGCAAAAATAAAAGGGCGGCAGAATCGTCTTCCACCCCGGGCGGCTGACACCCACGCTACGCCACTGTAAGCTGGAATACTGGTTCTTACCTTAGCAGCGTTCTGTATGAGGTAGACACCTTCGCCATGTGCGCTATCGTGATGCACACCACCTGTAGATAGATAGATAGACCACTTGTCTACATCTAACAGCTCACCTTAGCAGCGTTCTGTATGAGGTTGACACCTTCGCCATGTGCGCTATCGTGATGCACACGTAGATAGATAGATAGATAGACCACTTGTCTACATCTAACAGCTCACCTTAGCAGCGTTCTGTATGAGGTTGATGAGCTCCTGCAGGATGTACAGGCTGAACTGCTCCAGCTTGTTCTTCAGCACCTTCGCCATGTGCGCAATCGTGATGCACGCTTCGCGGACAACCTGTAGTTAAACCACTTGTTATACTCTTTAAAACGTAACATGATTAGAATGACAGCTGTCAAAGTGTTGTGGCTCTCTCGCTCGCTCTCAATAAACCTCTATCGATGTGTCTCATCTCTAAGATTTTTTTTTTGTAGAGTGAGACACATCGATAGAAGTTTATTGAGAGCGAGCGAGAGAGCCACAACACTTTGACAGCTGTCATTCTAATCATGTTACGTTTTATGGAGTATAATAATATAAATAGACATAGGTTCTTTTGACACACTACAAGAAACTGGCTAGCTACCACCCCCACAGGTGAAATCAGCCGCCATAACAACTCTGGCTGTGTTCCGGCAATATTAATGTGGGAGCTGTACACTTGAAATCAGAGGCTCGAAGATCAGATTCATTCAGAGCCTACAGTCTGGCAGCATATTAAGCGACGCTTCCTGATGAAGTGTCCCTCAGTGGAATAGACCGCAGTGGCCGCTTACCATCAGGTGGGCTGCGTGTCTGTCTGCCAACTGACCTAGTATAAAAAAAACTACATTTATTCAATATAGCTTGGCTTCACCAGTGCTAACTGGGGTATAGCCTTCTGCTAATAAGTAAAACGAAATAATATAATTGGGCGTCCATTGTATTAAAAAAATATTTTTTCAGATCGTACACCTGATGGTAAGCGCCACGTTTGCCCTTAGACTAACTAAGCAGTTACTGTCTGGCACCGCCCTGCGTCCGCTACACCAAGACGACAGTTATTAGGTCTCTTATACCCAGTAATTTCAATATGCTATAATCGAACTTCGTTCTTCTACGAATCTCCTCAATTCTGGATTCGGTCAACAATGAGTGAATCTAATACGATCTTACTTGACTCCTAAGATCCTTGATGACGACTAGAAACGGAACTGACAGGTCCTTGAGATGAGCCGCGAACTCGGTCGGGTACTGAACGTGGGCATTTGCGGTGAGAAGCGACCGTATCTTCTTTAGCTGTTGACAAAAACAAATAGATAAGATACTATATTTTGACGAACAATTTGATGTAATGATCGAGAAGTCGGCTATTCCACCAGAGGACGCGGGTTCGATCGGTACAAACATTTGTGTGCATGAACATGTCTGTTTGTATCGGTCTGGGTGTTTCTATGTATAATATGTATGTATTTACAAAAAAAAGTATTTAGGTAATGTTTATCCGTTGTCTCACACCCAAAGCACAAGCTAATGCTTAGTTTGGGGCTAGATGGCGCTGTGTGATTAATGTCCAGAGATATTTATTTATATGTTACAGCATTATCAAGTGCTACTTGTTCCCTTTCCCTTAACGCATTTTTTAAATATTTTGCGTAGTTGGTTGATTGTAAGATTAGCAGCCGTAGCCGGAAACTCGGCTAGGAGGACATAATTATAATTACTAGCTCCCACAACATTGTAGAAACGTAACGCACTTCCTACTAAACTCCTCTGGTCCACTTTTCATCCGAGAAGGGGACCAGCCCATTTCCGTTGTTGTTACCCCATTATCATGTTGTTACTCAACGATCATGTTGTTACCCAACTATCATGTTTTACTCAACTATCGTGTTTTCCCATTATCATCGCGTGTTACCCATTATTAACATGTTACCCCATTAACATGTTGTTACCCCGCTATAATCATTCACTCACCGCGTCGACTCTCTCCTCCCAGTCAGCGGCGCGGTCGCCGAGCAGCGCAATCATGTTACCCCACTATCATGTTGTTACCCCGCTATAATCAGCCACTCACCGCGTCCACCCTCTTCTCCCAGTCTGCGGCGCGGTCGCCGAGCAGCGCGGCGGCGTGGCGGCAGAGGTCGTCGAGCCCGCGCGCGCCGTACACGGCGGCGGGCGCGGCGGCCGTGAACGCTGCCTCGAACGCTTCGGACGAGACCGCGCCCGCTTCGCCGCCGGCGGAACCAGTGCCGCTTGATACTGGAAACGAATCATCATCATCATCATCATCCCAGCGTATTCTCGATTGCATCCAGTATGGAAGCTTATGATCCGCTTCAACTGTGATCCTAGATTTGACAAGCCTGGTTTTTACAATGGAGCGATTGCCATCTGACCTCCGTAACCCTTACAAGGGAAACCAGACCTACTTGGAACATAGTCGGTATAGAACATAGTGATACTGGAAACGAATGTTCCATTTTAATACATCTCATAGAACACAATGTCTGATATCCTGGAATTTAATCACTCGAGACCAGAAGTATACAATTCTCCTTTTTTAATCAAAATATTCAGAAAACATCATTCATTTACCTACCATTCATTCACTCATTAATTTATCGTTCATTCACCATTCATTCATTAAGTCATAAACGGATTTGGCCGAAGTAGCACCACCGTATCACAGAAAATCAACATAATTGAGTAATAACTTTGCTGTTGCGCGTCGTCTGTTGAATAGAGCTCAACCTAAACATTGCCTTCAAATTCGGCCATTTTGGCACTTTAGACCACACATGAAAAAAAATATTACGTTGACTCTTGTAACACAGTGGGACAGCAGTGTGACACCACCAAAGAAATAAAGATCAAATTGATTCAAACGCATTAAAACAAAATATTATTCTTTCAATGTCTTCAACATTATCAGTAAGCTTTCATCTTTACATCCCTTTGGATAAATAAACAGTACACACAAGCGAAAATACATCCGACACCTAATAAATAAAGTAAAATTACAATTCCAAATATTTGGACACAACTCAATTTTAAATTACTCACCACTTCCAGCGCTTGTTAGTTTCGCAGGCGGCGGAGGTTTCCTGTTCGCCGAGGGAAGACTGTATAGACCTGGGACTGTTCTCTTTGGTGCTTCGCAAGCTGTGTCCGTTTTGACACAATTTGATATTGTATTCAAAGTACGTTGGACACAATGTGATTTATTACGTTGTGGGTTTGACACAAGGTAATTTTTAGGTGTTTGAATTGAAAATTTTGTAGAAATTCGCGCGTGTTGGTTTGTAAATTATAAGATTATTTAAATTAGTAAGGGTAACGGTTAATTGTAACGTGTTTTTTTTATTGGTCACAGTGTGTGGATTTCGAAGGATTAAAGTCAATAGTGTAACGTCAATAGTGTCAGCATTATAATGAATTTGTTATACCAATTGTCACCAAATGAGAATGTATTTAGTAGAAATGACACACGATAATTGTCGAATAACAATGTTGAATCGCGTTTTCATGATATTGCGAGATGCATTTAATAATTTTTTTTAATTAAAAGTAACGTTTATTCCCATTCATGTTTTGTCATGGATAAATTACCAATTATGAAGATATTAGATCGAAAAAATCACATGCACAGAATCGAAAAAGGACATGATTTAAATTATTTAGGTTTTTATTTTTATGTAATCGAAATTGGTGATACAGAAAATTTGGATATAAAAATTAGGTATGTCAGTAAAGAAGAAATTAGTTTGTATGTTTGTGGTGAGGGTTAATAGTCCGGTGGTCATCCAGTGATCGGATTAGTCCCAGGTGATGAGTTACGGTGATCAGCAGAATCCGGTGATGAGGACATGGTGAAGAGAAAGAATTAAGACATTAGAAAGGTGAAGTTTTTATGACAAGCTACAGAGGAATTTAAAAAATGAATAACTTTAAGGGAGATTTTTAAGCAATAATTAAAAAACTAGAGCAAACAGGCAATGTGAATCTATGAATAAATAAGGATCAGTCAATTCCATGTTTTGAGCGCAAAGTGAGCTTAGGCAAATATTATTTCGTTACGATTTTCATGTCACTGTTATATTGTCGAAGGCTTTAGCATAATCGAATTTTGTATATTTTCAATCAATGCCGATTTTAACGTTTTTCGATGCGTGCAAAATAATTTCATTGTAAATAAAGTTAAAAAAATATACTCTTACTCTGACTTTGACTAGAGACTCGCCTGAACAGTGATTACTCGCTATCGAACAAAACAATACCTATTTATTTTAAATCGTCGTGCATTATCGTATGTCCCTTATTTACATTATATCTTTTTTGACGCAATAATAGTTGGCAGACAGGCACGCAGCGCACCTGATGGTAGTCCGCCACTCCATTCATTCCATCCATTGTGGGACACTTTAAACATTGCTCATAGTTTCAAAGGCTATTTTTTTTTATTCAGAAGCAGCCTGGAGGACCTCACTCCACCTGATGGTAAGCGGAAGTGAGGTCCAAACATAAGGTTGACTGGCTCAATAGATCATAGTACCCATTGAGCCAGTCACCCTCACCCTGAACGCCTGCATCGATGCCGCTTCACGACGATGACGTTATGAAGCGGTAACTAATTGGTTCCTTTAGAATATCACCTTCGGACCGACTATTATAATGTTAAAGAGTGTAAGCTGACCTGGAGTGGAAGCTCCCGAGCTGTCTCCGTCCCGCGTGCGCGCTGAAGTGGGGATAGTCATGGTTCTCTTCACAGTGCGTGCTATGAAATCTGGCTCATCGGAGCCCGCCGTTGCTATAGAAGAAAAAGAACATTATTTCAATTTATTCAAAAGCAAACTGAGCTATTCTTAGAACTGCAGTAAGAAATCAGGCTAGTTGTTCACCCTGACTATGAAATACATACAATGGGTCGCTCAACAAGAACCTATCTTAAAATATATTTTTTTACAGCAAATATGGGTGTTTGGTGAGAATATCTTGCCATCTCTTACGTAGCGACCAAACAGCGTTGCAGTGAAATGCCACGAAGTGAATCCATTTTCTGTTACTTGATAGTTTCCCCTTCCAGATTTAAAAGACTTAATTTTTTTCTGATCAAATCAACAAAAAAATGTTTTTCGTCACATAAAGTAACTTTTCGATAGAAATAAATTAAAAACAATATTTATTATACTACCCAAGTACGGTCAACGGCACATCACGGTTAACACTTGCAGTTCGATAATAGCACTTATGCCCCCGACATAAGAGCGGTACAAAGTCCAAAGTGTATAGTCTGCCGTTCTTTTGACTGTACACTAATTCTCACTTATATTCCTGCCAACGGAAACCAAAAATCAAACCTGTAGGTAATAGCAGGCCAGCCTCCCGAGCCTCGTCGAACTTCTGTTCCAGAAGCGCAAACTTTGCCGCCGGCAGGAGCTCTTTCTTCTTCAAGTCTGACCTCAGTCTTTCACCTGGAAAAGTACGAGTATTATATTGCATCCATGAAGCCTGAAAAGTGAGTGAAAGAGTTCTTACTAATTCTTTGAATTTAGGGTGGATTAAAACTGACGCATTTCGTAGTACACAAAACAAATCCTGGATGGTACTAGAACTCACGATCCCAGACGCTGAACAGGGTCACTACGATGCAGTCTTACAATAAATTCCGGAACATCTACTGTCTTTATATGCATTCATGAATGCATACACATCATAAATAAAATAGGACCTAAAATGCCTCCCTGCGAAACACCTATGTTCCTTCACAGTATTATTAACGTCATCTCGGAGAATTTTTAATAAACAGTATTCTTAGTTTATTAACTATAAACACTATTATTAAACATAATTTAAACGAAAAAAAAAAACGGACAATACTTCATGTAACGCCCCACCCTTTCATTGGGTTCACACGATTCTCTATAAAAAGCACGATACGGTAACTCCACTTAGTATATTCTAAAGGCAATCATTAACTCTTCTACCACTTACCAACGTGTCTATAAACGTCGACCAATAATTGCATCGCGGCGTCACGGACGGCGCTGTTCGGGTCGCCCACTAGCGCCGCCAGGTTCGGGACCGCGGCGCGCAACTGCAACTCTGTTGCGCCATATCTGGATCAAGAAGATAGACTTTAGTTCGTGTTGCCGCTGTGACGTAATGACGTCACGCGGCGGCACCAGCTTATCGCGGTGTCATCACCTTCGGGCTCAGCCGCCCTCATTCGCCACCATTCGTCACCACCTTCGGGCTCAGCCGCCTCCATTCGTCGCCACCTACGGGCTCAACCGCCACCAGTCGTCCCATCGATCAAGCACTCATTAGACTTCGCTTGACCGCTACGCCCGTGGACCCTACACCGTCTTTAAGTTCCTCTCTGAACTAGTATTCAACCTAGAAAGTCTCTCCTTCGAAAAACAAAACTCGCTCCTCCGCTCAGCTACAGTGCGTGTTTATTTATTATTTCATGTAATAGCGGGCAGACGAGTATAGGTCACGCCTGATGTTAAGTGTCTATAGCCGCTCATAGACATCACCAACACCTGCACACAAATGCGCTGCTGGCCTTCTGTAATCTGCCAACTTATTTGACATCCCTCTTCAAGAATCTTTTTTTTTATGTGTGGACTAAGCCAGCACTTGACCACAGAGTTGTCTGATGTTAAACAACTATGCGATCTACGATGGAGCGCGCTTGCTTAGGAAAAGCCCGTTAATTCTGGCCTTGAAGAGCCCCAAGTTGTACTGTGTAGGAAAGACAGATCCCGGAAGAGAATTCCACTCCCGCGCAGTCCGTATCAAGAAAGATGAAGCAAATCGCTTAGTTCGTACTTAGTTCGCGCGGTATCCCCACTGTATACGGATGGAGTCCCTGACCGAGTCTAGTAGTTCGATGATGGAACGGAGCTGGTGGAACCAAATCGTGCAATCTCTCAATGAAATAGGACACAGTGTGCTCTTGCCATCAGGTGGGCTGCGTGCCTGTCTGCCAACTGGCATAAAATAACATTAGAAATATACTAACGTGTCCAATAGCGCCTGGATGCACCTCACGGCCTCCTCCCTGGTGTGGGGGGCCTTATGCTGGAGGGCGGGGGTCAGTCGCGCAAGCAGCGCGCGGGGGTGTACGGCTCGACTCTCTCCCAGGGCGGAGAGACACACCCTGGCACTATGCCGGACGCTCTCCTTTGTGTCTGCTAGTCTGGAATTAAAGTATGTCAGGTCAGTGTGTGGAAAGGAATGGTCTGAGAAAAAGAGGGGATGAGACAGGGCTGGTATAAAATTTAGTCTACCTACCGTCAGTCATAGCCATTTTTAGTTTTATCATCAGATGTAACCTATAGCATGGGTTTCTTCACATGAAGCGTGAAGAAGTTGTTGCATCTGTTGTCATGGCAATTTGGGCTACCTTTTTGCTTATTATCACGCTAAGTGGAGTACTGAGCTTCTATAAAAAAATGTCAAGATCTTTCGACTATGTGGAACAGTGGTCCACCCATCAATTTTAAACTCCGAAGGTCGTGAATTCCATTTCTGCCTTGGGTTTAGTTGATGGTAGCTTTTCCATAGTCCGACTAGCTAGGTGCCACTAGGTGGTAGCTAGCCAGTCAGACTCTGAAAAGTCCTATCACCAATCAGACCCACGGCGAGAATCGAACCCACGACTTCCAGGTTTTATACCCGATCGGCTTAGCCACTGTTCCACGGAGGCGGTCAAAAAATAAATAATGAATATGTTGATTTTTGATGTGTTGTACAGTTCTTCTTACATTTACAATGGAAGAAAAATTAGGATCATCACTCCACCATATTTTATGTAGCAATTGTTATGACAGCCATTGATTCACTGTCTTCACAAATATGGCGCACTCATGACTCAAATATTTGAGCCTGTATTACATTACATGTATTAGTCATTAGAAATACTAAACAAATAGACAAGGAATGCTTTTGGTAAACTAGCGTGAAGGCTATGTCTGATAGGCATTTTATATATTGTTCCGGGATCCTTATCCTGCTCCGAAACTATCCCGATACTCAAAATCACTTTTTTATACTACTTCAGTTTGCAGACAGACACGCAGCCCACCCTTGATGGTAAGCGGTCACTGCAGCCTATTCTATTGAAGGACACTTTATCAGGAAGCGTCGCTCAATGTGCTGCCAGACTGTAGGCTCATCTGATCTTCGAGCCTTTGATTTTAAGTGTACTGGCTCCCACATCAATACTGCCGGAACACAGCCAGTGTCGCTGCCACTTAAGGCTCGTAATTCTTCGGGCCATGTCGGTGATGGTCTGAGGATCTCATCATTTATATGCGATCGCACTAGAAGATCCCAAGCATGGCCCTCTCCATTGCCTTTTGACTGATCTTGAGCCTTCTTAGGCGGCCAATTTAATAAAAGTCACTGTCGCATTGATCAATAATATTAGTAATAAATGGTTTTTAATTGAGAGCGCTACTGGTCAATAGCAAAGCTGGCACCAGCTCGTCCCGTTCGGGTGTGAAGGGGAAACCGGGGGAGTTTAGTGGGTGGTGGACGCTTCAGTCTCGAGTCCCACACACGGCCGCGGGTCTAGCTAGCCTGCGGTTATGGTGCGTAAACGCTTTCTCCTTCGAATAAAAAAAGGCAACAATATAGGCCTTAAACAGCAATATTTAAACTATACTGTCAACAGAACAGCCATGAAAATACGATCACGTGTACATCGACCAATTGTTTCAACAGCAAAGACAATAGCGACTTTACTTCACAAGTGATTAGGCGTAAAATGTCTTAACGTCAATGTGACAATACGAAGGTTTCGCGTATGTATATCGATTTATTATGTTATGAATCATTGGGTAGGGTCATGCTTCAGTGGGCGGTGACGTCACATCCTTGAGGTGAGACCGTAAGGAGTACTGTATACGGAGTTGTGAGATGTTAGAATTACAATTTACTAGGCTTCGACTAGACTTGAATAGGGCAAATCCATCTAACATTGAAATCAAGTATTTTTTTTTATACTAGGTCAGTTGGCAGACAGGCACGCAGCCCACCTGATGGTAAGCCGACACTGCAGCCTATTTCATTGAGGGACGCTTCATCTGGAAGCCTCGATCAATGTGCTGCCAGACTGTAGACTCATCTGATCTTCTAGCATCTAATTTCAAATACCTATACCGGCTCCCACATTAATTTTGTCGGAACATAGCCAGAGCTGTTATGGCGGCAGATTTTACCTGTGGAGGTGGTAGGTAACCAGTCGGACTGAAAAAGCCTTTCCATCAACCAGACTCAAGGCGGGAATCGGACCCACGACCCGCGCCCGCTGTCTTCGTATCCGAACCCTAACACTTACCCACCGAGTAGGAATATTGTTCTGTTCCTACCGAGGAGACAAACATACGAACATACCTGTCAATAATATGCGGAAGCACGGTGGGGACGTAGTGGGAGAAGTCAGTTCCCATGCGCTCCGCGAGCGCTGCCAGCACCTCCAGGCCGTTCTGGGCCACCTGGAACAAACAGACAGACAATTAATTACAAGACATTGTTTATACATGTCCTCTTAGCCGAGTGTCCAGCCATCGCAGTCCTCTGCTGGAAACAAGCCTCACCAAACAAACTCTATCAGTATTTCTGGATCTAACTGGCCAGCTCAAAAAAAATGTTCACCATTTTTTTATTGCAATGTGTAACAAGACGAGCAGATCGTTCACCTGATGGTAAGCGCCACGTCTGCCCTTAGACAGTTCAGTGCCAAACAGTAACTAAGCAGTTACTGTCTGGCACCGCCCTGCGCCCGCTACACCGAGACGACAGTTATTAGGTCTCATATACCCAGTATTTTCACATTTTTCACTAGCTTCAGTGCCCTTTGCCCGAAACACAGAAGTGCTTGACACACTTCTATTTCACGGGAAAATATCTGGCACTGCGGTGGTACCCACCTAGACGGCCCAGTACAGGAACCTACCACCTGGTAAATATAAAATCAGGGATAGGCTTATGGGTAAGGGAAAAAAAATATGCATCCAATTTTCTGATCCCTAATCATTATTATAATGCAATAAAATATTATCATTAAGTATCGACTTTTCTAAATAGTAGAGGAGGTAAAAGCTATACGAATAAGTATCTCACTCTAATTCACGTTTACTACCCTGAAGTATTGACACAGTAACAAATAAATTACTGACGTAAAACCGTTTCACGTTTTCAATTCACCACGTTAATTACCTAGTCTCAACATGTTACGAGGCGACATCGCGACAGAAGCCTCTCAATTTCTCGGCTAATTGTTTACAAGTGCTAAACATCGGCAATGGTAACTAATTAAATAATTGAGTCTTTGTCTTCAAGACACACCCGTGTGAGGTAAACAATGAGGCTAATGAATGGAATAAAATTGGACCAATGATTGCACCTTGGGGAGCTCCAGCTTCTAACAATATGCGCCTTTTTACACTCTGCTGTAATTTTGTAGAGGTGAATTTTACTTTCAAGATTGTATTTAGAGTATGTTCCTGAATTAATTGCTGTCTGTCAAAGTGTGATGTCAATTGTCAACCGTGCCTTGTTATTTCTTGGATATTGTAAGTTTTTATTTTATTGCAATGTGTAACAAGACGGATCAGACGGTACACCTGATGGTAAAGGGAACGTCGGCTCTTAGACAGTTCAGTGCCAAACAGCAACTAAACAGTTACTGTCTAGCACTGACCTGCGCCCGCTACACCGAGACGACAGTTATTAGGTCTCATATACCCAGTAATTTCACTAGCTTTGTGAGTATAACCATAGCAACCAAGTGTTGCTATAACCATAGCCAATGTGGCGCCTCCAGAGCAGGTTTTTTATTTTCTTGGTCAGGCTAACCAATAATACCTAACAAGTGCCGGAAGAAACTCAGACGTCCAAAAACGTGATCGCATCGATCCCATTCGAGTTTCGTACAGACGGAGGGTTTACCCCTCTTTACGCCACGGCAACCAGTTTATTTGCAAGGGTTTCTTTTGTACTAAACTTGTCTTCCTTAACAACGTCCTAAAATAGCAAGCAAATACAAATAACCGGGGTATACTCGACTAAAATAATTGTTACTTTCTTCAAATGCTTTCAATTTGTTCGTATTTTTATTAGAACACTAGCCCGCCCGCGCGTAATTTCTTTTTTCAAATATTCCCCCATAATTCCGGGATCTAAAACTACCCTATGATCATCGGGGATAGTGTAGCTTTCCAACAGTGAAATAATTTATTAAATCGGTTCAGTAGTTTCGGAGCCTATTCAATTGTACAAACAAATAAAATCAAATCTTTCCTCTTTATAATTATTAGTATAGATTACTTATATTAATTACTAATATAATATTATAAAGAGGAAAGATTTGACTGTTTGTTTGTTTGTATTGAATAGGCTCCGAAAATACTAAACCGATTTGAAAAATTCTTTCACTGTTGGAAAGCTACACTATCCCCGGGTGACATAGGGTACTTCTGATCCCGGAAATGTGGGGGGAAACCGCGGAGGCGACCGCTAGTTTATTATACATAGTACATACACCCTACAAAAAATATCTAAGGATATCTTTTATTTAAAAGTTGGCAATACAATACAAATCAGTAAAAAAAAACACAAAAAACAATAAACACAAAAGATATCATTTGAATCTTACACAAGAATGTCGATCTCATCAAAAGGAAAACTTAAACCCGATTGAGGGTGGCCGTGGAACTGCCTGAATGCCTATAAATAAACTGAACTTACAGCAATATTAGAAACACAAAATAAAAAAGAATCACAGAAGGATCACTCTCGCCATCGTCGATACTAATATTATAAATGCGAAGTAATTCTGTCTGTGTGGTACGCTGGCAAGCCTAAAACCACTGAACCAATTTCAATAACATTTTATTTTATTTGGTACAAACTCATACCTACTAGACATTGTGAAAAGACATAGGCTACTCATTATCTCTGGATAGTGCTTAGTTCCCTTGGAATAACAGAATATTAGACGTAGAAACACCCAGACCGATACAGACAGACATGTTTATTCACATCAAATGTTTGTACAGTGCGGGAATCGAACGCGCGACCTCTCGTGTAGTAGCCGACTTCTCGACCATTACACCAAACGGCTCTTCCTAGACTCACTATAGTACAGTCAGCGTCATATAGTTCGTGATACGCAGGGTACTCTAATAAATAGACGCAACCAAATGTCGATAATATCGGTACAAACAAAGTTGTCTTATTGTTGTAAACAGTTTTGTCGCTCAAAAGGGCGATACATTTAAAATGTCATATAAATCGGTTCAGTCAAACTGCCATAAATATGGTTACAGTCATCCCGCCAATGGTATCCAAACATTCTAAGTGTTCAAAAATATGGAACACATTAGAAAAATAAACCTTACGGCTATAATATTTAAAATAATATTTTTCTCATCAATAAGTATCTAAAAAATTAAACACAAAGTGAAAGCGATAGAAACTACTGCTGTCCTTTTCATTTTAAGCACGACGTCATAGACTTCTCTTTTGTTTTGGATAGAATTTCAGAATTTCTTGCATAGCCATTTACGATATTTGGGGGCACGGCCGTGGTGAGGACCAAGTCGAGCAAAAAAGCCGGCGCGGCCGTACCATTCTTTGCAGGCCATTCTCGATCCCCTATAGCTTCGTTTTAGACAAAACTAGAAGCTTGAATTTTCAGTATTTCAGTACGGATGATATGTCTCAAGATATGTTAAAAAAATATAAGCAATAAACAGCTAGGTACAGCTAAATAGATGTTAACCTCAATGAATGAATATGAGTTATTAGGTATACCTATTTCGTATTTAATTTTACTTGGGTACGTATGTGGGTACGTAACTGAAATGAACACATTCCGTATTAACGATAAACTGAGCAGTTCTGATAAAGTTACGTTCAAACGTAACATAGACTGACCCTTCATAAAAAGCAAATCTACACTAATATTATAAAGAGGAAAGATTTGATTGTTTGTTTGTTTGTTTGAATTGAATAGGCTCCGAAACTACTAAACCGATTTAAATAATCCTGTCACTGTTGTATAGCTACACTATCCCCGGTATAGGGTACTTTTGATCCCAGAAATGTGGGAGGAAGGGGGAGATATTTGAAAAAATAAAATACGCGCAAGTGAAATCGCGGGCGGAAGGCTAGTCGCATAATAATAGGAAAGAAAATGACAAATCAATACGACTGATGCTGATGGTTATTTGACATGCATGACATGCATTGACAGATAATAGAATTACATTCAAACACAAGATTGCGTAATGAGGTTTCATGCTAGCTTATTTTTCTAATGTGTTCCATGTTTTTGAACACTTAGAATGTTTGGATACCATTGGCGGGATGGATGTAACCATATTTATGGCAGTTTGACTGAACCGAATTATATGACATTTTAAGTGTGTCGACCTTTTGAGCGACAAAATTGTTCACAACAATAAGACAACTTTGTTTGTACCGATATTATCGACTTTTTAGTTGCGCCTATTTTTTAGAGTACCCTGAGTATCACGAACTATATGACGCTGACTGTACGTGGCGCAATAGATAAACGTGGCGTAGCCTAAACTCGATTAGAAGCCATTATGTCAATTAAGGACTCACCTAAACCGTCATATCCTGATAGCAACTCTGAAGACAGATCTTACTATACTATATCACGAGTGTATTCACCAACATCGGTTACACTACTGCGGGAGACTTGATGCTAATGCCGGTCTTATTCTGATTGCCATTGAATATTAATGACCAATAGCTATCATTTAGATCAAGTTATATCGTTAAAACTAAAGTAAAGTATCCATAAAGTAAAGTATCCAAGTAAGTACTTATTTCATTTTCCAGGTATGTAAGAACAACCCCCACAGGTCAAAATTGCCGTCGTAATAGTTTTTGTTGGGTCCTGATAATGTGAGACCAGTAAACTTGAAACTCAGATCTCGGACGAGACTACAGTATAACATTGATTGAGCGATGATATCTGATTATGTGTTCCTCAATAGAATAGGTCGCGCAACGAAAATGTCATCAAAATAAGTCTAGGTTCCGTGTTAAGCATTATGAAGATAGGATGACAGCTCTGTCCCAGGGATGGGCTGGTCAAATAGCCTTAAGGCTGGCACCGGCTCGTCCCAATCGGGTGTGAAGCGGAACCGGGGGAGTTTAGTGGGTAGTGGACGCTTTAGTCCCGAGTCCCACACACGGCCGCAGGTCTAGCTAGCCTGCGGTTATGGTGCATTAAAAAAAAGGATGACAGCTGTCGCTTCATTGTAATAACTGAACTGAAGAAAAAGATCAGGACCAAGTTCTACCAAGCCGGTTAATCAAGTCAAAGCTGGAGCTCTTTAGATGTGAAGGAGACAAAGTGGAAGTTTATTGGGTAGTGAGACGAACACCATCAGTCATGAGTTTCACAATCTATCACAGATACCGACTGAGAGTGCACCATTACCGCAGGGTTATGGTACCTTAATGCTATTTATGGTATGGGATTGGAATCAACTGGGCCCAAAAATTTAAATTAAGAACAGGTATAAATCCCAAAAGACCATTATGTTCATTTTGCGAGAAGTCACGGGCCTTTACTTTACCGAGGAGCAAATGGAACAGGTTATGTGAAGCTCTCAGGTTGCGAACTTGTGACGTAACTAGACACTTCTGGGCAGCAAGGAAGGGTTCATTGAGTATTCAACCATGCTGCCCCGAGAGGTCAAAGGCCTGACATAGTATTAGAGAAACCATGTCGCATGGCTGTAAACATGTCCTTAAAACTGTGCCGCGCATGTCAATTGTCGATCACGTCTTGAAGATGTCATCGCGATGCGGTAAGAATACAGATGACTTAAGCACTAACGGAACTCTCAGTTTGAAAGCATCATCATCGCAGGCTAGCGAGACCTGTGGGCGACACTCAGGAGTATGTCTACCAAACCACATTTTTTTTAATAGTAGCTCAGTACCTTAGCTCTACTTAGCCTGATGGTAGGAAAAAGGGGAACCCAAATTACCATGACAACGGACGCAACACCGTGGCGTTCTATCCGTTGGCATAGCAGTACTGGCCCGCAAGGTACTTCTTCACGCTTCGTTTATAGGAACCCATGTTATAGGAAGGGGGAAATACATGGGCCGGCAAAGAGTTCAACTTCTTTATGGTTCGACAAAGAAAGGAATCACCGAACTTTTTTGTACGCGATGGAATACTTTCCACGGTGAAGCGATGACAACGCTGACTAGAGCGAGTGGTTCTAAGCCGGATCGGAAAGGGAGGAATAAGGGTAAAGAGTTCATCAGAGCATTCACCATGATAGAGGCGGTAGAAGACACACCCGAAGACGGACGAGTCAGTGCTCGTCTTCCGACCTGCCCTCACATCTTTGAGAACGATTTGACAT
Organism: Mecyna flavalis; assembly: GCA_949319885.1. Lineage (NCBI taxonomy): Eukaryota > Metazoa > Arthropoda > Insecta > Lepidoptera > Crambidae > Mecyna > Mecyna flavalis. The sequence goes on along the minus strand of OX439420.1, from coordinate 7,427,953 downwards.
GGGTTATCGACTGGAATTGCGAAATCAAGATGGGTGCAAGCGAACTTTGATTACAAACGGGACAGAGCGCGCGGAGAAAGGGTTGTAAACCCAGACACGGTAGCAGGCTTTACAGTGCTTAAAAGAAGTCTCCAACGAAAAAAAAACGTATGTACCAGAAAATATATAGACATGAAGGAGTGATCAAAAAACTAAGCAGCCGAGGAGGAAGGGAGAGAGAGGAGGGTGGGAGAAAAATAATACTGCGATGACAATATCATAATGATTATATCGAGGCATTAAAAAAAATTTTTATTTGCCCGACCCTATTCGTGATTTTGTTTATCTTTTTTCTATGTCAGAAACAACGAAGGTACGAAGACTACCAAGGTACATTTGTGGCACCCTCGTTGCTTCTGACACTATAACAAAATTGCTTACGCTGCACTTCGGGTAAGTTTAATAATGTATGTAGGTACAATTATTCTCGAGTGATTAAAATTTGGTTTCAATTTGGTTATCATGTTCCTATAGTCCAATATATATTTTTTACCGTTACCTTCGAGCCGGTGTTCATAGTAATTAGTTTTTTAAGTAATTATTAAGGGCCCCTGCGATACAAGCTTCATGCTTAGTGCAGATGCCGTAAGATTAAGCTTCAATGTATACTGTATAAAACTGTCAATAAATATATTATTATTATTATTATTATTAAAATAAAGGCAGTCTCGGAATAGGCGCGCGCGCAATCACGTGTGGCGGCGGGTAATGGCCGTCGGAATCAGACTGTGCATGATACACATACAGCACCCAGCCGAGATCTATGCATGTGCACGACTAATAATAACTATAATCACTTAATTCACAATCGTACTTAATTTTTAGTAGAAATACGGCACGCATCAAGAAAAAAAAGGTTTGGTAACATTTACAAATTTACTCTATAGATATCTTTAAGACAATGAACGTTATATACTTTCATGCTATAAAAGTAATGTTAAAATAATTTTCATTGTAATTAAGATCATATATCGCACATCTAAAGCTGCTTGTTGAAGTAAATAGATAGTATCGATACTATCGTTAGTTCGTTAATTATTAGCATTAATACTATCGATAGCATAGATAAAGGATAGTTTGTTTTTCATATGAAAAAATCGATAGACGGGTCGATAGAACGGTAGAATCCATCTATGGTCTAAAGTAGAAATGTGATAAATATCTAAGAGTTACCACTTACCAAGAACAGAAAAGACACAAGGGGACCCAAGTACACTAAAGCACACACTGTTCCACTCATGTCGGTATCTATTTTCTAGTTTAAGCATATCAATCCAATACGCCACCTCTAAATTTTTTTTCCCTAACCCATAAAGTTTCAAAAAATCATGTCACCACCGCGATGCAGGATTACCTTAAAGTTCCCTCCATTGAGCCAGGCGATCAGCGCGTCTAACAGCTGCGCGGCGATATCCTGCGTGATCTCCGGCTCTCGACGGACCAGAGAGGCCAGCTGCTCTCCCAGCTGCTGTCGCAGGCGCAGGTCAGGCCTCACCAGGAGAGGCAACGCGGCCTCTAGAGAGGCCGGCTGCGGGTAATGTGCCATCTGGAAAAAAAAGGTATTTTTTAATTCTTTTTACTCACTATACTATATATATTTTTTTTTTGTGCAATAAAAATAAATATTATTTATTATTATTATTATACATACATTATTATAGCTCTGCAGTAAACGCCCAAGCTCAGATGCACTTTCTGCATCATTCAATCGCTTTTAGCATGTTGGGACAGCATTATGACACGAACTAAAAACTTTTGGTGCTTCCAGGGTCGTCTAGTTAGTGAGAGGCCGGAGGCCCATGACACCCCCCATACTCCATAGGCCGTCAGCACATCAGCGATCCGGTGTTGCAGATGTCCATGGGCGGCGATGATTGCTTACCATCAGGCGACGCGCTGGCTCGTTTGCTGCCTCTAACATAAAAAAAAACTGCAGGATACAAAATAAATGTAATTTTGACCAAGCATCAAACCTCTGGTAGTAGAGAGTAGACTGCCAACTATAGTTGACATAGTTGTTTAAAAAAGGCGTACAAAATTAACCCACTCACCTTTTACAAGATCAATTCGGCGAAATCCAAGTAATCCCACTTCAACACTAGCATAAGTGTCCACGCATGCCCTGTCATCGCACCCACTACCGCGCGGATACAGTCCGTCCACTAAGCTCTAGATCACAGACCGCTGACAGGCACTGGAAGTTCCGCACATCGCTTTATTTTACACTAATGCTTTTTGCTGGAAATGTCAAAACTTTGTCAAAGGCCAGTTTTACAACTGAAAGAAACATTCGTGATAAATTTGTCAGATAATAATGAGTCTTCTTACGATATCCAACAGATACCTTATCTAGAACTTATCTGAAACTGATGAAACTAGCCCTAAGTAAGACCTAAACTAAACTGTAGTAGGTATAAGGTTGACACACTTTTTTGATGCGTGAGTATTTAATCATACAGTATGTTTACAATAGTCACAAACTGTTTGTGACGTAAGGAAGTAATCATCAGTTAAAAATATATCTCACAATAGTCTTATGAAACAAAACCCAGTAATAGTTTCAACAGACTAATATCAATAACCAACGCAGGATATTATACTGCACAACTGAGGACGCAAGCAAATATTTTAAACGTTAGTAGAACGTAACCTATCATCATCAGTATAATTAAGAAAATGTAAAAAGAGCCATTGCAGGCCGACGACAGTAGTGGTTCCAATCCAAATTCCGGACACATGGACCAATCACAACAATATATTATTTCGGCCAATTATGTGGAAACCAATGCCAATTTTGCGAAAATTCCCCAACTTCTCTTGGCAAAATGCTTATAGCTCTTAAAACTGCTAATTCGATTGTAATAAAACAGCCAAGAACCACCGCGATGAACAAGGTAGGTTCATTTATTCAGGAGCTACGGTGCCACAGACAGTCTAATACAGTAACTACCAGGGTGGTCCGGCCCATCGCGAAGACCCCATTTGTGGACCTCCACAAATGGGGTCTTCGCGATGGGCCGAATTGTAATTATGGGGCTCCAATCCAAACAACTATGCATGTAGTTAAGGAATGCTCTCTGAGCTCCATAATCTCACTTCGGAAGCTGATAATTGCAGCAACTTGACAATTAATGCCATACGCCATACGCAATGATGACAGATCAAACTTATAACATCCCTCTTTTTGCTTTGGAGGTTAAAATTAACTTAATGGTGGAACTTTAAGATATGTTCCTGAACCCGTCTTCAGTAGAATTAACCGTAGCCACTTAACATCAGATGAGCTTCCTGTCTACCGATTGCCGTTAAATATTAAAAGTCTCCTTCAATCACGAAGATATAGAGAATCGAACAGACCTCATTCATATGAAGCAATTCTAAACCGCTACCGAACCCATCAATATCTTTAATACACTATCAATCTTATAGTGATCTATTAACAAACCATAGGAGGATTTATGAGGGCATAACTGCAGTCTATTTTAGTGACTTTGAAGTCTACTTAACCCACTTCAAACACTTGGGTGGTGCATGTTTCCGTTACGTAACACTCCGGAAATAGATTTGGGGTTAAGATGACAATAGAGCCGGTAGCAAATAGAAACTTTTGTTATTAACGAGGGATGCAAATGAGCAAATATGATGGTAAGTAATCCTGCGACTTGGTTTAAGGGGCGTTACCTGCCCTTGAAGGAGAGGGATGGGCTCACTAGTTGATCTTCTGAGCGGGTACCCGGTCAAGCTGGCCGATTTTGCTTGACAGATAGAAACTGTCTACAGGGTGGCTTCTGCCACACTTAAAATTAGTCCTGTGGGGACCTCTTCCTTGATCAACAAACATCAAGCAAGTCGCTACCAACAGTTCTACTAACTGGTGACAGAAGGCGCCGACTTACGAACACGAATGAGTATGGGATCCTGCTCCGCGCTAGCAGAGTTATTTCCGCCCATTGAACTTTGGTCTCCGAGCACAGTCGATCTAGCTCGGAGGAAGATCTTCCACTTTTAATGAAGCATTAGATCTCCTTCAGTCCTGTATTTAAAAATCAAGATAGGTACCTAATTGACCTTTTTGGCGAAGGTGAACGCTTTTAAGCACCTTCACCGCAGTCTAGCAGACCAACAGCCGTGTGTGGGACTCGGGACTTAAAACGTTCGCCATTTAACCCACTAAATTCCTCTGGCTTCTCCGAAAACCTAAACCGAAAAATACACAGAGCGACTTGCACAATGGAACAGGACAGAAGAAGCGTGTTACCAATATGATAAAGTTTTATTACAATAACTTTTGTTGGTATGTACCTATTTCCAAAAACAACAAGAGTTTTTGGCCCTAATCATGACTATGGGTCGAAATGATTGATGTTGTCTGTACAAAACACAATTTAAGAACGGGATATTTTTAAGTGTAAATCAAAAAAATACTGAAATGTAGGTACATCAAAATAACTGATTGCACACCAAAGGTTAGGATAGGTTAGCAATTTAGTATTTTTTGATGCACAATCAGTATTTTTTGATGTGCAGTTAAATACAACCCATTTAGAACTTAAGTTTCCGCCTACGTTTACAACAGGCCACAGGCCTATTCAAACTGAAAAGGATTTAGTAAAATTTTGGGGTTACCAAAGCACTAGTCGATAGGACCTTCTAGACATGCAAGATTTAGGTATAACTTTAACATCTAAAGGAGTCCGAAACACTACCTTCCCCCCGGCAGGGTGATGGCGCGTTTCCCTTAACGTACCAAAAATAGGTCAGATCAATGTAAACGATTCCCAAGGTTATTTATATAAAAGATATGTGCCCGGTCTATAGACAAGGCAAACCAGCTATTACGCGATTATACTTTATGGTCAATCCGCGATCAAAAGGCCAATTGAGACAACTGATAACCCGGTGCATCCCTCTCAATGATGTCATCCCACCTCTGTATAGATGACCTACAATATAAGTACTAGTGTTTACATTTACCTAGTCCACGAATAAAATGAAATGCAACCCGCCACTCATCATCATCATCATCCCAGCGTATTCCCGATTGCATCCAGTATGGAGCTCAGGATCCGCTTCGACTATGATCCTAGATTTGACAAGCCTGGTTATTACAATGGAGCGATTGCCATCTGACCTCCGTAACCCTTGCAAGGGAAACCAGACCTACTTGGAACATAGTCGGGACCAACGGCTTAACGTGCCTTCCGAAGCACGGAATCATCATTATTTTCAGACATTCAAGAGTTTCAATCCAAGTCATGACAAACATTCATGTGATAAAAATAACGTTTACTAAAGAACATTTTGGGATCAAATCAACGTATAAGTTATGTGATGTTGTAGGTCTATACTTATTTATAATGAGGAAAGATTTGTTTGTATTGAATAGGCTCCATACTACTGAACCGATTTGAATAATTCCTTCACTGTTGGGAAGCTACACTATCCCCGGGTGACATAGAGTACTTTTGATCCCGAAAATGTGGGGGAAGGGGGGGTACCCTGACTAAATCGGGACATAACACTCGTAGAAAGATGCTACATCGTTCCAACGCAGGCAAAACGTATGACGAATATTTAAAACCGGCAAATTGACGTATCCGTTCCGTTTATGTACGAAAGTGACTGCGGAATATGGTTCCCACCATTATGCTGTATGAAAGCATGTGAAAAAATACCATGATGGCTGCCAATTAGCAGGCTGCGTCCGTGATACAGTGGCTAGTAGGCCGCACTTTAGCGATGGATGCAGGGGACCCAGGTTTGAAACCTGGATTGGAATAGGACCTAAATTATTTGTGATAAAATAAATAAATAGCTTTAGACATAGTGATTTCTTATATTTACGCGATTACTAGTCCTTAAAAAAAAAACCAATTGTTTTTAAGGCTGTGTAGTTCCGCAGATGCCGCGCGTATGGTTTTTAAAAGCCACCTGAGACATACAAATCAGTGTTTTCAATTCTAAAAAAAATATATGTATCAGTTAAGGATCTGATCTAGTTAAAATCGCATTCAATTACATGTTTTTATAAACTTCACTCGATAGAAAAAAATCCCAAAGTTACCCCTTTTTTTAACGATTTTCGTATTTTATGTCTAAGCTCCTGCCAATTAACATTTGAATTTTCACTCAATTATAGCCACTAAATATTTACAGATAAATTCGAAGAGTTTGACTTGATAAAATTAGTGTCTCGTTTACTATGTTTAAAAAACTACGAAATGTGCGAGCGCGGCGCCATATTTGGACGTCGCATAATACAGACCTACAAACTTATCTGTTCCGGTGGCCAAAATTGGAACTACGTGAAATACAATGCAAAAACGATATTTAATGACAGTTCTAAATAGACAGTAGCGACGCCGCCACCGGAACAGATAAGTTTGTCGGTCTATACCTCTTTTATGTACTCCCACCCCCCCTTAACGGATTATTAATGCAAAAACTTAACTAATATATTTAAAAAAATATCGGTTTAAAGATCATGAACCTGTTTTTTCATTTCATTGCAGCAGCTACCTTTTGTTGTACCTATTTTGTTGTTCAATAAAGTTTAAAATAGACAATAAACCTATAAAAGAACTAAAAAAATCTGTTAACCCATCGGCCGCGGGTGCTATCTTAACAAGTCAGGTGTAGAAACTCGCGTGAACGATAATCTCTTATCATCATAATAAACAAAATAACTTTAAGATATATCGATACTGATGATAATCTAATGATAACAGTTTCACATAAAGGTATATAACTAAGCACCTATGTAATCTTTATTGACAAGATTAAACAAAAAGGTGATTCACATTCCCTTATTCAAATTATTTTAATCTAGGTAGGTACTTTATTTTAAATACAGATAAATTAAGCCAACTTACTAATGGTAAACGCCCACAATGCATGGGCTTTTGAGGGCATAGACTAGAGCTAAGCAGTTGGACTCAGAAACTTGTACCCTAAACCAGGCCGAACCGGAAATCGAACCCACGAGAGCAAGGTTTGAACCCGAGTTCCACTGTTATGTAATGGGCGAGAAGTCGGCTATTACACCAGAGGTCGCGTGTTCGATTCCCGCACGGTACAAACTATTTCACTGTTGAAAAGCTACACTATCCCCGGGTGACATAGGGTACTTTTAATCCCGGAATAGTGGGGGAAGATATTTAAAAAATCCATGCGGGTGACTTCTATACTAATATTATAAAGAGGAAAGATTTGATTGTTTGTTTGTTTGTATTGAATAGGCTCCGAAACTACTAATTTACCGATTTTAATACCTAATTCTTTCACTTTTGGAAAGCTACACTATCCCCGGTGAACATAGGATACTTTTGATCCCATGTGAGGGGAAGGGGGGATATTTAAAAAAAGAATTACACGCGGGTGACACCGCGGAGGCGACCGTTTGTTTATTATAAAGAGGTGAATCAATATTAAAACATTGCGTAGGTTGCAGTTCTGTCCCTATCCTTATAAGTGCATTAAAAGGGCCAGATAGCAGGGTTGTCACAGTAAATTAATTAATGCATCTGCATACATTACTAATCGTTAATCCTAAACAATAATAGATGTGGTAGAGCCATTTTTTTTTATTGCATGAATGTGTAACAAGACGAGCAGATCGTACACCTGATCGTAAGCGCCACGTCTGCCCTTAGACAGTTCAGTGCCAAACAGTAATTGAGCATTTACTGTCTGGCACCGCCCTGCGCCCGCTACACCGAGACGACAGTTATTAGGTCTCAATGTCTCATAAACCCAGTAATTTCACTAGGTTCAGTGCCCTTTCCCCGAAACACAGAAGTGCTTGACACACTTCTATTTCACGGGAAAATATCTGGAACTGCAGTGGTACCTAACCTAACCTACCACCTAGTCAACCATGCTGCAGAAAGTTCTGAGAGAATCCATTTGGTGAGGGAGTGCCAGATGAAGCACATAAACAAGCGGCCAACGCATCTGACACGTTTTCACAGCTGTCCATGGGCCGTGAAATGGTCAATCCCTAAAAGATAGGCACCAGCACATGTCTCTCGGGTTTCCAATGTTTCCTCTCAGTTATGGTGCACCAATGAATTCTCCTTCAAAAAAAAAATAAGGACTTTAATGGGTGGAAGTAGTCATTTACCAACAGCATGCAAAGAGAAAACAGGCCATAATCCTGAAGTGGTGGGAAAGGTCACTGGGCAACTTAGTATGGAAACTATACCCACGGCCTACAAAAACAAAATTGGTTTGGATGTTTAGATAAACTTCCCTAGTTTACGAAGATATATGTCGCATCAATGTAGAGTATGGGAATCAGCCCAAAAATTAAAAATAAAATATAAGTAATATCCTCTAGTGATAAGACATTTTTCGACTATTTGCATTGAATGGGTGTCTTGATTACACGCTGGAGCAACTGAGCTCGTCGTGTTCGTCTGCCCCTTCTAACCATACAAGTCTGTCGGGCACCTAAATGATATTACGAGGATATATGTCGCATCAATGTAGAGTATGGGAATCAGCCCAAAAATTAAAAATAAAATATAAGTATAATACGATTCAACTAAACTGGCCCGTCCGAAGTTAGCTGCAAGCGTCGTTTGCGCAGGTGCGGGGCGCGGCTGCACCTCTCTAACACCTACATTTGTGTTCTGCGCAGGTTCTCGCACGATGTTCGGACGGGCCAGTTTAGTTGAATCCTATTATAATATCCTCTAGTGATAAGACATTTTTAGACTAATTGCATTGAAAGGGTGTCTTGATTACTCGCTGGAGCAACTGAACTCGTCGTGTTTGTCTGCCCCCTCTAACAATACTAAGTCTGTTGGGCACCTAAAGATAGTTGTTTTTTAGATTTCCCCCGCGTTTAAAAAAAAAAGAAATACACAAAATGAAATGTAGGCTAGCACTCATTAATTTACAAATAATTTGATATCTGTAGGAAATATTTCGAAGACCGGGTCAGATTATGCCCAATGACCTTTAGCTGAATTTATAAAGAATGATACACTTTCAATTAAGAAGATATAAATAGAAAATATTTAAAAACCAGTTAATTTAGACTAGTAAATTTTTGTAAATGAGCAAGATAACGTTCTTAGCTTTATTTAGGTAGGTACTTACAACTCTTTCAGTTCTTATCTAGATGCGTATTGTAAATATACTTATCAACATAAGCGATTAAATTGGGATTTTTTGTATACATCATTTTAAACAGTTCTGCAGATTTTAGTAGTTTTTTACATTGACGTAAACGTACACAATATCTGATTATCAAATTTTTCAGAAGGATTGGCAAAAGGGCACATTTGGTAGTGACCCTGCCCTATCCTCTGGAATTGTGGGCTTGTATCTCACTCAGGAAAAACACTTGTGTGTTGAACATAAGTGTTTGCCCTGTGTCGGAATTTTTTTGTGGTAAAAAGTAACTAGGTAGGTATTTCAAGGGGCATTGAAGATTTTGGCTGACCAAAGTAGGGTTGCTTATATGTTGGAAATGTGACACTTTACGGGTTTTTATCTAATGACATTTTTTGTTTCTGTTGATGCTCAGTATATGTAATAATTACAAGTGAAACCTGTTTTAGAAAAAAGTCAAAATGGCAGGACTAGTAGGTAAGGCAGCCTCAATCCAAAAACTTCATACCCCTTTTACAACCAACTTTTCAAAACCAAAAGATGCCTACATGAAAAATGTAATACCTACTTAAATTCATGCTAGTAGGTTATTAACCCTTTCCCCGCCACGCTTTTTTCCGAAAATGGTGCCCCACACGCCACGACCATTAAAAAAAAATTCCAAAAAATTATTAGGTTATACTCAACTCATTCAGGCAAGTAAAAATACAAAGTTTCTTGATCCTGTTTTTTTGTCTGATATATCAGACATTGGCGTGGTGGGCACGAAAATGGTTTGTCTGATATATCAGACATTGGCGTTGAAAGGGTTAAATTACTAACATGAACACCTAATCAAAAAGCTAGAGAAAATTATGTAGAAAAAACATTCATTATCTACATTTTGTATTGTAAAAGTAATTTCAGTTCTTTGCATAGCTGGGCATTAACTCGTTAATCCGTTAATCGTTAATTAACGAAGTTAACATTTCCAGTAACGGATTAACTTTTAAGTTAACTTAAAAAAATGTTAACGGACTCGTTAACTTCCGTTACATTTTTCCAAGTCCGTTAATCCGTTACTTACTATTGTCCCACCGTATGAGAGTGAGGGAATAGAGAGTGCACCTGTGCTTGCGAACTCACTTGTGCACTTAAATATATCCTGCGTAGTTTGCTGATCGTAAAAAGATTGGCCGCGGTAGTTGAAAAACTCGGCTAGGAGGACGGTTTACCGCACCGTGCCATTAAACACTCTAAATATACACTCTTTTTTTGTTTGTGTCAATTAATTTAAATTTTCTATCATTTATTACTATGTCATCTCGACACGTGTCCACTTAAGAAAACTTAAAATAAATCACTTTCATGTTTTCGTCAACTGAACACGTTTGATAAAATAAGAACATTATTATGGTGAAGTAAGTACAAAACATTGAACGAACAGCATAGCATGGAACGGGACGTGCAGAATAGAATGAATGCAGCATGGATGAAGTGGCGACAGATCTCGGGAACAACATGTGACCCACGGATGCTCCTTAAGCTTAAGGGAAAAAATTACAAAACGGTCATCAGACCTGTCGCAATGTATGGATCGAAAGAAAGGTACATGCAACTGAGATGCGCATGCTAAGATGGATGTGTGGAGGTTGGATACGATTAGGAATGAGTAGGTATATAAGAGGAAGTTTGAAAGTTGCACCGGTAGTGGATAAAGTAAGGAGTGCAAGGTTAATATGGAATGAGAAGAGAAGACACACATGTCGCCAAAAGAATGATATATATGTGCGTAGACGGAGATTAAAACAGAGGAGGACCGAAAAAGAGATGGATGGATTGCGTGAAGTATGATTTGAAAATAAAAGGAGAGAATGTAGAATTGACGGCTAATAGGAGTGTGTGGAAGGAAAAAACATGTTGCGCCGACCCTACATAACGTGGGATAAGGGCAAGGAAATGATGATGATGGTAAAGTGCCTGAGATCACGTAGATTAATGCCACGTAAATAGACCATCGTCTGACTAAAAGATTTGGCAACTATAAAGAATCAAAGTTACGGAAATATAAGTATCGGTGTTGAAAAATATAATAAGTAGAACTCAAATTTTGCGTTTTTTTAATGTACCTACCCGATGGTAAGCAATCACCGCCGCTCATAGATACCTGCAACACTGGAGGAGTCACAAGTACCTAAGTTGCCGGCCTTTGAGAAAGAAATTAATTGCCCGAATAACAACCTTACTTCATTTGGATTATTCCCAAGGTCCACCAAGCAACGTTGCGACAACTTTTAAGTTTTGTTCGAAAAGTTCACCAACAGGGCACGTTAGGAACAATAACAGCGAAAAAGAGATAAATATATTATTCTGAACGTCCACCTCAGAAAACGTCCACCAGTCGTGGACCTGGAATGAAATGAAGAAGAAATTGTAAAAGCACTATTCTCAACCGGTATCTTTGAATTAGTTCTTCTCTTGTCTTTTATTATCATTGAATATCATAAAGATAACCTCCTCACAGTGTAACTGGAGATTCAATATTTTTTGTTGTAGATTGAAATATTGAATGAGTGTGACTGGTTGGGAATACGCTACGCCACTGCTCCCAACGGGTTACAGTCAAGTGTGACTCTGTGTGACTAGTTGGAAATCATTTTACAAAGTTATCCCAACGAGTCACACTGTAACCTGAAACAAAGTAAATCTTTTCGTGACGAGATAACAAAGTAATAAATGATACAAATTTTAATTTCACTAAATGGACCCACCTTGTCTAGTCTCGTGTGTCCAGTTGGTAAATAACCCCTTTAATTTCTGATTTTTTTAAGCATTATTTACCATGTGTTAACGGATTAACGATTAACGTTAACTTGCGTTAATTCGTCCCAAAAGAAGCGCTTTAACGTTTAACGAAGTTAACTTTTTTAGTAACGGATTAGCGATTAACGAAGTTAACTATTTGATTAACGATGCCCAGCTATGGTTCTTTGTACTAAAAACATTAAATTCAAATAAACAAAACTTGTTGTAATGTTGTAAGCTTAGATCAATATGGCAGTTATAATGCTAAAGTACAAAGTTTAATAGAGTTGGCTTACAACCATCTTTGTCGCAAAACAATGTCAACAAAGAGAGGTCCTCCTAAATATTGAATACTAGCCTCTACAAAACTACAGAAATTATTAAGCAATAGCCTTCCGCCCGCGGTTTCACCCGCGCGTAATTCCTTATTTTCAAATATCCCCCCTACCCCCCACATTTCCAGGATCAAAAGTACCCTATGTTCACCGGGGATAGTGTAGCTATCCAACAGTGAAAGAATTATTCAAATCGGTTCAGTAGTTTCGGATCCTATTCAATTCAAACAAACAATCAAATCTTTCCTCTTTATAATATTAGTACAGAAGTATAGAAGTATATATATTGTAACTTTTAATGCCAAATGTTAATAAAAGGCTCAGAATTAAAAACATTGTAAGAGGTTGAATAAGATTGCATCAATGTTATAAGTACCTATTTAATAATATGCATAAGAATTTCAACACAATTTTTATAACTTCTAACAAAATTGACATATAAAAAGGTGTTTAAATCCTTGATGAAAGAGTAACACAAGGTTATTTCAAGATAACCTCATTCGTTTTTAAAATATGACTTTGAAATCACGGTTTTTAACCTCTCATTTTAAAGAACAAAATATTCTCATTTATTCTGTTATTCTTTTTGATATAAAGAATAATGCACAGAATAATTAGAATAATATCTTCTTAACAAGTTTCGGCTATGGCGGTCAATATTTAAATCAAACAACTATGCTTATCTATTTTTATAAAATAAAATTATAGAGCTAGGTAGTATGTGTGCAAGCAAAGGTGCACTCTCAATACTGTGATAGCATGGTGGGACAGCAGTCTAACATGTCATTGCCAAAAAGAGAACAGAGAAAGAACTATTTCGCATGTATGTATTTACAAAAAAAGTCTAATGGTAATGTTAATGTTAAAAATTTTCTGGCAACTATAGTACAAGCTGTCTGAATAATATCCAAGGATTTTCATCTAGTAATTAATAACTAGATAAAAATCCTACATACAGGACATAACTGTGCGTTCGTAGCTAGGTGACGACGACAACGTAACGAACGCACTGTTATGTCCTGTATGCCAGAGCTGACCTGTATGTTATTCTTTATTGTCAATGTAAGAAAAAAAATTCAGTAATTGTTTTATTAGTGTATATTTTTAGAGGCAGGGTTTTTGTCAAGTGTGCACGTTGTTGGTGCACAGGGCCCGCAGGTGCTTGTCAAGTATGGACACTTTGCCCTCCAGAAGGTAAATATTAAAAGTAAAGCACTCATGTGTTAATGTAGGTTTGATAATGTCCACCTTGTAACAAGCTAGTCTGCCCTGCTATAACTGTACCTATTATAGCATATTTATTTGCTTCCATTAGATCTCTTTTGATGCCCCTTATTTGCTTCACCCAGAAAAATACTGTACAAAATAAATACTAAAACTAAAAATTCTAAAATATGTACTGACTGAGGTCAACTTTATAATCTGATGATGAAGGACAACATGTTAGCTGTATTGCATATTTATTATTTATTAATGTAATTAACACATACAGAGGTATCAGAGACTTATTACCTCAGAATTTGTGTGTATTCAATTAATTAGTTACACCTTGCTTAAGCTCTAACCAATAACTAGAACTGACCAAGATAATTATATCATTTATCACTTAAGACAAAATTGTACAGTGTTACAGTGTACAGTGTTGCAGTACATTAATAAAATGGGTTTTGTTGCTGTTGACAGACTTTATTTATGTTTTCCTGCCATTTTACAGCCCATATTAGACGGTCTGTAACAGCCTGTCATGATGTCATCGGCCCAATCCTTCAATTGAATAGTTGGATGAAAATTTTATTTGTAATTTGTCATTGTACACACCAACCATCGAAATTACTGTTTAGAACGACCATGAGAGAACATAGCGGGGAGATTTATAGAGTAAAAGTGTCCTCTTTAATTCGCTAATGAGTAAGAATGTAACGAACAATGCATTGTATAAAAATAAGATACCAATTCACAACGATGTCATACAAAGATCTGTCACGAGAACTTGGCGAATCAACGACTACGGGAAAGTAGAAACGCGTTGAAAATATGCAATTACAAACATATAACAAGCCACGTACCAACTCGCAGCTGGATCAGGATTAAAACAAAGACACGACGGAATAAAACGACAAAAATATGCCATAATGAGAGGACATTTCCATTTTGGTTTTGACCTTTCCAACAAAAAACACTTCCTTACACCACACTTGTATATCACAATCACAACATTTTTAAAGTCTAAAAAATGTTATCACAAGCACTTTTTATTAATTTAATAAGTTTTTTTATCGCGAAAAACGTCTCACCGTTTCAAAATCAAGAAAAATTCAGCAGTATCGCGCATGCCCAACAAAACTTTACGTCACGTGACCTGTCATGGCGTCATTGAATTCAGCTTTTTAACGGTTTGCAATGAGACCAAAGAGTTTATCTAAAACAGCCTAAGATGAATTTGTTTTATTTTTATAATTAATTATTTATTAATTGCACTGGCGTTTTAACCACTCATACGTCCACTGTAACCACAGTTACACAGACCATATACCTCAGGACAGTCCGTGTAACTACAGTTACATTTTTAAGAATTCGCGCCCGCCGATTGTTTTTTTCTTTTTCTTATCGCTGTGGATGTTTATAGTCTGTAGTGTTGCTGGTTTTTGACGCTCTATGATATGTACCACACCTTATTTCAAGTGGAACATAACTTCGGCTCATGGCTACAAAAAAAATAAATTGTCAAGTTGCTTGTTGTTTTTGTGGATCAGTGCGCGAGTGACTCCAGCTATTTTATTCGAGAAATCATGCCGTAAGTAATAAAATATTACTGTTTTGTATATCAAAATATTTATAATCTTACATATTTTCATATTTTATAACATTATGTGCGATTCCAGTCAGTTTTTAAGTAAAAATTTGGATTAAAAATAGGTCGGTGACTCTGTGTTTTTATTAGTGAATAATTGGAAGATCTAAAATAGTTCTTATATTATATCGTAATTAAATGTTTTAATATGAAAACTTATTAATATTATAGCCTGGTTATTACCATACTTTCTTGAAATATTCCATATTTCATTCTGGATTAGACAATTTACCATACGTGAACTTCGATTTCACAGATCATGTAGCTTTAGTTTTTATTTTATTTGTAATATTTTTAAGATGATTTATAATGGGATTTTGCTTCCAAATGAAAGGCCATTAAATTACCTAAAACCCAAAATTGTTTTAATATTGTAAACGTCAAAAATATCTAATAAAAAAAATATTTAAATTGAAAACTAGGACAAAATTAGCATTTCTTAAAGTTCACTGTAAGATTATTAATAGAATATAATGTTACAATCAAACATAACTATTGCCTAAAAATCGTCAACTAATAAGCCTTTCATTAGTATTTTTCATTTTGCGATATTTGAGTTATTTACTGAGTAATAAGCATTTATTTAGCATACGTCTCCTATCGATTTTATTTTGCGCGTATCACGTGACTCGCGGACTGTCCTGACAACCTAGCGAAACGCGCGCGGACGTTTGAGTGGTTATCAGAGACTGATTTAAATATTTTTTTTTTTATGTTGAAATATTTCATGATGATAATTATATTTTATTTACTACTCACGCCATCTATTGACAAGCGGCCTATTTATATAACCGACTACAAAAAGCAAGTTAATCTCATGCAAATGTTGGCAGAACTGGGCAGAACCAGCAAGTCCGACAATGTGCGTTACTCTAGCGGAAAATTCAAAATATTAGCACGTCTAGAGATGAAACAATATAGAATAATTTGTGCATTATATGCTGTAAATGTGCACCAAAAATAAAATTTGTGCCTAGTGGGGTTTCTGAGATATTAATGAAAATACGATTCCGCCAGCGTAACGCTTGAAAACGTTATCCTGGCGGAACGATTTTTACCTATTGGTCCTAGGACAATTTTAAGTAGCATAAAAGATAGCCTAAATTTGTGCCCTAAAGTAGCCAAGCAGCGGCATTTGTGCCCCCCGTAGTTTTTGAGTAATTGCAAATGCCGCTGCAGTAACGTTTGGCTTATTTTCCATATCTTCAGAACAGCTGAACGTACAGAAATGATTTTTTGTGAGAAGATGCCTTTTAATTTGTGCAAATTTGTGCCTTCATAGTTATTCCAAAGAAATACATGGTTAATGATTTAAAAAAGATTTTCTAAAAAACGAAAACAGCCTCTGCCTTTTGAACTACTTACGATAGGCGCTGAATGTATCACGTAGCTGATGCCTTTATGATACAAGGATCTTCTGACAAAATTTTATAACCCTACGTCTGATATTGACGAAATAAATAAACTTTTTGAACTAAAACTGTTTACTCATTTTGAGCCGCAATTAAGGGAGTTTGAATAACGTAACGATTCCCATTTTTTGTCAAAAATCTGTGCCTTTATTCAAATAGACACACACTAAATTTCAACTCTCTACGTTCTGTAATTAACCGTAAATTAAATAAAATAACCAAGTAAGAACATATAGATTATTACCCGACCAAGTATGAAAGGTCATAAAAAAGCGGCCTTTAAGAACATTTACCGTACCTTCTTAATTTATATACCTAACTTTTCTCTTGTTTGTACAGTGATGTAGAAAAGCGGTTAATTAAGTTAATTATTGTCGTTTCGAAAAAGTGAAAACAAATTACGAATAAGAGCCTACGTTGCTTTTTATTTAATGTTCTTAGTATTAATCTTTTCGTATTAATACTAAAAAATATTATTACTATGTAAGACTAAGACGAACAAAGAACAAAATAAATATTTTTTATTAAACTATAAGGCGGAAGAGTAGCTTTTTATTTCATATTATCACCCCTCGACAACCACCTCTCTGATAGATAATCAAATTAAGATCACCCAATTTTTTCACCACTTGGAGTAGGTATATTTTTCTTGTTAGTTTAATTGATAATTGGGGCAGAACGGAAAGTGGACCCTCCCAAACAAAAAAGAATTTTCAAAATAGGTTAATAAATGATCGAGTTATTAGAAATGAAGCATTGAAAAAAAATCACCTCGATTTCACACTAAAACTTGTTTACACGAGTGTACCGACAGTTATCCTACAAATTTAAAGATGTTGGCTTGAAGTACTGCACGGTCGGTTTTTTATGACCTTTCATACTTGGTCGGGTAATAATCTAAATGTTCTTACTTGTTAATTTTATTTAATTTACGGGTAATTACAAAATGTAGAGAGTTGAAATTTAGTGTGTGTCTATTTGAATAAAGGCACAGATTTTTGACAAAAAATGGGAATCGTTACGTTATTCAAACTCCCTTATTTGCGGCTTGAAATAAGTAAACAGTTTTCAGTTCAAAAAGTTGATTTATTTCGTCAATATCAGACGTAGGGTTATAAAATTTTGTCAGAAGAACCTTGTATCATATAGGCATCAGCTACTTGAGACATTCAGCGCCTATCGTAAGTAGTTCAAAAGGCAAAGGCTGTTTTCGTTTTTTAGAAAATCTTTTTTAAATCATTAACCATGTATTTCTTTGGAATAACTATGAAGGCACAAATTTGCACAAATTAGAAGGCATCTTCTCACAAAAAATCATTTCTGTACGTTCAGCTGTTCTGAAGATATGGAAAATAAGCCAAACGTTACTGCAGCGGCATTTGCAATTACTCAAAAACTACGGGGGGCACAAATGCCGCTGCTTGGCTACTTTAGGGCACAAATTTAGGCTATCTTTTATGCTACTTAAAATTGTCCTAGGACCAATAGGTAAAAATCGTTCCGCCAGAATAACGTTTTCAAGCGTTACGCTGGCGGAATCGTATTTTCATTAATATCTCAGAAACCCCACTAGGCACAAATTTTATATTTGGTGCACATTTACAGCATATAATGCACAAATTATTCTATATTGTTTCATCTCTAGACGTGCTAATATTTTGAACTTTCCGCTAGAGTAACGCACATAGTCCGACAATATTATTTCCATGGTCCGTCCACGAAAAGAAGTTGGGATTTGGTACAAAAAAAATAATTTTTTTAATTTTTTTTTCAGTGTATGTACTACTTACAAGAAAAATGCAACAACCTAAAAAGTTACAATGTTTGCGATACTAAAAATAAAAATCATTGATATTATTCTTATTAATAATTTATTTATTTATTACCTTAATTTTTTTGTAAGTTTTCAGAAATAAAAATAACCCGGTGGATATCTATAAGGTGGCATCGGCATCCACATAGGCCCATAATTCTCACAATCATCGCAGAACTCCGAGTCCCTCAGCACGCAGCGAGGACGCCCTCTCATCTTCCGTCTCGTTCTCCCGAAACATTTACATTCTTCTTTTCCTTCTTCACCTGACTTCTTTTGTCTTTTTTCATCTTTCAACTTTCCGGAACCTTCTTGGTTTGTTGGTTCTTGTTCACCTCGGTTATTGGTGTCAATGTTGGACGTTGGTTGGCTTTGGCCATTTGTTCCACTTGGTCGTGGCGAAGAATTCAAGGCAATGCCTCTACCAAAGCCTTGGTATTCCACAGGAGTCGCTCCTAAACTCTTTGCCTCATAAGCTTGTGGACAGCAAAGGTTGGAATTAGGCCCGGGTTGGGTGTATGTGGGATCTCCTAAGGCTAGAGAAGAATTTTTGGGTGGTTTTTCGTCTGCTTCTTGTCCTTCTGTTTGACTAAAACGTCTGCAGTCACATTCTTCTGGGCCAAAGCCAGTGTTATTACGATCTATTGGATGGGAGCAAGTGTCATCATCATTGCGTATTGGCGGTGCTTTTCTGGCAGCTTCATTAGCTTTCAAATTATCAACAAACGATCCAATTATATCATTACTAACATCCTTCTCTATTTTTTTCAAATATCTACTGATTTCTTTTTTCATTATCGCATCGTTAGTACAGTTATGACCAGATTTTTCGATATCATTCAATCTTTTAGCAAGACTGTGCTGTATATTGTTTATAGCTGTCTTTTTGTCTTCGGATTCATCAGTTATTGATTGTTCCTCAAAGAATTGCTTGACTTCAGCCTTCATTCTTATTTCTTCAACCTCATCTTTGATTGACCTTTCATTAGGGATTGGTATCTTAGCTAATTCACATATTAACTGGTTTTGTTTTATCAAAGGATCAAGTGGAGGATCGTCTGATTGTTCCTGCACTTCTAAAAAATATTTCATTACTGCATCGCGAAGTCTGGCTTTGTAAATCTGCTTGCCTTCATCGTCATCGCGATTGTAATGATATTGTACGAAATTGTCAACTATTTCTTCACGTAGTTCATTAAACAAAGCCATTCTATCTGCTGTTGTATTTAATGGCTCTTTAAGCATATTATTAACTGTTTCGTTCAATTCCTTCTTATATTCATGTCGAGCTCTTTCTTCCTTTATTAATGGTTTCACAGAATTTATTCTCTCTTTAAGTTGTGATTTCTTATAATCTTTTGTAGGTTCAAAATCGCAACAGATTGGTAAATTGGACATTAGTTTCTCTAATTCGTCATCTAAAAGATAATCGTAAAGCAAATCGTCAGAAAATAGTTTTGGATCACCATTCAGTTCGCAGAGTTTAATAATGATTTTTGTACCTAGGTCTTCTCTGATTTGCCTATTGATTGCTATACTTCTCTCAGTGTTTTCGTAGAAAGGCAGACTTTCACACCAGTTCTGTACTATTTCTAGTATAATATCTGCAGCTTTTTTTCTCGGAGTAGATATAACTTGGCAGCAGGCAGGAGAAGATTGACTGGCGCACGTTTGCCCAGAGCTACTAGGTC
The DNA here is from genome assembly GCA_949319885.1 of Mecyna flavalis. Lineage (NCBI taxonomy): Eukaryota > Metazoa > Arthropoda > Insecta > Lepidoptera > Crambidae > Mecyna > Mecyna flavalis. The sequence goes on along the minus strand of OX439420.1, from coordinate 7,407,908 downwards.
CAGCTATTTGACTTGTCCCTAAAATACCTTTTGTTTTGGAAGGCTTTTTCGAAAATGATTTTGACTTTTTCTTATCTTTGTCGCTGGATCCAATCATTACACATTTCCTGTCTTCTTTTGTGGTTTTTAACTTATTTAGTAAATCATTTGCAAGTTCATTGATTTTTTGTTCATTATTCGTTGCATCACAATTTAGGGGCAATTTATTAAGCCACTTTATTATTTCTTTATGTATTTTTTCATCTGGTTTCTGTGTGTTCCTTTCAATTTCTTTCAATCGTTTCGCTAACATTGATTGTATTTTATCTCTGTCTAAAAGCTCTTCATCACCAGAAGCCTCTTTGAGAGGCAAACTTTCGAACCAATCTGCTATTTCACACCGAGTTTTGACTTCTTCCACTTCTTCTGTAGTTGAAGATTCTCCAGGCATTGGTACTTTGAAAAGGGCTCCATACAATTCACTGTAGATTTGCTCTTTGGTCAATGGCAGTGCATTTCTTTTCTGAGCATCTTGAAAGTGCTTATCAATTTCTTTTTTAATCCTTTTCTCATATTTTAGCTTAGTTTCGTCTGTTCCATGATCAAAGTTTTCTAAAATAAACATTTCAGTTAATCGATTCTTGTATATTTCAAAGCCTGGGTCATGAGTTTGTCTAGTAAATATCGGGTTTGGTATGGAAGCGACGATCGTCTTTTCTAATTCTTGCTTGTAATTCTCTCCTGCAGCGCTTTCTTTTGCTATGCTTTTAGCTTCCATTACTTTATCAATTAGACTTTTCATTAACGTTTCTTTCTTTTTGACAATATCTGGACTTTGAGGCAGTGAATCTAGAGTTTTATTTACTTCGTCTGCTAGTAACTCTTTAAACAAAAGGTCATCTTTCATAACTTGTGCATCAACACTAAGGTCACCGACCTTTTGAAATAGGTTTCTAGCTACACTTTCTTTTATGGATTTTTCGGCATTCTTACACTTAATCTTGATTGGAAGATTATTAGACCAATTCTCTATGGTGTCTACAACTAGCTGACCAGCTTTGGCTCCTGAATTACAAGTAGTTTTACTGGTTTTGGAACACTTTGCTTTAAATTTAGTTTTAGAACAAGACTTTTTTGATGAACAAATCGACTGATTTGAAGGTTTCATTAGGTTCGGAGATTCTGGTGGACCCATGTTTACTCTTTTAATTCTATTTAATAATTGTTGAATGACCAAAGGCAACAAAATTTCTCTGTTTGCGTCAAGGGGTATGGCACTGATCCAATTAGTAATATATTCTTTCATTTCGTCATCAGATTGGTTATCTTCCGGATTTATTATTTTGTTTTTTTCTCTATCGGCAAACTTTTCAGCTAGGTCACTGATCATTTTGACTCTCTGTTCACTTCCGTCTGGACTAGTTATCGGTAGTAGTGGTAAATTGTTTAGCCAATCTGATATCTCTTTTGCATAATCTAGTTCTAACCCAAACAGTCTAATAGACTCTTCTTCTGGTATCGTAAGATTACCAAGTTTATTATACACCTCTGTTTTGCATAGAGTAGTCGGATCTGCCGAGTCTCGTATTATCTTTTTAGCTTCTTTCAATACACGAGCTGACCAAGCATCCAATTTTACTGGATCATCTGCTATTTCCCCGGCATTATATCTAATGTAATTTTCAATAAATTTGTTAATATTCTGTTCAGGAATTCCAGAGCTGTTCAAAGATGTAGCAGTGGTATCCATACAGCAAGGCATTGGAGTTCTACCGGCTATGACCTTTTTAACTAATTGGTCAACTATGAAATTGATATTTTCAGTACAGTTAGGCAAGATTGGCAACTTTTCAGTAAACTGACGTATTATTGACGTTAATTCTGTATTGTATCCTACTGTCCCCGGTTCATTTTGCCTTTTTTCTTCAACTTCGTATATATTTCTAGCTAAATCGTTAACAAATTCAATACGTTCTTTATTTTGCGGCGTATTGAAAGAAATATCCATTGGTATGTTTTTAAGCCAATCTGAAATATCTTTGATAAATTGTAATTCTTTGTTGAGTCTGTCAGGTGAAGATTCGTCGTGGTTTCCTTGTGCGTAGTTATCATAAACCTCTTTTCTCGTAGGTGGTGCTAATTTACGGAATTCCGTTTTTAATATTTCTTCAAATGCTCCTTTAGCGATGCTGTCGTCAACATCGTTACGTTCCATGTATTTACTGATAAATTCTATTAATGTTCTATCGTTATCTGGGGTATCATTACTGTTATCACCTTTCATTGGACATGCAGGTCGATGGCAAGTGGGTTTAGATTCCTTTATGTTGTCTTCTGTTCCAGAAACCGAGTCTTGCGATGATTGTGATTCTGAACTTTGAATGGGCTTTACTCGTGAATGTTCTACAGTTCCCTTTGTTGAAAGGTTTGATTCTCCCGACGTATCAGAATCGGTCGGCTTTGTTCCCTTTTTAATTTTCGAGCATTCACAATGGGATAGGGATACCGAAGAGGTTTTCTTGTCACTTAGTTTTTTTATCATGGCTTTTGGATTTTTGCTCATTGCGACTTTTGGATGAAGAAACTTGAGAGCGGTTCTTTTTGTCTTGTTTCTTTTCTTCTGATTTCTTAATTTTAGATGTTTTACTAACTTTAGGACTTCCATGACATCCGCAAATAGAGGACTGGGAAGTTGCATTTACTGATTTCTTTTTGCGTCCTTTTTTTGAATGTTTCGAGTCTTGTGACGTGTCTGATTCCGATATTTGAACGTGCTTAGATTTTACATTGTCTTTTTTCTTTTTCTTTATATCAGAAGAACATTTGCATATCGTGGAAGCAGTTTTTTCTTTCGTCTTGCCTTTAACAGAGAGTTTTGCATTTTGGGATGTATTTGAAGTTTTAGTGTTTTCACATTTTGTATTTGTTTTATCTAAACAAGTACCTCCAGTTTTGGATTCCTGTGATGTTTCTGATTCCGAAGTTTTAACTTCTTGTTGTTCTACTGGACAACACATCGATGAATTAGAGGGAGCGACAGTAACGCAACGATTGTTTTTTATCTTTCTCTCTACATTATCAACAAGTGTAGCATCTTGGGGTAATTTGTTTATTCTATTTTTAAGACTTTGAGTTAACACCTCAATGTTATTCTTTTCAGAAGACTTCAACATTAATTTTAACCATTTTGAAATGTCTTTTTCTAACTCTTGTTCTTGATTTTGATGTCCAATCCGATCCTTAACTGTTCCAGCTAGTTCCTGAACCATCTTGTTTTGGTAATCTTTATCGGATTTAGAATAAATTTCTTCAGGCTGCTCATGCATCCATATCGAAATTTCGTCTTGTAAAACATCTACGCCTTGAGGAATAAATTCGTCTTTCCAGCCGCGCTCTCCTTCCATATGTTTTACATTTGCCATAGCTTGTCTATTTCCCTTCTGAGGCATGGTTAAATTGGGAACAGGGATTTCATGTAATCGTTGTACCAGATCATTAACTTGAGGTGTCGCCTCATTCAGATCTTCGTAAACTTCAAATCGAAATAGCCATCGGAATACGATATAAAACATAAATTGATCTCTGTTAGCATTTGTGTTTGGGGCCAGTTGTTCGATTTTAAGCTGATCCATTATATCGCCGGCTAAATCATTAATCATAACTTCTTTAAAATCCTTATTCTCTTCCCCTTCAAATTTAGTGGGTAAGGTCTCCATCCAATTTCTTATTAATAAGCTTACCTTTTCTATATAACTTTTTTCTTCTTTATTTAACTTGTGTGTTTCTTGCTTTATTGGACCTTTTTGTTTCGGTGTTGATGTTGTAGGATATTTACAAGGCAACTCGTGTTCAGATGTAAAAACAGATATAGTACCTGAATGACATGACTTATCTCTGACCTTATCCGGACACTCAGCATTTCTAATCAAATCTTCAGTAAGAATGTCCCTAACATTTTCTATTGTTATATCTGAAGTTTGTGTGTTAGAAATTTCAACAGAATGCCCTGATACATTATTAATAAGTTCGTCCTTTTCTTCCATATCTTTTAAGCGTACAGATTCAAGACAGTCTATAAGGATATCTGTTATTTCTTCTTTAATATCGTTGCGGTTATCTATGCTAGAACTTTGTAAGCGATCATTCAATCCATTAAGTATACTTTGTTTTAAACTTGACTTACTACACACCGCCATTTGATACATACTTTTCTGTTTTGGAAAACAGCAAGTGAAACTTCTTTTACATTTCATTTGGGCAGTTATAAGTCGATTTGCTAAATCCTCAGCGATGCGATTCAAATAAATTCTTTTATTTTTGGGATAGTGAAGGACATTCGGCAAGTCATTCAATGTATCTACAATAAGTCCTTTTAATATTAACTTATAATTTTTAGTGCATGAAGATTTTTCTAGCAGTGGCGTAAGGCGTTTCGTGAAAACGTCCGTAGCATCTATTATGTTGATTGTTTTCCCGATATCTTCACTTTCTTTAAACTTAATTTGCATTAACCACTCTAATACTTCACTCTCTACCATCTTCTCTTTATTTTCCAAGTTAGTTTGGTTTATATTTGACTCCCCATTGAGACTTACTACACCATCTGTATTGACTGTATCGTAACGTTGTTTCTCACTAGATTTTTTACGTAGGTTTCTAATTTTTTCTAATAGGTTATTCTTTATACCATCCTTTAACAACTCTTGGTCTCGCTTCGCTCCGGGATACCACATTGGCAGAGCGTTTAAGAAATTTTCAACTTCAGTCCTTATTCTTCTTTCATTATCTGTTTTATCATCGCTTGATATTTCGAATATCTTATCAATAAACTCATTGACCATGTTTCTTCTCAAATTCTTAAGTGAAGCAGTTAGGTTTGGGTATATTGGTATATCTTCAAACCATTTTTGTATTTCTTCCTGTAAATCGTCTCTAAGAATTGAGCTTTTAGGCGTGACTGTTTCGTCATCATATTCACAATTATTTGTTGTATCATGATTGTTCTGGTTTCGTACTTCAGATCTGAACCTGTTTGATTCAAAACTGTTTTGAGTGGTGTGGTTGAAGTCTACGAATTTGGAGGTAGTGTCTACAGATTCTGTAAAACGAGGGTTTGACGATCTTTTCAAGATGGAAGCTGTTGTTGAAATTGCAACCTGCACAAAAGATGATTATTTATAAAATCATGGTAATGTTCATTAAAATATATAAGTTTAAATTGACGTACATTGAGATGTTTCACTAGAGAGCTTTAGAAACGATTGAGAAAAATATAGTTAGATAAATTTTATAATTGTTTTTTTAGTTAAAAGTCACAAATTGTTTTTTTCGCATTAATGGGATAATTGTTATAACATTATCCTCTATTCCACGAAGGCTGTTAGAAATGTACATAATTATATTATGCTCAAAATCCTCTATTACAATGTATCTTATAGGGTATGTGTAAGAATAATTCAATTGTCGTACCGATTTCTTTACTTTTGGCTCAGTAGACATGACTCTATGTATTGTCCCTTTGGAAACTGTAAAACACAGATAATATCATCATTAATTATACACAAAATCGCACACAAACGTTATCAATGAATTACTAAAGTACTATTTTGAGAAGTTTGAATTGGGTTCAACTCGTATTTCTTTATACTATACTTATTACTTCTTTGATATTTAAAACAGATAGAAATGAAAAAACATTTGACAAGGTAAACAGGGCTCTGTCGCGAGTGTCACAATGGTTTAACACAAACAACTTATCACTAAATGCAAAGAAAACGAAATGTGTTAAATTTATGATGCCTAATGTAAAACAGATGGATACATTCATTACTATGAATGATGAGCAATTAGAAATAGTTAATGATACTTTGTTTTTAGGAATTAATATTGATTCCAAACTTCAATGGGGTCCTCATATTACTGCATTAGCAGCAAGACTTAGCTCAGCTGCTTATGCAGTAAGAAGAATAAGATATATCACTGATGTTGAAACGGCAAGATTGGTTTATTTTAGTTATTTTCATAGTGTCATGTCATATGGTCTACTGTTGTGGGGCTCTGCTGCTGACATCGAGTCTATATTTATATTACAGAAAAGAGCTATTCGTGCAATCTACAACCTTAGACCTCGTGACTCGCTCAGAGGTCTATTTACACAAATTAACATTTTAACCGTTCCTTCGCAATACATTTTTGATTGTTTAATGTATGTTCGGAAGAATTACAATAATTTTCTAAAAAAATCCGACTGTCACAAATTTAACACAAGGAATAAGCACAGACTTGCCGTTCCTAATGTCAGGCTTCATAAAACAGGAAAGTCATTTGTTGGACTGAGCATTAAACTATTTAACAAAGTACCACAACGTCTTGTAGAATTACCTTTAAATAAATTTAAAGTCATAATTAAAGATTACCTTATGAGGAAAGGTTACTATAAAGTAGAAGATTACTTAAATGACAAGACTCTGTGGACATGAAACACATTTGCTCCTCTGCACATCTACTCTTATGCTTATTTATTGTACTTATTACATATATTATTATTAAGTTGACATTATATTGTTATTAATTTGACATTATATTATTATTAAGTTATTATTGTACAACACAAAATGATTTAAAAAAGGCTATCATATGTAACTGTTGAGTTTCTTGCGGCACTTCTTCTCAACAGCAGGCCATTCATTCACGTCGAAGTGCTGGTAGGAAAAAAAGTTTATGACGTGCAAAAGAATTTCTTGGTAAATCAAATTGCAAAATAAATACTTTGACTTTGACTTTGACTTTGATTTATTTCTTGCTCTTGAGTTTTGCACTGCCTACTTTATAAAATTATATTTAAAACTTTTCCTCTACCTTAAGGTTGACTGGAAGAGATTGCTATTAGCAATAAGTCCGCCTACATTGTATCATCCAATTTTGTAACATATTTTTCTTTTATAATTTTGTGCAATAAAGAGTATATCTATCTATCTATCTATCTATTTTAGTTATAAAAAATTCTACATACTTACCTTCAATAGGTTCATTAGACTGGAATTTCTGAAAGAGAACATTTCCATTATTTTATGTTGGCATCACATCACAAATACTAAGTGTAGTTAATTTGAATTATGATACATGATGGTAATTTTATTTTTAACTAGCGGCCGCCCGCGGTTTCACCCGCGTGGTTCCAGTTCCCGTGGGAATTGATCAAAATCCTTTCTTAGCGGATGCGTACGTCATAACATCTACCTGCATGCCAAATTTTAGCCCGATCCGTCCAGTAGTTTGGGCTGTGCGTTGATAGCTATCTATGTCAGTCAGTCAGTCACCTTTGAGTTTTATATACGCGTGCAATTTTAGTCGTTGTTTTCCCGCAGTAAAATGATTCTATCTTAGTAGTAAAATAGATTAATAAAGTTATTTTTTAAGTGAAATCAAAAGTTTTACGATTATGATAGACGAAACTCGAACCAATAGTACTAGCTGCGTCGCGGACGGTCACCGGAGGGGGTCATTGCCCTTCGCGTTTATCAAAAAAATGATTATTTACTATTTACTCCCATTTGGTTTCCATTTTCCCATGAAATTTAAAAAAAAAAAAAAAAAGTTTAAACAATATTTCAAAAAAAAAAAAAAAATTACATGCATAAATTGATAGTACTACATACTGAAGGTGAAGCATTCTGCTGCGGGAAAGCAACGACTAAAATAACACGCAGTATATAGATATATATATAGAAGAGAGAAAAAACTTTCTAAGTGTACCTAACGAATACTTTTTGAAGACCGAATCAAAATAAGGGGTAACATTGTCACGGACAAACATAATACAACTGAGAATCTCCTTTTATTGAAGACTGTTAAAAGATAGAGAATCTCTTTTAAGGTACGCGCTATTAACCAGAAAAGATCGATATACTCACAGTTTGACTGTGACGGCCGCGACTACAGCAGCGCTCCACGCGAGACAGCTCCATCTGGTCATCGATCAGGTTCCTCACCACCTGGTGGTCCTGCTTGTGGGCCGGCTGATGATGATGCATCTGGTGCTGGTCGAGGCGCTCCTTGATCATCGGGCACTGGTTTTGGTTGCATGACTGTGAAGAAGAAGAAATGGAAGGTAAATCAAACCAACAACCTTCAAGGAAGAAAGAAATGTAACTAGTTAAAAAAACTACCTAAAAAACTGAAAAGCAAAAAATAATTTTAATAAGACATTCATCAAATGCGCTTATTGTCTAAGCCTATTAATTAAATTGTATTTTACGTGCTAGGTAGGTACCTACTAATCTGTTTGAAGTCGGTGCCAAGCCAAATAGTAGGTACCCAGATTACGTACCTACGTCCGCGGATTAATAAGTAACCCTTTATAATACATAATATTGTTATATATCATTTTTTATTACCTTTGGCTACCGAGAAGAACTGGCAGTTACTTTTATCAATCGCCAACATTTAGCTCTGGCTATGTTCCGGCTATACACTTCAAATTAAAGGATACGATAGAAGAGCTAGTGCATTGATTGAGGAATTGGTCCCTCTAAAAATAGGCCACTTATGGCTACTTCTTGGAAAAGGATTTTCAGAGTGTCACAGACTCATATCTCCTATTAAAATAAATTATTACGATAAAAACTATTATTACAACGTTTATTCATTTCATTAAGCATCAGGTCATACAGATTTCTTTTATTAAAAACTACGAAGATCTGAGTAATTCACCATCAACACCTCAAATCCGGTGAATTTTGCACGTTTTTTACGTGTCACATGAGCGCCGACTTCTGAACAATCGCACATATTTTTAAAACCACCCACGTTTTTAACCAGTTATCTACACACATTAAAATAGATAAATCAGTTTACATACTGGTAAAATTTTAAATTAATTGGAAGGAAACTTTTGATTTTATGGTCATAAGTATATTTGTCACACGCTTAGCAAGATTTTTGCGGCGCGCCTTTCGAGGGGCACTGCTCATGGCTGGTCAGGCGTAGGCAAACCCTAATAGGTGTATTCGAATCGTTAGTTACCCCGCAGCTAGCAGGTGAGGTGGCCATGTCGCTGGTTCCCGCGCTTTGGATGATGGAGTACGTTCTTCAATTTTAAAAATTTTGGTTCCCAGTTTTCCGGCATTCCCGTGTCACATTTTTTCAATGTAATTGTACTATTTTTAGTAGATGGGTTTTGAGGTGAAATACCTAGCTCCTTAATGTAGATGGACAGTAAAAAACTAGCTGGTTATATCTTTTCAATGAAAAGTTATTTCAAAATATATGTTTTTTTGTAATTTCCATGGTGTAATTTCCATTGATAAAACACCATGGAAATTACGTAAGACCCATGGAAATTACCTTGTTTCTTTTAAGTTCATCATCATCAGCCATACGACACCCACTGCTGGGTATAGGCATCCCCCAAGGATCTCCACACTGATCGGTCCTTGCGCCACGCACATCCCGCGGTTTCCAGCGGCCTTGGCAATGTCGTCAGTCCAGCTAGTAAAGGGCCTTCCCACTGAAAGTCTTCCAGTGCGCGGTCGCACTGAAAGACACCATTGCAAAACCTTTCCACCCCAACGGCCATCGGTTCTGCGGCATATGTGTCCCGCCTACTATCATTTTAACTGAGCAACTCTTCGAGCTATGTCGGTTACCTACATTCTTTTGCGAATCTCCTCATTTTTGACTCTATCGCACAAAGAAACACCAAGCATAACTCTCTCCATTGCCCAATGTGTGACCTTGAGGCTTCTTATGAGACCCATAGTGAATGACCACGTTTCGCTTTCATATGTTATCACTGGCAACACACACTGTTCAAAGTGTTGTGATTATTATTAAAAGATTGGATATCTTGCCGAAATGTATTTTATTAATTCTTATAACACAGAGCGCAGTATACATACAGTCACAGTTACAAAACCAGAGAGTGAGCATAGACCATAGATATTATAAAAAAAATAAACACCAACCACCGTTAAGTATCATCGACTTGGCTCACACTATTTTGAGTCGCAGTTAATATAATTAATAATATTCTTATGTATTTATATTTACTTGTATGTATGTATTTATTTTATTTATCTATCTATATTTATATTTATTTATTTATGTACCTATGTATTACATTGTATTTTAACACCCCCACTCAATGTAATACATATTATATATTTTAACCTCTCAAACATTTAGGAACATACATACTTAACATACATAACTCTTAACTTAGTTCAAGTACTTATTCTTAACAAAACATCAATTTAATATAGCTACATACTTTAACTAATTATAAACTTTTACATTAATCCACACATAGTTACAAATCTTAATAGTAGTTCTCTATTTAAAGATTTAGTAAACATATCAGCAATCTGGTGTTCAGTCTTTACATACATCAAACATATTTTACCCTTTTTAATTAAATCTTTCACAAAATGATACCTGATATCTATGTGTTTTAATCTTTTAATATTATCAGTATTTGCAACCATAATGGCAGATTGATTGTCACAATACATAGGAACAGGGAACACATTTGTTATATTAAAGTCTTTTAACAGACTTGCAAGCCAACAAGATTCACTAGCGGCCATACTGACTGCAATATACTCAGCTTCAGTTGATGATAAACTTACTGAACTCTGCTTTTTAGAGCACCATGATATGAGACAGTTAGAAAATTTAAATAAGTAGCCAGTGGTAGACTTTCTATCTCTTAGGTCACCACCCCAGTCTGCATCGCAATGTCCCACAAGTTTATCATCAGTACATTTGAAGACCAACTTATAATCTAAGGTGTGTTTAACATACCTTAACACTCTTTTAAGGTAAGTTAACAAAATCTCATTTGCATTATTTTGGTACCTACTCAATATAGATACAGCTACACACAGGTCTGGCCTAGTGCCTAATACAGCATACATTAAGCTACCAATAATTTGTCTACATGTATTTTCAATATTTTTGTCAGACTTACACTCTTTCGCTTCTAAAATTTTTACATTAAAGTTTTGATCTATGGGGGTAGCTACGGGTTTACAATTCTCCATATTAAACCTTTTTAATACACTCTCTAAGTAAGATTTTTGACTTAATTCAGATACACAATCTTTAAAATTTTGTTTAACATCTATGCCAAGAAAATTTGAAATCAAACCTAAATCTTTCATTTTAAAAACATTTTTTAATTGTGATTTAAGATCACTTAACAGCTGTTCACAAGTACTAAAAATTAACAGATCGTCGACATACAGTAATACATATATTTGATTTTCTCCTTCACATTTAGTAAACAAACACGGATCATTCTTTGACTTTATATAACCAGCTTGACTAATTACATTATTAAATTTTTCATTCCAATATCTAGGAGATTTTTTAAGTCCATACAGAGATTTATTAAGCTTTACAATATTGTCATGACCATTATGTGCCCCATCTGGTAATTTAATAAATACATTTTCTTTTATATCCCCATATAAAAAAGCCCCAGTAACATCCATTTGATGTATTGGTACATTTAATTTAGTAGCGACAGAAAGAAATAACCTAAAAGTTGACAATTTAGCAACAGGTGAGTAAATTTCATACAAATCTGATGTATCATCTTGTTCAAAACCTCTAGCTACTAACCTTGCTTTGTATTTCACACTATTGTTAAGTTTCTTCATTTTAAATACCCATTTACTACTAATAATGTTTTGATTTTCAGGTACGGGGCAAACAGTCCATGTATTGTTTGCTTTCAGCGTCTCAAGTTCCTGCTTCACCGCCTCTTCCCACTGACAAGCATCACTCCTATTCATAGCTTCCTTATAAGATGCTGGTTCTGTTTCTGCAGTGTAGACATTTTGACATGTATAGAATTGTGTTGGTTTTCTGACACGTTTACTTCTATGTGGTGTGTTTGACTCCACAATGCTATCAGCATCAGATCCACTGTAGTCATCACTGAATTCCGCAGGCTCATATAGACTGCACTGATCATCATCTGTCACAGGAGTTGTAGAGTGCGAGTCAACTAAATTCTCTTCTAAAGATTCTTGATGGGTACTGTCAGGAACTGAAGTCTCATTGGTAAGTATTTCTGTTAAAGGTTTTAGGTTAACTTCATCCTTTTTTTCTAACGCAGGTTCCAAGAATGTGACATCCCGTTTTAATAAAACTTCATTCTTCTGTGGGTAATAAATTCTATAGCCTTTGACAGTTTCTCCGTAACCCACCATAATGCCTGACTCCTCTTTGGAATCCCATTTCCTTCTTTTAACTTTTGGAATATGAACAGACACGGGTGTACCAATAACTTTTAACTCTCTAAGATCAAACTGTTTGTTTGTCCATATTTCATATGGTGTTTTATCTGGTTCATTACTCTTACCGGTTCTGTTTATAACATATGCTGCAGTGTTAACAGCTTCAGCCCACAATTTCTTTGGTAGACTCTTGGCATACAGCAGCGTCCTGGCTGCTTCTGTGAGAGTTCTTATTTCTCGTTCCGCCTTGCCATTTTGTTGAGGGGTGTAGGGCACAGAGGTTTGGTGTACTATACCCCGTTCTGAGAAAAAATGTGACAAAGCATTATTCAAAAATTCAGAACCATTGTCACTGCGAAAATAGACAACACGGTTGCCTGTAATATTTTCAGCCTTATTAACAAAGTCTTTGATACAGTTGACTACTTCTTCTTTTCTTTTCATGAAGTATACAGTTCTATAACAAGAATAGTCATCTTTTAAAACTAAAAAATACCTTGCGCCTCCTAGTGATACTTCCTCCATCGGGCCGCAAACGTCAGCATGTATCAGCTCACATGTTTTCGTAGTTTTTGTGTCACTTGAATTAAAGGGTAGACGATGTGCTTTACCCTCTAAACAGCCTCGACACTTCTCAAGAGACTCGTCCATCACATCGATGTTGTTGTTTGATAACACACTTTTTACATGTTGTACATTTTGATGCACGAACTTTTCATGCCATTCGCTTAATTTAGATTTTACATTCGACACATTTGCGTAGCCGCATTTATAACGAACATTCATTAAATACATATTTCCTACGCGATTTGCTACCGCCCGCACTTTTTTCCCTTTGAAAAATTTACACTCATTTTCATCTGTCATCATGACATAACCCCTTTTTGAAGCGCAATTGACAGAAAACAGATTTATTTTTAAATTCGGAACATACAAAACGTTATTTAATGTGGTATCTATCCACCTATGCCCATTAAATACTTCTAGCGCCACCTGTCCGATACCGATGACACTTATTTGTGTACCATCGCCGATAATTACAGATTTTTCAGATGATAATGGCGAAAAAGATGAAAATAGATTTTTGTCTTGGCACATATGTTCACTAGCACCTGTATCTACAAGCCATTTTGATTTTTGATAAAGTTCTCTATGTTGTTGTACTACAAACGCATTTTTTTCTTTCTTCTCTTTTCCTTTCTTGAACCAACATTCACTTTTGTTATGACCGATTTTATTACAGTAAAAACACCTTTTTTCACTTTTATTTGTAAAGTTTTTACGTTGATAATTATTGTTAACACTACTTGTACACTCAGCTTGATAGTGCCCCATTTTGTTACACTTAAAACACTTAATATTAGCTTTATTTGGAGCAGTTCTTTTCACCATGAAGGCAGACGACGATGATGAAGCGTCCTTTTCTTTTATCCTTTCCTCCTCGACCAACAAACGAGCGACAAGATTGTCGTACGTCTGCTTGTCGTCCGGTGCTGACTCCCACGCCGAAACGAAGTGTTTGTATGCCTCTGGCAGAGACATTAAAACCTTTGTGATAACTAATTTGTCTGATATTTCCTCTCCCATCTGCTTAAGCTGATTTTGCATTTCTTGTATTTTGGAGAGAAACGCCGACATTTCGATATCGCCTTCGTACTTATATTGGAAGAAACGCTGTTGTACTATGTGGATACTGGTGTCACTCTTCTGTTCATAGACACTAAGCAATTTTGTCCACATCTCAGCAGAAGTGGTACATGATAAGATATGCAGCATTGCTTTCTCCGACATTCTTGTAACGAGTAACGTCTGTGCCTTGGCGTCCTTTGAATCCCAACTGGCACGCTCGGCGCCATCTTTAGGACTTTTGCTCTGCCCGTTGACCACCTCCCAGCAGCCCTGGCCTCGCAGCAATACTTGCGTCTGGAACCTCCAAATATTCCAGTTACTGGAACCTTCCAGTCTGATGGTGTTGTGACTTCCTTCCATTTCGTATTTTTGCCTTGATTTCTCAAACGTGGTAATGACCACCTGCCGGTAACTTCTTCAACCCGAAGCGCCGTAATATTCCCACTACAGGACTTTAATAATAATCGGCTATCCAGAATTATGTGCCTGGGCCCATAACCTGTTGTGATTATTATTAAAAGATTGGATATCTTGCCGAAATGTATTTTATTAATTCTTATAACACAGAGCGCAGTATACATACAGTCACAGTTACAAAACCAGAGAGTGAGCATAGACCATAGATATTATAAAAAAAATAAACACCAACCACCGTTAAGTATCATCGACTTGGCTCACACTATTTTGAGTCGCAGTTAATATAATTAATAATATTCTTATGTATTTATATTTACTTGTATGTATGTATTTATTTTATTTATCTATCTATATTTATATTTATTTATTTATGTACCTATGTATTACATTGTATTTTAACACAAAGGCCTTCGTCTTGAGGCACTGAGGTATGTTGGATGCGTATATATTCCGAAGCTTCCCGAACGCTGCTCATCCGAGCTGGATACGTCAAGGGATCTCTTTCTCGAAGTTGGACTTACCTAACTGAACTGCCTGTCCAGGTAAACATAATGGTCAACAACTTCAAGCGTAACGTTTCCAATGCTAACTGGAGCTGGTGCCGGGTGCGGGAGACATAATTTTCGTCGTATCCATATTCATTTTAAGACTAACTCTTATGGAAACGTTACTAAGATCTTCGAGCATTGTGTTCAGATCCACCATGGTCTCGGCCATGAGAACTACATCTTCGGCAAAACGTAGCTGTGTAAGGTACTCGCCATTGATGTTAATACAGAATCCTTGCCAATCCAGAGGCTTGAAAATATCCTCCAGCACAGCAGTGAACAATTTAGAAATTACATCTCCCTGTCACCTCGCTCTAGTTGGATAGGATTTGAGCTCTGGTTTTGCAATCGAACCGATATGCAGCGTTTTGGTATAAGTACCTCAATACGTCGATAAGCATGTAGTCCACTTGGCACCTATTTAGAGACTGCAGTACTGCCTAGGTCTCGATTGAATCAAAGACTTTCTCATAGTTCAAGCTAAGCAACGCTTTTAAAGAATTTCAACTATTAAATTAAAGACTTAAACTGATTGATGAAAAGACTTATTTTATAAAAATTGAATTTGTTATTTTTTTATGTTTACTATTATCGTTTATAGTTTATCCATAAGTATAATGTTATGGGAACCATTTTAATGTATAAGAAAGTTAATTGATAACAGTTTTATCACTTTCATGTTCCTACTTTGAGTAAGTTGAAGTTTGAGTGATCATAAGTAAGTTTTGAAATTAAGCTACTATTTTTGCTAAATATGTAGATCTTTATGCTACCCTAACTAACTAATATGACAGCTTAATTTCATATTTGACATGATGTTTAGCTAAATTTAATATGCTGGGTAATTTCCATGGCCTTTATTGTAATTTCCATGAGCCACCAATTTTCTCCATTTTTTTTTAGCAAAAGTATAGATCCCGTACGTGGCGAATTTTGATATGTTGCTTAAATTTGCACAAGCTTTCGGAATATTTGTGCAATTCACCATAATTTAGCGATTTCAAAAATGCCGTGGAAATTACGCGGAGAGCACTTTTCTGAAGATCCACCCTTATCATCAAGTGGGTGTGTCTACAAAGTAAAAAGAACCTCTTCTACGAGTATGATTGCTTCTTCGATCGGCTGTCTGTCAGACCCTTTTTTCCAAAATACGAGGAAGTATACAACAGTTCCTCACTTTCTTCGGGCACGTGTCACGTCGTAACGATCTTTTTTTTTTTTCCTTCCGGAGGAGAATGGTTTATGCACCTTAACCGCAGGCTAGCGAGACCTGCGGCCGTGTGTGGGACTCGGGACCCAAGCGTCCCACTACCCACTAAACTCCCCCGGTTCCCCTTTATTTATTTATTTATTTATTTAAACTTTAATGCACAATCAAGAGTACATAAGGCGGACCTAATGCCTAATGGCATTCTCTGCCAGTCAACCTTTGGGCCAAGCAGAAAAAATAATAGTAGGTTGTGCTAACGGGCTAAAGAGAGAGAAAGAACGAAAAATAATAATAATAACGAAAACCTAAACAAATTAATATAACATAAATACAATATAATATCAATAAATACATACATAGATATATAAATATATATATGTATAATAATTTAATATATAATAAAAACAAAAAAGAAAGATGACGCTGGTTAATGATAGGGATAGGTGGATGACGATGCTAGGGAAGTTTGGAGATAATGTTTTCGGAGAAGGAACTTAAAAGACTGTCTGATGTTCTCGGGGAGAGCATTCCAAAGTCTAATAGACGTAAGACAAAAAGAGCTGGAGACAAAACCGGACCGGTGAGAGGGAGTAGCTAGAACTGTTTTATTCGAGGAGCGTAGCTGACGGGAATGTGTCGAGCTAAGAAGCTTGAACTTCGACTTAAGGTAAGCAGGAGCGAGTGGATCGTTAAAGATAGAAAAGAGAGTAGTGAGAATTCTGACATTACGACGAAATGGGATAGGTAACCAATTAAGCTTAGTGCTTTCACTCGGAGAGGACGAGCCGGTGCCCGCTCTGTGTCGATTGACCGGCCCAACGTATCAATTGAACGCCTGGTGGTACAAGGGGGAGTTGAGGGTGTACCGGCCTAGAGGCAGGTCACCCCTATCAGATTGACGGACCCAGATGAAATCCGCACTCGGTGAACCTGTCCATAAACGTTCCAAAAAAGCAGCGATACGGGACGAGTGGCGGAGGATTGTAAAGCGAGTCACTAACCCTGGAGATACGACCGCGACTCTACCAAGAGTGTATAGCAAGAGAAGAATATTTTTTTTAAATTGCTATGTGTAACAAGACGAGCAGATCGTACACCTGATGGTAAGCGCCACGTCTGCCCTTAGACAGTTCAGTGCCAAACAGTAACTAAGCAGTTACTGTCTGGCACTGCCCTGCGCCCGCTACACCGAGACGACAGTTATTAGGTCTCATATACCCAGTAATTTCACTAGCTTCGGTGCCATTGCCCCGAAACACAGAAGTGCTTGACACACTTCTATTTCACGGGAAAATATACGGCCCAGTACAGGAACCTACCACCTGGTAAAAACCTGGTGACAACAGTAAACTAGACAGCTAACCATTATGTTCTTCAGTTACTCACATAACTGGACTTAATCTTATCCCTAATACTCTTAATGCTGTCCATGTATCTGATCTCGATGTCCCTTCTCTTCTTCTTCTTCCTGGTGGGGGGGAGGTCCTCGATGCTGATGTACGTGGCGTTGATGGCGATGTCGTCCTTGTTCAGCGCGTTCGTCTGGATCCTGATCGGGATGTAGATCTTCTTTGGAGCCTTCTTTATTTGTCCTGGGGAGTCTGGAAATAAAGATTTATTCAAAGGCGAGCATCTGAGACCATAAACACAGGTGTATGGGGGCTTAAAAACGGGCAATACTTCTTAGAACCTGGTCGGGATGGTTGTAAAGTGTTCATGGGTGGTAGCCACAGCGATTACTTGCCTTCATGTGTGTAGTATTGTTGAGCCCAATCAGGTTTTTAAGGTAAACCTGCATACGAGGGTAGCTCCGTAACATACACAGGTCACCCATGCCATGTCTGGGGAACACCTTGTTTCTTCCCTAGGCAACCTCTCCGGCATATTACATCATCGTTCAATCGCCAGGAGGGCACCGACCCGTCCCTCTCAAGTGTTAAGGAAAACCGGAGCAGTTAAGTGGCTAGTGGAAAGCTTCAGTCCCAAAGTCCGCCTTTTGTACCCAAATTGGGTGGTCAATAAAGTTTTTATAAATAAATAAATAAAAGTCCACACGGTTGCAAATCTCGCGAGCATGCAGTTGCAGTGCTTAAAAGCATTCTCCTCTGAAAAATAGGTTTTTGATATCTCCTGATGATGTGTAAAACCCACCTTCCATTGCCATCATCACAGTGCTGTTATTACCACCTGGAGCTGGCGCCATCGAGTCAGGATCCTTTCACGCTACTGTAGGACCTGAAACAAAAGAAAAAAGTGTACACTAAAGAGATCAGGATAAAACGATTGGAGAAAGGAAAAGATAAGAATAACATACCGTCACAGGGTACCAATAGGGCAGTCTAAGCCATCAGATTGGCCTTATGGCCTTATATTGACTAAACAATTATTCACATTAGTAATTAAAAAAATATTAGATTGCAGGGTGTGTTATTTGTAATTTTTTTATTCATTTATATAATTTTTAACTAATTACCACATGAATTTAGACATGAAGACATTTTACTGACAAAATGATTTTTCAAAATGAAATAAGTAAGTAGTTTGTAAGTTCTGTTAGGTACTCTATGACATCTATTAAGTTTTAAAAGGTAATTTTATTAATAAGTTTTGTTCCTGAAGCGTGGTTTAATTCATTAATGGTGTCATCGTTTAGATAAATACGCATACTCCGACCTACCGCATCAGGCCGGGATACCCGGGGTAAGGCCGCTCAATCACCGTGGTGATCACTTAGCATCAGGTGACCCACTTGCTCGTTTGCCCCCTATAATATAAAAAAAACATCCAAAGCCGCAGTTCCTTGATTTTAATGTTAGTGCTCTACCGAAGCTCTACCACACTTAATTTAATTCGTGCTTCCAAAGGTACCTATAATAGGTACGTTAGTTGGCTGGCTGCTAATTCCCGCAAGTGTTTTAATAGGTACCTAACTCTGAATCCATCTTAGAGTATTTGGTTTATTGTTCTTAGGAATCTACGAGCTTGGAGAAAGTTTGACGCCATATTGGATATTTTTAACTTACTTTATAAGTATTTTTAATATTCACATTCAACGGCATGCGGGCAAACATATTTTTTTATCTATTTTAGAAGACAAATTTTGAATTCTAGATCCAAATACCCTATTGACATTCAGTTGTCAAATCACAGAATTATCAATTTGTATCAATTTATCAGTCAGGCTAAATTCTAAGTCACATCTTTTATTTTCTAAATTACACAAATTATTGTGAATTGTACAAGAGAAAATATAATTTTATTTAAATTCTTGCAAGAAATGTAAGTATTTTTAAAGATTAGTAATAATATTTCCCCCTAGCCGAGTTTTCGGTTACGGCGGCCAATGATGTATCTCATTGACGGCGGCCAATCTTTTATGATCAGTCAACTACGCAGGATATTATTATAATGCACAATTGCCTCACCCTCATAACACGGTGGGACAGCAGTCTGACACGACCGAAGAGAGATCAGGCGCAGGACCAACGGCTTAACCTGCCTTCCGAAGCACGGAATCATCATTATTTTCAGACATTCAGGGTGATTCAAGCCTGCAATGTCCTAACCAAACTGGAAACATTAACACAAAGTGATGCTCCCCGCGGGATTCGAACCCACAACCTCCGGGTATTAGAGCCCAACGTGGTAGCCAAGTGGCTTCAAACATAGCTCTATACTGACATCCGATTAGTGTAATTGTTTAGAAGTCTGTTATTTCACCGAAGGTCGTGAGTTCGATCCCCGCACGGTACAACATTTGCGTGCATTAACATGTCTATTTTTAATAGTCTGGATGTTTCTACCTATAAAAAAAAAGAATAGAAGTAATGTTAATCTATTTTCTAACACCAATAATACAAGCTATGCTTAGTTCGGTGTTAGATGGCGCTGTTTGGAGAGTGTCCAGGAATATTATTTCATCATCATCATCATCATCAGCCTATATACGTTCCCAATGCTGGGACACAGGCCTTATCTCAATTGTGAGATAGTGTGGGCCATACTCCACCACGCTGGCCTAGTGCGGGTTGGAGGAGGGGTGCGTAAGGCAAGTGATCAACCTTAATGTCAGATGTTATCAAGTCGCCAAATGGCCTCTGACTAGGCTTGACGACTAATATCTACATATAGTAAATATCAGCCGGGACCAACAGCTTAACGTGCCTTCCGAAGCACGGAGACGCTCGAAATAAATGTCACTAAATGTGGTCAGAACGGTCACCCATCCATTAACCGACCGCGGCGTGGGTAGCTTGACTTTCGTTATCTCTAACGAACCACTGTCACAGCTGCGCCACGAGCGCCTCACTCTGACATCCGATTAGTGTAATGGTTTAGAAGTCTGTTATTTCACCGAGGGTCGTGGGTTCGATCCCCGCACGGTACAACATTTGCGTGCATGAACATGTCTATTTTTAATAGTCTGGATGTTTCTACCTATGAAAAAAAAAAGAATAGAAGTACTTAATGTTTATAAATCTATTTTCTAACACCAATAATACAAGCTATGCTTAGTTCGGTGTTAGATGGCGCTGTTTGGATAGTGTCCAGGGATATCCGGATATTATTCATTTTTTTTTTAATTCCAGGCCCGTGCCCCACTGCGAAGAATGGCAGGCCTGTTACAGGCCTGATGTGTGTCACTCCTTCCTGAGGATGCTTAAAATGACGGTAATTATTGTCCCTAGCTCGACCCGGGAATTGAGCCCGGGACCCCGAGAGCGCGGTGGCCGTGTACATTTTTTTATAACAACTAGACAATCCCCCCCTTCCCTATGTCCGTCTCTTGGTTCTAAGCTACTTCTCCACCAATTTTCAGCCAAATCGGTTAATCCGTTCTTGAGTTAACTAACACCACTTTCTTTTAATAGATTTACAATGATGTCGTCGTAGTCATCATCATCATCATCATCATCAGCCTGTGACAGTCCACTGCTGGACATAGGCCTCTACATATGCTCGCCACGCTGATCGATCCTCGGCCACTCGCATCCAGCTCCTGCCAGCCATCTTGCGCAGATCATCGCTCCACCTGGCCTGAGGGCGTCCTACACTACGTTTACCGAGACGCGGTCTCCACTCTAGAACCCGTTTACCCCAACGGTTATCGGTTCTACGGCTGATATGGCCAGCCCACTGCCACTTCAGCTGGCTAATCCGGCGAGCTATGTCGGTGACTTTGGTTCTCTGCCGAATCACATCATTTCGGATGCGATCCCGCAGAGAGACGCCGAGCATAGCTCTTTCCATAGCCCGCTGAGCGACTTTAAATTTGTGGACTAGCCGTGCCGTAAGTGTCCACGTTTCGGCTCCGTATGTCATGACGGGTAGGACGCACTGATTGAAGACTTTCGTCTTTAGGCATTGTGGAATCGGCGATGAGAAGACTCGACGTAGTTTTCCAAACGCTGCCCAACCCAACTGAATTCTTCTATTTACCTCGTCCTCAAAGTTGTTTCGACCCAACTGCAATGACTGCCCAAGGTACACATATTTTTGAACAACTTCGAGGACGGCGCCGTGAATCGCAATCGGTTCCGGTAGAACATGTTCATTGAACATGACCTTGGTTTTGTCCAAGTTCATCCGTAGGCCGATGCGTAAAGAAGAATCAGCCAGGTCATTCAGCATCTGTTGTAGGTCCTGCAGCGTCTCCGCCATTATAACAATGTCATCTGCAAATCGCAAGTGAGAGATGTATTCGCCATTTATGTTGATGCCACGTCCTTTCCAGTTCAGCGTCTTAAACATATCCTCCATTGCATTTGTGAACAATTTCGGGGAGATGACGTCCCCTTGTCTCACTCCTCGATGCAATGGTATAGGATTTGTCTGCTGATTTTGTACTTGGACGGACATGGTGGCTGCTTCGTACAGACATCTCATCACTTGGATATATCGCCAATCTACTTGGCAACGCTGCAGGGACTCCAGAACAGACCAGATTTCAACCGAGTCGAAGGCCTTCTCATAGTCCACGAATGCTAGACACAGGGGTTGATTATACTCTTCGGTCTTCTGTATAATCTGCCGCACAGTGTGAATGTGGTCTATGGTGCCGTATCCGCTCCGAAACCCAGCCTGTTCCGGTGGTTGAAACTCGTCGAGTCTTCGCGCAAGACGGTTCGTGATCACTCTTGAGAATAGCTTATAGACGTGGCTTAGAAGGGAAATGGGTCGATAGTTCTTCAACAGGCTTTTGTCACCCTTTTTGAAGAACAGGACGACCACACTCCTACTCCACGCCTTTGGAGTTCTCCCTTCGAACAGGACAGCGTTAAAAAGCTTTTGGAGCTCCCTCAGTACGGGTTTACCTCCAGCCTTTAACAGCTCTGTAGTAATGCCGTCCTCTCCAGGGGCTTTTCCATTTTTAAGCTGCCCAAGAGCAATCTCGATTTCGCCAACGCTGACTTCTGGCAGGTCTTCAGTGTAATGGCGAGTTAACGTGGCTCTAGAGTCCTCATTTCCGGGATCAGGTCGAGATGCATGCGAAGCGTATAACCGGCCATAGAAGTCTTCTACCTCCGAAAGAACTGCCGGCTTTGAGGCGACAACTTCTCCACTTGCTGTGGTCAGCTTCGTCAGGTGGCTTCTTCCGAGAGATTGTACGAACACCTTAGACCCCCGATTTTGCTCTATAGCTCTTTCGATTGAAAGAGTATTAAAGCACCGGAGGTCGTGACGCACACGTTTATTTATCTCCCGGTTAAGAGCTCTTTTTCCGGACGAAGTGGTGGGTGGGTCTTCACGTCGTTGCCTCATTAGCCCTAAAGTCCCTTCGGAAAGTTTCGACTTCCTGCCATTGCGCCGCATGTTACAAAATCTCTTACCTTCCTCCCTGAGGACTCGAACCACATTTTCTAGGTTTCGGTCAACGTCAATTGTGGTTTCCAAGGCAGCAAATTGGTTCTCCAGGTTTGACTGGAACGTTTCAGATCCTATCAAGGTTTGGAGCAGGGTTGGCCGGAGTCTGGACTTCACCAAACGGACTCGTTCGGCTCTAAAGTCGATATTCAGAGTGCCTCGGACAAGTCTGTGATCGCTGCCGGTATTAAACCTGTTGATCACGGAGACATCTCTGAATATGTGCCGCTTGTCCGCCAAGATGAAGTCGATCTCGTTTTTCGTCATAGTGTCGGGGCTCTGCCACGTCCACTTCCTTTGGGGCTGCTTCTTGAAGAAAGAGTTCATCAAGAAGAGCCCCTCCCGTTCGAGAAAGTTGACGAGCATCTGCCCCCTATGATTCCTGGCTCCAAATCCATGGGATCCTACTACCGATTCGCTGCAATTTTGTACTCCCACTTTAGCGTTGAAGTCCCCCATGACAACACTGTAGTGGGTCTTGGTAGTGAGGTGGAGGGCCCTTGATATATCATCAAACATTTCCTCCACCTCATCGTCCGAGTGCGTCGAGGTCGGCGCGTACACTTGCACCACCTTGAGACTATATCTCTCAGTGAGCTTGACGATCAGGTACGCGACCCTGTTCGACACACTGGAGATCTCCACAATGTTGTCGGAGAGGGACTTATTGACCAGAAACCCGACGCCACCTTGGGATTGTCGTCGTAGTACTGGGAACCAAACATGAAACAAATGAATGATTTTTAAATTGAGTTACGTTTTTAAGTACATTCCCACATTAACATTACCGTAACATAATAGCCAGGTGGACTTTAAAAAAAGTCCAAACAGACCCAAGGCGGAAATCGAACCCACGACCTTCCCTCTGGGTTTATCCCCTAGCGGCTTATAGTCACTGCTCACGGACGCGGTTAAATAATGTGAGAAATATTTATTGATTCTGGCAATATTCAGGTGGGAGCTAGTACACTTGAAATCAGAGCCTCGAAGATCAGATGAGTCTACAGTCTGGCAGCAAATTGAGGGACGCTTCCAGGTGAAGCGTCCCTCAATGGAATAGACCGCAGTGGCCGCTTACCATCAAGTGGGGTGCGTGCAATGACGTTCAATATACAACTAGACTCCCATTCACGCTCAAATATTGTCCGAAGCAAAAGTCTGCCCACGCAACTATTGGGCAGAGTTTCCGTTTAGTTGTATACAATTGACATTAAACACTAAGGGCCGGTATTTCAATGTAACCTTATCTTATTGCTTAAGTTAAGTATAACATTTAAGATAAGTACCTATTACTTTTGACAGGTAAAAGTGTATGACTTTAGAGCCGCTTAACTTTAATCCTATAATGAAATACACTTAAGTCATACTTATTATCAATCCCGGATTAAGATCAAGATAAGTATATATTGAAATACCGGCGCTAACTGCCACGAGATAAGGTGTTAATTTGAACGAATGTGTAATGTCATCTGTGTCAACGCCGCTCGGACGTTTTTTGATGATTTTTTCTTAGAGATTGGGTGTCTAGTTGTATATTGAACGTCATTGGGTGCGTGCCTGTCTGCCAACTGACCTAGTATAACAAAAAATGTTGTGATTCCAGCACATTCCCATGAGCCACAACTGAGCTAAAGATGGAGGGCGAAGGCATGGTGGCTGTTGTTCGGGGACTGAGGGACTCAGGCCTGGCCGTGACGCTGCTGGACGGAAGCCGGCAGTACACCCTCATGCCCAATGCTGGTAAGTGGGAGACGACAACTCATCGTTATCTGTTGAGTCTAACTGTTGAGTTTCTTGCGGCGCCTCTTCTCAACAGGCCATCCACGTGGAGGCGCTGGTAGGGTAAAAAAATCTGACGTGCAAAAGAATTTACTTTTTAAATCAAATTGCTGAATAAATTACTTACTTCAATTTCAACTATTTCAATTTCAATATCATCATCGGCCTGTCCTAGTCCACTAATAGACATAGGCCTCTCCAGAAGCTCGCCACGCTGGTCGCTCCTCGGCCACTCGCATCCAGCTCCACCTGGCCCCCCTTTTTTTATGCAACTTCAGTCGGCTGAAGATAGGCACACAGCCCACCATTGAGGAACACTTGATCCGCGGGAGCGTCGAGGGAAGCGTCGCTCAATGTGCTGCCTGATTGTAGACTCCTCTGATCTTTGAGCCTTCAATTTCAAGTGTACTGGCTTCCACATTAATATTTCCGGAACTCTGCCAGAGCTGTTATGGCGGCAGATTTTACCTGTGGACCTAATACTATACTCCTTAAAACGTAACATGATTAGAATGACAGCTGTCAAAGTGTTGTGGCTCTCTCGCTCGCTCTCAATAAACCTCTATCGATGTGTCTCACTCTACAAAAAAAAAAAAATCTTAGAGATGAGACACATCGATAGAGGTTTATTGACAGCGAGCGAGAGAGCCACACAACTTTGACAGCTGTCATTCTAATCATGTTACGTTTTATGGAGTATAATATTGCGTATAGTAGAGCCAGCTGCAGGCAGATCCTGTCTGTTAGTCAAAATGGGTCTATTGTTTCCAGGTCAAAACTGTTCACAACAGCAAGTACACATGCCCCACTGCAACGCCTATGCAACTCATGGCCCCCCACAAGCCGCACAGCCCGTGGTCCCCCCACAGATGTCTATGCACCCATCGTCGCCGTGTCCGCAGCCGAAGAGTTCGGGGATGGGTGACCAGCCTGTCTTCTGCGACAATGCTTCACAGGCCACTGATGGGAGATATGCTAGCATGTATAAGGTAACTAATTACTTAGAACTAATTAGACTTATTACTTTTTCAGTGTTCGGTTTGCTAGCCACCAAGAGAGATGGGTTTGGAGAGATGGGGTTCGGGCCTTTGGCACTTACCAAACGATAGCAAAGTCCAATACCAAACTATAAAGTTTTAATAATTTTATCGTTCCTGTTCCAGACGGCCCATTGCAAAATGACTCCAACTTCTCCACCAGTACAGCTGACTGAGTTTCCGCCACAGAGAGCTGAGCTGTGTCCTGGTAAAGTTTCACCTTCTAAGAATTTAATTGTATTTCTTCCTAATTCTTTCTTTTCTACATCAGTTGATCGACAGTCACGCAACCCTCCTGATGGAAGGCGGCCACCGCGGCCTATTCCATTGCGGGAAACTATTCTATGATTTCCGAGCCTTTAATTTTAAGTGTACTGGCTTCCATATTAATACTGCTGAAACGCACCAGAGCAGTTTTGGCGGCAGATTTCTTTTGGTAATGGTAGCTAGCCAGTCGGACTCCGAAAAAGTTTTACTCGTACCACCAACCAGACCCTATGTATTCTTCCAGTCCGGAGTCGAAATCGGCAGTGTAAAATACCCGCGTGACTCAAAAAGGATACGGCGTTGGTCCTGCGCCTGATTTCTCTTCGGTCGTGTCAGACTGCTGTCCCATCGTGTCATGAGAGTGAGAAAATAGGGAGTGCACTTGTGCTTGCGCACTTACTTGTGCACTATAATATCCTGGGCAGTTGGTTCACACTCGGCTAGGAGGACATTATTATTATTATTCTTCCAGGTCACGGCAACTTCGAGGTTGGGGGTTCAGGTAGCGGCGAGAACTACGTCCCGTGCCGGTCTAATGGGTCTTTCCGAGGCGGCATGTCCTGGCCCGATAGAGGTAACCTTCGTCTTCTCTACAATTTTCTCTATCACACTATCAGATTCAAAAAGGGATCTGAAAACACCTATCCAAATAGCTATGTTTCACAGTAGAATTCAGGTGAGTCCTCACACAACATTGGTTTCAAGTCTAACGGCCTGCCCAATGGTAAGGGTTCTGCCATGAACTTCGAGGAAGCGGGAGCACGAGCGGGGCAGGCGACGCTTGGGTGGTCACCGCTTGACGCGGGCTTTGACGACTTCACGAGCTATCACGAACGATGCGCTCCTGTTTTGTTGTTCTGTTCTGTTCTGTTGCTTGCACTGAGGAACGGGTCGAGATTTTGTTTGAGTGTGCGTCCGGCAACGCATAAATACTATGGCGCACAAAGACAAGCCACGCGCGGTGCGGTGTTTGAAGATAAGATATTGTGTGCTATTTCTATGTCTTTAGTCTTGAGTTTGATCCAGGATCCTGTTTATTCCAGGTTCAGTATGTTCTCCGAGACCATCCCGGGAGCCGGATGCCTTCGCGAATTCCCTCAGGAAGTATCCCAACTTGGCCATGGAGAGATCTACGGAGATGGTGGAGCGACTTATCACCTATACCCAAGCTAAGAATTGTAAGCAAACTCTCGTCTTATTATTTAAGAACCGGTTTCAAAACACTGCCAGATAAGTGAAATTACTAAGTATATGAGACCTAATAACTGTCGTTTCGGTGTAGCGGGCGCAGGGCGGTGCCAGACAGTAACTGCTTAGTTACTGTTTGGCACTGAACTGTCTAAGGGCAGACGTGGCGCTTACCATCAGGTGTATGATCTGCTCAACTTGTTACACATTACAATAAAAAAGAAAAGTTCATGACAGTCTCTTTGTTAGATAACTTTTAGGCTCTCTTTTGTCAAAGACAAAAGACAGCAGCATTGTTTTCTGACAGATAAAATAATAAGAACTTATCTATCGGTAAAGCACTTCCACACGAGTAATTTTATGTTATAAACAAACTGTTTTTTTTAAATGATAGGTCAGTTGATCAGTCACGAATAATGGTAAGCGGAAAATGTGGACTATTCCAATGATGGCCACACCATATCGAGGGAAGCGTTGCTTAATGCACTAGTGTAGGCTCATCTGGTTTTCAAGCCTTTGATTTACCTCATTAAGTCATCACACAAATGTGGTCTTGGGTGGGATCCGAACCGCGCCTGGCATATCGCTGGATCCGTAGTAAATGCGCCATCGTACGGTCAACGGCACATCACGGTAAACACTTGCAGTTCGATAATAGCACTTATGCCCCCGACATAAGAGTGGTACAAAGTCCAAATAGTCTGACGTGCTTTTGACTGTACCAGAAAACCGTGATGATCTCTTCAAGTCTTTTCTGAGAGCTTGATCCTGATCTAGTATTAGTCTTTCCAGTGTCGAAGAGCTACCAGAACCGCTACCCGTCTCCGACTAGGCCGGGAATCGAACAGCAGTCCTCCAACCAGCTCGTGCTAGATCGAAGCCTGTCTAGGAACACCGTGCCACGGTCTTCTAGTTATCTGAAGAGCTATGAGGATGTCAATGTTTCTAGTCCGTAAGATCTTTTTATCTTAACATGCGAAGAATAAGTAAGTAAACTAATAAAAATAAATAACAAAACGACATACTAAGAATAAAAAAAATATGTGGTACAGTGGTGCAATCATACTTTAAAACGACGGCTGCGCCAGGAGTATATGGGTCCGGCCCTGTGGATGGAGGTCTTAGAGTACCTCCACCGTACTCCCCGGCGTGGGGTAACCTTCGTACCTTTCAAGCATCCCTGAGTACTTATGTCGGCAGTGTGGGGTAGCCTCACATTGCCGAACGTCATGAGGAAACGGGGGAGGCCATGGCTTCCCCTGAGGAGCGCTGCACTAAAGCGGCTGAGCGCAGCTGGTGTGGCAATTGTGTGAATCTCTGCATAGAGCGACCCGGCTGCAGCCTATATATGCTTGAGAAGGCCACAGTGGAGTTTTAGTCAGTAGGTACGCCCTGTTTATAAATTGCAAATCTGACATAACCTCAGCTGCTCCCCCAAGCTGCTGGTGTATCCAAAAACCCTATAAAAAAGGGGTCCTGGGCCCAAACCCCAGGTCAAACAAAAAATGGTGGTTGGGTTTTTCGTTTAGAAAAAACTCAGTCACAATCTGAGTCTGATACCTAGGTGGCGGTGTCAAAACGCACATGTCGCCGTTGGTCCTGCGCCTGATCTCTCTTCGGTCAGTCTGACACGAAAGACTGTTGTCACCGTGTTATAAGAGAGAGAGGGAATAGGGAGTCCACCTGTGCTTGTGCTTTGGCCGTAGCCAAACTTGGGACATTTATTACTATTATAGTTTTCCTGAAGTGATGTCGTTGACACTATTCTTGTTTTTGTTGTAGGAAGACAAAGCCAAGACTTGAAGAGTCTCCGACAAGGGATTTGAGGTCGAATGATTGCGAATATGCTGATTATAGAAGAGTATCAAACTCGCCAAAGAAGACGAAAGAAAATATCAGAAGTTTATCATATACTGTGGTATTTTATATTTATGAGTATGGTCTGATTTTTAATTAGACGGCCAAATCTGACGCTTACTGTGTTGTCAGCTTTTCATAAAATATAATTAGTGCTGTGATAAGTGAATAAACCAAAAAATTGATTATCGTGGCAACCATCGATTATTATCGACGATAAATTATTCGTATTTTTGTACTTTTTATAAATAATCGATTTTTATTGTCAGCCTTCACTTTTATTTGGTTTTAATGAAATAATTATTATCCTTACAACATAATATAGGTATTACAATCATTAACGACCTTGCATCGCTCAATGTGCTGCAACACTTTAGGCTAGTTACCACAC
This sequence comes from Mecyna flavalis, assembly GCA_949319885.1. Lineage (NCBI taxonomy): Eukaryota > Metazoa > Arthropoda > Insecta > Lepidoptera > Crambidae > Mecyna > Mecyna flavalis. The sequence continues at coordinate 7,378,497 of OX439420.1, read as the reverse complement.
TAGAATAGTCTTTGATTAAAAATATTCTGTTTCAGCCTTACCACCAACCAGTAGTCAGTGCAGGAGTAAGAGAGAGGTACGATCACAGCACCATGGCCGGCCACAAGACCACATCTATGTTGACAGTAAGTGCGTCGTTTTATCAGCTTCTTTAATCAAAAATATTTAATCAATAATCAATGACGTTCAATATACAACTAGACACCCAATCTCTAAGAAAAATTCCTCAAAAAACGTCCGAGTGGCTTTGACACTGATGACATTAACACATTCGTTCAAATTAACACCTTATCTCGTGGCATTTAGTGTTTAATGTCAATTGTATACAACTAAACGAAAACTCTGCCCAATAGTCGGGTGGGCAGACTTTTGCTTCGGACAATATTTGAGCGTGATTGTGAGTCTAGTTTTTTAATTGAACGTCATTGTCAATAATACTTAATATAGTTCAAGTATTTTTTAAACATAGCATTCCTGTTGTCAAAACAGTTGCGTATCCTTATTTTGAATCGAGGACTAGGTACGTAACGTACCATCACCATCCGTCGCTGGCGGAGGGTGTATGGAACTCCTACCTAACCTAGAATTAAAGAGCGTAGTTTACCCACTAAATGTGATGTCATGGACGGATTATATTTTGTATTCATTCCATGTGTGATAGGGATGTGTGGAAGGGGAAAACATGTTGCGCCGACCCTACTTAGCGTGGGACAGGATCATGAATCCCTCCCAATATAAGTTTACATAAATTCATCTGCTTTTTTGAAGGACATAATATCAACGTCCCGTCCCACGTTCTGTTTTTTTAATATTTTAAAAAGTAGGCTAAGTAATAATTGATTTGAATTAATGCTGCTTTCAGGCCACAAATTCTGTCAACATGGAAGTACAAGGTAAGAATTTATGTCATAAATATAATTTTTTATTTGTCTGGATATATTTTTTTGTATGTCAGAGGCGGTAAACGAACCAGCGCGGCGGGTCGCCTGATGGTAAGCAATCACCGCCGCCCATGGACATCTGCAACACCAGAGGGATCGCTGATGCGTTGCCGGCCTTTTAAGAAGGGATATGGGCCTCCGGCACTCTTACAAAAGTCACAAACCAGATGAAACACAATAGTAGTCACTATTATTTTACGCTGGTGTTACGTGAGAGGGTGGCACTTCCCCGGACGAGCCGGCCCATTCGTACTGTAAAACAGCATGGCTCTACCACTACAAAAACAATACATATGAATACATTTGAAGTTTGAAGGTCGTTGTCGTCGAATAATAAAATATACCCATTTATCCATACAGCGGCAACTGAGATGGTATCCAGAGAGGTGGCTACGGTTCCTAGACCGGAACCGTTTAAAAGAACTGTAAGTATTCATTAAAGCACCAAGTCTCTATGGGAGCCAATACACTTTTAAAATTGAATGTTTGAATTGATATAATTTGAAAATACACAATTGAGTTGAATTGTGTATTTTTGAAATCACCTATCAAGTTTATTGTGTAGGCCGTTATTTTATCAGCCCATTAAGAAAAAGACTCGCATTAGACCCTTCAGAACTTCAATTGTTCTAGGTAGCCGTTCCCTTATCACCGACGACAAGTGGCGGCCATTTACAAGGTGAAGTATCCAACCAACACGCCATACCAACACACAGGTCTGTCGAGACAGCCAGTATGCCTGTAGACCTGTCCATTCAAACTGCCAGTAACACGGATGTAAGCAAACCCGTCCAATGTCAATGCATCATAGTAGAAAGAAAAACCAAATCTGAAGAGAAACTCAAAGTCGATAAACAATTAAGTGACGAAATAATGGAACTACTAGATCGTGTTTCTGTATGTCCTAACGCAGACCCGAGAGCTGTTGACTTGAGGAGAGAAGTATTGAAACAGATGAGCAACAAATTACAAAAGATGTCTGAGAATATCGATGTGAGTAAAACGGATGAAAAGGATAAAGAAAGGATTGAGAATATGTTGAAATATGTACCAGTTTGGGTTCCATGTGGTGATGCCAAATCTTACAGAGAAGCCGTTTCTGATGAAATAATAAATAAAATGAATGATTATAAAGCTTGTCATGTATATAGAGCTGAAACTCAAGTAAGAATGCAAACTAAAGATAGTAAACTTGAAGATTTGTTATACAAGGAAATAAGTTCTTTACCTATTAAGACGATGGATGTTTTTGGAATGCCAGTTGAAAAGAATCGAATCGTAGAAACGTATGTTAAGCGAATAAAACGATTAGTAACAAACATTTCAAACACTGATATGGATATTTTGAAAGCGGAAATTCTTGTCCTGGTATCTAAAATACCGATTGCTATAAGTACGTACAATAAAATAGATTATCTTAATAAAATAATCGATTCGCTAATGGATAAGCTTAAGAGTTTTTACTTTAATACACAAGATGGTGGCAAAGTTACTAGTCCTCGTACATTGAAAAGAGTCATTCAACCCACTGAAGAAGAAATAAGAAAACATATTTCGAATGAACTGAACATCTTTTTTAAAAAGTCTAATTTGAATATTGCCAATTTAAAAGAAGTTGAGACTGATATCGCTGATATTCTAATTGATTCTATTCAAGATTTACAGACTGGAAAAGTCGGTAATCTTACAAATGAAATAATGTTACTATTACTTCGTGAAACCGATAATATGACGGAAAGCCAAGCGACTATATTCACAGAAAGGTTGCTTGAAAATTTAATTAAGAAAATTAATTCAAATTCTACAGTTGATGAAAACAATGTGCAAATTGCAAATCAGTTTAGGTTTCTGCAAAATCTGTCTAAATCAAGTCAAGAAAAAAGTTACCTATACAAATTGACAGACTTAAATATAGATGTTATATCAAAAGAAGACGCAAATGCAAACGATGTTTACATGAGCCACTTAACTCAACAGATTGACGAATGGTTAGAAAATTTAAACACGAATATGCCTCAAACGCGAGAACCAGGCTTAAGAGAAGTTGTAGTGAACGATCTTGCTGGAGATATTGTTGATAGACAAAAGTATTTAGAACTGAATCCTTTATCAAAAGGAACAGATGATGACGAGCTTGAGCATTTGAAATATCAGATATTCAAATGGATCAACAAGCTTGCCGGAGAAGATAACTTAGAAACAATTGAAAAAGCACCTGAGCTGATGCGAAGAATACAGAGTATACCAATTCCTACATTAAGTACTTCTCAGAAAGCCTGGAATTCTCTAATAAAATACAATTGTAACAACAATAAATTAAAAACTAATCCAAAAGCTTCAACTGAGGATCATAGTAACATACTAGTATACGCAAATAAATCAAATGTCAGACTTAGTCAAATTAACCAATCATTAACAAACAAAACGAATAATGACGCCCCACCATGCTGCTCTGGCACTACATTAAAAATGTCACCAACGACAAAAAAATTAAATGCTGAATATGACGCCTTCCTTAAAAAGTGGGTTGAAGAGATCCCTATACCGGCTAAGACACCAAAAGAGAAACTTCTAGCTGATAAAGCCAGAATGGGTATATACAATGGCATCTGGAAAGCAATAACAAAATTAAAGTTTGAACCCGCCACATTTCACAATCCTTTCTATTATGAAGATGCTTTAGATGATGAAATAGAAGAGCTGTTTAGCTCGTTACCAAAGTCACCAGAGTTGGAAACAAAAAAGTATTTACTAAAAGTACAACTCATTGAAAAGACTACGAATACCAATGAGTTGATCAAGGCAACAGTGGAGCCTGCGTCTTTTAAAGAGCAATTAGTTAACAGTGTATTTAAAAGCCTTCCACAAATAAATGGTCCTGAAAACTCGGAAGATTCTATGCATCCATATGAATTGCAAGTCAGGAAATTAGTAGAAAACTACATACTTTGTACAAAGTATAAAGAGGAAGATAGAAATAAAGCTAACATTTACAGAAAAAAGTTGGTAAAACAAGTTCAGACACTTATAGAACATGTGAAAAAAACGCACGGAAAAGAACTGAAATATATTGATCCAGATTTATATGCCAACAGCATTCTAAACGCTCTTCAGAAGGTACCTTTACCAGATGAAGAGACAATACGAGATGAAGCCAACGAAATACTTTTAGGTCAAGAAGTTGAACAATGGTTTTCAGATTTACCGTTGGTACAAGAAGACAATGGCACTGAACAATTGCAACGCAAAATATTAAAAGACGAACTGGTGAAAAAGGTTCATGAAATTGAAAAAGAAGTTAATATATTAGACTGTACCGGAGAAAAGGCAGTGAGAGAAGAAGTATCACAGTTTCTTCAAAAAGTACCATTAGAAGAAGGAGAAAATGAAAACATCAGTTTTATGGCTGAAGAGTTTGCCAATAGAATTAAAAACAGGTCAAGACAAGAACATAGTAATGAAAGACGAAAATCAGTATCATTTATGGACTCAGCGGGTTATTATGAATTTAGTCAACATATACCTCAGTGTTCTAGTTTTTCTAAATTGCCAGGAGCTAGACCTGCGGTCAGAGATCAATCCAGTTACATGATAAGAGGCGGCAGTGTCGTAAAAGACATGGATGAGTACGGATATCGACCTCAAATAAATCAATTTGAACAATCGTACAAACAAGTACCTTCTGATCAATTCTTTACTATGGAAGACGGCCAAGCACCTAAGCAAGACAGTCGACCTAAAATGGAAGTACAACCACAGATCCAAAATGACAACTGGCATGTTCCAAGAGCTCCTTCTAACATGGGCTCGCTTGAAAGACAACAAAGCCCTTGCTGTAGAAACGCCACCAATGATCGAAGGAATAGCGTTATTTCTCAATCTAAAATGCCAAGTGCAGAGTGGCAGTCTATACCTATAGCTACTACTTCGAACATACCAAGTTCTCCAGAGAGACAGCCCAGTCCTTGTTGTCGAAGTATCAATCAAAGACAGAGTCCTAGCAGAGATAAGGAACCGAGATATATACCTTCAGGAAATATCAACAATGTGCAAGAAGTTCAAAGTCAAAGTTATCAAATGAATCAGCAAGCAAATGAGAATTATAATAGAGCAGATAGTCCATCGCGTCGACGACCTTCCACGTCAATGCAATATTTAGATCCAAATGACGGTCAATGTTATAAAGCTGATGAAAGATCAGTACATCAAAGCTTTAAAGATATAGGGAATATACCTAGAGATACAAGAGTTGCTGATAATCAAGGTTTACCTAGTAGTATCTCGTACGGAGAACCGCAAGGGTTTTCTACACCTCAACAAGGGATAAGAGAAGTGTCTCCTCAAAGACCTGGGAGGAAAAGAGGGAGAAACGGGCAAAAGAATAGAAGAGATTTTGCTAGAAGAAGACTGGATCTTGAAAATGACACAGATTTTGAATCTGAAGAGGAACAGTGTCGATGCCAAGAGAGAATGTATAGATCCCGCCGAAGACCAATTTGCTACGCGTACGACGAGTGTGAAATAGATGATGCATGCTATCCCATTCCTTATAGCTATCCGTGTTTTTATTAAATTTCGTTAGAGTGCACATAAGATTGTCTTGTTGGATTGTTCCGTTCATAAATAAACGATACAAAATGCTGATTACTTTTTTTAACCTCTGTCATATGGATTTGCTTATAAACTACTTAAAATTGGAATATTTTTAATTTTTGGATAGCTCTCTCTTTTCTCTTGAATAAAATTATATAGGAATGGCTTTTCACAACCATTTAACAAAGCCAAAATTTAATATACATAATATGACTTTATAACAACCTTAGCATGATGTAATAACTATCAATTCCTTTTCAGCATCGGCCATGGTAACTAATAACTTCGTTGTACACATGAGTGGAAATGTGAGTATTAAAAGTTAAACATATAAAGTTATTAGAAATAATATTTAACGTAAATAATGATAGTAGATTGTTCTGTTTCAGGTCAGACAAGACTTCGGGTACCGCAATCAGGAGAGTCCAGATAATATCAAGTCCGTGCAAACATCATTTAGTTCAGTAGATTTGACGACAGAGAAATGCAGCGACTGCCGAAGAAAAATAAGGTCACAAGAAGATGTGAGAAACAACCAAACTGATGAACAATTACAGAATGAAATCCTGGAATGGTTAAGAGTAACTTACTCGAACAAAACAAATAAGTTATTGGGAGAGAAGATGCAAAGATTGGCGCAAAAACTTAGTAGGCCAGGAGGGGAGGAAAAGATACGACAAAAGATTGTAAAATACTTAAAAAGGGTGCCCAGTAATTTATCAGATTGTGATGAGGATAGAAGAGAGTTTAGAGAGCAGTTACCAAATAATATTATTAGGAAATTAAAGCAGATGTATCTAAAACCTGAGAAAAAAAGGAGCTATCAGACGTCTCCAGTGAGAGTTTTTAGAATAGAGGTGCCTAAATATGAAACTAATTATAACGAAAATACACTAAAGTGTTCTGTAGACAATTGGTTGAAAGACGTACCGATGAAGAATAGAGATTTCCTAGGCAGAAGCATTAAGAAAGAGGATGTATTGACAGCAGTGGTGAATCAAATACATCCTTATATACTTAACAGACACAATTTTGATAAAGATCATAGGTCTACACTGAAACATGCAATACTTGAAATTCTCAAAGAGATACCCATTGAAATAGGTGAATATGATAAAACGCCTTACTTAAATAGATTAGCTATTACTTTGATGAATGATCTATTAAATATGAATAATGACGATCACAGTTTTTCTGGAGTAGCACAGACTAATCAACGAAATAGTATTGAAAATATAAATAGCCAACATGTGAACGACATAGAAGTATTTGTCGCCAATGAAATAAATAATATTATGAACAAATTACATCTAAGTATAAGCACCAAAAGACTAGCATTATTAGAAGAAGAATTGAATGATACATTACTCGAGGTCATCATTACAAATGATGATATTAACGCTTATAAAGAAAGCATATTTATTATCCTCCATAATCTCGGAGGTTTATCTAACTATCAAGCTAATTATTTCACAGACATCATTGTAAAGCACTTTAAAGAGGAGTTTTGTGACAATAGAATAAATAAGAAGAAACAGGGTAATTTATTCCGATCTAATTCATTGACAGGTGTCACGCGAAATGATACGTTTTCTGTTTTTCATAATGTATGTAAAATTAAATCTAATATAAGTAATCATGATTCAGGACGCGATAAAACAGCTACAAATGACCACGATCATAGTAGTTCATACAAATTTCACTTAATAGAAGAAATAGAACAGTGGTTACATAAACTAAACATACAAATACCATTTAAGACAGGCACTAAAAATAGAGCAATTAACGATTTAGCTGAAGATATTATCGATAGGTTTAAATATTTAGAACTAAATCCTTCTAATAAAGGAACAGATGAAAACGAACTCCAGTATTTAAAATATCAAATTTTTAAGTGGATTAACAAAATTGCGGGAGAAAATACAATGAAAACGATTGAACATGCAAACGAACTTATGGAGCGAATACAGACAGTAAATGCTACTAGATACAATGATAATGCTACAAGCTCCAATGATACGTTATTCCATCATTTAAAAGAAGTAATATATGATTTTTGTAAAGATGTAAACGATATTAATAATATTGCAGAACAAATAAAAGATTTAGCACGTAATTTAGAAAAAGGTATTAAAAGCTTGAACACAGTTGATACAGTTATTGATAAAGAAGTTGATGCTTGGTCAAAAATGGTGTTGAAAGGAAAAAAGACACGATCAATAGAAATTTTGAAGGAAAAACTGAAAAACATTTTTGCAAACAAGTATAGTAATGCCGATCCGAAGAAAGAAAAGATTTGTATAAGAAAGTATGAAGACTTAATAGATGATTGGTTAGATTCGATACTAATACTTATGTATGGAGAAATACCACGTCTTGAAAATAGAAACGAATATATTCACAATTATGCTACAAAATTTTATAAGATTCTTTTTAACGAAGTGCCTGCAGATGGTACTTTGCATGACTTAGAATCTATTTTCTTAGAATGGTTGGAAGATTTGCCGTTACCTTTTGTTAAAGATAAACAAAATTTTATCAAAGGAAATGTTAATAAACTAGTTGAGTCCTTATTTAATGCTCGAAAAGAAATACAATCAAATCAAGGTGAATCAAAGGATGATGATACTACTAGTACTAGTCAGAGATTTACTGCAAAACCTCATCATAAAAAAACAAATGTGGTTACAAATAACATTAATAAAGAAATTAAGATGGCTTCATCAAATATAACTGTGTACGAAGTAACTATATCAAAAAACACAGATACAAGCATAAAGGAAATAAATGAGAATGATATAGAAGCAAGTCTACAGCAGTATTCCAAACAATTAGTACAACAAATACATGAATGGCTGAGTTCGTTACAAATACAACAAATTCACGATAAAGGATTTAGAGAAATCGTTGTTAATGATTTAGCAGGTGATATTATTGACAGACATAAGTATTTAGAACTAAACCCTGCAAGCAGAGGCACTGAAGAACATGAATTAGAACAGTTAAAATATCAGATATTTAAGTGGATTAATAAATTAGTAGGCGAGGATGAGGAGGAAACAGTACAACGAGCTTCAGAACTAATGGATAGAATTAGAAGTATTCCAGTCCCAATGCTAGTTAAGCAGTCGGAAAGAGAAACCAATTCATGCTGTCCTTCACCTGGGAACAAATATGTGTGCAAAAAGAAGACTATGTCAAATGAAGTTAATTCCAATAGCTCTGGTAATAAGGGCAATGTTTCTACGAATGTAAATGAAAGTAGTGCTAATAGAAATGTAGACGAACGAGTAACTTCTCCGTCGAACGTTAGACTAAGCAGTCCACTCGGATTTACCACCGGTCCTATGAGTACTTCTACTCAAAATGGTGGTCAAAAACGTGCTATGAGTCCAGATAAAGTAAACAATGGGAATAATAAGAGAAACTGTCCAGTTGTTTGTGCTGCACAAGTATCAGAAGAAACTAAAGAGCTCCCCCCAGGAATGAAGTTAGAAGATGTTTATGCACACTATGACAAAATTATCAATGATCGTATCAAAGAGATTCCTTTAGACACTCCTACCCCTGAGCAAGAAATGTTAGCTGATTTGGCAAAGAAAGGTCTACACAACGGCATTTGGAAAACATATTTTCAATTGAAAGCTGATCCTGAAATTGAGAACGATTACTCGTATTTTGAACTGGCGTTTGAAGGTCAAATTGATAACATGTTAGATTGCTTACCACAGACAGAAGAAATGCAGAAAATAAGAGCTGGATGGAAAAGCAGATTACTCTTCGATGTCATGAACATGTTAAAATACGTGCATAGTATAACAGATACGCCGTCTTTTAGGCAAAAAATCGAAGAGAAATTTGATAGACAATTCATAAAAGCGCATTTTCAAGAAAGTTCAGATTTGCATCAACATGGATTCGTTATGCGAACTGCAGATGCTTATATTCTCTTCTCTAAATATAAAGAAGAAGATCCAATCAAAGCAAATGTATACAGACAACGTCTAATGAAGAGAATCGAAGAATTAGCAGACGCCGTTAAGAGTCAAAATAACGTGGACTTTAGGTATATAAACCAAGCTCAGTTGTGCCAAGTAGCTATGCAGTTACTGGAAAGCGTTCCGATACCTAAAGACGAAACACTGAAAAATGAAGCAGATGAAATTCTTGTAGGAGAAGAAATAGAGAACTGGTACAATGCATTACCTGTAAAGCCAATTATAAACGAAACCGAGGAAATTATTAGAAAGAGGTTGAGGGAATTACTGGCAAAGAAGCTATGTGAAATAGAAAAACGTGTTGATAATGACGATTCGCGTAAAGAAATGGACGCAAAACATGAGATATCGAAATTTTTGCATGAAAAAGCTGCGTTGCTATCGAATGAAGATCTGAATATTAATATTATGGTGGAAGAACTTACTAACAGGTAGGTATTTTGTTTTAAATTTGTTTTGCAACGCTTCTAAAATTTTGTTGGTTGAATGTTCTAGTTGTCGTCATCATGTCTTCGTGGGGGACTCAGTTGGCCAAAAGACTGTTTCAGCTTTTCGTCCTAGTTTCAATTTTAGTCGCTTGGCAAGGGTGCTGACTATATTTGTAACGACAAATTTTAAATGCAATGATCAATAAAAAAAACTCATAATACTTATATTTTGTTAACAGGTTAAAGAATAGAAGAGATCAAAACTTGGTCGGATATGAGACTTTTGAAAGAGAGAAGCCAATTTCCTCGTCTTTCGTTCAAACCGACCCTGGAGAAGCCTTGGCACCATTGGTAGACCTTGGCATACAAGATCAACGTCATTCTATACTTCGTGAAGAGTCTATACCACGCAGTCAAGGCTTACACACTAGCCAAGTGGGCTCATGTAGCCAAGCATACTATCCTGGTAAAGAAAGTATTTTAGGGACTAGCCAAGTTCAGCCAAGTCAAGGTTTTCCTTCAGAACGTATTCCGTTGAATGAAAGCAGAAGACAGTCTGATGCTGCTGATAGAATCATGCCAAGATGTTGCCATCGGCCAAGTCTTGGAACTGAGAATATGAATGGAGCAAACAGGAGTTTTGTGCCTGATATGGCACCGTATGCTCAGAATCAGTGCCAAGTTGGCCAAGATACTGGTCTGCCAATTGGAACTATGGCATCTTCTCGGCCTCAACAAGTTGGCCAAGCGATGAATCCTACCTGTATGTCAAATGGTCAACGGCAAAGTATTCATATAGGAACTGCTGGCCCATCTCAACCGCAAACCCTTGGCCAAGCGGAAAGACAAGTAAATGGACAGCAGAGTCAACCAATGCCAAATGGCCAAGTGTTTGGCCAAGGTTACTTGTCAGTACCTCAAGGGACTTCAGGGTATGTGAGTGGTCCTGATACCAGGTCGACCGCAAGAGTGGGGAGTCCTGGAACTCCTGATGATGATGAGGGTTTGGATGAAGTAAGGGTCAGGTGCAGATGTATGGAACGGGTGTGGAAATGCAAAAGACATCGCTTTGAAGACAGGCCATGCTATCCCATGCCGTTCCCTTGTCGATATTATTTCTAAAATCGATATGGGATGGTCTATAATTGAGAGTTAAGACCGTGTGTTGTGATAATTGTGATATTGTGATATAATTGTAATGAAAAATTCGTCGTGTTTTTATTTACCTGTTGTTGTATTGTTTTTGTGGTTTACTGTTGTTTGAAATATACATTATTTTTGTTTTGTTAATTATTTTCTTAAATTTTTAAATCTTTATTCATAGGTAGATCCGATTTCAGCCAGTCTTCTCGCTCCTGTTATTTTGCTGCTACCAGTAAAAATTAGGTGGTGGTAGGTATAAGGCTGCGTCCCCAGTAGGCAAACAGTTGGCGGCAGACTGAGTTTGCGGCTTATCGATTTAGTACATTGAGTTACAAGTACTTCGATTTAGTACACCTTTCCCACTGATTTCCATAGACAACTGGATAGGATAGTTCCCAGTACACTATTGGGGGCGCTTCAAATCGACAGAAAAAAATAGCTGTCATTTCAATGTCTATAGCCACTCCAGCGTAATACGCTGAGCGCTAAATCTATGGCTGAGCGTATTATCATAGAGCTCAGTGACCTTTCCACATTAGAAATGGAGTGTCCACAGTTTGCGCGTCACGCTGCAAACGCTCGTGTGGCACCACCCTTACTGGATAGGCCCACTAGAGCTCACATTATTCAAACGTTGCTACCGTTTTTTTATCTAAGTAATAATCAAAAGATAATTTTTACTTTCTGCAAAAATTTATTCATAGACACCACAAAGACATCCACATAATAGCCAAGCTATCTAAAGAACAAGTAGCTAGGGTGAGGGCAGTGCGCGCCGCAGCACTTGGGGCAGCGCTCCAGGCTGTGGTCGCGGCCCGAGCAGCGCGTGAGGACACGCTCGCGACAGCGACATCTGGGGAATGGATAAGGTTAGGTTGGATGGATGGAGGATTGGATGAATGGAGGGGGGTGGATGGTTACAGGTTACAGCGATGGATAGATTGATGAATGGGATGAGTAGATGGACGATAAGGATTCTTTTCTCAACAACAAAAAATAGGCAACGCATTCTGTAACTTTTAGTGGGTAGTGGAACGAACGTCTCTAGTTCTGAGCCCTACACACGGTCGCAGGTGTAGCTAGCTAGCCTGCGGTTACGGCGCGTAAACGCGTTCTCCTCCAAATAAAAAAAACTCTTGAGAGTGTCGCAAGTGTCTATGGACAGAGATGATTGGTTTTTAACATAAATTAACTCTAACCAAGATTTACAAGTATGCATGTCGGTAAAATGGCGATGATTTTCTGTACTTTAAGGTTAAAATAAGGTATTAGCCTATTAATGTCGCACTGTAGGGCCATGGCCCCCAGCAATAAAATCAAGTCATCCTTTTAGAACAATGGATATTGGCTTACTTACCACGCCACGAGTTATGTACGAAAAAACGACACAAAGCTAGCTCGACCCGGAAATTAACCAGGCCCCGAGATCATGACCAGCTACTTCATCTAAGCGACCAGTATTTTCTTAAAACTATAAATATAAAAAAAAATCTCACCTAATCTTTTCTTCCTTCCTTTCCTTTTCTTTAACAAACGCTCCATCCCTCTGCGGACTTCTATGGACTCTTCTTCGCGGACACGGAGTACCCCAGAATTCAGTATCTTCTGGAAACCTGATAGTCCAGTCGAAGTCTTCATCTGGTGTACCCCTAGACCTCTTAGGTCTTGGAGACTGGCTCCCACAAGTCTTCGAGCAAGGAACGTCGTCTAAAGAACCAAGGCGCGTCACTTTTGGTCCAAAATTAGTTCCGTCTGGGAATTCAGTTTCAAAAGGTGAAGACGTACTGGATAATTCAGGAGATCGACCAGGTCTTCTTGGTTCTCGTGGGCATTCTCTTTGGCAGGACGGTCGGGACATGCTTGGAGGTGATTCTGGTGGAGGGGCTGAAGGTTTGGGCATGCAAGGAGGTCGCATACAAGTTGGTGCGCAAGGCGGTTTTGTTGAGAATCCTGATGACATACATGGTGGAATCGTGCAAGGTGATTCCATCGTTGAAGGACCCATTCCAGGGGTTTTCTGTGGTTGTCCTGGAGTCATTTGTGATGGAGTCTGGTATAGAGGGTGTTGTGACGTCATTGACTGCTGCGGAGATTTCCGTGTCGTCGACATACAAGGTGGTATTGATTGTTCTGGTATATTAGAGGTATTTAAAGATGATTGTGCTTGCATTTCTGGCGGTGATTCACTTGGAGAGCACTGCATGCAAGGCGGTGGCATACAAGGCGGTGGTACGGACGACGGTGGTACGGACGGCGGTGGTACGGACGGCGGTGGTACGCAACGTGGTGGCTTGCAAGTCGATGGTACTGAAGGCGGTGGTCCGCAAGGCGATGGCATGCTTCTTGGGGGCATGCACGGCGGTGGCACACTTGGTGGTGGCATACATGGAGGTGGCCTACACGGCAACTGCCGTGGCGATGCCATACCAGGAGTTTGCTGTGGCAATTGTTCTACATACTGCTGACTTCGCGGATCCGATGCAAACTGCTGAGGACTATAACTTTGCTGTGGAGTCATGAATCTTCCAGACTGATTTGTCTGAGATTCAGGCCAAGAGTTCTGATACTGTGGGACTGATTGTCCTAGAGTCCGCTCTAAACAAGGCATGTAGCTAGATTCTCCCTGTCCTGTATCCCAATAGTACTCTTTTACCAAGATTTGAGGGGATAATGGTTGGTTAACTTGAGGGCTTGGACCATATTCAGATTGAGCTTGTGGCCATGAACAAGGCTGCATTGGTATTGTGGTAGGGCCACCAGGAGGCATGGACTTGGCACTGCTTGTCTGCCATTGCTGTCCGACATCAGTTTGACTTCCAGCATCTAAAGGTATTGGGCTCACCGAAGCGTCTTTGCAATAGCAAGGTATAGAAAGAGACGGTTGCATCTGTCCGTTTCGTTCTCGTATTCTTTGCAAATGGGCTCTGTCTTCAGTACTAAGCGTGGTGGGAGGAAATGTTGGCACATATTGTGATAGTCCCGGAGGTGTAGATATTTGGGGTTTCGATGGTGACATATTAAATTTTGTACAATAAGGTCTGATGCATTCACTTCCAAAGCAGTCAGTAATGTTAGTATCATTTGTCAAATCTGTGCTACGTCTTATGTCAGAGATACTAAATCTTCTAGATTCTTCCGAGTCTTTCAATTTACTTGTTAATTTTTCAACCATTTCATTTATTTTACCTTCGTCTTCAATTGTAATTGGAAGTTTTTTAATCCACTTTTTTACTTCCTTTGCCATTCGTTCTTCAGCGTCTATGCCAGGGTTGAGTGCTTTCTCCTTCTCAATATCGTGTAAGCCTTTAGCTAATAAATTTACTATTTTATTTCTTTGAAGTTTTTCTGACGGCGTTTCATCTTCTTTCAAAGGTAGTTCTTTAAGCCAATCTTTGATTTCATCTTTAATTCTCACTTGTTCGACCTGACTTTTGATTGTTTCGTTTTTAGGATTTGGTATACTCTGCAGCATTTGAAATAAATCTTTATTAAGTTTTTTAGGATCTACAGGTGAAGATGGGTATCTATTTAAGTAGTCGTTACAAAATTTATTGATTTCATCACTTATTTTAGTCTTAAGTTTATTTTTAACTTCATCATTATCAGCTGCGTAATGTAGCTCAATGTATGCGTCAACTAAGTTATCTTTTAGAACTTCAAATGGCGCTTGTTCCTCTATAGTTAAATTATCAGTAGACGGTAAAGTTTTTGATATTGCGTCACGTATTTGCTGTTTAAGAGCTAATTCTGCTAGTTCATCTTGCATTTTTATTTTTGCCTCTTTGACTTTCTCAATTAAATTATCTTTAAAAACCGATAAATTGTTTTCTAATTCTGGACTAGGAGGCAGACTTTTAAGTATATCATCAATCTCATCGCTTAATAAGTCTTCGTAAAGTGAATCGTCGTTTAAGATCTCAGGTTTCATGTTTAGATCACCTATCACATTTATAAGTTTACTTGCAATGTTTTGCTTTAGAGTTTTGACTCTTTCTTTCTCTTCTGGTGTGTTTCCTACTTTTATTGGCAAATTTTCACACCATTCTTCTATATTGTTGTATAGTACATCAGCTGCTTTGACACCTGGCTTGGAAATCATACTTTCTGTAGCCAGGCTTTGAGACTGCACTTGAGACGCAGTGGCATCCTTCACCATTTCATTAAAATGGCCTTTGAGCTCTTGAACATGAGTATCTTTAACTTTATTCTTTTGCACAGGTAGTTTTTGCAAAAACGTCTTTATTTCTTTTTCTAAGTTTTTTTGAATGTCTTCAAAGTTATCCGGTTCCACATTTTTCAAGACTTTTTTAACTGTAGGTACGAACTTTTCAACATGTTTATTGGCATTTTTTATAGTCTTTCCAGACTGAAAGGGTAAATCTTGAGCCCATTTGAAGATGGCTGCTTTAATGCCACTGGCGCTAATAGAAGGTTTTGTTCTTTGAATCTCTTTACTAGATTGGGCGACTTCTTTATCTATAACAACACTTTTTAATCCTTCTGTCAAACTATTGATGTAGTTGTCACTAGCATCTTTCAGCATCTTTTGTAACCATCCGGTGACTACATCATCAAATACTGCTTCAGTCAGTGCCTTTTCTTTTTTAAGCTGATCGATTTCTTCGGCCAAATCTTTTACATTTTCATGCTTATGCTTTTCATCTTTAGAAGCTTTATACTTTGAGACAATAGCGTCAAACCATTTTGTGATTTCATTTTGTAAAGACGCTAATTCATTTGATAAATGTTGAACAGAAGATTCTCTTGTAGTTTTACTAGATCTTCTGTCTGATTTAATTAGTTGCGGAACTGACACTGCTCTTATACGGTCCATAAGATCTTCTGTCTTCGATATAGAATCTAGTAGATTAGTGACATCTGTTAATTTATTTAACCACCTAAACACTTGATATTTTAAGTGCTCCAATTCCTCTTCATCTGATGTCTTAGTATCAGGGTTTAATTGTAAATATTTTTGTCGATCTATAATATCAGCTGCTAAGTCTTTGATCATCATTTCCTTAAGCTCTTTTCCTTCTGCACTAATTAAATCTAATGGTAAATCTTTTATCCAATCGTCAATTTGGTTTCCTACGCGACTTGCATATTTCTGTTCTTCTTTACTTGGCGGTTGTGTAGGTAACATTGAAGCTAAATCTTCAATTGTAGATATCATCGAATCTCTCGATCCTCGTCGAGGTCGGAAAGAAAACCCCTTTTCCAAGGATGATCTTTTTGGTGTAGATGCTTTGAATCCTGAAAATTCTTTATCTAATGATGATCTCTTAGGCGTGTTGAGTGCTAAATTGTGTAGTCTGTCAGCAAGTCGACTCACTAGCTCATCAATAGTAACGTCTGTATTTATTGACAAGTTGTCTATATGTTTAGGAATTTCGCTTTCTATGTTTTCTTTTTTGTCGTCATTCGAAGTTTCTCTCTGAGATATAATATCACCGATTCTTTCAGCCAGTTTTTGTGCAGCCGATTTTCTTTTCTTTCTGGATATTTGACTATCATCACCTGATATCTCTTCAGCAAAATCAAGAATTTCCCGTTCAGCACTCTCTTGAAACATTTCTTTATGCAATGGCGATAAATGAAACTTTCTTCTTTCATTTATTATGAATGAATCTTGAGTTTTATTAATAAGAGACATTTCTTTTCCAATATCTAATAGTGAGTTAGCAATATCTTCAGATTGCTCTTGGGATATACTGAAACCTTTCAGAGCTCTTACTAAGCGGTTTCTAGTTTGGTTTTCATCTTCACCTCGTAAGACTTGATCGGCCATAATTTCTGTCAATGCAGATTCAATATCATCTCTGTTATCAGCACTAATTTTAGATTCGTCTAAAATATTCCCTACTTCTTCTTTTAGTGATTCCATTACTTTTTTGGGGCTTTGCTTAGCCCAACGTTTTCTTTCTTTTGGCTTAGGTAGTGCTGTTATTACGTTCATTAGTTTTTGAATAAGCCGATTTTTATCAGTAGTTTTTAGTTGTGCTTTAGAACTTTCAATGACCTCATTTAACCAGTTGACTAATTCATCGTTTAATTCCTCTTTAACGGCTACTGCCGCTCTTTGGGTCCGTATCTTATTAACTTTTTTAGCAAAGTCTTCTGTCATTTGCTTATTTTCTCTAGAATGTTTATCAAACTCAGGGATATCTTCCAGACAATTTAAAATTTCACGAACAAGATAATCTTCGTCTGTTTCTTTAATTAATAATTGAACTATCCTACTCAAAAGCATTTTAATTGAATTATTTTTATTTCTTACGTCTAACTCTTGACCCAGGTTTTCTAGTAAAGAAGATAGAAAATTATCGATTTCATCTTCTAATTCACTATTGTCCTTACCCTGAGAATGGAGTTCTATTAGTTTCTTTGATAAATTCTTCACCGTTTTGGTATTTTCTGCTTTGATATATCTAGTTATTTCTAGTAAATTATCTAACCAATCCAATATTTCTTTTTGTACATTTTCTTCATCAGATAAATTATTAATTTTGTTCTTTTCGGCCTCTTTAGTTGCGTTGACTAATTTCCCCATTAATTTTTTGGCTAAATCGTCTTTTGTTCTAGAATCAAGATTTCCTCTGCCTTGAAAATTATTTTCCAGCCATTCATTGATTTCATTCTGCATTTGTTTTTGAGTTTGCATATTGTCAATGCCTTGAGATTGTATTTCTTTTAATTGTTTAGCAAGCGCTTCGACTAACTTTTTATTTTTAGCATTATTTCCATTGTCAAGTGAAAACTCTGGAATATCCTTAGCCCAATCCCAAATTTGTTTCTGGTATGTATCTTCTAAATTAACGCTCATGCGTTTAGAAGCACCATTTACTGATTTTGTAATATCTTGGATTGGTATATTTTGTATTTGGTTGGTTAAATTATCTGCAAGCTTATCTAAAATGTTGTCCCTATCACCATTTACTATCATTGGTAAATCTTGTAAAATTTCTAGTATTTTATGTTTTATCATCTCTTTGTCTTGAGGACAACTAAGTATTATAGGTTTTAAGGCTCTAATAAATTGATCTGCAATTACACTTTTATCAAAGATTTGTCCTCGACTATCCGTGCTTTTCAAATTGAGAGTTTCAACCCATTTTTTTATTTCATCTCCAAAGATGTCTTGTTTTGAATCAGCGTCAGTTTTCAAAATATCTTCAGCAGGTACATTTTGTAGTTTACCAGCTAAATTGTCAGCCATTTTATTAATAAAACTAGTTTTATCCCCGTCTACTTCGATCGGCAGTTCATTCAAAACTCCTATTATTTCATATTTCAATGCAGTTTTAAAATCATCTTTATCAGGTGGCGGATTTAATGCTAAAGGTTTCAGTCTGCTTGCTAAATTATCTATAACTTCACGTTTATTTACAATTTGTCCATCTGACATTCCGAAATTAAGACCATCAAACCATTTAGAAATTATATTAACGAACTTATCTCTTCTTAAAACCATAATGTCACGTAATTTATTCACAAGATTAACAACAATTTGTTCCCTGAATATATTTTGATCATTACTATTCCCAGGACACCACATTGGCATATTCATAACACATTCAGCTATTTCTGCTTTAGCTTTCTCTATAAAGTCTTCATCATCTTTTAGTTCCTTTAATTTATTAATTAGATTCCTAGCCATATCTTCTCTCACTGATTTATCATTACAATTGTCGTTAGCGTAAACTGGTATTTGCTGGAGCCAATCCATAACCTCTTCTTCTAAATTATTGTCTATATCATCAGGTATATCAAAGCTGATGCTAGATCTCCCACATCTTGACCTGCAGGTTTTGTCCAATGATGTTTCTTTGGACAGATACGGACTGTTATCACTGGAAGAGCGAAACTTTTTGATGTGGACTGGAGATGAAGTCTTTCCACAGGCACATGGTAACGGCTTTCTACAGAAGCAACAGATTTTCGGGCGGCTTGGACATGTTTGCTGGTACGTCTGAAAATATAGATTTTATTATTATTATTGCAATGTGTAACAAGACGAGCAGATCGTACACCTGATGGTAAGCGCCACGTCTGCCCTTAGACAGTTCAGTGCCAAACAGTAACTAAGCAGTTACTGTATGGCACCGCCCTGCGCCCGCTACACCGAGACGACAGTTATTAAGTCTCATATACCTAGTAATTTAATACCCAGATTGAATGATATTCTTTATTGCGGAAAACATTACATAGAAAACATGTTGCTTATTAATTATAACTATACAATACAGGCGGACTTATCGCTAGTGGCGATCTTTTCCGGTCTTAAGATAGAGCAATATATTATATATATTTTTTTACTTGAAGGCATTTTTTGATGCCAAAGCGTTTAGCTTTCCTTGCTTCCATACTACATATTTAAAAAGTAGGCAACGCATCAAAACTAGTCCAGTCCATCAGATTCACTATTTAGTTTGCCTTCCTCTTGTTTCTTAAAATTCAATTTATAGCTACAAAAGTTTGACTTACCCCTGGAATGGCCTCACAGGAAGACATGGCCGCTACGCCTGTTGACACCATTGGTAAAGAACCTGAGGAAATTCACACCAATTTATAACCTCTTTCTTTTTGTCAGTATCAACAAATCATGTTTTAAACCAACCAAATTGGCCGAAATTTATTTATTTATTTTTGTAGAATCTCACCTTGGGCTTCGACGTTGTTATTAAAATCTGAACTCTGAAAACAAAGATGTAAGTTTTTTTTTTAAATTGGACATTAATAATGCAAAGAGAAAGATAAAATTCCAAGAATAAGAAGAAGTTACCGATTCACCTCCAACAGCGTTGCTATGATGTTCTCTTCTGTGCTGGCTGTAGCGGTACTGGATGTTTGGACACACCTGCAAAATGACATGTAAATATTTATTATCATAGGTCAATCGCCAAAAGGTGCTTCAAATTTTACGTCTTCCATGTCGATCTGTATCAAGTAGCAAACTGCAACACCACTATCAGACTTCACTAACCCTTATGAGTAACCCTCACTCTAACTAGTAGAAGATCCGAACTAAGGTCGATCTTCACCGAGTTGATAATAGAATGAAACTTATTTTATCATGAATTTAGCTTATTAGAAAACATATTAAAAATGGGTTGCCTAAAAAAATCCTGGACCGACCAATTTTTCTTTTTTTTTTTAATGATTTTAAACAAAATTTTGCAATAACAAGATAATAAGAAAATTATGTCCTGACTTAAACTACAAAACGTATAGAATGTGCAGCCGTTGGGTTTTCTATTATTTACGTAGGGGGACTACTGGGTTGTCAGGTATAAACACGTATGTGTCGATACCAGTTAATTTCACCTAATTGGATAATAGATTTTTTTTAATATCATCATAAGCGCTGTTTTATTATGTACACGTTGATATATGGTTGTCTGCAAAAAATTGGGATTTTGTTAGAATTTCTTTTTTAAAATACAATTAAACATACTCGGTCCAGGATTTTTTTAGGCAACCCATTTTTAATATGTTTTCTAATATGCTAAATTCATAATAAAATAAGTTTCATTCTATTATCAACTCGGTGAAGATCGACCTTAGTTCGGATCTTAGACTAAACCTTCATTCTCTTCCGTAAAAAAATACAGTGGACCCCCGGTAATCCGGCCCCTGTCTAATCCGGCACCCCCTGTAATCCGACATGGTCTATTATTTTTTATTAAATATTTTTTTGATAATATTTTTAGCCTTCGTGGTTTTTTTTAACACCTATATTCCTCAAATTATTGATTAACCATTCATTCCAGTTACTAAAACACTGACATCTTGGATGTTCTACATTTCCGATTGGTATTTAGGAAATGTATAAATTTCCTAGGAAACGTGTCTAATATAATATGTATAATTTATTTATTTCCGGGCGATTTTAGAAATTACATACAATTCCTAGGAATTGTATACATTTCCGTTAACATAATATAATATAGAATTTTATCATTGGATCTGTAATTTGTCAGATTACAAGGTACTCTTTTGTAAAAAAAATCGGACTATAGGGGGTTACTCTATAATCCGACAAATTCGATAGTTCGACACTGCCCTGCAAAATGTTTGTCGGACTACCGGGGGTCCACTGTATATGGAATATAGGAGTAGGACCATGCTTCAGATAATTCCTATATGTCAGTCGCAATAGCCAGCTCGACCGGGGAAGGGTTTTTCTGTTTACAAAATACTCCATCACAGGCCGAACTAGGCCTGTCATGTGATGTGACTGAGTAGGCAGTAAGCGGTGTGTCACTCCTTCGTGCTTCGGAAGACATGTTAAGCCATTGGTCTAACGCCTGATCTCTCTTCGGTCGAGTCAGACTGATGTCCCACCGTGTTATGAGAGTGAGGGAATAGGGAGTGCACTTGCTTCCGCACTCAATTTCTCGTGCACGTATTAGGTATTCTGCGTAGTTAGTAGATCATAAAGATAAGCAGCCGTAGCCAAAATCTCCTCCTAGAACATTATCTACACAAGTTTATCAGTCAAAACTCACCCCAGGTCTATCATCACAGATCTGCCTAAGCGTATTCCTCAAGACTCTGGTCACATCGTTTAAATAGCGCACATCAGCTGTCTGGTTAAACCTACGGGAATAGCTCTTGAGGTAATCGAAAGTGGCTATTATGTCGTCATCTGTGACCCTGGAACCAATTATAATACTGTTAAAAGAGAGCTTCCTCTCAAAGCATCTCGTCTGGCGAACCACCTCCACCTTGCCACCTCAGTGAAGACATCATCATCATCATCATCAGCCTATATACGTTCCCACTGCTGGGACACAGGCCTTATCTCAATTGTGAGATAGTGTGGGCCATACTCCACCACGCTGGCCTAGTGCGGGTTGGTGGAGGGGTGCGTAAGGCAAGTGACCAACCTTAATGTCAGATGTTATCAAGCCGCCAAATGGCCTCTGACAAGGCTTGACGACTAATATTTACATTATAGTAAATATCAGCCGGGACCAACAGCTTAACGTGCCTTCCGAAGCACGGAGACGCTCGAAATTAATGTCACTAAATATGGTCAGAATGGTCACCCATCCATTAACCGACCGCGGCGTAGGTAGCTTGGCTTTCGTTATCGCTAACGAACCACTGTCACAGCTGCGCCACGAGCGCCTCTCGCGCAGTGAAGTAGCACTGAGTGACTTTTGTGTTGTTTTTCTGACGGTGAGTAAGGTCTCCAGAACTTGATTCGGAACCTTATGGTTTACCTTCATATTACAGAGCGAGTCTTCTCTATCTCTGGAGCTTCAAGCGTCCATAGTCGACGGTAACTCGCTGGCGGTAAGTTTAAGCTTAAATTTGGCCTAAAAACTACCTCTCATCTACCGATTTTTCAAGAACACGGTCCAAACCTTATTTGCGCGATGTAGATAATTTCTACTGATGAAGGTACAGCGCCATCTATCATATAAAACGAAACATACCTGACATTCGCAGATCCTTTCGGAGAACGAGACCTAGATTTCTTTGAGCCTTTTCTCAATTCTTCGTTCTCACTCACTCTTCTGTCCTTGTCTCTCCTCCCAACATTGGCAGTAGGGGCATTCTCTTTCTCTTTCTTACTTCGAGTGTATGTTTGCACACTCTTACACAGTTTGGTCTTGGACGGGATATCTTTTTGTGGTTCATTGTTTTTGTTCCGTAAATGCCGCATGCTGTTTGTATGGTAGGAACTTTTTGAAACTGAAATAGATATTTTTTTATGAACAGCAATACTTTACACAATGACGTTCAATATACAACTAGACACCCAATCTCTAAGAAAAATTCCTCAAAAAACGTCCGAGCGGCGTTGACACAGATGATATTAACACATTCGTTCAAATTAACACCTTATCTCGTGGCAGTTAGTGTTTAATGTCAATTGTATACAACTAAACGAAAACTCTGCCCAATAGTCGGGTGGGCAGACTTTTGCTTCGGCCAATATTTGAGCGTGATTGGGAGTCTAGTTTTTTAATTGAACGTCATTGACTTTACACAATATATTAATAAGCGAGTACCTGCTTTATGCGAGTACCTTAATAAATTCGGAGCATTTTTCTGAGAAAGTGATTCCGGTCCAGACAAGAGAACTTAATAAAGAAAAAACGCTTTCGCGCGTCGACCCTGTATAAACATCTATGCCCTTCTTGAAGAACTCCACTTTTGAGAAAACCTGGGGGGAAGTTTACTCCACAGTCCAAGCGTACGCGAAAAAAAGGTTCTAATCACATAAAAGAAGTGTTTTAATACAATCCACTTGAAGTAGTTATGTTTAATGTTTATCGGACGTTAAACGTCAGACAAACTGACGACAAAGAAGTGCTCAGTTCATAATCATTATCATTGTCGGCCTATCCAGTCCACTGCTGGACATAGGCCCCTCCAAACCTTTGCCACTTTGCTCCATTCTCGGCTACTTGCATCCAGCTTCTGCCAGCCATCTTGCGCAAATCGTCTAAGGGCTTGGTATTTATATCTAACTAGCGGGCGCCCGCGGTTTCACCCGCGTGGTTCCCGTTCCCGTGGGAATATCGAGAGATATCTTAGCGGATGCCTACGTCATAACATCTACCTGCATGCCAAATTTCAGCCCGATCCGTCCAGTAGTTTGGGCTGTGCGTTGATAGCTATCTATGTCAGTCAGTCAGTCAGTCAGTCAGTCACCTTTGAGTTTTATATATATAGATAAATATAGATAGAAGATAGAACTGCAGTTACCAATTACTCACAGTTTTTAGTCTGAGTGTAGGCCAGTAGTCTCTGGAGCAGATCTGAAGATATGCTCCTGTTGGGGGACAGGCTGGGATACCTCCTCAGGGAGTGGGCGAAAGCTTCCGCGCATTTTGATGAATGGGAACAAAATACGCCTGAAAACATACTGATTAACTAATTTTGTCGACCCGTGCTGTTTAACGAAAATCACAGATCCCATTATAAGAGCAGAGAAACTGCTAAGTATTATCTTGCAAGTCTACTAAGTTGTAGTATGGTACGTACGCATTGCAAAGGTCGCCCAAGATATGTCTGGGGTCCACCTAGTTTCTAAGGTGGTCCACCCTAGGCTTAAACAGGCCTTATTAAATCTCAATCATCGCAAGACGGGCACTGGCCTCTTGCTTTTTCGTTTGAAAAGGGAAAACCAAAGAAGTTTGGTAGGCCTGCAGTTATGTTGCCTAAACTCATTCTCTTGTTTACGCAAAAAAGATTCAGAACGATTGACTTACCCCTATCAACGGATGTAAAGTTGTCTCTTAATGAATGAGGACTGCGTTTTCTCTGAGGGTAGATTTGAGTTTCAGCGCTCCCAAACCCTCGGATTTCGAAATTTCCATGTGCTGAAATGGTAATATTTTTTGTCAAGTCAACAAGTCAGTTGGCAGACAGACACGTAACCCACCTTATGGTATGCGGGCACAGCGTCCTATTCCATTGAGGGACACTTGAACAGGAAGCTCGCTCAATGTGCTGCCAGACTGTAGGCTCATCTGATCTTCGAGCCTTTGGTTTTAAGTGTACTGGCTCCCACGTTAATATTGCCGGAACACAGCCAAAGCTGTTATGGCGGCAGATTTCACCTGTGGGGGTGGTAGCTATAGCCAGTCGGACTCTGAAAAAGTCCTACCACCAACCAGACCTAAGGCGGGAATCGAACCCACGACCTCCGGGATTTTTATATCTCAAAAAAATTGTATAGGTACTTACTACGGTTAGGTTCAGCTCTTTGTGGGGGGAACTCTGTTGACTCCACGGGAGGAGACGAGGGTATTGCCCAACAGTGGGCTAGCTGGAAAAACATCTATCATTTAGAAAGTATTCAGTATTTAGCCTCTTAATGTCTCACTGCAATCAAGTTATCGTCACATGGCTTTCACCACGTTTGCCAAAATGTGGATGGGTGATAACAAACAAGAGCTGTGTCTGAAAAACAACACAAAGTTAGCTCGACCCGGGAATCGAACCCAGGACATCAACAGCTCGGCCCGGTACTTAAAACCACTAGACTATCGAGGCATTTTAAAAGTACTTTATGGACATCTCTATTTATTTTATTATATTTTATTTAACTTTGGTACACAGACAGATTATGGTCGTGACAATGGCATGATTTATAGAACTAACTTACATTACTAGATAATAATTAGGCAATATTAATTAGGCTTCTGCCCTGCAGTAAAATAAATAAAATAAAATAAATTTATTCTGCAAATAGATTTTTTTAAAAATACTTTTACACGTCAATCTTTTTTTTCCCTACCAGCACTTCGACGTCAATGGCCTGTTGAGGAAAGAAGTGCCGCAAGAAACTCAACAGTTTTGCCTTTTTTCAAAAATTTCACATCACAAAAATAATATGTCACAATAAATAATAATGTCAATACAAAGGATCATGTCAATACCATAGAAGTAGGAATAATTAGAAGGAGTGACGCGCGCTAAACCTGGGGCAGTGAAAACTCTACATATACGTAGAGTTTCGCTCAGTCGCCGTCAGTCGCGGTTTGTGACATTTCGATCGTGACGTATTGCACGTGTGCGAAAAAAAAACATGCCGTCCTGCGTTGTTCCCACCTGCCGAAACAGTCCTAATCTGACAAAAAAAGAACACGGGATCACGTTTCACACGTAAGTAACCGATAATACAGCACCTTCATTTTATTATTTAATATTTAACATACATACATACATACATACATACAATCACGCCTTTTTCCCGCAGGGGTATTATTTAACCTCTTCCAATTTATCAAGGAAAAAACTTCACTCATTCTTACAGTGTTGCCAGTAAATGAAAAAATAGTACCCCAAATTTTTTACCATTAATATATTGTAGTAACTGATATTGCTCAAAAAAAAAGGATTGTTATGAACTGTGTTGTTAAAATAAAATGGAAAACCATTTAAACGATAAAAGTCTGTAGATGCGAATAGTTGGCGCTGGCTGATTATAAATATTGTATTGACATTATCCTTTGTATTGTATTGATATCATAATTTATTATTTCGACATTACTATTGTGATGTTAAAATGTTTGTGATATGTACTTTATTATTTGTAAAAAAGGCAAAGTGTTGAGTTTCTTGCTGGTAGGAAAAAAAGATTTACGTGCAAAAGTATTTTTTTTTTTAATTCTATTTGCTGAATAAATTATTTCATTTCAATATGTAAACTATTTCATTGACATTATTCTTTTGATTCCTTGTATTGATATCATCATGTATGACATCATTAATTATATCGACATAAAATTATTATTGTGTTGTTAAAATGTTTTTGATTTTTAACCGACTTCAAAAAAGGAGGAGGTTATATGTTCGACCGTATGGATTTTTTTTTTTTTTATGTATGTCCGTCGATTTCTCCGTCAATTGTGGACCGATTTAAATAATTCTTTTTTTATTTGAAAGTGCATAGTTCCGAGGTGGTCCCATTGTCACCATGTCAGGATCTGATGATGGGATCCCGGAAAAATCAAGGGAAAACCTCAAATTTTATAGGCTGCGCCTACGCGTTACTTGCTTTTTCTGAAGCCATTCAAGTTTTTGCGTCCGATAGATATCATTTTATGTTGATGAGCTGATGATGGAAGGTACAACTCCTTAACGGTTAGGAGTTAGGGGATAATTCTTTCAGTATTGTAGGAATATGTGGACCGTTAGTTGTATTTCATGTACTTTTGCAGCTAAGGTGATGATGGAAAGTACAACTCCTTAACGGTTAGGAGTTAGGGGATAATTCTTTCAGTGTTGTAGGAATATGTGGAACGTTAGTTGTATTTCATTTACTTTTGCAGCTAAGCTGATGATTACCCGGGGATGGGCTGGTCACTAGCCAATAAGGTTAGCACCGGCTCGTCCTAATCGGGTGTGAAGGAGAAACCGGGGGAGTGTAGTGGGTAGCGGACGCTTCGGTCTCGAGTCCCACACACGGCCGCGGGTCTAGCTAGCCTGCGGTTATGGTGCATAAACGCATTCTCCTCCTACCCATGGTGCTGAACACTTAATGAATACCTAATATTATTATCAAATAATACAATTCTACTCGTATTTTCGCTATCATTATTATGAAAGAGTTTTACTCACTACCTACGTGTTATTCACACTAAAAATAGAAAAATAAACAAACTTTTTTTAAAAAAAATTAAACCGACTTCAAAAAAAAAAGAAACAAAAAAAAAACTACCTAAAAAACTGAAAAGCAAAAAATAATTTTAATAAGACATTCATCATTGTCTAAGCCTATTAATTTAATTGTATTTTACGTGCTAGGTAGGTACCTACTAATCTGTTTGAAGTCGGTGCCAAGCCAAAGGTAATAAAAAATGATATATAATATTATTATGTATTAGAAAGGGTTACT
This sequence comes from Mecyna flavalis, assembly GCA_949319885.1. Taxonomy (NCBI): domain Eukaryota; kingdom Metazoa; phylum Arthropoda; class Insecta; order Lepidoptera; family Crambidae; genus Mecyna; species Mecyna flavalis. Next base: position 7,351,028 of record OX439420.1, on the reverse strand, counting down.
TATTAATCCGCGGACGTAGGTACATAATCTGGGTACCTACTATTTGGCTTGGCACCGACTTCAAACAGATTAGTAGGTACCTACCTAGCACGTAAAATACAATTAAATTAATAGGCTTAGACAATGATGAATGTCTTATTAAAATTATTTTTTGCTTTTCAGTTTTTTAGGTAGTTTTTTTTTTGTTTCTTTTTTTTTTGAAGTCGGTTTAATTTTTAATTACATATTTATTATTATTATTTTATAAAAAGCAAAGTGTGAGTTTCTTGCGGCACTTCTTCTTCACAGGTAATTGACGTCGAAGTGCTGAAAGGGTAAAAAAGATTGACGAGTAAAACTTGCCTAATAAGTTATTTTATTAAAATTTTATTTTTATAATATTAAAAATATTTATATTTAATTTACTGGACTATTTTTTATTTATTAACAACTACTTATTATCGTAATGCCACAGTATCCATTTACCCCAAAAAGTTTACCCCAAAAAATTGGGAAACGGCTTGCCCGAGTTTTGACCTGGCAATAAAACACGGGGCCGAAGTGAGGTAGGTGCGGGGGGCACGCAGCGTTTCAGGACACACCTTGGCGTTTGATTTGACAACCGAACGTTCTATCTATATTTTATTTCTTTAATCTATGGTCAATACAAATAACAATACAAAGGCGCAGGCAGAGGATACAAAGGCGCAGGCAGAGTACATGTGCTAGGAAGCAACTTAATGTGTCCACAAATTATCATTAAAATAATCTTCTATTTTATAATAGCCTTTCTTCATAAGGCATTCTTTAATTTTTAATTTAAATTTATGTATAGGCAAGTCAATAAAAGTTTGTGGCAACATATTAAACATTTTTATACTTAATCCTACAAATGAGTTACAAGTTTTACTGAGTCTGAGGCTTGGAACAGTGGAATAGTAACGCTGATATATACCTGGTAGCTGCTAGTATATCTGCCATCACAGATCTGGGCAGCCGTGCTGACAGACGGGATGGGGGGAAGGCCATTGGTGCTGGTCTCCACTGAAGACTTGGCATGCGTCAGCCGTCCCAACCTCTCATCTGAAAAATGCACATAAATTCAATTAGACGCTGAGAGGATTATTCGTTAAATTGTAATTAGTTCGATTAAATTGAACCGTTTCATTACAATCTGTCGCTATTATTAACTTTGTTTTTTTATAGATCAGTTGGCAGACAGACACGCAGCCCACCTGATAGTAAGCGGCCACTGCGGCCTATACCATTGAGGGACGATTCACCTGGAAGCGTCGCTCAATGTGCTGCCAGACTGTAGACTCATCTGATCTTCGAGCCTCTGATTTCAAGTGTACTGGCTCCCACATTAATACTGCCGGAACACAGCCAGAGCTGTTATGGCGGCAGATTTCACATGTGGGGGTGGTAGCTAGCCAGTCGGACTCTGAAAAAACCCTACCACCAACCAATCTCTCAGCTGATAACTGTCTAAAATACTGTCTGTACATACACACAAGTACTCGTAGTTACCAGTCACATATTGGCGTTTCCTCTGACGGCGGTCACCCATCACTGTGACGGCGAGCCCAGCGTCCCTGAGCCCCTGCACGATGGCCACCATTCCCTCTCCCTCGCCCTCCATGTCCGCTTAGTTGTGGGGGAGGGGTATATACTAGAACAAGTATGGTATAAGAACATAATAAACTCATATTATATGAAAGAAAATAAAACGTTTATTTAGAGCATTTTTTATACTAGGTCAGTTGGCAGACAGACACGCAGCCCACCTGATGGTAAGCGGCCACTGCGGCCTAATTCCATCGAGGGACACTTCATCAGGAAGCGTCGCTCAATGTGCTGCCAGACTATAGGCTCATCTGATCTTCGAACCTTAGATTTTAAGTGTACTGGCTCCCACATTATTATTGCCGGAACACAGCCAAAGCTGTTATGGCGGCAGATTTCACCTGTGGGAGTGGTAGCTAGCCAGTCGGACTCTGAAAAAGCCCTACCAACAACCAGACCCAAGGCGGGAATCGAACCCACGACCTCCGTGTTTTTATACCCGAGCGGCTTAGCCGCTGTTCCACGGAGGCGATCAAAACAACAGTGAAATACCTAATTATTTAAATCGGTTCAGTCTCGGAGCCTATTCAATATTCCCTTTATTCCCCGTGGTCCCTGTGATAGTCCCTCGAAGGTACCACGGGGAATCATTTTCCCCCTGGTCCCTGAATTTAGTATTAGCCAACTAATTTAAAAAGGTATATTAACTTAATACACAATGGCTCAAAAGCTTCTTTTTTGGGTCAGATCAATGTATGGGAGTAACTATTTAATATTATGGGCTGTTGTCCAATTTTAAAAACATCATCATCATCATCATCATCATCAGCCTATATACGTTCCCACTGCTGGGACACAGGCCTTATCTCAATTGTGAGATAGTGTGGGCCATACTCCACCACGCTGGCCTAGTGCGGGTTGGTGGAGGGGTGCGTAAGGCAAGTGACCAACCTTAATGTCAGATGTTATCAAGCCGCCAAATGGCCTCTGACTAGGCTTGACGCCTAATATTTACATTATAGTAAATATCAGCCGGGACCAACAGCTTAACGTGCCTTCCGAAGCACGGAGACGCTCGAAATTAATGTCACTAAATATGGTCAGAATGGTCACCCATCCATTAACCGACCGCGGCGTAGGTAGCTTGACTTTCGTTATCGCTAACGAACCACTGTCACAGCTGCGCCACGAGCGCCTCTTTAAAACAATAAAACAATAAAACTAAATACTTAGTTATACTCACAGTCATCTTGAGAAGCCTGAGGAGTGAGTAGCACAGATCAGGGCGGTAGCAGCCCTGCCAGTCCTCGCTGTGGGGCAATGACCTGCGGACCAATACATGACTCTAGCAAAAAACTAACCACAATGACCTGCCGACCAATACCTAGTCTAGCAAAAAACTAGCCACGGGCGTTGCTAATGACTTACACATAGGGCTCTCTTTCAAATCAGACGTTTAGCCGCGCGTTTGCCGCACTGCGACCGGAGGGTCGTTATTTTTCATACAAAACACACGCGGTGCGGCAACAGAGTTGAGTAGGTACGGTTGACGTCTTGCTGTCGAGCGTTCGCGATACGGGCGCCGCGTATGTTGCGACGTCAACGCGAACGCGAACGTGTAATTTGAAAGAGCCCATAGATTTAGATAATAGTCAGCTTTGCTAGAGTTAAGCCATGGGCCTCACCGAACACAAATATTCGACGGAATGTTCGGTATATTTTTTTAGAACTTGGTCCTGCATTTAAATATTAAATAGGCTGATGCTATATGTACTGCTTTTATGCGTATACACTACTATAATTATATAGTACTTAAGTAACCTATTCCGTTGAGAGATATTATTAGCCAGAAAGAGTCGCTCATTTTGCTACCTGCGACTACTCTTCTGATCTTTGAGCCAAACTTCAAGTGTATAGCCGTAATACCTACAAGCAAAGCTAAGAAAAATAAGCCAAAGCTATTACGCTGGTAGCTTTCACCTGTGGGTAAGTTTGGGTAAGTAGCTAAGCCAGTCGGACTCTGGAAAAGTCACACAGGTGGGGATTGAACCCACGGTTTTCATGAACCGAAATTGAGAAAATCGGTATATGTTCCTACTTACATGATATAAATAGTGTATATTAACAGAATTAAGTAATAATTTAGAATTTTATTCACTGTGATTTATTATGAACTATGCAGAATAAATAACATTTCTGTCAAGTAGTTCTGTCATTATGTCATTATTCTAAGCTCAGATGTGACAGATTCTAACACGAAATAGTAAAGGACAAAGTTTTAAAAAAGTTTTGATTCAATGAGTCATTGATTAATGACAGTATTCGCCAGAGGTCGTGGGTTTGAACCCCACCAGGACAAATGTTCATGTGATGAAGATTTTGTTTGTCCGACGTTCCACTCTGGCCAGCCAACTGACTTTTTCAGAGTCCGACTGACCAGCTATCGCAAGTGTGGCATTGAGTTACTCTTCCTGGCTAAGAGTCCGATAAAGATAAAGATATTTTATTTGCAGAGAACATGGTACACGGAATAGATGTTAAAAAAGAGGCGAGGACTCCGAGAGAGTTTTTAGTGAAAATACTGGGTATATGAGACCTAATAACTGTCGGTGCCAGACAGTAACTGCTTAGTTACTGTTTGGCACTGAACTGTCTAAGGGCAGACGTGGCGCTAACCATCAGGTGTACGATCTGCTCGTCTTGTTACACATTGCAATAAATAAAGTCCCTCAATGGAAAATGCCGCAAAAAACGTCCGAGTGGCTTTGACACTGATGACATTAACACATTCGTTCAAATTAACACCTTATCTCGTGGCATTTAGTGTTTAATGTCAATTGCATACAACTAAACGAAAACTCTGCCCAATAGTCGGGTGGGCAGACTTTTGCTTCGGACAATATTTGAGCGTGATTGTGAGTCTAGTTTTTTAATTGAACGTCATTGACTCATACCTAGATATATGAAAGAAAATAAAACGTTTATTTAGAGCATTTTTTTATACTAGGTCAGTTGATAGACAGACACGCAGCCCACCTGATGGTAAGCGGCCACTGCGGCCTAATTTCATCGAGGGACACTTCATCAGGAAGCGTCGCTCAATGTGCTGCCAGACTATAGGCACATCTGATCTTCGAACCTTAGATTTTAAGTGTACTGGCTCCCACATTATTATTGCTGGAACACAGCCAAAGCTGTTATGGCGGCAGATTTCACCTGTGGGTAAAAGTGGAAAATGCCCTACCACCAACCAGACCCAAGGTGTGAATCGAACCCACGACCTCCGTGTTTTTATACCCGAGCGGCTTAGCCACTGTTCCACGGAGCCTATTTAATACAGTCTTGTTACACATTGCAATAAATAAAGTCCCTCAATGGAAAATGCCGCAGTGGCCACTTTTCATCAGGTGGGCTGGCTTGCGTGCTTGTCTGCCAACTGAATATCTAAGTACATAGTATAAAAAAAAATACGAAGAGCCCCATCTCTTTTAGTATATTATTTATTTTAATTTATACTGGCGAATTAATTGTAATTCTCATTTAAATTAAATAAATATACAGTATGAAAGGAAATGCGAGGGACATATTTAAACCCCAAATAGTTCATGCTTCCATATAACAAAATAAATATAAATGAATAAAAACTCTGGTAAATATCTGCCCATAACATTAGTCGAAACCTGAAAATCCGCATAACGTGCGGGCACTCTTCCCTTCACAGTACCTATTTCGTGCACTCGTTCAAGTACAACTGAAATTGTATTCGCGTACAATTTGAGTTTGCGGCGTAACCGGCCGCTCAGCACACGGGATTCTTAGGTAGTTCATGCATACATAAATTATTAGGACAATTATAAAAAAAATTAAGGATATATTTGAGAATTGGACTCTAAATCGGATTCTGAACACTCTCCTTAAATATGTCCCTCGGGTTACCTAACACGCTGTATATCTCTGGACATAATTCACAAAGTGCCTTCTATCCCCAAACCACAGATAATATATATTTTAAAAAGTTGAAAACATCAATTGTAAAATCGATACAGGTCGCGCCATCTATTGATATATTTTTGAACTAATTTTCTTTTCTTCCTGATGGGACCCCATGCCACAGATAATATAATACAAACTAAGCATTAGCTTGTGCTATGGGTGCCAAATCACAACGAATAAACATTACTTATATACTTTTTTTTGTAAATACATACATATTATACATAGAAACACCAAGACCCATACATACATGCTCGTCTGCCCGCTATACCATAAAAAAAAATACAGACATGTTCATGCACACAATTAATGTTTGTACCATGCGGGGATCGAACCCGCGACCTCTGGTGTAGGTAATAAGCGACTTCTCGACCATTACACCAAATGGCTCGTCAATGTCAATCAAATCTCGTCAATTGATTATAGTGGGTCTGACCCCGAAAGCATAGTATAATAATGAGTACTGCGTACCGAAAGGCAGATCCACGGAAGAATGGTTTCCTATATCGTTTTTTAAAAATCTACAAGCCTAAAAGCGGTCACGAGCTCCGTAAGCTTTCGTAACAACCTTGAGACATATCAATTGTTACTGCAATTTTAATAAATTGCTTCTGGCGCAAATCCATTGATTTTTATTGCGACATTTTATTTGCTTTATAGTGAAAGTTAAGTGCGTTTTGTTTCCATTTTTGTTCACTTTTAAAGCCATTGTCATACTTTGGTATGAATTATTTTTTTACAAAAAGAAAAAGAGTTTATTTTCAAATTAAATACTTATAGATAGATTTGGGCTTCCCCAAATCTCTCTATAAGTATTTAATTGGGCGAAGGTCTTCACCTTCGCCCAGCTGTGGGACAGTGGGACAGTAGGTATAGGTATGGAAAAAAAATCTAATAGACGTTGTTACGTAATTAATGTTACGTTAAACGTTGGATTTCTATCAGTTGACCTTTGTAATTATTATATTTACCTATCATAAAGTTGCACGCCAATTGTGCTTTCATTGGTGAATTTGAAGAATAAATAAATCATAACATAAAACTAAATCATATTATTTATTGCATCTTATTAGGAGATAAAGGTACAGTCAAAAGCACGTCAGACGTAACACTTTGGACTTTGTACCGCTCTTAATGTCGGGGGCATAAGTGCTATTAACGAACTGCAAGTGTATACCGTGATGTGCTGTTGACCGTACCTATTAAGTAAACTTTTTTTAAATCATGAAACTGTTTGGGGCACAGCAATGTCATTATAATAAATAATAAAAATTAATCTTCACCAAGGTAATAACTATGTACTTACATAGATACTTTAAAAAAATATTAGATATGTTAGTAGCCTACTGTTTTAGATACATATCGCAGGGTTAATAATATAAAATCTGTAAAAAAAAAACGGGCTATGGAAAGAGCTATGCTCGGCGTCTCTCTGCGGGATCGTATCCGAAATGATGTGATTCGGCAGAGAACCAAAGTCACCGACATAGCTCGCCGGATTAGCCAGCTGAAGTAGCAGTGGGCTGGTCATATCAGCCGTATAACCGATAACCGTTGGGGTAAACGGGTTCTAGAGTGGAGACCGCGTCTCGGTAAACGTAGTGTAGGACGCCCTCAGGCCAGGTGGAGCGATGATTTGCGCAAGATGGCTGGCAGGAGCTGGATGCGAGTGGCCGAGGATCGATCAGCGTGGCGAGCATATGTAGAGGCCTATGTCCAGCAGTGGACTGTCACAGGCTGATCGCCAAATAAACACTACCGGTTATTCATAGCTATATTTATCTTTAGTCTCAAATCCGGTATTGTTTACTTAAAAAACTTAACCTACATGTATTTACGTAAGCGATACGTTATCTATATTCAAATGTCTGTCGGTCAGTCAGTTAAAAAGTCGTTAAATTCAAACTGTAAACGTTATCAATTGAGCGTCAACGGGCGACCTCAATTCGCGATTGTCTAAACAAATACTTTCCTTGTATATTAGTACATCCTACTTATAACATCTTACTATCTTTTTTTGGAACGACCGTTGTGTTTTTTTTATACCAAATTCAGTTTAAAGACAGACACGCAGCCCTCCCGATGGTAAGCGGCCACTGCGGCCTATTCCATTAATGGGACAATTCACCAGGAAGCGTCGCTCAATGTGCTGCCAGACTGTAGGCTCATCTGATCTTTGAGCCTTTGGTTCTCGACAGATGACTGCGTTCCGAAGTCGGTGGTAGAGTCACACTGTAATCGACGATTCATAAATACTTGATACAAGTTTACATGAATAAAGAATATTTTGATTTTGATTTTGAGTGTACTGGCTCCCACATTAATACTGCCGGAACAAAGCCAGAGCTATTATGGCGGCAGAATTCACCTGTACGGGTGGTAGCTGGCCAGTCGGACTGTGAAATAGCCCTACCACCAACCAGACTCAATGCGGGAATCGAACCCACGACCTCCGGGTTTATCACAGAACAAGAAAATTTTCTCTTTTTCTTTTCTATGGGGTTTATACCCGAGCGGCTTAGCCACTGTTCCACGGAGGCAAAGCGGCAAAGCCTCCGTTGTTGTAAAGGTTGAGAATTAGTACAAGTGGGGGTTGGATTCCCGTAGGGTTGCCATTCGTCCGGGTTTCCCCGGATTTATCCTAGTTTAGAGGGCATCCGGGGAGCGTCCGGGGAAGGTTTAATTTGTAGACCGAGTTTAAAAAATATAAAAAATAAATAAAAATTGGGCCGCCCGCGAGACACGCACTATGCCCGCACACCACGATGTTTTTTATTACATTGAATATGTTTAAAAGATCTTGTTGACATGTCCGGCTTTCGGACTCTAAAATCCGGGGTTTTCACGCGTCTTGTCCTGTTTTCCAAATTTTAGAGATGGCAACTGGCAACCCTAGATTCCCGTCACTTCACACGGGGTGGTTGGAATCTCTAGGTGTAAATTTTTCTATGTGCGTTTTTACAAGCTCACTCTGCGGAAAATATTGTCTACTTAATTGGGGTTATTCCCAGTTGCCCCCACCGGCATAGCCCCCACTAGGGGCAACTGGGAATTCGTAAAAAATAATGTCCCAATTGCCCCCAGTGCCTCCTTTGAAGGGGCAACTGGGAGTATAATTTTTAAATTTTGAAACTAAAGTATAACTAGATATTTTTTCCAAATGTTGCTAGAAGTAAGTGAGTGTAAGTTTGATGGGTCAAAGGAGGCACCGGGGGCAACTGGGACATTATTTTTTACGAATTCCCAGTTGCCCCCAGTGGGGGCGATGCCGGTGGGGGGGGAACTGGGAATAACCCCTTAATCTTAATTGTATGTAAAAGTAAAGTAGTAATCGAGACGTTACAAGCAGTACTAACGCACGTCTATGAAGTAAATTGTATGATAAACAGACAGATCGACCAGACGTTTCTATTGTAAGAAATCTCTGAGTATCGGATTACAGTGCCAGCCGCGGCAAGGTCGGTCGGTTCTCACGATTTTAGTAATTACACCCGTCCTTACGAAGTGTTGTATTAACACGAAGCATTGCTACATAGAGATGTGGAGTTATTTTGAAATCCAATATACAATAGTGTGAGGACAGTTTAGGAGATGAAGAGTGACATATAGATTATAGACTCTCGGAAAAATACCAGATTTCTGCGGGATTAAACGTCGTATGGTCACTACCGAGTAACAGATAGATAGGTAGATATACTATTTATTGCACAAAATTATAAAAGAAAAATATGTTACAAAAATGGGTGATACAATGTAGGCGGACTTATTGCTAATAGCAATCTCTTCCAGTCAACCTTAAGGTACAGGAAAAGTCTAAATTAATTTTAAAAAGTAGGCAGTTCAAAACTCAAGAACAAGAAATAAATACGAGTAGAACACAATTCAAACTTCTCCAAACAGACTTTTTAGTCTGTGATGTTATTTTTAACCATGTTTTTAACTTATTATTTTAATCGAAAGTAAATCTGTAAATTAATCGATTTTTGAACACACTTCTTGGGATATAGGTGGTGATAGTGTGCGTTATTTAAATAATAAAAAATCGGTGTACAATGTACAAACTACAAACATTAAAAATTTAGGATATTATCGCTGGCACAACACGGTTATACCTACACCTTTAATAGCAACGAATAAGGCATCTAGGGCGCTAAGCTGAGCTGGGTCTAAGCCATATTTGTGACCTAACCATATTTGTTGTGACCTAGACTTGTTGCTTATTAGGGTATAGTGCTCTTAATTAAACCATGCCTACTTTAAAGCTATAACAACAAGGGTTCTAAATTAAATTCTCGAGGAATATTTGTAACTGTTTTGTTCGGAAATTACTCCTTTGCTGTCCGTGGTCTGGAAGTTTTTTTTTATACTAGGTCAGTTGGCAGACAGACACGCAGTCTACCTGATGGTAAGCGGCCACTGCGGCCCTATCCACTAAGGGACACTTCACCAGGAAGCGTCCCTCAATGTGCTTCCAGACTGTAGACTCAACTGATCTTCGAGCCTCCGATTTCAAGTGTATTGGCTCCTACATTAATACTGCCGGAACACAGCCAGAGCTGTTATGGCGACTGATGCGCCTGATCTCTCTTCAGTCGTGTTAGACTGCTGACCTCTTGAAATCAAAAGCTTAAAGATCCTAGGGAGTCTAAATTGTAGCAGCTTTGAGTGAGTCCTGTTTATGTGTCCGTCAATGGAATAGGCCTCAGTGGCCTCTTAGAATCAGGTGTACTTTTTTATTTTTCGGATAAGGATACTTTTATGCACCATAACCGCAGGCTAGCTAGACTTGCGGCCGTGTGTGGGACTCGAGACTAAATGGTTCCACTACCTACTAAACTCCCCCGGTTCCCCTTCAGGCCAGTTAATACCTAACCCCACACCCGATTGGGACGAGCCCACAGACCAGAGCGTGGACGAGCCGGTGCCAGCCTTGTTATTGACCAGCCCATCCCCGGGGCTTCAGGTGTACTGCGTACCTGTCTGCGTAACGGTCGGGCATAAAAAAAAATATTACAATAGATAGTTATAGCACCCTAAATAATAAGCAAGCAGCAACGAACTTTTGTGTTTTTTACCAAAAAAAGACAAAGATTTAACTACGATTGTTCAGTTTTTGCAAAGAAACTTAACAATGGAGGAAAAACTATAACCCATTGATGTTTCGTTCGCCGTCATTGTAATATTATGTGGGTGTAATCACCTTTCGAGAGCATTTTACACCGTTTAAAATCTTAAATGGAGTAATAATTTAGTTTTTGTAAGATGTGTTTATTACCACCGTTATCTGTTGTCATTTTATGAAGGAAGAACACCTGATGGTAAATGGTTAAGTAAAATAAAGTATCAGCCCATTAATGTCCCACTGCAGGGAAACGGCCTTCATCCTTGAAATCAAGTTATAGTTACAATGATGGGTACTGGCTTAATCACCACGCTTGCCTAATGCGGAATGGTGATCACAAACCCGAGCAGTGTCCGAAAAAACCGACACAAAGTAAGCTCGACCCGGGAATTGAACCTAGGACCCCGAGTCTCGGCCCGATACTTAAACGGTAACCCACTAGAGACCATCGAGGCGTTAAGTACAGTCAAAAGCACGTCAGACGTAACACTTTGGACTTTGTACCGCTCTTATGTCGGGGGCATAAGTGCTATTATCGAACTGCAAGTGTTTACCGTGATGTGCTGTTGACCGTACCAACTTTTTTTGTTAGTCTACGGGTACGTTAGCTGGCCAGCTACATGACATGTAGGTGAAAAACCTGCCACCATAACAGCTCTGGCTGTGTTCCGGCATTATTTATGTGGGAGCCAGTACACTTGAAATCATAGGCTCGAACATCAGATGAGCCTACAGTGTAGCAGCCAGCACATTGAGAGACGCTTCCTGGAAGAGTGTCCCTAAATGGAAGTATTGCTTATACGTCTTCTCTTTGTTTAAGTGGTTCACATACCTTTCACAATGGATTTAATTCAATTTTTAAATCTATCACAAAAAGACACTAATGAAATAATTAAATAATGTAAAATAATTTTTGATGACGATGTAAACCGAACAATTGCTGAACAAATGTGGGTCAGATTATTATTTATATGCACATTAGCATAAAAGTAAATGAATGATGACAATGAGATTATACATAATAAAATATCAGCCTACTAGTCTACCGCCCGCGGTTTCACCCGCGCGTCATTTCTTTTTTCAAATAGTCCCCCCCCCCATTTCCGGATTCAAAACTACCCTATGTTCACCGGGGATAGTGTAGCTATCCGACATTGAAAGAATTTTACAAATCGGTTCAGTAGTTTCGGAGTCTATTTAATTCAAACAAACATACAAACAAACAATCAAATCTTTCCTCTTTATAATATTAGTAGGTATAGATTAGTATAGATTTGATGACCCACTGAGAGGTAAAGGCCCACATCATTGTCCTACCTACCTACCTACCTAGGACCTACTGCCTTAATCACGACGCTTTCCAATTACGGATTGGTGATCACAAACAGAAGCTGTGGTCAAAAAATCAGACACGAATTTTGCGCGACCCTCTGTTATAATAAAGCATCCATTTTATTTATTTATTTACCTATAAAACATTGTATTTATTTATTTATTTAAGAAGTTTGGAGTCAAATGTTTATTAAAATTTTAGTTCTTATTTTTTCACTGCCCTTCCTTAATCTTGTTCTAATTATTTTGTCATACTTTCCTCTATCCTAAGGTTGACTGGAAGAGATTATCGAGATCGCTATTAGCGAGAAGTCAGCCTGTATTGTATAGTTGTACTATGTTACATGTTTTCTGTGTTAAATGTGTAGTGCAATAAAGAATATCTATCTAATATCTATCTATCCATAGACGACGGTAACCGCTTACCATTAATTACCATAGGCATCGCCCTCGTGGTATTTAATAATTTGCACCAGTTCGAGTCCCGGTTCAGCCTCTAATATAAACATACACAAGAATGTGATCACTTCCCGTTAGTCCTTTGAATTCAAGTCCCAGCCAAGTCTAGCTTAGAACAAACACCGAGATGTTATCTGAGGCGGGCTGTGACTTGTACGGTTAGGGTATAAGGTTCGATTTACCGTGGCGGGTGACTGCTACCTGTATTCCGGTTTGGGTGTGCTAGTGTTGTACCTGTGGGTATTGGCTTGTGTAAACTAAGATTGAATCGAATAGATTGGAGTTTGATTGATCACGCAAATAAGAAAAAACGAAGTTAGTTATTAAATATTTATTATTTTTATTAAAATCTGACATATTTACAGATACTACATATATTTACCAGGTGGTAGGTTCCTGTACTGGGCCGTCTAGTTGGGTCCCACCGCAGTGCCAGATATTTTCCCGTGAAATAGAAGTGTGTCAAGCATTTCTGTGTTTCGGGGAAAGGGCACTGAAGTTAGTGAAATTACTGGGTATATGAGACCTAATAACTGTCGTCTCTTAAGGCGGGCAACGCGCCTGAGACCCCAAGGGGGTCTCGGGTGCTTATGAGCGGCGCGGTGATCACTTATCATCAGGTGACCCACTTGCTCGTTTGCCCCCCTATAATATAAAAAAAAAATACTTCTTCATTTTTTTATTGATAATATGTTTTTAAAAAGTCTACTTATATTAAAATTCTAATGAGTGCAGTTACTGTAAATGCAAAATTACGTCAATTAAAGTTCGTTATTTTGATTAGCCAATAAACTCACTTGTAAATTAAATTTTTCTCAATGATTAATCGTCTTGTTTCAATTTCTTTTATTACAAATTGTGTCACGCAAATACCTATGAAGTATTTCTATACTATTATTTGTTTGTATTGAATAGGCTTCGAAGTCTCGAAATCTCAAAAACTAGTCTCTTTTAATAGTCGTCGTAAACGAAACCGTATTATCGCCTTTATTCACAAAAGTTCGTTAATCAAAACAAAAGCGCATGAAACCAGCCCGCTCCCATCACTATTAAAATTCAAACAACGAACTCAGTTCGGACCGCAACGTCATGCGCACCACACGCTGCGCGCGCGCACGAAACCGTTAACAACCAGTGACTAGTTCAAACAACCATTGTTCTGTGACAGTGCAGTGACCAGTGAACCCAAAACGTTACCAAGGACATTAAACACATTGTTTTCACCCTAAATGTCCAGTTAAAGAAATAATAATGGAGGATGTTTACACTATCAAAGTGAAGACAAAACCCGACACGCGAAACCTGTACCCGTCTGAGAGGAGATATTCGGCGTCAACTGTTTCTGGATTGGCATGGGTGCATATTGCACTAGCTGCAACCTCATTTTTACTAGCATGCCTTGCGTTAGTTAACCCACCTGAAAATATCTCTCCAAATGTTAACAATACAGACAGTAATGCCACTGATTTTGGGGAGTTTGACAATTCAACGGATGCTGTTGAGTACAATAGCAATTATATTCTAGTGCTAGCTCCATCATTGATTACTATATTCGGATTAGCTGCAGGAATCACATCCATACTTGCATCAGTAAGGTGGTATATTGACCAAAATATAACGTGGTTATTTGTCATGTCTGTTCTATCTACTGTGGTATCGTTTTCATCGTTCGTTTTGATAGCTGTCTGGTTCGTTAACACGACTGACGGCGATATATCAGACTTCTACAAGGACAAAGTACCTTTCAAAGACTTTATTGTGGTAAAACACACAGACGTTTTGGACAAAAACGAATCACATATGATTGTAGCGCTAAACCAACCTGAAGTAAAGGCGCAATTGTTCACAAAACGTGTTCTGTCTATAAATATATTAATTGCGGCGTTTTTAGAACTGTTATGGTCGATTTTGAGCGTGAAAATATCTTATAAAGGCATGCGGAATAACTATAAAGATGATAGTAATGAGAGAAGAGGTAACGCTATATCAATAGTGACCACGATTAAAGGTAATGACCCGAAGAATTTACCGCGAAATGGGAAACTTCTCCAGCCGAAACCAGACTTGATAGAACACTATCCAAATAAGAAGATAAAGAGAATATTTCTAAATCAAAGTGAGAATGGTTTTTACCTCAAAAATCAGAATAATAAGGCGAAACCGAATACAGAAACGAGTTCAGAGTTTTACAAAGAAAGAATGATGAATTTCCTGAACAGATGCGCATCTTTGGAAGGTATTTCGAATCCTGAAAGGACTCCTAGTGTCCAGTCAGAGGCAGTACTCAATCCAATACCAGAAATAGTAATGGTTGAAGTAAATATGGAAACTAATCCAGTTAATACAGACCCACAAGTAAGAGATAGAATAACTCCAGTCAGTTGGGGTGACAGTCCCAACCATACGATTTACACTCAAGACACTTTAAACCTGGACAAGATTTTCGATTTCTCGAGAAAACCAGTGAAAACAGTGGAAAGCGCTCGTGAAGAAATCAGTGAAAATAAACAGAATAATTAAGTGTGCGTGACTGAAACAGGGTTGCCTCTAATTAATTGACTGTGTGTTTGGCAAAAACTTTGTGGCCAAGTGTTTACTTAAATGTATAGTAGGTATAGTATTAGCCTATTTAATGGGTGCGTTTGGCAGAAAAAAGCGTTAGAAAGCGCTTGTAAGCAAAATGACGTATCTACTTTAGAACAAACAAAATAGATAAGCTAAATGGCGGATTATGTTAGCGCTATGAATATAGCAAACGTGTCCTGGAAGAAAATTTCGCGCATGTGCACTTGCGTCTGACCAATAGCGCGCAGGAGTGTCAAAATTCGTGTGCTGCGCAATCCTGATATTCAAGAAGTTTGCCGTTACCTGTACTTTTTTTTTTTTCGTGAGGGTAATTACTTTTCGCGAAGGTAAATATGGCTTTGATGGAGTCATAAGCTTATGTGGGACTCGGGCGCCCTTTTCACCGTGTTAAAAACGGTGACAAGAACGTTAATACCCACTAAAACCCCACGATGCACCTCGCGCCATTTGATACATGTACAGGGACTTTGCAAGAAAGAATGAACTGTAGTACAGTTGACAGCACATCAGGGGGCTTAGACCAGCTTAGACAAAGTAACATTTTGACAGCGATAGCGAAATTCGCTAACTTCAAATTGTATGGATTTGACAGGTGCCTTAGAAAAGTCACGTGGTCAATCGATATTGAAAGTACATTAGCTATCGCAAATTGAGCGATAACGAACATCATAAATGCCACTTGTCTAGCTTCAGACTACCCTAATCTGGCTTTTTACAGCCAATTTTCAGCTTTATTCACTGCACACTATTAATTGAGAATTTCTGACAGATTGGGGTAGTTTGATCTGCTGCCGTCCGTTCAATGACGGGTACTTTAAAAATCACCACGCTTGCCAAATTCAAATTACCAATTCTGAGCTGTGTTTGAAAAATCCAACACTATTTTAGCCTGACCCGGGTTTTGAAGTTAGAATCTTTTAAACTATACTGGACCATCGAGGCGCTACATTTTACAGAAGGTATTTTTTATCTTACAGGTTAGTGTGCCGGTTGATGTATTTAAACTATGACGAAAATGTAAACAATATAATATAAATTTTATTGTACTAATAACCTTTGACACACATTTTAAAAATAGGTTGTAAGGTCAGCATCAGTAGTAACATTTAAATTGCCAAATGGCTTACTGTCATAATAATTGGGTAATCACTTTTGTTGTCGACCATTATTTGCATCCGTGGTGTCTATTAGTAAGTCTTACTTTAAAGATTGGATTTTTGTTAAGAAAATGCCACAATTTTGTGAAAAATGCAGTCACGCATTTTAAGCTGTTTTGATTGTACGCGTGATCTCTCTTCGGTAGTGTGATCGTGTCAGTTGATTACTGCTTACCGTATGTACCTACAAGTAAAGCCATTTAATCACAAAATGACGTAATGTAAGAATATTGAAGCTGATTGAAGCCTTAGATATTAATAAAGGCATAGAACCTTTAATTAGTTATATTATATGATGTATAATAAAATAAGAGTGAGATTTTTGTAATTAAATCATAATGATAATACTCAAGCATATTTAAACATAAAATATACTATTTAAACAATGTATAAACTTGTATAATTTCGATTGTAGTTTTTATGCCTCAAATCTGTGTATGACATAAATATCTTATAAATATTATGACAAATGGACATCAACGTTACATGAACGTTACACAATCAATTTTTTCTTCTTTTTTCGACAAATAAGTTCGCGAAAATATCTGTCAGATAAAAATGATTTGTCAAATGAAAAGCGATCTTCTTTTTTTTAATTTGGCAAGAGTAAGTATCTACGGTATCTAACAATCGTGAAACTGGCTTACTGGCCCTTATATTAACAAGGAAATGTTAATAATTGTGCCTAGAGGCGGCCCCTCGTAATAGGCGGTAGTGACTGATTAACTACATACTTTTATATAGGTGGGGTGCCTGCCTGCCATATGTTATATAAAATACGTATGAATAATAATGATGGTTCGTTAAGTCTATGTTACATTTTCATTGTCATTATGGTTTCGGCCCGCGGCTTCTCCGACCAATTACACAAAATTAGTTGATAAATAAATCCCTGGAATTCGCACAGCGACTTCTTGTCCCATCTGAACAGAGCTCATACTACTACATACTATCCGGTTCAGATGCTATTAGGATAATACCTTTTGGAATGGAGCTAAAAATGACGTCAACTGCGCATACGCAAAATAATATCTATGTCAGTTAACGTAATTTTACTCAATTCCAAAAGGTAATTCCTAATAAATAAATAAATAAATAAAAATTCGTTTATTTACTTAAGTTTACAAATTTACAATACAGAAAATATTACAGGACAAGACAATAAAAGGGTAGGAACACGAAAATGGAGACAGCAGACCCCGCATAATAGCATTTGAATCTGATAGTACTATGTATTAGGTTCCTGACAGCGGATAAAAATTACTTATATACCTATGCACTTTTCTTTGTACACACATTACAAACATAATATACAAAGAAACACCCAGATCGTTCTTTCGTTTTCATCAGAGGAGACAGACACGTTCATGCACACGGCGGCGCGGGGGAATCGAGCCCGCGACCTCTGGTGTAATAGCCGACTTCTTAACCACTACACCGAATAGGTCTTCATAAATCTATTAGTTAGAACCATTTGCCTATTGTTACTAGTTCAACCCTAATGAAACTTCAATTGTTCATTGATTGTAGAAAGCGAGTTTTTATGCTGTATGACCTTCGCTAATTATGTTATGGTCGCGTACGTTGTGGGGTCAAATCGGACAATTGTTTTTAATCAAGCTAGCATCGGCTAGTCTACTGAAAAGCTAATGAATTTGTTGACATTAGTTGCCTATTACTGTTCGACTATTACTGCTATTGTTTTTTTTATGTCAAAGGCGGCAAACGAGCCACGGGTCGATGGTAAGCAATGATGATGCAACACCAGAGGGATCGCTGATGCGTTGCCGGCCTGGGTCCGGCCGTTATGCCCCCATTCCGGGTTGCCCCCGGCCGGCCACATTTAAAAAAAACATACCGGCCGGGGGCAACCCGGTATGGGAGCATAACGGCCGGACCCGCCGGCCTGTGCGGGTATGAGGATGTGGTGGGCCTCCGGCACTCTCACAAACCAGACGAAACACAATAGTAGTCACTATTATTTCACGCTGGTGTGTTCATCATCATCTAACTAAACCTATAGGCTATAACAAATAAACTGTTTTTTTTTTCTAGTAAGCATCATAGCCGATGTGTCGTGTTTCAGTTGTTCCAATGTATTTTCAAGTGCATATTCATTAACAACAATTACAACACAGCAATTAAGATTAGTGTTGCCCAAATGCAAGAACAAGACGAGACTTAGCCAGTCTTGGTCTTGGTCTTGCGCCAATACACCTGGTCTTGGTCTTGGTCTTGGTCTTGCGCCAATACACCTGGTCTTGGTCTTGGTCTTGGTCTTGCGCTCCCAGTCTTGGTCTTGCAGCAAGAGTCTTGCAAGTCTTGCAAGTCTTGCAATTACCTATTAGTCTATTACTATTTATTAAAGTTTACTTTAAATCTTAGAAAAACGTATTAGAATTGGAACATTGTGAGCTTGAATTAACATAGCCATAGTAAAGATCAAGCAGATTAATAAATAACTGAAGATTTGATAAGAAATTCGAAAAATCAACTGACCTATATGTCGTTTTCCGTGGAAGTAACTGTTTCTTAATAAACACGTGCGCGTGTATCATAACCATGTACTTCCGAAAAGCGGCAAATTTCTTTGAGAAGTAAGTACAAAACCTTTGATGCCGCATTATCAAAGTGCCGATGGTTAAAACATAACTATGCATGCACTCAGTTTGATTTTAATAGATATTTTTTATTCGCTATGTTTATGGTATTAGTCGTAATGCGCATAGGTCCAGTTTTTCATATTCTTTGATACAGTTTTTTGCGTCTCATAGAATTCCTAAGCGTACCTACCTATACACCGAACTGTTACACCTAACTACTCAGTGAAATAGCGCTAAGTCCTAGCTGCAAGACGCAAGAGTCTTGCAGGCTATGTCTTGTTCTTGCTCAAGTCTTGCACGGTGAGTCTTGGTCTTGGTCTTGCTAAAAATACGCGGTCTTGTTCTTGGTCTTGGTCTTGCAAAAACGCAAGAACAAGACCAAGACTGCAAGACCAAGACTGAATTTGGGCAACACTAATTAAGATGTAATGTTGCCATCTCACTCACTCTCTTAAATGCCCGTGTAAACAGGTTTCTTATTTCACCTGGTAGTTCGATTGGATCTGAAAAAGTCCTACTACCAACCAGACCCACACGGCACGAGTATTAAAATCATAATTTATTGGGAAGTGGACGCTTCAATCTCGAGTCCCACACACACGGCCGTAAGTCTATCTAGCCTGCGGTTTGGTGTAATAAACACATTCTCCTCCGAAAAAAAAAGTAGGGGAAATCAAAATCATGGTCAAAGTTAGCAGTACATTTGTACATCTAACCACAATATTGATTACCGCAAGTCATAGTTACCTAGATACTGAGTGTTATCCAAAGGTCAACGAGTCGAGTTTACTTTTGAACCATGAGTCAAATCGTGTATGAATATGTGTGGGGGTTTTTATGTACCTACCTATATATGTACGTAAAAAAGATTTGCTTAAGTTGGGACTAGATGGGAAACCATAATATGTTCTGGTTGTAAACAATTAATGTTCTAAACATTCTATGAACTTTGCTATTTTTAAGCGTAGGTAGTGGTTGAATTTATAAATTTATCACAGTACAAAAATTTGTAGTTTTGCTTAAAAAAGTTACTTATCCGTTGTGGAAAACCCAAAGTACACATTTTTCTCAATAGGACTAGATAATTTGATCTAAAGTAAAGTACGACTAACGGACACGTTTTTGCTAATGTTAGAATAAAAACGAGTTAAAAACTTAAACCCTCTTATTACAAAAAACATCGCTAAAACAGGTTTAAAACTGTACTAGTTAGTACAGGTTTAGGTCCGAACTATTTTTTAAAACTTTCCTTATTACAAAGCAAATACCAACATAAGAATAATTTACTGGTACTAACTCGTTTAGTGCGTTTCATTTTACAAGACTTTGTTTTATGACATGTTTTAAAATCTTTAAATAGGATAGTAAAAATAATAATTCTTTATTTATAAATGTGTTTTGTTAATGTGAGAAAAAGTAACATTTATTTTTAATTTTCTTTTCACAAATTAAGTAATTCTTTTCAAAATTTGTCTTTCTATACGTAGAACGGAGCGAAATTTTTAAAGTGTTATCGTTTTGACGTTTGAAAGTTAGTCCATAGTAAAACTAGGGGCACCGGCGGACTTTCTTGGGTCTAACTTTAGTACTCGAAATGAAGTAAAACTTCGTTTTGTAATAGCGTTTGACTTTAGTCAGGAGTTTAGTCAGGACTAAGCTCGGTTTAATTTTTAAACCACGTTCTGTAATAAGAGGGAAGGTTTATATAGGTAATTAGTAAATTTTATTTATCTTACTCCGATCATTGTTATAAAATTTATATTGGCACCCATAGCTCTCTTTTATTGGTTGATTACAAATAATAAAAAGCTATGAACACAAGAGAAAGTGCTTTAAACGGCTCACTGATTCGGCCCAGCTTAACAAATAAAATTAACAGAATCATTGGCCATAGATTTGCCATAGATAGATATTATCAAAGATGGCGTCATGGCATCATGGGCTGACGCATTTTTTCCATAAAATCAACTAATCTTAGTTGTAATACTAAACTACAGGATTCTAATAGCGACGTTAGAACCATAGTGATCCAAGTCACATTTTCAACTTTTTGAGAAAACGAGGGAAACGCGTTTGGATTTGTTCCTGAATTGTCCTTTTCCAAAGTGACCGATATGAGTTTCCTTATGACAATTGCTATAATAAGCACTTGGATCAGTGTGGCATGAAAAATATGTCTTTTTTGGGATGTTCATAACAAAATATCGATTTTGAAAAAATTTCACTTGGATCACTATTGTTCTAACGACGTATACTCGGATTTTTACATCTACCTACTAATATTATAAAGAGGAAAGATTTGATTGTTTGTTTGTATTGAATATGCTCTGAAACTACTGAACCAATTTGGAAAATTCTTTTACTGTTGTAAAGCTGCACTATCCCCGGGTGACATAGGGTACTTTTTATCCCGGAAATGTGGGGGGAAGGGGGGCAAATTGACAAAAGTTACGCGCGGGTAAACCGCGTAGGCCATCGCTATCCTTAGATAAATGGAATATATCTGATTGTTTTTTTATGTAGGTACTCATTTTTTATTTCATTTTATGCTTCATCAGTTGGCAGACAGGCATGCAGCCCGCCGTCCTGGGTTCAATTCCTGGGTCAAGCAGTTTTAAATTTTTTCGACCTTAATTTCTTCGAAATTAAATTTTTACTTTCTTCAGTTTTGTGTTTGTTAACTTTTATATGAAGTGATGATTAATTCAAAACCCAATATTGTAAGATTATGACTTAAATTCAATGATGGGGCCTTTGCCCAGCAGTGGGACACAGGCTTATATGCTTTACTTTATAATGTTTAAGTTATAACTTTTAAGTTTGTGAACGAAAATATACATAAGGACATACTTATTATTTTTATTATATGAATTATAAATAAATAAGTATAAAATAAAATGACTATCATGAAGTTACGCTGTCATTATTATTATTTAGTTTAAGACTGATTTTAATATTTAAATGATGTTTGTGAAATAAAATTTTGAATACATTTTCTGATAAAAGTTATCTTTTTTTATTCACCCATTCCCAAATTCCAGAATGTAAGTCTACTATTTTTATTCCTCGTAACTGGACTGTACAGTCAGCGCCAAAATGATCTGAGCGTTCAAACCTACCAAAAATATCTGAAATTCCAAAATGTAAGTCTACTATTTGACAAAAATCACTCTTAGCACAATACGTTTAGATGTAAATATCGTTTGTTGTAATTTGTTCTCAAAGAATAAATGATGAAAAAATGCATTGTACCTATGTATGTATGAGGATTCAAAACCAACGAAGAAAACCAGAAATTTAGACAAAAATATTTTTATTTTTCACTTAACAATACAATATTCAATAACTAGAAAAATATAAATGTACAAATGTAAAGTCAGCCAGTTCCACTGCTGTCCCTTAGTGTAAAACTGTACTTATAAGATATGAAACAACTTCAGAACACCCTGTGTATAATATAAAAATAATAGGGAACATGCTGTATAATTTTATTTTTAAGTGTAAAAAAAGCCTTTTTTTAGTCTGTACCAGAATTCTAAAACGAAACCTGAAAACTACTTTCATAAAAAAAAAATATGCTCCATTTTCTCAAATATTATTACATGTTCCCTATTATTTCATTCTTCAAATCTGTTTTGAACATTTAAAGGCACTAAATAATTTGAGCAATATTTTATGCAACAATTATTACTTAATAAATAGCCTGACCAATACAATAAAAAACCTTCTCTGGAGGTGTCACATAAGCAATCAATGGTTATAGCAACACTTGGTTGCTATGGCTATACTCACAAATAACCAACAATATCCAATAGTAACAAGGCACGGTTGACAATTGACATCACACTTTGACAACAGCAATAATGAAGGACATCTTATTATTTTTTCATTTGATTGTTGCCACTTGAAGGAATTAGTTCCAATATTTTTACGCAAAATGACGAGGTTTTTTTATTTTAATGGTCGAGGTTTCTATTAGCGTTGTTGAAATCCTGAGGTTATGTCCCAGGTGAGCAAGGGTGTTAGATTTTATCAAATATAAGTTTCGTCCTATTTACTTTGAACTTTTTGAGTTATTTAGCTAGGATGAAATATTTTTTATAGAACTTCTGGAATTTTTACAAGTTTGTAAAAAACTTTGTAATATTTAGACCTGTAAATATGAATATTTATATTTGTTATAATAGTCTAAGATCCCACTGCTCGATTCTGCAGGTATCTGTTTTTTTGATACAACTAATTTTAAATGAATGTTAAGGAAGTATACAATGAAATAGGGAATGGTTGCCTAAAAAATTTTAGCCGCAATTACCTGTAATTAATTTTTGTATAATTCATTCGCTACACTAATTTGCAACTATATGTTTTTTTAATGAATTTTACGACATTTGAAAGATAATAATGTCACAAATTTAAAAAACAATGGTTGCCAGCTCTCAGTCGGCCGCATCATTAGGGTTGCCAGCTGTAAACAGGTATGTCAGTGTTCATTTTTTGCAGTCACCTGTTTTTTTAAAAATTTCAATTCTAAATTAAAGTTTTATGTATACTAATTCCAAAAATCCATGGTTGCCAGTTGGGAAATGGCCGCAAACAGAGGTTGCCATGATTTCAAATTTCCATGAACGATTCTCGCTCCAGGTAAGTGGACGCGCAAGAGAGAAGATGTACGCATTGTTATGTGCTGCAAACAAGATAATAATGTACTGTCGATGTAGTTCTAGTATTTTTTACTTTTTTTTTATCCTACTAAATTATAAATTCGAATGTCTAGATGTTTGGATGTTTGTTCGTTACTTAATCACGCCTAAACGGCAGAAATTTAAATGAAATTTGGCACACGTATAGTTTATAACCCGGATATTATAGCCTATGTCCTAACATAGGCTATAAAATTCCTACGGAAAACGTTTCATTTCCTGGGAATAACAATTTTGAAACTTCTGAACCGATTTTAATAATTCTTTCACTGTTGGAAAGCTATCCCCGGTGAACATAGGGTACTTAATCTCATAAATGTGGGGGGAAGGAACCTATATTTTCTTTCACTTGTAATTTTTACTTGAAAAGTTGTCTACAGAATCGTTAAAGGAAATCGAACTTTTTTTATTTATTCATTTAATGTCCATGGATAGTAGTATTTTTGTTTTTATTTGATTAAAATCTACTTTTTTTTAATTATAAATTTTATTAATATTATTATATTGATTTTCTGATAATTACTCCACGCCATTCTATTAACACTATTGCATTTTTACGCCATTTTTTACGCCATAAATAAATACGGTAAAAACAGAATTTTATTCATCATTAAAACGTCAGTTTAGACTGTTAACGACGCGATAACTGTTTAAAATTTAAAAACATTTTATTCATGACAGCTGTCGTACGTTTAGATAATGTAAGATTCCCAAATAGTTCAATAACTATTTGGGAATCTTACATTATCTAAAAGTATTTTTTGTGCCACGAGGGTGGAAAATTGACTGATTTTAATAGTAAATCTTTTAAAAAGTGTGAACTTATATCAAAGTTTCGTAAAAAGAAAAAAATTAACAATGACAAACATGGTTATCATCTAACATGTTACAAAAAGTTCACTGTTTTAAAACAAAAAGACAGAAATGAATCCTACATTGGTTATTTGCTTTTAGCTGATACCAAATTTTGTAATGAAAAAAGTTTGATTTTCTTTAAAGATTCTTTAGACAACTTTTCAAGTAAAAAATACAAGTGAAAGAAAATATAGGTTTTTATCTCACGCAAAAAAACTAGTCATCATGCTCTAATATTTATGTTTTAATAAAAAAAAAGTATAAAAAATACTAGAACTACATCGACACTACATTATTATCTTGTTTGCAGCACATAACAATGCGTACATCTTCTCTCTTGCGCGTCCTCTTACCTGGAGCGAGAATCGTTCATGGAAATTTGAAATCATGGCAACCTCTGTTTGCGGCCATTTCCCAACTGGCAACCATGGATTTTTGGAATTAGTATACATAAAACTTTAATTTAGAATTGAAATTTTTAAAAAAACAGGTGACTGCAAAAAATGAACACTGACATACCTGTTTACAGCTGGCAACCCTAATGATGCGGCCGACTGAGAGCTGGCAACCATTGTTTTTTAAATTTGTGACATTATTATCTTTCAAATGTCGTAAAATTCATTAAAAAAACATATAGTTGCAAATTAGTGTAGCGAATGAATTATACAAAAATTAATTACAGGTAATTGCGGCTAAAATTTTTTAGGCAACCATTCCCTATTTCATTGTATACTTCCTTAACATTCATTTAAAATTAGTTGTATCAAAAAAACAGATACCTGCAGAATCGAGCAGTGGGATCTCGTACTATAATGATCCGTATCAATATTTAACATTTTTTCATAATTTATTGGATCGTATCACGTTGACGCGCAACCACGACAAAAAATTAGTGTAACACATAATTAAATGACACTTAACATAAAAAAATTAGTTAACACTAAAATAGTAAAAATCGTAAAACTATTTGTACTTAAAATTAGTTGCAAATCAATCACTTAATCGAATTAATACTTACTTTAACAAAATACAATTTGGATCAATTAGGAAACATTACAAATATATTTTTAAAATTATCAAAATATTTTTTTGATTGAAATAACTGGTAGCCGAGGTTTTTACGCGTCGAAAAATCAAAATGGCTGACCTGAAGGTAAGTCAGACATACAAAAATCTTCATAGCCCTTTCGTTTATTTCAACGGGTTTTTCAAATAGTTTGTAAAATCTAGGATGATACCTGCGACAGGTGTCACAGTGACATTTCTAGGGACGGACGTAGGTTTATCTTATAAAAATGGTAAAAATCGATGCGTAAGATTGGGTACCTTTAAGAAAGTGTTCTTATTTTCGAATCGCATTCACATTTAGATTTCTTAATACAAGATGACTTACTTTTAATCAAATTGATTGATTTTTGATTACAGAATTTTACGTTAAAAGTGATAAACCATTTTTTTTACAGAAATTTGACACTTTCATAATCGATTTTTAAGTGTAAACATCCCTAAGTGGGCAGGGCCGGCCAATCACGAACGTTATTTCTCTGCATACATTTAACAGCAAAAAAATGTGAAACTTTACTCCTGTCACCGACGAAAGCTGTCGCGGGTATCATCCTACATTTTAAGAACTATAGATTCAAGATATATTTGGACCCGGTAGGTGGGGTGTCGGTCACCAAATTTCTAAAGCAATAGTTTGCCAGTAATAGCATAATAATAAATACTATGTTAGAGGTTCGTCTGTGAAGTATGGGTGTTCTAGACAGTCTAGGGCAGTCAGTCTTTTAGCCGGATCGAAAACCAGCATTTTCTGAAATGAAAAATAAATAATAAATAAATAAATATCCTAGGAAATTTTCACAAAGCGCCTTCCAGCCCCAAACTAAGCATACTTAAACAATACTTATAATTACATGTATACATAAAATATAATAAGAAACTGGTGTTTAGTGTTACACTATTAAAAACTCAATAACGGACGAACCGATTTGGCTGGAAATAGGTGGAGAGGTAGCTTAGAACCAGGCGACGGACATAGGATACTTTGATGGGGGAAGGGGGGATAGGATGGGGGAAGGGGGGATAGGATGGGGGAAGGGGGATAGGATGGGGGAAGGGGGGATAGATCAAAAAGAAAATTACGCGCGGGTGAAACCGCGAGCGCAACCACTAGTTAATTATAATAATAATGTGCTCCTAGCCGAGTATTGACTACGGCGGCCAATTTTTACGACGACCTCAGGCCAGGTCAGAGATCGAGCAAAGTGACAAGCGTTTGGAGAGGCCTAAGCCCAGCAGTACTCTTTACGAATTTCTTTTTTCTTTTTAAAATGCGTTCATAAAGCACTATAATTGCGGCTACATGTGGGGCTCGGGACTAATTCCACTATCCACTAAACTCCCTTTCCCCAGTTTCCCCGAACACCCGAAACAGTTATTTTGGTAGATGTCAGAGTCCAACTGGCTAGCTACTATAGGTGAAATCTGCCGCCATAACAGCTGGCTTTGTTCCGGCAATATTAATGTGGTAGTCAGTACACTTGAAATCAGAGGCTCGAATATCAGAGGAGCCTACAGTCTGGCAGCACATTGAGCGACGCTTCCTGATGAAGTGTCCTTCAATGGAATAGGCCGCAGTGGCTGCTTACCATCAGGTGGGCTGCGTGTCTGTCTTTCAACTGATCTAGCATTTAAAACAACGGTGAGACATGACGACAGTGTGTGTGATAACCTCTAGTTAACTATACATGCCGGCAAACTTCTTGACCATTGATCGAAGGAGTGGGGGAAAGTTCGCGCATGTGCACTTGCGCTGACCAATAGCGAGCGCGAATCTCCCGACGCCCGCGCGCGCTATTGGTCAGAGGTATGCTTCTGACCAATAGCGCGCAGGCGTGTCAAAATTCGTGTTCTACCCCACCCCATAGTCAAGGAGTTTGCCTGGTCCTGTATTTTACGCACGTACCTTAATTAAATCTAGTGCCTGCGGTGGGGTGTTGGGCAGGACGTCTGCTAAGTCTTGAGGGTGATACTCCGGGAAGCTGTCCAGCATCACAGACACGTTCTCTGGCCACTCGTGTCTTGGTGGACGCCCGATTAGCCTGCAATGAAGGTAAATTGCTTTTAGCTTTCCTAAGATTCCAGCCACCATCATCATGTTGTTTTGTTGGCAAATAGAGATTTTAGTGGGTACTATCGGGTTTGGTGGGTACTACTAAGCAGTTTGGGCGGGTAATATGGGAAGTATTTACGGGTAGTAATGGGTTTTATCGGGTTGTAGGAGTGTCGGTGGGTAGTATGGGGTTCGATGGGTAGTCTGGGTGTTTGGCGGGTAGTACTGGAATTTGGTAGATGGTGAGGATTTAGTCCGTAGTGGCCTACCACTTAGGGGTTTATCGGGTATTACCGGGTTTTGGTGGGTAGTATGGGGGTTTTGCTGGGTAGTAAGGGATACCTGAGTATACAGTGCAGCTGGTCGGTGTCGGACGCGCCGGCGCACAGCGGGCGGCGCGCGCGCAGCTCGGCCAGTAAGGGATACCTGAGTATGCAGTGCAGCTGGTCGGTGTCGGACGCGCAGCTCGGCCAGTAAGGGATACCTGAGTATGCAGTGCAGCTGGTCGGTGTCGGACGCGCAGCTCGGCCAGTAAGGGATACCTGAGTATGCAGTGCAGCTGGTCGGTGTCGGACGCGCAGCTCGGCCAGTAAGGGATACCTGAGTATGCAGTGCAGCTGGTCGGTGTCGGACGCGCAGCTCGGCCAGTAAGGGATACCTGAGTATGCAGTGCAGCTGGTCGGTGTCGGACGCGCAGCTCGGCCAGTAAGGGATACCTGAGTATGCAGTGCAGCTGGTCGGTGTCGGACGCGCAGCTCGGCCAGTAAGGGATACCTGAGTATGCAGTGCAGCTGGTCGGTGTCGGACGCGCAGCTCGGCCAGTAAGGGATACCTGAGTATGCAGTGCAGCTGGTCGGTGTCGGACGCGCAGCTCGGCCAGTAAGGGATACCTGAGTATGCAGTGCAGCTGGTCGGTGTCGGACGCGCAGCTCGGCCAGTAAGGGATACCTGAGTATGCAGTGCAGCTGGTCGGTGTCGGACGCGCAGCTCGGCCAGTAAGGGATACCTGAGTATGCAGTGCAGCTGGTCGGTGTCGGACGCGCAGCTCGGCCAGTAAGGGATACCTGAGTATGCAGTGCAGCTGGTCGGTGTCGGACGCGCAGCTCGGCCAGTAAGGGATACCTGAGTATGCAGTGCAGCTGGTCGGTGTCGGACGCGCAGCTCGGCCAGTAAGGGATACCTGAGTATGCAGTGCAGCTGGTCGGTGTCGGACGCGCAGCTCGGCCAGTAAGGGATACCTGAGTATGCAGTGCAGCTGGTCGGTGTCGGACGCGCAGCTCGGCCAGTAAGGGATACCTGAGTATGCAGTGCAGCTGGTCGGTGTCGGACGCGCAGCTCGGCCAGTAAGGGATACCTGAGTATGCAGTGCAGCTGGTCGGTGTCGGACGCGCAGCTCGGCCAGTAAGGGATACCTGAGTATGCAGTGCAGCTGGTCGGTGTCGGACGCGCAGCTCGGCCAGTAAGGGATACCTGAGTATGCAGTGCAGCTGGTCGGTGTCGGACGCGCAGCTCGGCCAGTAAGGGATACCTGAGTATGCAGTGCAGCTGGTCGGTGTCGGACGCGCAGCTCGGCCAGTAAGGGATACCTGAGTATGCAGTGCAGCTGGTCGGTGTCGGACGCGCAGCTCGGCCAGTAAGGGATACCTGAGTATGCAGTGCAGCTGGTCGGTGTCGGACGCGCAGCTCGGCCAGTAAGGGATACCTGAGTATGCAGTGCAGCTGGTCGGTGTCGGACGCGCAGCTCGGCCAGTAAGGGATACCTGAGTATGCAGTGCAGCTGGTCGGTGTCGGACGCGCAGCTCGGCCAGTAAGGGATACCTGAGTATGCAGTGCAGCTGGTCGGTGTCGGACGCGCAGCTCGGCCAGTAAGGGATACCTGAGTATGCAGTGCAGCTGGTCGGTGTCGGACGCGCAGCTCGGCCAGTAAGGGATACCTGAGTATGCAGTGCAGCTGGTCGGTGTCGGACGCGCAGCTCGGCCAGTAAGGGATACCTGAGTATGCAGTGCAGCTGGTCGGTGTCGGACGCGCAGCTCGGCCAGTAAGGGATACCTGAGTATGCAGTGCAGCTGGTCGGTGTCGGACGCGCAGCTCGGCCAGTAAGGGATACCTGAGTATGCAGTGCAGCTGGTCGGTGTCGGACGCGCAGCTCGGCCAGTAAGGGATACCTGAGTATGCAGTGCAGCTGGTCGGTGTCGGACGCGCAGCTCGGCCAGTAAGGGATACCTGAGTATGCAGTGCAGCTGGTCGGTGTCGGACGCGCAGCTCGGCCAGTAAGGGATACCTGAGTATGCAGTGCAGCTGGTCGGTGTCGGACGCGCAGCTCGGCCAGTAAGGGATACCTGAGTATGCAGTGCAGCTGGTCGGTGTCGGACGCGCAGCTCGGCCAGTAAGGGATACCTGAGTATGCAGTGCAGCTGGTCGGTGTCGGACGCGCAGCTCGGCCAGTAAGGGATACCTGAGTATGCAGTGCAGCTGGTCGGTGTCGGACGCGCAGCTCGGCCAGTAAGGGATACCTGAGTATGCAGTGCAGCTGGTCGGTGTCGGACGCGCAGCTCGGCCAGTAAGGGATACCTGAGTATGCAGTGCAGCTGGTCGGTGTCGGACGCGCAGCTCGGCCAGTAAGGGATACCTGAGTATGCAGTGCAGCTGGTCGGTGTCGGACGCGCAGCTCGGCCAGTAAGGGATACCTGAGTATGCAGTGCAGCTGGTCGGTGTCGGACGCGCAGCTCGGCCAGTAAGGGATACCTGAGTATGCAGTGCAGCTGGTCGGTGTCGGACGCGCAGCTCGGCCAGTAAGGGATACCTGAGTATGCAGTGCAGCTGGTCGGTGTCGGACGCGCAGCTCGGCCAGTAAGGGATACCTGAGTATGCAGTGCAGCTGGTCGGTGTCGGACGCGCAGCTCGGCCAGTAAGGGATACCTGAGTATGCAGTGCAGCTGGTCGGTGTCGGACGCGCAGCTCGGCCAGTAAGGGATACCTGAGTATGCAGTGCAGCTGGTCGGTGTCGGACGCGCAGCTCGGCCAGTAAGGGATACCTGAGTATGCAGTGCAGCTGGTCGGTGTCGGACGCGCAGCTCGGCCAGTAAGGGATACCTGAGTATGCAGTGCAGCTGGTCGGTGTCGGACGCGCAGCTCGGCCAGTAAGGGATACCTGAGTATGCAGTGCAGCTGGTCGGTGTCGGACGCGCAGCTCGGCCAGTAAGGGATACCTGAGTATGCAGTGCAGCTGGTCGGTGTCGGACGCGCAGCTCGGCCAGTAAGGGATACCTGAGTATGCAGTGCAGCTGGTCGGTGTCGGACGCGCAGCTCGGCCAGTAAGGGATACCTGAGTATGCAGTGCAGCTGGTCGGTGTCGGACGCGCAGCTCGGCCAGTAAGGGATACCTGAGTATGCAGTGCAGCTGGTCGGTGTCGGACGCGCAGCTCGGCCAGTAAGGGATACCTGAGTATGCAGTGCAGCTGGTCGGTGTCGGACGCGCCGGCGCACAGCGGGCGGCGCGCGCGCAGCTCGGCCAGTACGCAGCCGCCGGACCACACGTCCACCGCCGTGTGGTACGCGCAGCCGAGTAGCACCTCCGGCGGACGGTACCACAGCGTCACCACCTGCAGACCATACGACAACATCCATCCATCCATCCATCACCAGCCTGTGATAGTCCACTGCTGGACTATCACACCCAGCGTTGCCAGACGTGCCGATTTTGGCGGGACGTCCCGATTTTTAAATCAAAATTAAATGTCCCGCGCGGGACAGATTCAGTCCCGCTTTTCGGGGGGAACTCGACCGTACGTGCAGTGCTGAGAAAGAAAGGCGTGTAATAAAGATAATCATCCTTGGACGTTACTACTACTACTACTACTTTTGCTATCTATTGTCACGTTAACGTAATTTTAAGTCAAATGAAAAGATAAATATTTAAAAAACCTTTGATTGTATACGTTTTTTATACTATGTCCCGCTTTTAACGGAAGAATCCCGCTATTTTCCCTCAAAAAGTACGAAAGTCCCGACTTGGTAAAAATAAAAACTGGTAACGCTGATCACACCACACATTAACATAATAATTCATTTATTACAGTCCATTACAAATGTTAAAAACATAACAATTTAGAAAAAGTTTAAATTGGCAATATCTTGGAAACCGAGCAACTTTTACTGAGGTCATGTTAGGCGTGTTCGATGCCTCTTGTGCTGGCCTACCTCCAGTGTCACTGTGACGTGCCATTTTTGGGACACCCTGTATATCTGGGTTTCTATGTAAAATAATAATTGTTTTTACTCACCACACTAGTAAGCTTCATATCCGTATCATATGTCTTGGCCAAGCCGAAGTCAGCCAGTTTGACGCGCCCCCCTGACGTCACCAGCAGGTTGTGGGGCTTCAAGTCACGGTGGACTATGCGGTGGGAGTGGAGGAAGTCTATGCCTGATAGAATGTCGAGGGACATACTCTGGAAGTAATCGATATGAAATGAGATGAAATGATTTATTTCTGCAATTGGATTTCTAAGAAATACTTTTGCACATTAAGTCATGAAAAATGTATGAATAGAACTAAAAACTAGATGAAAGACATTGACCATGTAGAACCGGGAATACTAAAGTGGGAATCAGTGCACATAATCTGTTATTCTATAAATATTGGACAACATCACATTAATCTGACCCCAAAGAAAGTAGCATAAGCACTTTTGTTATATGTATCAGAAACAATGAAGGTACTGTGATTAGATTATGGTATACTAAAATACAAATAAACATCCAGACACATTTGTCCTGAGTGGGAATCGAACCCACAACTCATGGTGCTCAAGGCAGGGTCACTACCAAATGCACCATAGAGCAAGTCAGTAATGGTGATATTTTTTTGGAAATAAGATCATTCTTCCATTCAGAATAGATAGTGGTTAGGCCACTTCAGCCTATTCCATTGAGGGACACTTAATCAGGAAGTGTTGCTCAATGTGCTGCCATACTGTAGGTCTATTTTTTTTTTTTTTTATTGACGAATAAGTGAGTATTTGACCACAATCTCACCTGATGTAAAGCGACGATGCGGTCGAGGGTGAAGCATACTCACCTATTAATAACCTTACTCTGGCCTTAAAAAGGCCAAGGTCATGTTTTTCCGGAAAAACAGAGGCCAGCAAGGATTTCTATTCCTTGGCTGTTCGCATAAGTAAGCAGGAGGTTCGAGCAGGAGGTATGTCGATGTCATCATTAATATTGCGGAAACACAGCCATATTCCACCTGTCACTCCCACTGGTTGTAATTTAAAAAGTCCCAACCTGTTCCATATTAATAGCATTTCAGTTCACCTACTTTTATCCTATTTTCGGACAAGGGTCCAGGAGCTCTCTTCAGGAATGAGTCCAGGTCCTGTTCCACATGCTCGAAGACCAGGAAGAGGACCAGTTGCTGGTCACGTTCTGCTGATGGCCCTCCATGGCAGACGTCTAGCAATCTGGAATCAACAAATGCAACGTTTAAGGCCTGTTTCAAAGATATATCAGGAGTTATGCCTTTTTTTAACTGACAAATTACCAAAATGGTTTAACTGAAAAGCTTTGCTTGGTTTTGGCTTAAGTTTGGCTGAATTTATTTAAAAATGGTAAGGTAATCTTTTTTTTTTTATAAACTAGCTAGACAGTAATCCTTATATAGCATAAATTCACTATTTATTGAAAAAGCATTGTGACCATTTAAATATTTATGCAGTCAAAATAAATATTTTTGACCACATAACTTAGCATTATGTATTCATCTGAGCTCAAAGCATGGAGCTAAGGTTATGTTATGAGCGTCAGACAGAACCAACAAAAATAAAACAAAAAATATATACTTATGTAAAAATAAACATCCAGACACCGGACAAACACAAATGTTAATCAAATTAATGTTTGTCTTGCGAATAAAATAATTATGAAGGTGTTTACCTTACAATATTAGGATGTCTATAAGCCTCAAGTTGGCGGAGCAGGGCGATCTCTCGTAATGTTGACAGTGGGATCCCATCCTCAGTGAGAGCAACTTTGACCTTCTTCATGGCTACTATATGACCTCCATTGTGTAGGTCCCGAGCTTTGTAAACTGTGCCGTAGGCACCTGTAACAATATACAGCATAATTTTGTTTAATGAAATAAATTACTGGGTAAATGAGACCTAAAATAACTGTCGTCTCTTAAAGCGGGCAACGCGCCTGCGACCCCAAGGGGGTCTCGGGTGCTTATGAGCAGCGGTGATCACTTATCATCAGGTGACCCACTTGCTCGTTTGCCCCCCTATCTTATAAGTTGTCTAGGAGAATAATACAAATAAAATAAAGCACACTGACCCAATATAAGAACATCTCTTTTGTACGATGAATGAATTAAGAACAGGGCCGTGGTTCTGGGTTCAATGCCCAGGATGAGCAAAATGTGTTGATATTATGTGTTGGGTTTGCGATCTCCTGTCTTCATTTGGTAAGCGTAATGATTACGCCAGCTTGCATTATAGTGATTATGGCTTGATTTAAATAATAAAGGCATTGGCGTTGAGAATCAAACCAATATGCTCCAGCAAAGATCTACTCTTGTTATCAGCATCATCATTTGGTGTAATGGTCGAGAAGTCGGCTATTACACCAGAGGTTGCCGGTTCGAGCCCCACATGTTACAAACATTTGTATGCATGAACATGTCTGTTTGTTTTATTTTATTTATTTTTTATTTATCTAGACCCAAACTTTCCATAGTTTGTACAATGGGTTAACCGCAACAGATAAACATTTTACAAGTACTTTATGTAGCCAAAAAAAAACACAGGGAGTCAGTTTACATAGTGGCTTTCTTAAATATTTTATAACATTATTTTGCCAGAATTTATTTTATAATTTGATAATAATAGCACTGAACGCGTCCAAAAAGCCGACACTTACCGGAAATTAATGCATTATTGTTTTTACCATTATATAGGCCGTCTAAAATAGCCTCAAAACTATTTTAAAATTATAAAAATAATTTTAAAAATACCAGATTTTATGTTTGTGCAATTAAATTAAATAAACACTATATTTCCGCGAAACGGTACCTACCGGCGAAATCACATGGCATTTTTAGGTTACAAAATACAAATCGACAATAATTATTTACCTGTTCCAATAACATTTAGCTCTTCGTACTTTTTAGCTGTCTGCAACAGACCATTTACATCTCCAAGAGATGAGAGAGGAGGCGGAGACTTGGAGTTACTACTTGAAGCTGACATGTTTTAGCAAATGTTTTTACACCTTAGTTTTACACATAACACAACACTCACTACACAAACGCAGCGTATTATCGCACTGCAAACAACTGAAGGCGTTGTTTTTACATTGTTTTGCTCAAATACAAAACCGGATTGCAAACGTTTACTTTTGTTTTTTAGTTTGCAAGTTACAGGATCAGAAAAATGGATGCGTATAGCGTGCACTTTACCGACTTTATAACCAGTAATATTGAACAACTTTGTTAAAAAAGTAATCTTGAATCGATTGCTTTGAGAACTCAATTTAATGCGATATATTTTGAGGCAACAATCTGCAACAATACTTTGAAAAATAAAAATTGATGTAAGGTAAGATCGGATCGGTCTGTCAAACTTCTAAAAAAAAGTAGGTAGCAAATAGCAATAGAAAAAAAATGAAAGAAGAGACACCTGTTGTATTACCCGGCTAAATCAAGAAACAAGGTTGCGCACGGTTGCGCATGTGCTTTTAAAAATAAAATAAGACATTTTTTGCTGGTATCGTTATAGGTTTCAAGTTTTTTGCGGAGAAGTGCCATCTATTGAGGAGCAGATAAACTTCTACAAAGCTATGTTGCATGCAATCATCCATCCGTCCTTCATCATACATAAGTGCGTGTGTTTTTTCAATGAGCAAAAACATGAAATGAAAATAATTATAATATTCAGCAAATAGATTTTAAAAAATACTTTTGCACGTCAATCTTTTTTTCCCTACCAGCACTTCGACACTTCAACGTCAATGGCCTGTTGAGAAAAGCAGTGCCGCAAGAAACTCAACAGTTTGCCTTTTTTAATTTATTACAAACATGTACATAATAATTGTCAATTAATATTAATTTTAAAAATATTGTTTTACAGTACATTTTTGCCTTCTTCTTACTGCAAAATCCAAAATAAAAATAATCTTTTTCTGACTTTTATGTGAACCATTGTTATTAATATACACTGCAGGCACATTAAAAAACAATGAAGAACCAAGTTTTATCAATAAACCTGAATCTGAACAAAGTAGATTAAAATATAAAATTACAAAAGTACTCCACAGGGCTCGTCCGGGATTTGAACCCGGGACCTCTCGCACCCGAAGCGAGAATCATACCCCTAGACCAACGAGCCTCGTTAGAGGCGGCTGAATTTTCTGTACAAGAGCATCAATTGATGACGTAGTACGTCTGAAAGGCTTTTTAGCTTGTACATTAATATTTTTTAATAAAATCAATAAAATGTATTAAGCTGTATTAAGTGAAACCAAGGAAATTGTAACACATATGGTATTAAATAGCGAATTGTAACAAAAAATTATTTTTATTATGTATTTGACAACTTTTGAATTAGGTACTTTAATTATTTAGATATTTTTCCGTTCCAATTAAAGTAGAATAAAACTTTGAAAAATAGTAAATAAATATCTCCGTATACAATTTCAGCACCAAAACAACAAGACAGAAAATACCTCAAGGCGTTTTAGAAAGTAGACGCGAAAGGAGAAAAAAAAATACCGCTATATGACACCCTATAGACATCTCGTTCACTCGCAAACGAATCGTATGCACTGTCTCGTTCATACGCACAGCTACGGTTGAATCATTTTGTATCGCGTCAGTCGTGTTCAACGTAAGCGCGCGCGAACAGTTTGAATGTGGAATACAATTTTCGTCAAATTACCGCTCAAAAACTTAAAAAAATATTCCATTTCACATCCAAAAAGTTTTTATAGTTTCGTTTAGAAAAGAGGTTTTACTACAATTTCGTTATTCTTACAAGAGTGCAAGCGGAACTAGTGTGTGTATGTGTGTGTAAATGTGAAAGTTAGTCCGAAGAAAACAGTGTCGATCATTTTTTTGCAAATTTATCCTACTTCTCGTGTTTCAACAGCTGTTTTACCCCTTTGACTGTTTTGGTAAGTCTTATATTTTTACTGGCCAGTAGTAATTTCTCTGATCACCTGGTACTAACTTATTAAAAAGTTTTGTCTACCCACGTAGATGTAAGGTGACGTATGTGGAATATTAGTTATTATTATCTATGCCACTGATTTACGGAAAAAATATGAAAAATACCTAAAATCTGTAATTTGTAAAGCGTGGTAAGTCCATAGAAATATTATGTACTGACGCTCAATGGGTAAGTCTGGCATTTATTACCTAAATAACCAAAACATTTTAAATACAAGTTTGGGTCCGTCTGGCAAATAACATTTTGATCCTTCGAGCCGGATCCTGATTTTATGCGCAGATGCTTAATCATATCGTTATTGGTTTTTCTTTTACTCTAAATTTTTATTTTCATGTTAAAAAAATACACACATGAGTTAGGAAAATCTAAGGTTGGTTTAGAATAATACATTAGTCTTACTTACATAATTATAAATATAATACACATTAGAATATATTAATAGAAAACTTATACCAAAAAACAAAACAAGTTAAAGTTACTTTGGCAGTGACAAAGTCGAGGTTTGCAGAAAATAAGTTATGTAGGTGTTGTTATGTATTCTGAAGTTCAAATAAGTTGAACTATCTCCGTGCTAATACTATACCTATTATGTACAAATCCTACTTCGTACTAATTCCTACTAATATTATAAATGCGAAAGTCTGGATGTTTGGATGTTTGTTAATCAATCACGCCTAAACAGCTGAACGGATTTAGATGAAATTTGGCACACGTATAGTTTATAACCCGGAATAGGACATAGGCTATAAAATTCCTACGGGAAACGTCTCATTCCCGCGGGAATATCAATTTTGAAACTACTGAACCGATTTGAATAATTCTTTCACTGTTGGAAAGCTACACTATCCCCGGTGAACATAGGGTACTTTTGATCCTGGAAATGTGGGGGGAAGGGGGGATATTTGAAAAAAAGATATTACGCGCGGGTGAAACCGCGGGCGGAAAGCTAGTACAGTCAAAAGCACGTCAGTCGTAACACTTTGGACTTTGTACCGCTCTTATGTTGGGGGCATAAGCGCTATTATCGAACTGCAAGTGTATACCGTGATGTGCTGTTGACCGTACATACAATAATAAATAAATAAATATACCTATCTGGAGTTCTGGACATTATGTACCTCCTGGTGTAATTATTTTACCGACCTTTCAACCATTACTTATCTAAATCAAATCGGTAAAGTTTATTATGAATATCTTTTAATTTTGAGTAAAACAGAACAGAATTTAGTAGGAACAAAATAGGTATAATAATGGAAAGGGGAAAACCAGGGTTCTATTGCATTCTCCTCTGAAAAAAGATTATCATTGAATATAATAATTGATGATTAGAGAACAGGTACCTATTTTGATTTTGACTAGAACCACTAGGAACAAATTGTAAGGAAGATTACCCATTATACCAGTGGTTACGGTCCACTCGTCGATGGCAAACGGTACCGTGTTCACCCCGATAGCCATCTGGGTGACCACGCTCCAATGGACCCTGAGCATGTGGTGGTAATGTGTGAATTACTTGTCTAACACCCGTATTACGAGTCAAAGTCATTACTTAAGTAAAGGGTGTCTTAGAATGATTTTCGTATTTGGATTGACCAATACGCACCAACCGCAGGTAGTAGGGGGAGGGGACTTTTTTGGCTACAGAAATGCAAAACCAGAAGGGCTACAACTGCAACACCTTTTTCCAGCAAGATGGAGCCACTTCTCGTGTTACAAATGACTCGTTAGCTGGTCTTCACGATTTATTTCCTGGAAGAATGTTAAAGTCGCCGAGGAGACATCAATTGGCCACCGAGGAGCCCTCAGGCCTCATTTAACGCCTGCTGATTTCTTCCTTTGAGGCTACCTAAAAAGCAAAGTTTACAATGCATTGGCACCCAACCTGAATGTTTTGAAGCAAAGAATCACTGAAGAAATCGATGCTCCAGCGAGTTATTGAAAATTTTAGCTTCAGGTTATATGAGTGTGAAATTGTGAACAAATGAATGGTGCGCATTTGCAAACGGTTGTTTTTCATTAATAAATTTCAAGTATTGCTCTTTAAAGTAACATAAAATAAAATGAGATTTAATTGTTATTTTGTTTTTATTTAACATCTAAAAACGAAAAACATTCTGAGACACTTTAGTTGTGTTCATCTAGTTAGGGTAATTCTTGGGATACTGAATAATAAAGTTTATATACACTCAATTGTCTATTTAATTCCGTTACACACAATACACCGATTAAATACAAATCTATTCACGTCCACAACCGGACGGTACACGGGTGGTGGGATGTGACGAGCGACTGGCGAGCCTCGGCGCCCCTCGCGCCTTGTAGACCGAAATTGCTGACTTAACATTAGCGATAAAGGCATCGCTACATCACACCCCCCCTTTTTTAAAAAAAAAATCTGTTGTTAAAAAAAAATAAAAAATAAAAAGGCTTTACCCAAAAAGAACATTTCTTAACCACTAATCCACCTAACCCTATTACAATGTTGCAATCGCGCGACCCACTCGCGCTAGGAAACGCTGCGCTTGCAATTGTTGGCTCTGTGTTGTATTAATAACATTCTGAATATACTCCAACACAGTATAATCATACATGACCGTAAGTCATGGTATGAACGAACCTTGTTTTATTACTATACTGAAAATTATTGAAATTCTCGACACGCTGATACATTTTATACAATATAATGAAAATTATTAGAAATTCTTGACACACTTATACATAAGAACAATTACTCACTTTATATAATTTACCTGTATACAATACAACATCATAAAAGACTCTTTAAACCAACAACAAAATTTTAGATGTAAATTAAAACCAATTTCACGTTAAAAAAAATAGACGATTAAATTCCTAAAACACTTAATACATATGCCGTATCACCATTTAAATTACTAAGACACTTAATACATATGACGTAACACCATTTAGCAGTCGTGTGACCTCACTGCACCGTTTGCTACACTATGTTGTGTCCCGCGGCTCCTGCATGATTGTTAGTGCAGGCATGATTGTTGGCGCAGACCGGCTCGCTGCGTATCGCTACGCCGGAAGGTCCAACGTTCGCAATAACTTTCTGTATGCCCTTCCGAAATTTTTTAATACACATTTTTCGTAACATGAACACTGTTGCCACTGCCAATACTATTACAATACCAATTACCGTTATCTCACAATAGTTTAACTTGGACTCTATCCGTTGTGTTATAAACTGCCCTTGTACTGTGGCGGAATCCTGTTTCGTATTGTAATTTCCCATTCTAACAAATTACAAATTGATTAAATTATTTTAATTCTGATGCCGATTACTCTTAGCGATAGTAAATATACGAATGCAGTGAGGTCACGCGATCGAAGATTACAATTTAATAAAATCTAGGTTATGAGTCGAGTAAAAATCGCACCGGTTGCCTTACCACTCTGCCCGAGCGCGTGCACTTATTGACAGGCGGTAGCGATTCTTGCTCGCTCATCCCTTCATTCGACTTAGAAGTGTTTACCTTCTCCCCCGGGTTCTGGGCTATATTTCCGAAATGAGTATCTCCCTGATTTTCCTCTATGTTTAAAAAATGAGCTGGCTTAAGCCTATCTATTGACACAGTTGATTGACGATCGTCTTGCTGTATTTTGAAAAATTTCCTACTTCTCTTTAGGACCCGGTATGGACCACTATAGTTAGGCGTCAATGGCTTCCGTACCATATCGTTTCTTACAAAAACGTGTGAACAATCCTCTAAATCCTTATGCACAAAAATTTTTCGTGAATCGCTCTGCGTGCGTGACTGTGGTCGAAGGTTATTCAATGTTCTCATTAGATTATTTACAAAAGCTGGCTCATCACTAACCTCTTTACTCCCTGTAACTGCAAAAAAATCACCTGGCAAGCGTAGCGAATGACCTAATGCCATCTGCGCTGCGCTCATCCCGTGGTCGCTCTTGTATGCTGCCCGAAGTCCCAACATCACCGTTGGTAGTTCCTCAGCCCATGAACGATCTTCATTCTGTAACAGACGAGCCTTTAAAGCCACTTTCATGCTTCGGTGAAATCTTTCGACCATCCCGTTTGCCTGTGGATGGTAAGCCGTTGTTCGAAATTTCTGTACACCTAACACTCTAGTTAACTTGGAAAACAGCTCGCTCTCGAACTGTCTTCCCTGATCACTGGTCACTCTGTTAGGGCAACCATATCTACAGATCCATTCCCTATAAATGACTTTTGCTACTGTATCTGCCGACATGTCCTCCACCGGTATTGCCTCAGGCCACCGCGTGGCTCTGTCTATCATAGTGACAATGTAACGGTAACCTTCCTGTGTGGTCGGCAGAGGTCCTACAATGTCAACGTGTAAATGTTGATACCTATTTGCCTCCTCGAAGCTACCTAGGTTCGACACCGTGTGACGTTGAACTTTTACCTTCTGACACTCAATACAGCCTTTTGCCCAGTTACCAATATCCCTGTTCATTCCCGGCCACACATATCTGGTACTCATCATCTTTCGCGTTGCATTCACACCTGGATGACTTACATTATGAACCGAATCGAAAGCTAATTTCCTGTATTTAACTGGTAGGTATGGCCTAACAAGATTATTTGATACGTCGCAATATATTTCTTTGTTACTCGATGGCAAACACATCCGTTTCAACAACAAAGCACTTTGTTGATTAGTTAACAGGCATGCTAATTCATCGTCTGTTTCCTGTGCTGTTGCCACTTCGGCGAAATCGATCGGTGCCAAACTACTTACTGACTCGACAATACGTGACAAGGCGTCGGCCACAGGGTTGTCACTGCCTTTGATGTGACGTATGTCGCTGGTAAACTCGCTTATAAATAATAACTGTCGTGTCCTCCTGGGTGTTTCGCGATTTGTACCAATCTTTGAAAATGCATATACCAACGGCTTGTGATCTGTAAAAATAATTACTTCCCTACCTTCAATTAATGACCTAAAATGGACGATAGACAAGTAAATCGCCAACAGCTCCCTGTCGTAGGTACTATATCTCTCTTGCGCACCCGAAAGCCTTTTTGAAAAATACCCTAAGGGCTTCCACCCTTCTGCGGTCTGCTGTTGTAAACAACCTCCTACACATTTACCTGAGGCATCACACATTAACGACATAGGCTTTTCGGAATCTGGATACGCAAGAGTGACCGCGTTCTTTAAACTAGCCTTACATTCTTCGAACGCTGCGACAGCCCTATCACTCCATTCGATCTTAGTCTTATCACGCTTCTTGGAACAATGCAAAAAACTGTTTAACTCCGCTTGATGCTGTGCCGCTTGTTTTAAATGTAACCTGTAAAAATTTATCATCCCGAGAAACCTGCGTAACTGTTCTACATTTTCCGGTCTCGGATAATCCTGGATAATGTCAACTTTATCCGCTAACGGTTTTATACCCTCAGAAGAAACGTGATAACCCAGAAATTGAATGGTGGGCTGTCCAAACTCACACTTTGACAAATTAATTGTTAACCCGTATTTTTCAAAACGTTCGAAAACTTTCCTTAAATGTTGTTGATGCAGAGTGACGTCACTACTTGCTATAATGACGTCATCGATATACCCGAAGAGACAGGACTCTTCCTGCTCTTCCTCTGACTCTTTAAAATTTTCTAACCCCTGCAAAACCGTATTATTAATGAATCTTTGAAAACTCTGAGCTGCGTTTCGAAGCCCGAAGGTCATTCTGGGGAACTCATACAATCCAAAAGGTGTTATAATTGCAGTCTTCTCCACATCCTCTGGGGCTACTGCAATATTATGGTAAGCTCTATTTATGTCTAATTTAGTGAATATGGTCTTACCTGCCAATCCATACGTGAAGTCTTGAATCCTGGGGATCGGGTACCTGTCTGGCTTCGTGATCGCGTTGAGTGCACGATAGTCACCACAGGGCCTGATCTGCCCATCCTTCTTGGGCACCACATGTAGTGGGCTGGCCCAAGCACTCCTGGACGGTCTGCAAATCCCTAATTCCTGCATTAGCCTAAACTCCTCCCTAACCGCTTTGTACCTCTGGGGATTTAATGGTCTAGCCTTCGCGAAAACTGGCGGTCCTACAGTCTCTATATGATGGTAGGTACTGTGAACTGAGGGTTCCCTATATGAAACCGGTTTAGTAATCTCATTGAATTCCTGCAACAACTCACGATACGGATTGCCACACTGTATACTTGATAAAGACGACTCTACAAACTCAACTATAGAAGCTTTTTTCGATAAGTTAGTCGTACCGTCAATCAACCGTTTGTTACACAAATCTACCATTAAGTTATGCGCTTTTAAAAAGTCTGCCCCAATAATGGGTTGCTTAACGTCACAAATTATAAACGGCCACTTGAGGCTCCTGCGTAACCCGAGGCTTAACTCTAGCGTTATCACCCCAAATGTCTTAATTACTGTGTCATTAGCGGCATACAATCTATAATTACACTCGCGATCTATCTGGTCAGATTTTACTTTCGACACTGGAATAACTGACACATTTGCCCCTGTGTCAATTAAATAGGAAAGGTTAGTCTTAATGTCCCTTACACATAACCGGTGGTTACCCGCGGCGTAGTCAGCCACCGACTCCGACTTCACCGCGTTTAGTTTCCCTGGTCCTTGCCGTGACTGCTGGGCTGCCTACTGCCCCAGTTGCATGGCGCTCTGCACGATTGCGCTGCTGCTCCATATTTGTAATGTAACCAGCAAAGCCAATCCGGACTAGATGGTGTGCGCCGCGGTCTGGACATGCTCCTTGACCTGGATCCATCTCTTCCCGCCGGACCCCGCATCCGTTCGCGCCCCTGTCTGTGAATGGCGCTTACCTCGTTGCGTAACTCCTTCATTTCCAGCGATAAGGTACGTAGCTGATGTGCAAGGTCTAAATGTTCTGAATTACTTCCTGATGCTACCTCCGCTATGTGTCCCGATCCCAGGTTCTCTACAATTTTATCCGCCATGGTTGCCATATCTTCCAGTGTAGTAGTCCCGCCTACCGCGAGCACCGCCC
This sequence comes from Mecyna flavalis, assembly GCA_949319885.1. Lineage (NCBI taxonomy): Eukaryota > Metazoa > Arthropoda > Insecta > Lepidoptera > Crambidae > Mecyna > Mecyna flavalis. The sequence goes on along the minus strand of OX439420.1, from coordinate 7,307,322 downwards.
TGGCGCTCGACGGCAAACGCGCCAGCCACAGTTTCTTGAGTGGTTCCTCTGTAATGCCACAATTTTCTGCCAACTCCTTCATCCGTCTCAATAGTTGGGTTGGTTTCTGGGTACCGAGATCCATGTCGCTTACAAGACGATTGAACTGCTTTTCCGCACTCTCTTCATAGACTTTTAATAGCCGCTCTTTAATCGCGGCATATTTACCGGTCTCTGGAGGTGTTTGAACTAAATCGCTAACTTGCCTGAGTGCATCCTTGTTTAATTTTGCCACAACCAATTCAAATTTCACTGAATCTCCTTGTTTTTGAGGTGCCATGATTAACTCAAACTGTGAGAACCATAAGCGCGGCATGTCTGTCCAAAAATCCGGTGTCCTCATTTGTACTGTAACCATCGCGACGTCCGCCATCCCTTCTCCCTCGGTGCTCCCGGTCGGTTGATTTAATTTTGTGCTGTCCTTAACGTTGTGCGAGCATCCCGCTCCGGTCATCTTGGAGATCGATTTGGACGTCACTGGTACTAAAAGTTCGTGGATTACTACTGACTATACAAAGTCTTAAATTTCCCTACGCCCTTGCCACCCGGTACTATGTGAGTCGCCCGCTCGCGTTATATTACACGACACTAACACGGAATTACAAAGTCACTAAAAATAATCACTGAGTTTGTCGAGGGTCACCAATTTAGTTGTGTTCATCTAGTTAGGGTAATTCTTGGGATACTGAATAATAAAGTTTATATACACTCAATTGTCTATTTAATTCCGTTACACACAATACACCGATTAAATACAAATCTATTCACGTCCACAACCGGACGGTACACGGGTGGTGGGATGTGACGAGCGACTGGCGAGCCTCGGCGCCCCTCGCGCCTTGTAGACCGAAATTGCTGACTTAACATTAGCGATAAAGGCATCGCTACAACACCTTTTATATTTTTTATGAGTTAAACAATAAACGTGCTGTCAGAAGTAAGAATAAGTATAATTCTTGCCCAAGTTTTCTATTGACCAGCTCTTATTTCAATCAAAAACAACGTTTATTGTATGAAAAAGATAAGTCCTAAGTAGTTGTCTAAGACTCGTTTTTATAAAACGCTCACAAATGCTTGTAAAGTGCGGGGATTTAACCCGCGACCTTATAGGTACTAGCAAACTTTTTAACTACTTTTGTCATGTATCCATGGCCTGGATTCAACCCAGTCTATTAAAACCCTATAATTTAGCCAAGGTATGCCGCGGCAAAACTCGAACTGGGGACCGAGCGCCCTGAATAGCTGAGGGCCCGTCAAGGGCGCAGTACCACTGACCCAATGGGCGGACCGGTTCACGCAGTTAAGGCGAATGTCTTCTCGCTTTCTGGACCGTTTGTATTACCAAGTTGCAATGGCACCCGGGGCCGACGACGGGTTAATAGACAATTTTAGGATTCCATTTCGTCATAATATTTTATTAATTATTTATTGTATTTCTCCTACGAAATATCGTTGATCCTCGATGGTCTAGACTATTGGCTTAAGGTACTTTTTTTCGGAGGAGAATGCGTTTTTGCACCATAACCGCAGGCTAGCTAGACCTGCGGCCGTGTGTGAGACTCGAGACTAAAGCGTCCACTACCCACTAAACTCCCTCACACCCGATTGGGACGAGCCGGTGCCAGCCTTGTGGCTATTGACCAGCCCAAGTGGCTTAAGTAATGGGGATCTTATGGTCCTGGGTTCAATAAAATTCCTGGGTCAAAGAAATGTTTTATCGTTTTTTTTTGAACACAGCTCGGGTTTTTGATCAGCCATCCGCATTTTTCAAGAGTCGTGATTAAGCCAGTACCCAACATTGTTACGATAACTATTGTTTTTATTGGAGGCACTTGACAGTGGAACATTATCAGAGTATCAGAGGAGCCTACAGCATGACAGCACATTAAGTGACGCTTTTAATGAAGTTTCCCTCAATGGAATAGGCTGCAATGGCCGCTAGGCTGCAATTTCCTTCTTTTTTATACTAGTATAAACTATTATAAAAAAGAAGGAAATATTATTAAGAGCCTGTAATGTTACACTGCAAGGCAAAGGCCACCATTTATGTTTTCTTCAAACATTTACTTATCGTCGGCTAAGGTCGCAACCCACTTAACTCCCTCAGACCAAATTTTACAGGAGGCACAAAAAACTTCATAACTTTTTTATTTTTCAAAGCTTGTCGATATTTTTTTACCAATAGACTATATTTAAGACCAGTTATCAGATTTTATGACATTTATTATGAAACCTTTCGACAAATCTATAAAATATGGAGTTACGAGTTTTGGATCGAAAAATAGAAAACACAATATGGGAGTTATGAGCTTTGCTAAAAGGAATTTCTGTATCTTGAACTTTAATGTTATATTAGAAGTGTACATTAATGAACGTATTTACGCAAAAAGGATCCAATTCACTTACAGTCATTTTTGAGATATTGACATTTGAAGTTACCTTGACAATTGCGTTACGGTGGACGATATAAACGACAGGTTCGTAAAAACTGTCTACTCGGTGGGAACTAAATAAACCTCAGAAACTAACTGATCACACCCTTAACCTAATGGGCTCATGGCTGAGCGTCGTACTATGCTTCTGCATATTCCTGATGACGCTGAGGCATGTTGGCAGCTCAATAGACGGATTTTTATGTCCCTGCGAAGTGCGACACGATATCCGAGACTTTAAACAAGTCGTATTGAAGACGCAAAAGAGCGGAATAAAGGCTCCAAAGCGTTTGCAATAGACTTGTATATTGGGCAAAGTCAGCTAAGAAAGCTAAAAACTGAGGACGGCCGGATGGTGGCTACAAAGTCTGAGGTTTTAAGGGAGATCGAGAGGTTCTATGGACAGCTATATACCTCGGTGTCAAAACCTGTCAATAACTTGGCTAAAGACCTAAGAGCCAAGCTTGTCACTAAACTAAAGACATTCCGAGCATAAGTTGGGATGGCTTTGAAACAGCTTAAGAACAACAAAGCGCCGGGTGAAGACGGTATATTACTTCTGAGCTCCTGAAAGCAGGTGGAAAACCCGTGCTGAAGTTGCTTCAGAAGCTTTTTAATTCCGTCTTGCTCGGGGGTGTCACGCCACAGGCATGGAACAGAAGACGTGTGGAAGAGCTCTTTTTCAAGAGAGGAGACAAAGAACGCTTGAAGAATTGGCCTATCTCGCTGTTGAGCCATGTATACAAGCTGTTTTCAAGGGTCATCACGAATCGTCTCGCACGCAGATTTGATGATTTCCAACCTACCAAACAAGCCGATAACCGAAACGGATAGCATAGACCACAAACACAAGCTGCGGCAAATTATACAGAAGACCGAGGAGTATAATTTTCCATTGTGCTTAGCGTTTTTGGACTATGAGAAGTCCTTTGACTCGATCGAGACATAGGCAGTGTTACAGGCTCACTCTACTGTTAAAAATATAATTCCTAAAGCTTTCGAAGGGGTGTGGCTAGTGGTCTTGAAAAAGCGAAGGTAGAGCGAGACCCCCGTAACCCCATACATATTTGGTTACGTCCCTGTATCGCAACGACTCAAAAGCCGACGAAGCTTTCACAGGAGGGTTGAACCAGTTTTCACTGATGATCCGTCCTTGGTAAGGATTAACAGATAGAAAGAAAAGCATCCCCTTCTTCTGTACCCACCCTGTGAAAGCCTTGCTCCAGGCCATGATCTGCCGTGATCGACTTGGAAAGCGCTCAATAGACTGCGGACTCAGGTTGGCCGCTGCAGGGACAACCTGCAGCGATGGGGTTACGTGGGGCCTTCTAAAAACGTTTGCGACTGCGGTGCCTCCTCTCAAACAATGGCCCACCTTTTGTGTTGCCCCGCGTGCCCTGATACTTGCACAAAAGAAGAGTTGTTGCGCGCTGACCAAAAAGCTGTTCGGGTCGCTGGATTCTGGGCCAACAAAATTTAGCCATGGACACGCAAAGAAGAAGAAGAATTCCTAAAGTAATAAAACTGGTTCAAAATATAGTTTTCTTAGCAAAAAAAATCAATTTTAGCCCTTTTTGAAAATATTTGTAAAGTAAAATCAGCGAATATTTGCAATCTCTAATCGTGAGCAGTATTGGGCGGGGGGACATACGTGGTTTGAGTTTACAAAAATGGCTGTCTTGGAGTTCCAAGCTTTTCTATTTTGCTTTTTAAATTGTAACGGCTTTTTTTAAGGACTTAAAAGTTTTACTATTAGATGCGTTCAAATTTGCACTATCTAAAACTATAAAAATATATTTTGACGTCAAAATGGAGTTAAGAGGTTTGCGACCTTAGCCGACGTTATGTAACAAAATGTAGTGTTTGTTCTGACCTATTGTACTTTTGTTTTTAGGGTTCCGTAGCCAAATGGGGTTAGTTCCGCTATGGTACTGTACCGGTATGGCACCCTCGCAAAATACCTACCAAAAAGTCCCGCTATGGTACCTATCCTTTAAATCTACATCAAACAATATAAGGTACACTTGAAACGAAAAGTGCAACTGTTAATATGATTTTATTAAAGATATATTATGGCTTATAATTTTTCGGGCCATAAACAAATTAACTGGCGACTTACTATTTTGTCACAATAAAAAATGACTTTGATTAAGAAACAAAAGAAAAAAGAACGATCGGAGGCGGAAATCGACTCGGATGAATATAGGTTAGAAGGCTAAGGCGGGAGCTTTGCTCCCGCCTTTGCCTTCGTGGTTATTTTTTTTTTATCTTCCATTTCCCAATTTAATGAGTTAGTTTTATAAAACACTGTAAAACTTTTCTTCTTACCAGTCCCAAAAACTGAAAGGTACCATAGCGGGACTTTTTGGTAGGTATTTTGCGAGGGTGCCATACCGGTACAGTACCATAGCGGAACTAACCCGCCAAATGGCAAAAAACGGAACCCTTATGGATTCGTCATGTCTGTCTGTCTGTCTGTCTGTCTGTCTGTCCGTCCGTATGTCACAGCCACTTTTTACCGAAACTATAAGAGCTATACTGTTGAAAATTAGTAAGTAGATGTATTCTGTGAACCGCATTAAGATTTTCATACTAAAATAGAAAAATAATAATAAATTTTGGGGGCTCTCCATACTTAGAACTGAAACTCAAAAAATGTTTTTTCATCCAATCCTTAAGTGTGGGGTATCTATGGATAGGTCTTTTAAAATGATAATAAGGTTTCTTATATCATTTTTTTCTAAACTGAATAGTTTGCGCGAGAGACACTTTCAAAGTGGTAAAATGTTGGTCCCCCCCCCCCCCTGTAACTTCTAAAATAAGAGAACGATAAATCTAAAAAAAATATATGTTGTACATTATTATGCAAACTTCCATTGAAAATTGGTTTGAACGAGATCAAGTAATTAGTTTATAAATTTTTGGGGCTTCCCATCCTTAGAATTGAAACTCAAAAAAAAAATTTTCTTCAAACCCTTATGTGTGGGGTTTCTATAGATAGGTCTTTAAAAATGATAATAAGGTTTCTTATATATTTTTTTTCTAAACGGAATAGTTTGCGCTAGAGACACTTCCAAAGTGGTAAAATGTTGGTCACCCCCCCCCCCCCTCTAACTTCTAAAATAAGAGAACGATAAAACTAAAAAATATATATGATGTACATAACCATGCAAACTTCCATTGAAAATTGGTTTGAACGAGATCAAGTAATTAGTTTTTTTTTAAAACGTCATAAATCGTAAACCGCAATTTTCCTCTCATTCAATCAACTCAAATACAAAAACATCGATCAAACTTACAAAGAACTACAAGAACTTTTATATTATGATACTGCTGCTACGGAACCCTTCAAGGGCGAGTCCGACTCGCACTTGGCCGGTTTTTGTTAATAGCTTATGTTCTTGAATAATTATTATTGTCATAAAAACTTTTATTTTATTATCAATGTTCTTCTTTGCCCTGCATAAAAAATATTATCACAGAGTTTTTATTTTAAACATACTTGCCCTTAACAACGCCGTAGCTTTTTTTTAATCTGATCGACTGACGCACTGTAATTATGTACGGTGGTGCACAGTAAAGAGAAGCACAGAACAGAAATCAGACGTATTTGTTAAAAACTCAGGCGCATGTAAAGTGGCTTTTGAAAACGCTTTGCTACCACAGCTCTCCGGTTTGTTAACAAATTAGCTTTTTTTTTTTAATATAGTTAGTTATTCATATTTTTTTATATATTTTAAATAGCGGTTTTTTTTCCGCGGTTTCACCCTCGAAAGGGACCAATTTCTTTGGCCAATAATCTCCCCGTTTCCCCCACATTTCCGCGATCAAAAGTACCCTATGTCACCCGGGAATAATGTAGCTTTTCAACAGTAAAAGAATTTTTCAAATCGGTCCAGTACTTTCGGAAACTTTTCAATACAAACAAACAAACAATCAAATCTTTCCTCTTTATTATATAATTGTAGATGTAGATATCAGATAGATAAATTACGAGGAACTTATCCGACAGCGGTGAAACTTTCAAACTAATAACTAAAGCCATGCTGCAAGGAGTTTTTGTCTTTCAGTCGCAGAAGACCGACTTGTGAGTAGCTTTGCTAGTGCCACAATCCATCATCATCATCATCATCATCAGCCATAGGCACCTCCCAAAAATCTCCATAAAGATCGACCCTGTACTGCCCGCATGGGTACAGCGCGGTTTCTCGCAACACCAGTCACACAGAAATGACAAGAAAATAGTGTCCATGGGCACTTAATGCTTATGTACAGTCAAAAGCACGTCAGACGTAACACTTTGGACTTTGTACCGCTCTTATGTCGGGGGCATAAGTGCTATTATCGAACTGCAAGTGTTAACCGTGATGTGCTGTTGACCGTACCAACTATCCACTCTTGGTCGATTATATATCTATACTCTAGATACTAATACTATAAAGAGGAAAGATTTGATTGTTTGTTTGTTTGTATTGAATAGGCTCCGAAACTACTGAACTGATTTGAATAATTCTTTCACTGTTGGAAAGCTACACTACACCCGGGTGACATAGGGTACTTTTGATCCCGAAAATATGGGGAGAAGGGGGGATATTTGAAAAAAGAAATTACGCGCGGGTGAAACCGCGGGGCGGCTAGTCTTTTTTATAAAAATACAGAAACAGAGATTCCTCACTGGTATTCATATTGTATAGCTTGCTTCTCACAATGTATTGTCGGAATACTTCCTAAGATTAGTTTTTAGAAACACTTTTTATCCGGCCGGTCATCTTTGAGCGAAGATTGGTTTCTTGTACGGTCAATAGCACATCACGGTTAACACTTGTAGTTCGATAATAGCACTTATGCCCCCGACATAAGAGCAGTACAAAGTCCAAAGTGTTAGTCTGACGTGCTTTTGATACAAGTACCTTAGCTCTGACATTCTCAGTTTTTGCTTTATTGTTGACAACTTGTGACTATACTTAGATTTTCTTTATAACGAGTAGGTATGATGTTGTGGACCAATGACTTTTTCCGTCGTCCCCCCTATAAAAGAAAAATAAAATGAAATAATAATTTATTTGCTTAAGAAACACGGTGTACGGTCAACAGCACATCACGGTTAACACTTGCAGTTCGATAATAGCACTTATGCCCCCGACATAAGAGCGTTACAAAGTCCAAAGTGTTACGTCTGACGTGCTTTTGACTTGATCTTATAATAGAGGTTTAGCTAGGCGGTATTGTGGATGACAAGGCTCAGTAAGATGGAACCTCAAGACAAGACAAGGATGCAGATGCTGGTGCCGCAAGACCGACCGGTTTAAATAATATATCCTTGGTAGAGGCGTATTTCTAGCGGTGGATTTCTTTTGGCTTATGATGATGAAAATAACATTCAAAATTAAACATAGTCAATTATCATAATAATTATACATTTTCTGTATTAGACTCTTGGCCTTTGGGATAGTCAGAGCGAACGGAGGCTTCAAACACACGTACATTACAGTGGCGTAGCGTGGATATCGGCCGCCCGGGGCGGAAAGACAATTCTGCCGCCCTTTTTTTTGCTCCTCCAGTTGGCAAACAGCCCTCGGGGCGGAAGACGATTCTGCCGCCCTTTTTTACAATTCTGCCGCCCCTTTTTTTCTTTTTTTTTTGCTCCTCTAGGAAATTTTGCCGCCCCCTAAAAAGTGCCGCCCGGGGGGCGGACCGCCCCCCTCGCCAATACCTATGAATGAACAACATTGACTTTGACCCTCTTCACGCAAAACTGCTCTAAATCTTTTATTTTCACAATTAAACAGTATAATTAGCAAATTAATACTTCGTTAGCGCGCCGTAACCGCTTTCCAAGTGTATGTTGTGTGGTTTCACTTTTACACAGCGGATGTTATCACGACATTGACTGATAATTTGGATATTAATATTGTTTTGGGATGAAATTATGTGAAATGAATGAAAGGGATAAGAAGATTTTTGTATAGAGGCTTACCTACTAATCCCGCCATTTTGATTTTTTTCAAAACTGCATTTACTTCTTTCAAAAATGGGTGCAAAAAATATCTCATCAAAACATTTTCATGTAAAATGTTGCCAAGACGAGACTAGATTATAGTCTCATTCTTATACTTTATACTGTATGGCTTGGTATTCTAAAACTAATCAGTAATTGTAACAAACAAATTGTAAACAAACATGGCGATGAAAAAGAGTAACTGTCGAGTTTCTTGCCGGTTCTTCTCGGCAGATGACTGCATTCCGAAGCCGGTGGTAGAGTCACTCTGTAATTGACGATTCATAAATACTTGATACAAGTTTACATGAATAAAGAATAGGTATTTTGATTTTGATTTTTGATTTTGACCTTATAGGTATGACTCGCACTGTCAAAAAGTTAGCAGATCTATGTAGAGCCAATCTTCTTACGCCCTAACTCTACAAAGCTTAACTTCACAAACCCTACACCTTAGTCAAAAATGTGGTTTGGCCATTTCGCTACACATTCACATAGGCATAAGTTGTACTTTTCATTACTTTTCTGTTATACAATAGTTCTTGTAGTAACGAACGGCCAAGGCCAAGCCAAGGCAAAATATTTTGACTCCCGTGCCCCCAGATTTGAATATAAATATGAATAAAGAGTGTATTTATTTTGAAGGTGTAACCGAGGGGGCTTAGTTAATTTATGTATTGGCACAAATGGGACTCAAATGTGTTTGCCTGGAAAACAGAACGGGTAGTTAGTATGAAATAATAGTCATTGAACAAACATTGAAACGGATTTAAACGCAACCTAAATTTTAAACTGTCATTTTGATTACATGATCATGTTACTTATGACTCAGATATTGCAATAAGTGTTAGCACCTGGATGATTCACCAATTGCTTTATAGCTCATCCGCCTCCGTGGATCAGTGGTTTTGAAAGGTCATTGGGCACCTTAGTATGGAAACCATACCCATGGCGGACACAAACGAAATATAGCAGAGTGTATTGACATATGGCTCTGATTTACTATGGCATTAGTCACATTAATGTGATCCACGGGAATCTCAAAAAACCCAAGTGTTTTAAACGTATATAGGAAAGATGAATAAAACGCTAATTCATTCATGTATTTTTATTCTATTTGATCCAAATCAAGCATCAGATCATTTAAAAAGGCAGCGGTTCCTTCGGTTGCTTCCTGATGTCTGGCCCAAGATAGATAACAAACTATGCTAGCGATATGGGCGCAGCTCCCGAGAGTGCGGCGCGCGGCGTTGTATACATGAGCAGTAGCACAGAACACATTAGTATTCTTCTATTCTTTGTCTTCCGTGATGTGTTGGGTTTAACAAAATATATGTATAGTACTGTTTCATTCGTTTGTAATTGAAAATATTTTTTTACCTTTAAAAGATGAAATAAAATCCTCTGAAACTGTTTGTTTTTTATTTGTTTTAAACGATCTTGTAAATTGTTCTCCATTGATTTTTAATAAAATAATTATATGCAATGAAAGGTCATATTATTCCCCTTAGTTTTAAACTATTTTGGTTAATGTCCGCCAGCGGGTCAGTTATGCCCAATGACCTTTAGGTTAGACGAGGAAATATCTACTCGATTAGGAATGGAGACTCACTTCCAAAACCTTGAAGAAAAGAGCGCATTCCTTCCTCCAGTGTTGCAGTTTTCTATGGGCGGTGGTAGTTACCAATAAGTGTGCTCCACACTCGTCTGCCCGCTATTACATAAAACCTTAGAGTATACATATAAGCAAGCTTGCTTATGTATAGATTAGATTAGATTAGATTAGATTAGATATAGCTTGATTATCAATGATTTTTTCACTGAAATAAATAGACTCCCTTCCGCATTGAGACTGTTTAGGTACTACCAGTCTATAAACGTAAAGTCAAAGTGGATCTTCCACTCGAATGCCACTCGTAAACTCCAGGGCTCGATTGGGGATGGTGTTAGCGGCGCGGGAAAAACCCCTAAATCCACTTAAATCCATTGCAAAGATCCATTGGTGGATCTTTTTGCACTTTCATGAGGTTATTCCCAGTTGCCCCCTCAGGCATCGCCCCCTCAGGGGGCAACTGGGAATTCGTGAAAAATAATATCCCAGTTGCCCCCGTGCCTCCTTTGAAGGGGCAACTGGGAGTATAATTTTGTCCACTTTAATCCTTGATTCAGTATTCTTTCAAAGTGGATTTTCCTCATGGTATAAAATACTTACTTGTGCTTTCTCGTTCATACAATGACGTAATGCCTTGGCAAAGGCCAATAGGATTAGGGTCTTGTAAATGTCTGTCATGGGTGGGCATCGAACCCACGACCCTTGGCGCTCAGCGCAGCAATCATATTGATCTTTATTGAAGTCACTTTTATAACCCTTTTAATATATTACTTTTGAAAGTTTCCACGTAACACCCGTAACGTTTTACCGTTAAAAGTCGGCTCTTATTTGCCTATTTGCATTCTCCGACCGAACTTAATTATCTGTGGCGATGAACTCGTAAAAAACTTGTTTCCGACGTGTCATACCACATAACTTTCGAGATTCATAAATCTATGGTTTTAGATTTACTGTTTTGCAAGTTTTCTTTCAAACTGGAATGTGGTGTAGGCTATACTTCCCATTTTGGCCCTCCCTAGGCTAGACTTGAGCCCTCTCAAGTCGGGGTACCCGGGGATGGGCTGGTCAATAGCTAACGCTGGCACCGGCTCGTCCCAATCGGGTGTGAAGGGGAACCGGGGGAGTTTAGTGGGTAGTGGACGCTCTAGTCTCGAGTCCCACACACGGCCGCAGGTTTAGCTACTCTGCGGTTATGGTGCTTAAACGCATTATCCTCCGAAAAAAAAAAGGCTACTTCCCATTTGGTAAACTTGCCATTTGGTAAACCTCAAACATTACCTACTAAAATTGTAACTTCATACATTTAATCCCATACAGTTTGAGGTTTACCAAATGGGAAGTAGCCGTGGTGTATAGTAGTTACATTATAGTACTTAACTAAGTTTTTCTGTTACGTTTTCACGCCTAAACTACCTACTAGTAATGAACCAATTTGTGTTTGGATCTTGAGAAATGACAAAGGCTACTTTCAATTCCGCAAAAATCATCATCATCATCCCAGCGTATTCCCGATTGCATCGGATCTACGGGCTATAGAGCCAAGGGTCCGCTTCGACTTTAATCCTAGATTATTACAATAAAGCGATTGCCATCTGACCTCCGTAACCCTACAAGGGAAACCAGACCTACTTGGAACATAGTCGGGACCAACGGCTTAACGTGCCTTCTGAAGCACAGAATCATCATTCTTTTTAGACATTCAGGTGATTCACGTCTGCAATGACCTAACCAAACTGGAAACAATCACACAAAGTGATGCTAGCCCGCGGGATTCGAACCCACAACCTCCGGGTTTTAGAGCCCAACGCTCTAACCAATGTACCACGGAGGCAGTTAAATTCCGCAAAAATCCCTTCCCAAATTGAGCTCTGAAGACCTTAATTAAGTTATTAAGTGCTGTTGTCAAACAAAAAAATGAAATTGCCACCCCTATATTTTTGATTCCATAGCATAAACACCTAAAGTTAAAATTCTTGAAAGAATATCAGTATTCAACGAAGACTCGCCGACAGACATAATAAACAGACATTACACTGACACGGTCATCGTAGTACTACTCGGTCTACTCGCCAGTCGGACGGAGTACCTGTGCGCGCGCAGAATGTGTGTCGGCACCTGCGCCCGCGCACCGTTACTCGCGGATACGTATAAAAATACGATAAGGGTCTTGTCACTTGGTTTAGTAGGTCACAGTGGCTAGTGGGGGGTTTGTACTTAGGGTTAAAGTATCAGCCTATTATGTTCCAGTCGACATTTAGAAAAATTCACTTCCATATTTGTTTTTTTTACTTCATTTTGATTAATATCGCTGATTAGGCACTTGTTTTACCTATATGGAATTTTGCTTTTACAGTTCGCTCGCTCGGAGAAAAAAGATAATACCTAATAATGTCCTTATAATGTTCGGCCAATTTTTACAATCACTGCGCATGATAATAATAGGTGCAGTGAGTGCGTAAGTACATGTGTTCCGTCACTCTGATATAACGGTGGGACAACTGTCTAACAACAAGACCGAAGAGAGGTCACGCAATGGGCAAACAGCTTTTTGTGGCACACAGGACTAAGTAGGTATTGTACACCGAAAACTTCGGCATTCTGGAGTTCGACTGAGAATTCTCTGACCGCAGAAACCCAATTAAATATTTTTAGGAACTTTTTCTAGGATCCCTGGCACGGCCGCTGCTTAAAAGTCCGATCTGCTAGCGACTGCACCACGGAGACAGTCCAACAACTCTCAACAAACAACTATGTGTAACAGGCAACATTGACTCAAAAGCGTCAAAATACCCAACTTTCCGACCTTCTAGTTATTGAGGTCGAACTAAAAATGACGTAAAAGTAATTCAAATAACCAGCGCCTTGTCACGCTTGTCGTGTGACGCCCGCATGGCGGATCCCGTGTTGCGCAACAACAGCAACAACATGAGTCAAGTAGTGTTGTTATTTGTTGCGCAAAGCATTGTGTGGTTACGTCCTATTCTGAAGCCATTGGCGAAATCTTCAATCTTTTTAGTCTTATCTGGTTTAGCTAGTGGGTTTTTACGCACTGTCGCTAATTGCTTTGAAATGTGTTGAATGTTAAAGAAACCTGCAGAGTCGAATGTCTGTACATTTACGTGATGGTAAGCGCCACGTCTGCCCCTAGACAGTTCAGTGCCAAACAGTAACTAAGCAGTTACTGTCTGGCACCGCCCCCTGCGCCCGCTATACCAGACGACAGTTATTAGGTCTCAAATACCCAGTAATTTCACTAGCTTTAGTGCCCTTTCCCCGAAACACAGAAGTGCTTGACACACTTCTATTTCACGGGAAAATATCTGGCACTGCGGTGGTACCCACCTAGACGGTCCAGTACAGGAACCTACCACCTGGTGACGTTACATCAAATGGATCGTCGAAATAATAAGAGAAAGACAAATAGTTCTTTAAAACGATCAGTCTTCACAATCACGCAACGTTTCTATACAAAGGCACTCGGCGTGGAATTTACTAACGGTTGTTAATAGACGTGTTTGCACTTATCAGGTATTGGTCCGATGCCCAGCTGATTTGTATGCTTCGCTCGCTTCTAAGTGGGTCGCAAGTTCGATGCGCGGTCAGGTCGGAATTTGTGTAATATAAAAAAAAATTAAATAAACTATAACTATTGGACACTATTCACACCACAAAATGCAATCTGGCCCCAAACTAATCATAAGCTTGTGCTATGGGTGTCAGACAACGGATAAACATTACTTAAACCCTTTTTTTTTGTAAATATAATAATATACATATACATAGAAACGCCCAGACCGGTACAAACAGACATGTTCATGCACACAAATGTTGAGTACCGTGGGGGGTCGAACCCGCGACATCTGGTGTATTAGCCAACTTCTCGACCATTACACCAAATGACTCGTCAAGAGGTGAACTAGGTATAATAAGTTTGGTTATTTGACAGTTTGGCAGCGGTGACAGAACAGATAAGTTACCTTGCATATACAGCTGGACGTAATGTCGCATGGGATCTTGGGTACAAATCCCAGATCGGATCGAAGATTTGTCATTTTCCTGTTTGGAAACTACTCAGTCCCAGTACTTACAGTCTGAAGTCTAGGAGTTGGGGCGGTGTAAGACAAGCACGTTGGTCCTGCGCCTGATCTCGCTCCGGTCGTGTCAGACTGCTGTCCCACCGTGCTATGAGAGTGAGGGAATAGGGAGTGCACCTGTGCTTGCGCACTCACTGCAGCATTTTATTACTCTGCGTAGGTAGTTTGTTGATCGTAATGATTGACAGTCGCAACCAAAACTCGGCTACTTGACTTACTTGACTTAATGTCCTATGGCCCCCAGGTGGGGCAGAGGGCTTCTACAGTGCTTCGCCATCGCGTTCTGTCATGGCAGTTCGTTTCGCCTCGGACCACGTCATCGTCAGCCCGATCGCCTTTAGCTCCGCTGCTACTAAACGTCTCCACGTGTGTTTAGGACGGCCGCGTTTCCTTTTCTCTCAATGTGCAAGACGCAAGTGGTGTTGGATTGGCCACACCCTGAGAAGAGCACCCGACCACATTCCTAGGCAAGCCCTGGAATTGATGCCTCAAGGGAAAAGAAAATTCGGCTAGGAGGTCAATATTTGTTACATAATTATTATGCATGTAGGACAGACATGTTTACATATTGTACGTACATATTCTGTGTTTGTGTTTCACAGTTCACTGACTTAATGGCGCATTTGGTGGTAACAATGCCATACCTACTAGTTTTGGTCTTTGCAATGTAGTTTCTTTATAATTGACGATTCTTATGTGCATCTCTGAAGCCTTTTAATTACATTTTGATTTTTGATATCGTTTCCCAGACTACTTATTGAATAGTATTCTGAGTGCATTACCTGCAAAAGCTAACGTGAAAAAATTGTATAATATTTGTAAAAAGCAAAAAAAATCGATATTTTTCTTAATTACTTCAAATAATTTACAGTGGCATTGCGTAACCAATGTGCAATGCCACTGAATCTCTATAGAAAGAAACACGACATGGCAACTCTATTAGCCTATTTCCTCTGTGTGATTAACTGGCCATATACACAACCTTATATCATAGTCATTCCGTCGGCCATATTGGCTTATAGGCCAGACAATAGCATTGAATAACAAGTGTGTAACAGTCCCGTCTGATGCGAGGCGTGAATAATAAGTTGGTTAAACTGGGTAACACCGTATAGGGTACCCAGTTAGCATAATTGAAAGGTATTCTCTACTTTCTTCTAGTTCCTTAGGCAGCAGATTACCTTACCTTTACTTATCTGTCAACTTCCTACGACCAATTTTGAACTTAATGTCCATAGACTTTAACAAATTAGGGTATAGAGCGACAAACTTACCTGTTCCGGTGGCCAAAATTGGAACTATGTACGTGACATTAGACATATCAATTTGAAAAACTGCTACAGGATAGTGTTACCAGTTGTTGCTGTTACAAATAAGCCATTAATATATTTGGTTAATCCTAATTGAATTGTTAATATTGTAAAATGGAATTCACCATAAAAAATGTGTTTTCATTATTATTCTACGTTTTTGTCAACAATAATGATTAAAATACCAAATTAACATTTTGATCACTTCTTGCACACTAGGACAATTTATTCCTAAAAGTCTGCGATCAATAATAAAGAACTTATTAGTGATCGATGCTAAAAGTGCAAAAATGATATTTAATGACAATACTAAAACGACATTAGCGACACCGCCACCGGAATAAATAAGTTTGTCGGACAATAGGTTGATCTGCTGTAGGTACATTTTAATTTACTTTGTTTTTTTTTAAGTAATGGGGGCTAGACTTTGACTACCTACTGTTTGACAAGTTCCTGATACAAATCTGTCTTTTTCTGAGAATTTATAAAAGAAGACGACTAAAAAATCAAGGTGTTATCACAATGTAGTAAAACTGGCCCTTAGTATAAGTAGGTGGTTATATCAAAATTGGTTCAGTGGCTGATGAGTGAAAGCGTGACAGACATACAGACAAAGTTGCTTTCGAATATATAAAGTATATTGGATATAAACACTATTAGGAATTGAGGGAATAAGGGAAGAAAAGGGGAAAATAAAAGCGCTGGTTCGATGGTAGTGACATATATAATCCCACTTGACAAATCAAACAAAACAAAAACGAAATTCTTTAAAAACATAAAAATAACATTGAATTATAAAATAGTTTCTAACATTCTCCCCTTTTTTTACAAGTGAGGAGAAGCACTTATTTATACAAAAAAAAAACAATTCTTAAGTGGGAAGAAGCACTTATTTATATACAAAAAAAAACAATTCTTAAGTGGGGAGAGGCACGAGCTTCTTTACAGGCCTTTTTAGAAGACCTATAACAGTACGAACGTCCGCCGACCGCGCTATGCCATCACGGCCTGGGTAAATGGAAGTTACCCTTTCTCTAGGCCACGATCCGCGTGGCGATTGATCGTCAAGAACCAGCACCAGATCACCAACTTTTACGTGTGGTGTCGTTTCTTGCCCTCGTCTTGGTAGCAATGTTGGCAGGTATTCTCGCACCCATCGGGAAAGTGATCTGCTAGACGAACAGCTTTCTTCCAACCCGATCTGCTGCATAAATCTCGATAGTTTAGTTGTACGGGCATTGGTTTTCCTGATGATTATCCAAGTAGAAAATGGAACGGTGTTAGGGCCTCCTCTTGGTTCCAATCCGTAGCAACATGCGTCAGAGGCCGGGAGTTAACTAATGACTCAGCTTCTATCAAGAGTGTTTGAAGAATTTCATCAGTAGGAGCCCGTTCTTTTAAAGTCACCTCACCAGCTCCAGATGAATCGCCCTGGTTACCAAGCAAGTATAGAGCGCTACGTATCGCTTTTCACGACGGCGGCCAACAGCAACTTGAATGAAGAGGTCCAAAAAACTTACAATTGTGAGCGACGGATCTAACAGCACTCCGCAGATGTATTATCCAATAAAGCTGTCTTAACTCGTTGACTACCACCTCGGTGTTACCATGCGCCGCTTTCTCGTGATGGTAAGCAATAAGAAGGCGTACAGTTTGGTGTCTTGCATCCAAAATAATAGGCCGCTTTACATAATTGTCGATGTCTGCTGCACGATCTATTCTGCCTTTCAAGCGAATAAGTTGCTATTCGTCAATAACTGGGGAAAGATTAAACAGCTTGCTCTTTCGTGGTAAGGGTTCGTTATTCCTCAGAAGTGCTATCTCTTGAGGGAACATCTCCATCTGGCTTTGTCGCAACAAATGTACTTCTGCAACTTGTAAATTTTCTGCGGTAATCTCAGAAGTGCCTCTCCGCCTCAACAAATCTATGAACTTATGGGCTCTAGCCGTTGCCCTAACTAATTTTAACCATGAACTCAGTCTGTCAGAGCTAACAACAAGAGGCATGGGATATGATTCTGAATTAATGACATTTATAATGCATGGATGATGGCGAGCTACAGGCTTAAGCTCTTCGTCATCTTTGTCAGAACTACTGGCCACGTTTACTACTGGTGGAGAATGGAGATGATGGCCAACTAGTCTCTGAATCATATAAAAAATCAGGACCCACAAGCCAACGTGACGACTCCGTTATTCGAATACGATTAGTCCGCGTGGCTTCATCAGCTACGTTTTTAAGTGATGGAACCCATCGCCATTCGTTGACTTGCGTGAACTCGAGGATCTCGCCTAAGCGGTGAGCTACATATGGTTTATATGAACGAGCATCACTACGGATCCACCCGAGAACGTTTAACGAATCGCACCACAAAATGCGACGAGTGGGTTTGTGATTATGACATTCAACAATAAATGAGGCAAGACGTGCTGCGATTAAAGCTCCTTGGAGCTCTAAGCGCGGGATGGAGGTCGGTTTTAATGGAGCTACTCTACTCTTACTAGCGACTAGAATAAGCTTCACGTCTCCGTTTGAGAATGTGATTCGCCAATATGCGACTGCAGCATAAGCCAGCTCACTGGCATCACAGAAAACGTGTAGCTCACGACTTATAATACCAGAATCGCTCAAACCAATATACCGCGGTATCTTAAGATCGGCTACTGACTCGAGATCTTTGAGCCAATCTAACCAAATCTTAAGATCAGCATCAGGCAACATGTCATCCCAATCAAGCGATTTTCGCCACACATTTTGAAACATAATGCGCCCTCTAGAAACAATGGGACCCAATATACCGAGAGGGTCATAAATTCGCAAAAAGAAAGAAAGCGCATCACGTTTCGTAATCTTATCTGGCAGCTCATGATCATTTAAACCTGTACTAAAAGAAATTCTATAATGTTCCCTGATCAAGTTGTCGAAATTTTGGTTCATGTCAAACGTGCTTTCATTTTCAATTGAAGCATAATTCAAAGTTTCGCACCTAGGGGTGGCTAAATCCTCAGCTATAGGCCCGCAAACTACCCAACCTAATGCGGTCTCAACAGCCATGGGGTGTGCAGTTTCTCCTGCCCTTACTGTCATCATCATCTAATAGCGCATATGTATCGACACAGCCGGTGGGGCCGCACACCTTTATCGCGATTACCTTCAATAGACAGCGAGGGTTACCACGCGATGAAGCAGTAGAGCTCCCACACGCAGTGGCAGTATTCGCCGACACTTCAGCTGGAAGCTCCTTCGACTCCTCATAGTCGTGCTGTGATGGCGAAGGTTCACTCTTGATATCCAACTCCACATTATTTACAGCAGCATGCGCGAACATTTTGCTGCTATTATGCAGAAGAAAATGATGTTTAAACCAGCAACCATTTTTGCCACACACAGCTTTACTTTTGCAAAAGTTAAACCTATGTGCACTCTTTTTTAAACAACGATAACAGACCTTATTCGCCTTGACCCATTTCCATCTGTCATCCACAGACAAAACTGAAAACTTGTCACAATTGACAATGTCATGTTGTGACTTTTTACAAAATGAACATGAATTATTTACAGATTTATCCCCGCTCTCATTTTGAATATGAGACTGAAAATCGGGATGCTCACTGTCGGAAGTAGCATTACATGTTACCCTGGACTTGTTGTGCGTTTTCACGCGATCTGCAGTATGAAAAGTGGAAGGAGCGAAAGATGAATCGCTTATCAATCCAAATTTATTTTGTAAACCTACCTCATGAGTTAGAAATGCTGCTAGGATCTCTAGTTTACTAGCTAGGGGATTGTCACCTGAATGCCTAGCGGCATAATCCAGCCATCGCATACGTAACAACGGCGTTAACTTACTAATCAAAACATTGAAAAGCTCTGGTGAACTTAGATAATCTGAATGATCTAATAAACGTAAAATCTCTACACAATTTTGCACGCGACAAGCGAAAATGGCGAGGTCATTTCCTTCGGCACCGACCCTAGGCAAGGAGCGGACAGAGGCCAACTCCTGTAAAACGATTCTCTCAGGCGCCCCAAACCTAGCTTCGAGCGCGCTCAACACAGGGCGCGGGTCGCGCGCCGACGCCAGCAGCACGCGCACGGCGTCGCGCGCAACACCACGCAGCGCACTGTTTAGTCGAACCAAATTCTCACCTGCCGAATAAAAATGCTCTGTGTCAAAATATGTTCGCTTGAAACATAGCCATTCTGTGGCTGATTTGCCATCATAAGTTGGCAACTGGATGTTATAAGTCTGTGGCTTTTTGCCTAAAACATTAGCTAAGTCCCCTATGGCCTTAGCTACAGAGTCAATAATCGATTGAGGGGATGACGCAGGGACCACAGGGGCATTAATGCCGGGCCGCCGATCGTTCGGCTCCACTGCTAACGGGTCATGACCTGAATTACTTCCATTAGAACGTAACCATGACTCCACTCTCCGACTAGTCGTTCGTGCGCTCTTTCGAGAGCTGGTACGTGTGCCCGCCCGACCACTGCTCGCTGCCTCGATAGCGGCAAGCTGAGCCTGCAGCTCCGCATCCGCAACTCTGCGTTCTATCTCAGCAATACGACGAACATGTTCCGCCTCGGCTTTTAAAATTCTGGCTTTTACCGTACTCTCAGTGATGCAAGATCCACCCTGCGACCTGGGTAGCTCTTTGCGAGCCTCCGTAGACGCGTCCGCTCCGCTTGCAGACGCACGTTGGGCCTCCGGGATCCCTTGGTTTCGCGTACACGTGGGTGAAACTTCCGTTGTACTGTTTTCGCCATTTGCCGAAATTTCACTCGCGGCGGGTGATCGATTTTTACGCGAGCGTGTCACTACCATCGTTTTAAAAATAATTCTACGGTAGAAGGACCAAAATATTAGGAATTAAGGGAATAAGGGAAGAAAAGGGGAAAATAAAAGCGCTGGTTCGATGGTAGTAACATATATAATCCCACTTGACAAATCAAACAAAACAAAAACGAAATTCTTTAAAAACATAAAAATAACATTGAATTATAAAATAGTTTCTAACAAACACTCAGACCAATACAAACAGATATTACAGAAATATTTGTAGATACTTTGTGAGAATGGAACCCACGACTTTTGGTAAAGCATTCTCAACTATCAATCCCAAATCGATTGCCGAAATTAACCAAGTGTCCGAAACGACAGTTAGTCAATAATACTAGAGGAAGGATTTGTTCGTATTTAGTAGGCTCCGAAACTATTGAACCAATTTGCAATATTCTTTCACTGTTGAAAAGCTACACTATTCCCGGGTAGGGTTGCCATCTCTAAAATTTGGAAAACAGGACAAGACGCGTGAAAACCCCGGATTTTAAAGTCCGAAAGCCGGACATGTCAACAAGATCTTTTAAACATATTCAATCACAGTCTGTGTATTCAATGTAATAAAAAAACAGTTGAAAATGTCATTAATCACCTTTTTTTTAAATCTCGGTCTACAAATGAAACCTTCCCGGACGCTCCCGGATGCCCTCTAAACTAGGACAAATCCGGGGAAACCCGGACGGATGGCAACCCTATTCCCGGGTGACATAGGGTTAGGGTACTTTTGATCCTGGAAATGTGGGGGGAAGGGGGGGATAACTTACAAAAGAAATTGCGCGCGGATGAAACCGCGGAGGCGACCGCTATTAATTGATTTTAAGTGAAACTAATATATTTTTCTTTTGTTACAGATAAACCATCCAAATGTAATCGCAACGGAATGGACGTTATGTGAAGTGACAGTGATGTGACAAAATAATGTGACTAGTGCCACGTGACTCGCGAACTAAGATGGCCGCCGCGCGCACAAGATGGCGAACGAGGTTCCGCCTCAGCGCTGTGCTCTTTGCGATATTGATACAAGTTGTTAATGGTGAGTAATTTGTTGTGTCTTCTATCAATAATGGTGGGAGCCAGTACACTTGAAGTCAAAGGCTCGAAGATCAGAGGAGCCTACAGTCTGGCAGCACATTGAGCGACGCTTCCTGGTGACTTCACCAAAGGGAAAGGCCGCAGTGACCACTTACGACGTGTGAATGGCTAGTCAAAATCAAATCAAAATCAAAATATTCTTTTCATGTAGGCCTCAGAGATGCACTTATGAATCGTCAATATCAAGGTAACATAGTGACTCTACCACCGGATTTGGAATGTTGTTTGAACTGGCAAGAAACACTATTATTAGGTATTGCATCTATGCTTGCGTGAAGCACTTTACTCTAGCACCCTGTGTATTTTTAATTTTACTTCTTTCATAAATAATTGGCTTGCATTTGGCCGCTCGTCTCACCTGATGATACCTAATTGATGAAGCGGCCTATTCGTTGTTGCCAGCATAGATATTCCGAATCAAACAAAAAAGAAACCTCAGAATAATCGTAAAACCTACTTGTACATAAAACACCACCCGAATTGAGAATCTCCTCCTTTTATAGTTACAAAAGAGAAAATTAATTTCACATGAGTTTTTTTGGTGGTTTCAGTACCTAATAAAAGACTTCAAACCAGCTATTGAATCATAGTCATGCTTTTTATATTTTAAAATATCAGGCAAATACCAACTTTAAGTTTGTGAGAGGGGCACGATTCTATACGCTTCTAGACGTTTTTCCTTGAATGTTGTCTAACCACTCAAAATCGATAGGAGACGTATGCTAAATAAATGCTTATTACTCAGTAAATAACTCAAATATCGCAAAATGAAAAATACTAATGAAATGCTCATTAGTTGACGATTTTTAGGCAATAGTTATGTTTGATTTTAACATTATATTCTATTAATGATCTTACAGTGAACTTTAAGAAATGCTAATTTTGTCTTAGTTTTCAATGTAAATATTTTTTTTATAAGATATTTTTGACGTTTACAATATTAAAACAATTTTGGGTTTTAGGTAATTTAATGGCCTTTCATTTGGAACCAAAATCCCATTATAAATCATCTTAAAAATATTACAAATAAAATAAAAACTAAAGCTACATGATCTGTGAAATCGAAGTTCACGTATGTTAAATTGTCTAATCCAGAATGAAATATGGAATATTTCAAGAAAGTATGGTAATAACCAGGCTATAATATTAATAAGTTTTCATATTAAAACATTTAATAACGATATAATATAAGAACTTTTTTAGATCTTCCAATTATTCACTAATAAAAACACAGAGTCACCGACCTATTTTTAATCCAAATTTTTACTTAAAAACTGACTGGAATCGCACATAATGTTATAAAATATGAAAATATGTAAGATTATAAATATTTTGATATACAAAACAATAATATTTTATTACTTACGGCATGATTTCTCGAATAAAATAGCTGGAGTCACTCGCGCACTGATCCACAAAAACAACAAGCAAGTTGACAATTAATTTTTTTTGTAGCCATGAGCCGAAGTTATGTTCCACTTGAAATAAGGTGTGGTACATATCATAGAGCGTCAAAAACCAGCAACACTACAGACTATAAACATCCACAGCGATAAGAAAAAGAAAAAAACAATCGGCGGGCGCGAATTCTTAAAAATGTAACTGTAGTTACACGGACTGTCCTGAGGTATATGGTCTCTGTAACTGTGGTTTTACAGTGGACGTATGAGTGGCTAATAAGTGGGGTGAGTGACCCGTCCTTGAGTGTTCGGTTCACGTCACGAGATGATTTGAGAAGTATACTGGATCTTTAGATACGCATCGATGTCCACAAAGTTTGTTTAGTTAGATAGAAATAACTTCTTTTTGGTTATTGTTAACGACGCGGCAGCGACGGGTTTCCCTAAAAAAATAATGAATTTGCTATCAAAAGTATCTTAGGTCATACATATCCAATATAATGTACATACTTACTTAGGGCCGGTATTTCAATGTAACCTTATCTTATTGCTTAAGTTAAGTATAACATTTAAGATAAGTATTACTTTTCACAGGTAAAAGTGTATGACTTTAGTGCCGCTTAACTTTAATCCTATAATGAAATACTTATTATCAATCCCGGATTAAGATCAAGATAAGTATATATTGAAATACCGGCCCTACAACCCTTTCGCGCTGAGAAGCTCGTGGCGCAGTTGTGACAGTAGTTCGTTAACGATAATGAAAGTCAAGCTACCCTCGCCGCGGTCGGTTAATGGATGGGTGAACATTCTGACCAAATTTAGTGACATTTATTTCGAGCGTCTCCGTGCTTCGGTGGACACGTAAGGCTGTTGGTCCCGGCTGATATTTACTATAATGTAGATATGAGTCGTCAAGCCTAGTCAAAGGCCATTTGGCGGCTTGATAACATCTGACATTAAGGTTGGTTACTCTCCTTACGCACCCCTCCACCAAAACGCACTGGGCCCGCGTCACCCGCGTGGTGGAGTATGGCCCACACTATCTCACAATTGTGATAAGGCCTTTGTCCCAGCAGTGGGAACGTAAATAGGCTGATGATGATGATGATGATGTATATCTTTTCTCGTGAGCTTTTTGTCCCAATCAAGTCAACTGAAGCGATTTTTCATACGAGTACTTGTGTGCAGACTGTAATCTGTACATAATTTATGAGAACTGCGTCAGCTATGCAAGCTAAGCTAAACTAGGTATTTAAACTTTGCTCTTTTTCCTTTAAACACCAGTCCCCGAGATCACGGCTACGTACAAAACATTATCCCAACGAGCCACGAGGCGCTATCAAGTGAAAGAAAAAATATAACTGTCAATGTCATCTCTTGACATAACTCGCGTAAGATGCGCAAGCGCAGGTTCAAACGCCGCGCACAATAGCAAGCGGTAGAGGTTGACAGCCAACTTTCACTGCGGTACAATACCTCCGGCATTTCAATGTGTCGGTCAAATTGGTAAGCTCGATTATTATAATGGAGTAATTGTTCATACTTTGATTACGGAAACATACTTATCATACTTTCAGAGGTAAGTGATGTTTGTACCGTGCGGGGATCGAACCCGAGACCTCTGGTGTAATAGCCGACTTCTCGACCATTACACCTATTTTTCTGTGATTAAATATAAATGTCTGGTAATAATATAATCTGTTAGTTGCCTATTTTTCGGAGGAGAATGCGTTTATGCACCATAACTGCAGGCTAGCTACACCTGCGGCCGTGTGTGGGACTCGAGACTAAAGCGTCCGCGGTCCGCTACTCCCTAAACTCCCCCGGTTTCCCCTTCACACCCGATTGGGACGAGCCGGTGCCAGCCTTGTGGCTATTGACCAGCCCATCCCCGGGTACCCCGACTTGAGAGGTCTCAAGTCGGGGTGGTGTCTAGGAAGGGCTACCCGAGAAACGAGGTGACCCCCAGACTTGGCTCGGGCGACCTGTGCAATGCGGGCGTTAGGGAGCTACCCTCGCCCGCAGGTCAACCCTTAGGTTAGAGGAGGTGCTACGTGAGCACGCCTTTTCCAGACCGGCCGTCTGCCCTGGATGGGAGCAGCGAGGGGGTCCTCCTCGCGCTCCCGCTCCGCTGCCCCCTTCTGCCACATTCTGTATTTCTTCTTTTTTTTTGTGTTTTTTAGGTTCACGTTTACTTTTATTTTCTTTTGGTTTTAGTTTTTGTAGAATGTATGTTATGTTTTGTAATTTGAATTTTGTTTTGTGATTGTATTTGACCTAATTTAAATTTTATAAAAAGTCACTCTGGCTCCGTCAGAATACCAGCGCTATCGCGACATTGTAACCAATGACGTGGCAGCTCAAGCTGAGGCGGATCCAATTGACCATCTGCCATTATTTTTATAATGTATGCGTAGGTTACGTACCTATACCTACCTAATGTATACCTAAGTTAAGTACCTGTTTTTTTTTGTGTAATGTTTTAATTGTAGCCATTTGTGTAACAGCCGATGTAGGTATGATGGCTAATAAATGTTTTCTTTCTTTCTTTCGATATTACTTCTTCGCAGAAGGAGGCGGCCGCCTTCCACGCACTCAGCTGTTGGTGACCATGGCACGAACCATGGTCGCCAACGAGAGGCGTCCTACGGTGCCTAAAAAAATCTGTTAGTTGCCTGCAGTTCTCAACCATCATTTCAGATCAGTCGGTAAATGAAAGTAATCTCGCAGTTAATGATCGCAAAGAAATTTAAACTAAAAGTCAGTTTCGTAACTAATTTAAAAGTATGATTCACTAAGCGGCATGTCATCGTCCGTTATGTCATCAGAAAGTTAAGAAACGTTTTGGATACATAAGTGATAGTTAATTTATATTATGGTGTAATAAATTAACTATCACTTCGCGTAGGGTTGCCAGGCCAAACCTAATAGCCGGACAGACCAGATAGTTTGGCTGGACATTTGGGTAACAACCCGGAAAAAGCCGGACACCCTATATTATTAACAACAAAAAAATTATGTAAAATCTCGCTCGTTTGCGAAATGTAAAAAGCCTAACAAAAGCCGGACAAGACGGACACTGTTTATTTTGGCCAGACACGCAATCAAAAATCTGGATGCCTGTCACCGCTACTTTGCAGCTTCACCCTTGTGGACTATTCACCCGCGCGTAATTTCATATTTCAAATATCCCCCCGCCCGCCCCCGCACTTCCGGGATAAAAGTACCCTATGTCACCTGGGGATAGTGTAGCTTTCCACCAGTGAAAGAATTATTCAAATCGGTTCAGTAGTTTGCAGCATTGATTATAAACGATACATAGGTGCATCTTCTATTTCCTACAGGAATAACGAATAGTCTGATTGATTATAAGTAAAATGTAACAGAATAAACTTACATACGACAAAAATATTTATCACTCATGTCTGTTGAAATAAAAGTAGTTTTTCTACATTATGGTGAGAAGCACCAACATAACAGTTATACCTGCTCGTCGGGTTTGGGCGTAACCCACTAATGTTAGAATGTGTGTTTGTCCGTTACGAATTATAATTATAGCTTAATCGTTTGATATGTTTCCGCGTAATTTTAGTGAATTTGTAGTAAACGGTAATTATGAAATGTAACAATGAAATGTTCACATTGACCGCCTCAGTGAAACAGTCGCTAAACCGCTCAAAAACAATAAAAATACCTACCTACCTATTCTTTATAGCGGTCGCGTCCGCGGTTCCACCCGCGCGTAATTTCTTTTTTCAAATCCCCTCACATTTCCGGGATCAAAAGTACCCTATGTCACCCGTAGATAGTGTAGCTTTCCAACAGTGAAAGAATTATTCAAATCGGTTCAGTAGTTTCGGAGCCTATTCAATACAAACAAACAAACAAATCTTTCCTCTTTAAAATATAGATGTTTGAAAACCACATGAATTATAAAATTATTTTTTTAACTAAATGATATTTTTTTTCTATCAATATGTGTTGTAGCTCTACTTTTAAATAAAACTAAAAAATGCGTACATTATAGTTCTAAAAGAGTACTTTTTATTGTTTCAGGTTACGAAGACCTATACACGATATCACAGTTATCACCAAAATCTTCAGAGCTCCACCAACCCAGAGATATACTTCAGACACGTACTGAAAACGCCGCCTTTAGGATAGAACCTAGTCTTATGGTCGACGAAGATCTTACTCCAGAAGACTTAGTAAGAGAGGTTGAAAGAGACGAACATGTCATTGTAGCCAGATCTGCTGAACCTGACAGAGAATCTAGATCTATAAATATAGATGATGTCCCATCAAGCAATAATGAAATCGATAACCATATCGAACTTCACAACAAAAGGAAATACTATGAAATTAGACCAACAAAGACAGTTGACTACCTTAGAAGCAGCGATGATGATATATACATGTCTTCAGGTTTTGGGGATAGATTAGACTTTAGGTTTCCGGGGGAAGGGCCGAGGGTTCCGATAGCGAGAGCACTCACGCTACCGGGACCCAGGATCAGGCCTACTGCAGTGCAACCAATCTTTGCAACCGTCAACCATAACCAAGGTCGGCAGAATACAGAAATCCAGAACATTATCACTGGTATTGTGAAGCTTTTGAACGGAAATGTGAACGTGCAAGCGAATTCACAACTTCTAAACGGGAGACCGGGAAGACCTATGGCTTCCAGGATTAATAATAGAGGTCCACCGAGGATATCTGATCTCCCTCCGCTGCCAGAGTTCGATCCTCCAGTCACTCCGCCCATGCACGCGTACCACCCAACTAAGACTCCTCCCCCCTACCCGTTTGACAGACCTCCTCATCATGGTGTCAATTTACCAGAGCAAATTGTTCCACCATTGACTCACAGGCCAGGGTTCCATAGACCTTTGCCTCCGTGGCAGAGGCCTCGTCCCAGGCCTCCTAGTAGAAGGCCTAACCCTGGCCTGCCTATGTACAAGCCACTACCACCTCTTCCTCCTGATCTTCCTGCTCTAGAAGATAAGAAGCCTGAAGATGAACTTACTATAAGCGAAAACGAAACTAGTCATTTGGAGAATAATATACATCTAGAAGAGAATATGTCCACCCTTAATCTGCCAGAAGGAAACAGCTCAGAAGAAGTTGAAGAACCTACAACAATCACAGAGAACGTTCCTGAAACGACATCTACAACGACATCAACTGAAGCTACAACGACTTCAACAACGACGACTGAAGCAACAACCAGCACAACGACAACACAGAAACCAACAACTCCTACTACTACAACGGAAAAGACTACTGAACCGCCAACAACGCAACAACAAACGACGGAGAAAACAACGACTAGTACAACGGAAAAACCTAAGACTGAGAAGCTGACGAAACCTGACAAAGATAAGAAAAAAGATACGGTCACAGAAAAAGATAAAATTAACAAAGATAAATATAAAATAGTTGACGACAAAGTGACTGTTAAACCTAAGAATGAGACTAATGAACCTCCAATAATAGAATCTTCAATAGTTGAGACTAAAGTCACTCCAGCATCATCGTCAGATGCTCCTACTCCTACTGAAGGTCTCATAACGCATTCTCCGACAGCTGCTGAGCCATCAAGTTCCATTGACGTCGTCAAAACTTCAATTAACTCTGAGCCACTGCCATCATGTAAGTATGCCTTTGTATAATCATCATTTACTTGTGTCATGCGTTGATTATGATTCATTTTAAGTAGTAGGACTGCACTCGTGGTGCAAAGGCTATGAGATATTTATTTATTTATTATTATTTATTATGTAACACCATCCTCATATTTAAATAGCAATTTTATCTCATACGAGCAACATACATACAAGCAAGCATCATTATCAGATAATAAGATATTGCCTAAGAAACTAGGCAACTCACTGAAGCAATAATCTAGAAATCTGCAAAGATTGGCTGACGCAGCTAAAACCCAGTAAAGAAGATTTAGCTAAAATATCTGGTCATAAGTTTTTTTAACCGACTTCAAAAAAGGAGGAGGTTATGATTGGAACAATTGGCCACGGCAGCTAAACCCGAACGAAGATTTAGACACCTGGTCTTAATTTAATCAATTTTTCGTCCACAGCAAGCCAAGGCATACAGTACCACCCGTACCGCCCTCGTCCAGGCATCGTCCTAGACGACCCGGACTTCAAGCCGCACGGCACGCGGCGCCGGCCCACGGAGGTGTCCGTGCTGACCGCCGCGGAGACCAGGCTCCCGGGGTACGGGGAGATCTTCGACGTCACCGTCTCTGCTATACAGGGGCCGGGCGAGAAGGGTGCCTCAGGTATGTACGAGGGGGTGTTTATTGGGTAGAGAAAGGGGGATTTTGTTGGATAATGGATGTAAAGTGGGTAGTAGAGGGTTTAGTAGGTAGTATAGGGTTTAGTGGGTAGTGAAGGGTTTAGTGGGTAGTGCAGCTACATCATCGTGGACATAAGCCTTTCCAAACGTGTTTGCCAATTGGCAGCGGAGCGGAGAAACTAAGAAATATTACCACGTCGAAGTGCTGGTAGGAAAAAAAAGATTATGACATGCAAAAGAATTTCATGGTAAATCAAATTGCAAAATAAATTATTGAATACTTTGACTTTGATTAAGCCATAGGAATGCTCAGTTGCCCATAATCGCCACGCAAGCGGGTTGGTGATCGCGATAGTTTTCGCATTCCACATGAATAAAGAATATATTTCTTATTCCAGTGCACATAGAAAACGTGAACCAACTCTTCGGCCAAGCGGAGCACGACGACATCATAGTATCAGCGTCGGGAGACCAGGGCTTCGTCTCCATTGACGGGAAGAGGACCTACCTGAACCTGTTCGACTCCTCCACGGTTGCGGGAGTCAGCGTAAGGCCCACGCAAGTGCAGACAAAACCTCAACACTCTGGTAAGCCAAGCTTTTTTGTACTAAGGTTCAAGGGCGTCGCCAGCTTATGATTAAGGGGGGGGGGGCAATGGGGCAATATTATTTAGGAGAAAAAATATGAACGCCGAGAGCATGAAGCGTTACCGCTTTGCGGCTAGCTACATTTGATCTCTAGGGGGCAACTGCCGCCTCCTGCCCCCCCTTGGCGACGCCCTTGCTAAGGTTAGTTGGCAGACAGGCACCAATTTAAACTTTTTTAACACGTTCAGTGCTAGCATTTAGTTATATAGCCCTCATGTTTAGATTTGTTTTTGCACTCTTGTTGCGAATATCTTAGGCTATCTAACTTAATGCTAGCACTGAACACGTTAAAGAACGTGAAAAGAAAAAGTTTAAATTGGCAATATGTTTAAAACCGAGCAACTTTTACTGAGGTCATGTTAGGCTTGTTCGATGCCTCTTGTGCTGGCCTACCTCCAGTGTCACTGTGACGTGTCATTTTTGGGACATCCTGTATTGTCCTATTCAAGGTATCAACCTTTCACACAGCTCGGGTTTTCTATCATTATCACCAGATAGTGATAGAAAACCCGAGCTGTGTTCGTAAAATCCAACACTAATTTCGCCTGACCCAGAAATTGAACCCAGGAATTTTTTTAAAGGCGGCCAGCGAATTTATAATTTTAGGTTTATTTTTACCACGATATTAACTTACTTGTTTATTTCCAGTTCCACCGCTCGCCCCACCGCCATTAGGCCCAGGCGTGGGCACAGGAGAGGCTATCCCAGCTGATGACGTGGTGGCACCCGCTCCCGCCCGCAGGCCGCACCCCCCACACGCGGCGCCAGGCCACGGAGCTCATAGTAGACCACAGGCTCCGTATAGAAGACCTCAGCCTACTGTCAGGTATGTTTTTCAGGAGGCATCGCACAATGTACTGCCACATTTTAGATTAGGTACTCATATTATATGAGTTATATTTTAAGTGTCATCATCATTTATTTAAGAGCTTTGATTTTGTAGTTGGAGCACTTTACCTCTCCAGACTCTGCCAGGTTACTGGCACAAAAGAAAACACATTTATTATTATGGATAGAATACCTTCCATTTAAGTATGTGGCTTACTGCTGTAACATTTAAATAACGGCACAGCAGCGTAGTGCTTCTTCTAAATGTAATCTACTTAATAATTATTTTATTAATTTCCCCAGGATCGACACGTGTATAGTCGGCGATGACTCCACCTGCGACCAGGCACAGAACGAGAAATGCAGGACTGAAGCAGGTACATAACCATTTCATTATAAATGGATTGTTCTCATGCTGTGATCGTTTGAAACAACTGGGCTCGTACAACATTATTATTATACTTCTAATTTAGAGGCATATACAAAACATCGCGATGAAACACCCGAATGGTTGTTTTCCTTAGTGGGGGAGTCTAAGTATATTCTATAAGTTAGTGTAAGTTATAGTAAGTATTATAATAAGTTTCCTGGTGAAGTGTTCCTTAAAAGCCGCTTCCTATCAGGCGGGTTGCCTGCCTCTCAACTGGAACATAAAATATAACCTAATGCATGTCTTCCCAGGTATATCCAGTTGTCAGTGCAGACCAGGGTACGCTCGGCGGGTGCACAGGGATCCTTGCAGACGAGTCGTGTCGCTGCTACTCAATTTGAGGGTCGATAAGATGTACCATTCTAAGGTTTGTGTGAATTCTTTATTCATTTACTTTTTGGGTTATTACAGTCGCTGTTTCTGTAGCAGACAACTTAAGACATGGATTTCACCCTAGATTTAAACAATGTACTATCGAGGTCACCCGCGCTTGATCACCCTAAAGGCTTAAATCCTGTGCAGTATTTTCACGTTTACAAGCGCCGCTCCTAAGAAGTCACGATGCGCGTGCACGGTATATTTTTCCAAAAGTGATCACGCGCGGGAGACCTCGATCGTACAAGTACGTACTACATGCAATTTTAAAATCTACTTAGGTTTCAAAAGGTTGGTAATGGGTTTATAAAATTAGGAGCCTAAAGTTATTAAAAAAATACCACATAGGCTCAAGATGTTGTTGACTTACCAATTTATTTATTTTTGAATGATAGGAAAAAACTACATAATAAAATTATGTTATACCGAAAATAAGTATTGTAAAATATAATTATATTAAAAATGGTAACTATCGAGTTTCTTGCCAGATTTTTCCCGATAGAAACAGCACTATTTTGTATAACTATATGAATTAAGACATTTTTGACTTTGCCTTTTAAATACATGAGTTTAATGGTGTCTTATATTCTATATTTTATTTCCAGGTGGTGTGGGACGCCAAGTTGGCAGACAAGGACTCGGAACCTTACCAACATCTAAGCTACGAGGCCCTAAGAGCTGTGAGTGAATCTTCATTACCTTTAGTGGGACCAATCTTTCCCCTATTATATTTGGTGGTGACCCTGTAATATTATTATGAGCCAGGGGTATTTCGCCCGTCCGGAAAAGGCGTCCTCACGTAGCGCGCCTTCTCCAGCCTGAGGGTTGACCAGTGGGCGGGGGTAGCTCCCCAACGCCCGCATTGCACTGGTCGCCCGAGCCAAGTCTGGGTGTCAACTCGTTTCTCGGGTGACCCTCCCTAGGCACCACCCCGGCTTGAGGCCTCTCAAGTCGGGGTACCCGGGGATGGGCTGGTCAATATAGCCACCAGGCTGGCACCGGCTCGTCCCCATCGGGTGTGAAGGGGAAACCGGGGGAGTTTAGTGGGTAGTGTACGCTTTAGTCTCGAGTCCCACACACGGCCGCAGGTCTAGCTAGCCTGCGGTTGTGGTGCATAAACGCATTCTCCTCCTAAAAATAGGCGTATTCAGCCCGAGCTCTAATCTTTTGTCTTTTTTACTTATATTGTTTATTCTAACCCTTATTCGTTTGTCATCAGATTGACTCAGCGTTCTCGATGACTCCGTTCTCTGATGATTTCGTGAGCGGTTCCGTGAATTCGGTGCATCAAGGAGACGAGAATAACCAAGGAGTGTTTGTCAACTACACCATCCTGGTAAGTATTATTATTTTATATTATTAATAAATATTATTATAATTCTTTATGTAAACAATGCTTCCTGGTTAAGTACTATCAATGGATTAGGCCGCAGTGTAACACTTACCATAAGGTGGGTTCCGAGTCTGCCTGCTAAATCATATGACATAAAAATGACACAAAATGCAGTTTCATCCAAACCACCTGGACGAGTGGCGATCAACTATACTCCATAAAACGTAACATGATTAGAATGACAGCTGTCAAAGTGTTGTGGGTCTCTCGCTCGCTCTCAATAAACCTCTATCGATGTGTCTCATCTCTAAGATTTTATTTTTTTTGTAGAGTGAGACACATCGATAGAGGTTTATTGAGAGCGAGCGAGAGAGGCACAACACTTTGACAGCTGTCATTCTAATCATGTTACGTTTTAAGGAGTATACCGTACGTTTCTGCAGACATTTTCTGCCGCGTACGACTGTTCTATGGAACCAGCTTCCCGCAGCGGTGTTTCCAAACTAATACGAAATGAAAACCTTCAAGAAGCGAGCATATCCCCCCTTAAAGGCGGGCAACGCGCCTGCGACCCCAAGGGGGTCTTGGGTGCTTATGGGCGGCGGTGATCACTTATCATCAGATGACCCACTTGCTCGTTTGCCCCCTTATAATATAACAAAAAAATTACCAAATAAAAAAAATAAAAATAAAAGTTTACATTTTACTTTATTTCAGATGCAAGAAACTCCAGAGACACTCCGTACAGCGGTTGCTACGGACATACAGAAGCACATACTCGGCGTGATTAGAAGGAGGTCCAACAATGTAGGAGCTTCGGCCTTGTGGGTCGATACCCCGGCTGGCAGTGTCTTACCTCTGAAAGGTCAATATCTAATTAACTATACTAATATTATAAAGAGGAAAAGATTTGATTGTTTGTTTGTATTGAATAGGCTCCGAAATAATTCTTTTACTGTTGGAAGTTGGAAAGCTACACTAGGCCCGGGTGACATAGGGTACTTTTGATCCCGGAAATGTAGGGGGAAGGGTGGGATACTTGAAAAAAGAAATTACTCACGGGAAACAAAAAAAAACCGACTTAAAACGTGAAAAATAAGTAAAAACAAAATAATGTTTGGCGATCTCTATCTTGATCATTAATATTTTTGTAATAAAATCTATATCCAAGGCGGAAATTGAACCTCGACCTTCGACCTCCAGGTTTTAGTCTATACGCAACTCCCATGGAGGTAGGTATACAAGTATATTTAACTATGTATTGTTGTCTGACTTAAATTAATTATTTCTGTATTTTTACAGATGTGGATGAATGCGCGTCATCGGATCTAAATGATTGTCATCAACTGGCCACGTGCATCAACACTTTTGGAGGGTTCAGGTAATATTAAAAAAAGTTTATTCTTAGGTTCAAAAGTCAAAGTCAAAGTATTTATTTTAAAATTTGATTTACCAAGAAATTCATTTCAACGTTATTGTGAAACTAGCGGCCGCCCGCGGTTTCACCCGCGTGGTTCCCGTTCCCGTTCCCGTGGGAATTGATCAAAATCCTTTTTTAGCGGATGCCTACGTCATAACATCTACCTGCATGCCAAATTTCAGCCCGATCCGTCCAGTGGTTTGGGCTGTGCGTTGATATCTATCTACGTCAGTCAGTCAGTCACCTTTGGGTTTTATATATATAGATTTTGCCACCCCCTAAAAACTGCCTCCCGGAGCGGACCACTTCATCGGGCTTCATCGACTATCAAGAAGATTGATAGTTGATAGTGAAAAATGTCCAAGGATATTTACTTTTGTCTAATATGGCCTATCGAAAGCCCGATACATACAACACTCAAATCAAAATATTCTTTATTCATGTAAACTTGTATAAAGTAACTATGAATCGTCAATTACAGAGTGACTACCACCAGATTCGGAATGTCGTTATCTGTTCAGAAGAACTGGCATGAAACTCGACAGTTACTCTTTTATTAGGACATACACGAGAGCTTACAGAGCCTCGATCATCGTAGGAGGATTGCATGCCTCTCCGTATTTTATAGACTCCACTTTGGTGAGTGTGCTGCTCAGCTACACGATTTGGTTCCACCAGCTCCGCTCCATCATCGAACTACTAGACTCGGTCAGGGACTCCATCCGTATACAGTGGGGATACCGCGCGTACGAACTAAGCGATTTGCTTCATCTTTCTTGATACGGACTGCGCGGGAGTGGAATTCTCTGCCGAGATCTGTCTTTCCTACACAATACAACTTGGAGCTCTTCAAGGCCAGAATTAACGGGCTTTTCCTAAGCAAGCGCGGTCCATCGTAGACCGCATAGTTGTTTAACATCAAGCAACTTTGTGGTCAAGTGCTGGCTTAGTCCAAATATAAAAAAAAAACATAATTGACAGTGCACATGTGCATTCCCAGGTGCATCTGCCCGGACACAACGTTAGACGAGTCGGCGGGCGCGCTGCACCGCGCGGGCCGCGAGTGCAGGGCGTGCGCGGCCTCGCACTGCAACGATAGAGGCGTATGCAGATATGCCAACAGCCAGCCGTTTTGCAGGTCAGTGTTGCACTTTTTTATACTACACAAGTTATCATCCTTTGTGCTTGTTGCTAGTGCCTTCTCGGCAAAAACAAATAAGTAAATAAGTGGGTTATTCCACAAATCCCCATTGGAAATCCCCATCAATGGGGATTTGTGAACTTTTCAAAATCAAAATCAAAATCAAAATATTCTTCATGTAAACTTGTATCAAGTATTTATGAATCGTCAATTACAGATTGACTCTACCACTGCACCGGCTCTATTACGGCTAAGTTCATTATATACTATTACTTAAATAACCTACTATTATTATACAATTTGTTAAGTTAAATTGGTGTATTATCTGTACCATCTCAATACTCTAGATTGTATTATGTGTATACAGAAAAACCTACATGAATTTCCTAAAAAATGTCATTGTAATAATTTCAATACTAGAAATAAGCATAGTAAGACTTCATAAGATTGGTCATTGATAGTGTATTCCTCTTTTTTAAATACACTATCAATGAGATTGGTAATATGTTTTGAGGGTTAAGTGTACTGTTATATAAATCACCTAAGATAGTGTTGACTTGCCAATGCACAATAGGTCTCAATGATAATAGTTTGGAGATGCCAGTTATAATGTTGGCGCTTCCCTGTTTTAGTTCACTAATCCCCATTGATGCTTCATGATGGGGATTTTTGGAATAAAGAAGTTGATGAAGTTCACAAATCCCCATTACCTTAGAAATGAAATACATAATCAGTCTTATTTGGAATCTATCATAGGTATAAGATGTTAAACATTATTATTACAAGAACAAAGCCAACGAGTGCCATCCATTCACTCATAACATAAGCATTCTCATTAGCCACACTATTTCAGTTCAAATTGTTCATTCATTCATCGTTAATATTTTACTCACATACGTCCTCTTAGTTCACTCACCTCACCTGCCAATTCCACATTTTAATAAATATTTTTTGAAAAGTTCTTTTATAGCATTTTTGTTGTTAAAAAGTTCTTTTTAAGAACTTTTTGGTTCAACAGAGGCCTAATAAAACTGTCTTCGATGAAATGATCGCTATAGATCGGGCTACATGTAGCTATACATATATAACTTGTCTGTGTGTCCAGCTGTTCGTCCGGGTACTACGGGTCGACGTGCGAGGTGGACGGCGAGGTGGTGGGCGTGGCGGTGGGCGCGTCGCTTGCGGCCGCGCTCGTCATTGCGCTTACGCTCGCTGCCCTGCTGTCCTGGAGGTAAGGCTCATCATCATCTGATAGACGATCACTGCTGGACATAGGGTAATAGGCCTAAGGATCTACATCCTTGGGGGAGGGAACCACTCCAGTATATAGTGACATTCTTGCTTGACATATTTAATTTATGACAATTGTACAATAATTTGACGTTCATAATATGTGCTTGTATAAGCCTAAACTGAATAAATGAATTTGATTCTTGATTCTTGATTCCTGCGTCACCCGTAACCAGTGGAGCGCAGTTCTTCTGTAACTTTCAGAAAAGCGTTTATGTGGGATCAAGGGAAAGAGGAATTATGAACATCCACCTTTTTGAAGTTAGTTGAAGCTAGACCTTTCGTCAGTTTGTGTATAGGTTATAAGTTAAAGTGTGAGATCTTACTTAGGGCTAAATTGACTATGCTTTGTTTTTTCTTAAAGTAAAATCTAATTTTACTTTAAAAGTGCTCCAACGTTCCAATAAAATCGATCTAGTTTCCCCAAAGTCCCACCAAAATATATCTGAATAAACACTTAAATGCTCCACCCTCCTTAAAAGTGCTCTAACTTCCCACTAGAAGCGTTCTAATGTAAAATACAGTTAATATAGAAGTTTGTTTCTTATAATTTTGTTTACCTTTTTTTGCCCATTTTTAGTTCATAAGTTTAAAATTATGGTGTTTGGTGCCAATTAAAAAAATATACTGACTAAATTTAAAGGGTTCTCGGAACATCGTGCCTCTTATTTAAAAATCATGAGTTTGTATGCTTGAAATTATCATTTTTCTCATTCCAAAGTCGCAAATGGTCCCGCGAGCAGAAAGCCATGGGCATGGGGTCCCCCGTGTTCAACTACATGGCGGCCAACACCATCAAGACGCCGCCGGTGGGCCAGCCGCCCTACCAGGTCACGCTGGAGGAGCGGATGCGGTGGGCGCAGATAGCGGAGGCCATGGCGCAGGCGCAGGCTAATCATTATGCGGTAAGTGGGTTATGTTTTTATAAGTAGGTAAGTAATTTTATTGTACAGTCATCAGCGCCAAAATGATCTAAGCGTTCAAAGTTTCAAACCTACCAAAAATATCAAAACATTTGAGGAAAATCACTCTTAGTAGTCTTAGTAGATACAATACTTTTAGGTGTAAATACTTATCGTTTGTTGTCACTTGTTCTCAAACTGAATCCGAAATAAGGTGGTCCGGCAGAGAACCAAAGTCATCGACGACATAACTCATCGGATTAGTAAGCTGAAGTGGGAATGGGATAGCGTCCGTAGCACAAGCTATGCTTAGTTTGGTTCTAAATGACAGAGTATAAATAATTTCCTAGGATATTTATTTATTTTATTAAATTACAGACGGAAGCACAGACGATGGCGACGCGACCTTCGTCCGCCATGTTTGGGGGGTACCCCACTCTGCCCCCAGTACCGATGCCCAGGTAAGTCTCTTCTTACTATTGCAAAAAATATGTATTTTGATTAATCACTTTTGCGAAGTTCTTTTATAACAATTCTGTTGTTAAAAAGCTCTTTTTAGACATTTTTTGAAGGTGTCAGAGTTTTTTAATTTGTTAAAATATATTTTGATAAATGGTATTTTTTTCTCTTTATCGTTAAAGTGTTTAAAATTATGTTGTTAAAAAGTTATTTTTAGAACTTTTTTGTAGTTGTCTGAGAGTTCTTTAATTTGTAAAAATATATTGTAGATAAATGACATTTTTTCTCTTTATCGTTAAAGGGTTTCAATTAAAAGTATGGCGGCCTCATCATAACCTGAACTTTTATAATAGACAAACAATTTAAAAAAAGTAAATAAAAATGATCATTGATGGATCGGATAACTAGGTAGAATTAAACATTATGGATCTCAGTCTGCGTTTTCAAATATTTATTGTCTTTTCCTCAGGATGGGTCTCCACCACACTGGCACGCTGAACACAGTGGCCTCCCGCGCTAACACATCTCAGCACAACCTGTACGGGTACAGCAACCACATGGCGACGGATTCCACCAGCTCGGAAGCCTCCAGCCATGTCCAAGAGAGAGCTGATCTGCTCGTGCCGAGACCTAAGTCTAGGGCGAGGAGTATGCATGTGAGTTTAAATACTAGATTAATCGAAAAACAGGATGATGGTAAGTGGCCACTGAGGCATAGGCGTTAGTAGGCGTAAGGCAAGTGCCCCACCCTGTTGCAAGTTTTAGACTGCTGTCCCACCCTGGGTTCATGGCTGCCCCACCCTGGGCCCATTGCTGCCCCAAACTGGGTCCATGACTTCCTAACTCTGGGTTCATGTCTGCCCCATCCTGGGTCCATGGCTGCCACTTTGGGTCCATGGCTGCCCTACCCTGGGTTTGTGGCTGCCCCATCCTGGTTGCTACTTCACTGTGGACTTCCGTAAGTTGGAAAACGAGCGGGGACCGTTGGGTCTTGAAAAACCTGAATTTTCCGAAGAATCTTCTGCAACCAGAAGCCGTGTTGTTCTTGGAGAGTCGTTTAATAAAATGAAATGTTTATTTTCAGAATCAAACGGGTATCTACTACGACGTGGAGTATGAGAACGCACCAGAAGCAATCTATGGCACTAAGGGTATACCTCTGTCTACTTACACAGTAAGCAGAGGACCACCGTTTTATCGATCATAGTATATCTTACAAAAGGTTTTTTAATAAACATGGATTAGTGTAAAAATATTTGATAAGGCCCTTTATTTAAATATTCTACTCTTTCAGAAGTAATTTTTTTATGTGGTTAAAAAGTCCGTCATAATTATATCTTAAGGTTCGTTCATAACATGTTGTTAAAAAGTTCTTCGTGTATCGAAAGTTCGTTTAAAATAATATGTTATTAAAAGGGTCTTCAATTTTGAAAGTTATTTGAAATGCATTAAAGTATTATTCATATTATAAACCTTCTTAATTTTTTTTTAAAAAATATTTGGTATGTAACAATCGGTTTTAAGGTTTAGAACAAGACGACCTTGCATTAATGTGCGAATGAGTGTCAAGCTATTATTGAAAATGCAAATCCATAATAAAATGAATACCGGAAATAAAAAAGGGTGTAAGTGCCAAAAACAAAATGTTGAGTTTTTCTTATTTTAAGTTATTGGCGATGGCACATAGAATACATTTCTGGGATAAAATAAGTGTCGAATTTTTTGGCACTTACACCCTTTTTTATTTCCGGTATTCAAATTATATTCGAAGCATCACAAGAATCTAATTTTATGTAAAGTTATGGCATATATCCGACTGATTTTGGCCGAAGCCAAAGGTGAGGCCCAAGGTGCTAAAATGGCCGAAATTCGACCAAAGCCAAAGGTTCGATTGAACACTGAAACTACTTGTTTTTGCTAACGTTTGAGTTCGTCCCAGTGTTAGAAAGTGTTAAATAATAATAATATACAAGATTTTGCGTTATTGTATATTACGGTCGTCTAATGTAGACACATACGAATTATTTTAAACTAATTATTTCATTTGTACATAAGACTGCTTTCAACGACTTTTTGTGATTATATAGTTTAGAAATATATATTATTTTATTATCACTTTACACGCTAGATATAAGAAGGAAAAAAAAATCGAAATAATACGTTAGGGTCATTGTAAATATTTAATTAGTAAGATATAATACATTTTTGAAGATTATTGGTTCATGTGGTTTGGAAGCAAAACTGTTTTTTTCCAATTTATATTTTAGCATCATATTTTATCGAATTTTTAAAAGAAAAAAGATTCCTTTATATTATGCAACTTATCAGAGAGTGGTGAAAATAGCCCATAAGTTATATAAAGTTTTGAAAGATAAAAAAATTTATTCTGTTGGATTTATAGCGACTCATGGCAATAAGCAGCGTCATACCATGTTTCCTACGAAACTTTTAAATAGTAACACATAAATATTAGTCATTTTAGCCGTAATATTTAGAAGATGCATTTAACTGTATATTATGCTAAGCATTTAAGTATTTTTTTATTTATATGATATTAAGGAAAACTATGATTTTATTAATAGTTTGCCTTGTGGATAAGTTTTAAGGTTGTAACTTGTAATAATTATTTTTATATATTTTGTTAGTTTTTTTAAAGATATTGTTCAGAGGTTATTTAATAAATGTGTAAAGTATAACTGTCTTTTCTTTATTTACAAATGATACTTTTTACCTACTTTTCTATAGGGCCTACATACATATTTGTCAATATCTGATTTATTAACCAACTAGCCTTCCGCCCACGGTTTCACCCACGCGTAAATTCTTTTTTTAAATATCCCCCCTTCCCCCCACATTTCCGGGATCGAAAGTACCATTTGATCACCGAGGATAGTACACTGGTTCTACCACCCATATCGTAATGTTCTTCGACATCTAGAGGGGACATGCACAGTTCAATGTTTGTATAGCTATGATCCTAATTGGAATAATTGAATCATGGCTGCATAGACATTAAACTGTCTGCCTTGTCAAGGATTACGGAGGTCAGAAAGCAGTGGCTTCTATGCAATAACCGTACATGCCAAATCTTGGACGTGTATTGTAAATGACACCACTGAACGACACCACAGCGGTATCTTGAATCATGGTGTACGCGTACCCTGTTTAATTCGGGACAAACTGCAAGGATCAAGGAAAAATAAACATCTCATTTTTAAGAAGAAGAAAAGGTCTTTTAGTATCGAGCCTCATAATAAAATGTAACGTAATTATTAAGAAATAAAATAAAAGAAAAATTATTAAAAATAAAATTTAATATCTTATCTCATTACAAAGTTAGAATGTTAGAGTATTGGCACGCTTATTGAATATCTTAAAACTATAAATGCAATATGGCATATTTTACTAATAATATAAACACTTCAGCCACATATAAATTACAATCCACCATTCAAATAAATTACAACATACTTTGTTACAATAAATAAAACAATTATAAACAAAAGTAAATTCTGCTATTATTTCTATTTGACAACTGTTAAATTGTTAAAGAACTCTTAACAATTAGAAAATTCTTTCTTTAAATTAACATTTGATGATATT
Source organism: Mecyna flavalis (assembly GCA_949319885.1). Lineage (NCBI taxonomy): Eukaryota > Metazoa > Arthropoda > Insecta > Lepidoptera > Crambidae > Mecyna > Mecyna flavalis. The sequence continues at coordinate 7,265,755 of OX439420.1, read as the reverse complement.
ACAGCCAATTTTTTATCTGAATTACAATAGAAGTTCAAAAAGATAAATTGAGAGACAAAAACACTTTTTAAAAGTTCTTTTTTAAAACATTTTATAATAGTATTTAAAAAAAATCAAATTTTATTATTTAATGAACCCCTTAAATACACATGGCCAAGAACTTATAATTCTTTCTATAATGTAGAAGGCAAACCAGCATATGGTTTACAAGACTGTAAATGACTACGCATCTACAACACTAGGGGTAATTACAAATGCCATAATTTCGATAATTCCTCTTAGTTCTTATTTGTTTTTATTGAGGTAACAGTTGTTGAGTACGTTGTAGTTGAATCTGTAGCCTGATTCTGGAATATCATCGGTCACCAAGTTGTCACTGTGGAAGTGCACGTAGAGTGGGCCTGGCGGAGAAGCTGTAAAAATAAAAATTGGTTTTAAAGAGAGTAAAGTGCGAGCCTATTATGTCTCATCGGAAGCAATCGCTCCCGTTTATGTCAAAAAAGGTCATTGTTACAATGCAAATGTATTAATCAATACGCTTTATATTACGGGCGAATAAAACGTTGCAATTTCTAAAGAACCTAAAATTTAACCCTAACGGGAAATCGAACCCAGGACGAATAAGGCTATATAAGCAATATTCAATCAAAAGTAAATATAAATTAAGTATTAATATACGTAATCAAATTATTAATAATTATTATCAATTCAGTTTCGAACTTCTGAGTCTATAAATATTTTTTTAACTGTTACTTTTATGAAACTATTTAAAAGATCCTTTACCTACATGTTATTACTACAAAGATCGAATCATGGATTCAAAATTATGTTACAAAAGTTCATTTAAAATCACGTTACAAAAGTTCGTTCAACTACTAGTATTATATCTGTGGTTCAACCTCACGTTCCAAAAGTTCATTTAATCGAACTCACATGCAATGATTTGGTTAGCGGCGGAGGATCCACAGAACTTGGAGCCTCTGAGTCCGTCAGAGGTCTCAGCCTCCGATATGAACAGATAGTCCTCAGATTGCATGGCTCCCTGGGTGACTGGGTTGATCTGGCAGTCCGTGTCGAGGTAGAGGTTGTCTTCTGTGCGGTACGCCATCTCGAAGCTGGCTGCTGTCAGTCTAGGGGAAAAGATTTAAAGTGTGTGTAGTGTGTGATAATATATTTGTATATTGTGTAGTGTATTGTATTGACATTATTATTTTTTGTGACTTAAATTATTTTTGTGATGTTAAATTTTTGAATTTTATAATTTTTAATTTGTAATATTTTTTTGAAAAAAGGCAAAACTGTTGAGTTTCTTGCGGCACTTCTTTCCTCAACAGGCCATTGACGTCGAAGTGCTGGTAGGGAAAAAAAGATTGACGTGTAAAAGTATTTTAAAAAAAATCTATTTGCAGAATAAATTTATTTCATTTCATTTCATTTACACCTCGACTTGATGGTCTAGTGGTTTATGTATCGGGCCGTGATTTCAGGGTCCTGAGGTCAATTCTCGGGTCGTTGGCAGCAGTTGCCAACAGGCAAAGGAGGATGCCAATTCTGGTCCCACCTCCAATAGCTATGTGTGTTACATCACTGAATAGGTATTTTTGAATAAAAGTTACTATGGCGCCAAGTTCCAAATATTAGTCCGTTCAGAGTTATTCTTTTTTAAAACATAGTAGTTTTACAGGATCCAAAAATAATGTTAAATGTTTTTTTTTTACAAAATTATAATCTTAAACAGATGTTATCGTTAACAAAATATGCTTTTTTATAAAATAAAACAATGTTAAAATATTTTAATAATAAACATTTATTTAACGCCGCCGTCCGTACCGCTAACCAGTTTCGTTGTCCTGTTAATACCTACCAAATGAGTGCGGGTTAGTTCCGCTATGGTACTGTGCCGGTATGGCACCCTCGCGAAATACCTACCAAAAAGTCCCGCTATGGTACCCTTCAGGTTTTGGGACTGCGCGAGTGAGACCGATAAAAAGGTTTTTGGTCTGCCCCGGGCGGCACTTTTTAGGGGGCGGCAAAATTTCCGGGAGGAGCAAAAAACATGAAAAAAAGGGGCGGCAGAATTGTAAAAAGGGCGGCAGAATCGTCTTTCCGCCCCGGGCGGCTGACACCCACGCTACGCCACTGCATAGTAGGTACTCGTATCTATACGTCGTCGCCGCAAGCTTCCTCAAACAGAATCTCCACCTGTTTTGTTAATGCAAACGGGTTGTGATTGTTTAAAGATATTATGCTTCTATGACTAAAGAACACGAACTTACTTGATACCACAGACGTCTGGGGTCCTCTTGAAGCAGGTGGCGTAGACCAGGTTCGCGATGTAGGGACCTGAACCTCTGTTGTAGTTGAACGACTCGAAGGTCCCCGCGCGGTCTGGGTAGTACTGCAGGCAGCCGGGGGGTGCTGAGGGAAAAGAGAAGAGCGTGAGACATGTAGCTACTTATCTCAGTTTTTGTGGAGGAGAATGGGTAGCACTAAGATAAGGTGCGTAAATGATTTGCCGCCCCCTAAAAGTGCCGCCCGGGGCGGACCCCCCCTATTATAAATGCGAAAGTCTGGATGTTTGGATGTTTAGATGTTTGGATGTTTGTTCCTCAATCACGCCTAAACGGCTGAACGGATTTAGATGAAATTTGGCACACGTATAGTTAATAACCCGGAATAGGACATAGGCTATAAAATTCCTACGGGAAACGTCTCATTCCCTCGGGTATATCAATATTGAAACTACTGAACCGATTTGAATAATTCTTTCACTGTTGAAAAGCTACACTATCCCCGGTAAACATAGGGTACTTTTAATGCTGAAAATGTGGGGGGACGGGGGGAAAATTAAAAAAAAAAAGGTATTACGCGCTGGTGAAACCGCGGGCGGAAGGCTAGTAATAAATAATATCAATTATAGAAGTCTCTTACCGATCAAGTATTCGTCTCTGTCAGCAGATGTCTGAAGTGGGGTAGAAGGCAACGACGATGTGATGGCTTGGAAGATTCCGTCGCGGTATTTACTGCAAGAGAAACATCACCATTTTTAACCACAGTCTAAGAGAAAACCTTGTTATTCGTGTAGTTTAAGAACCTGCTAATATCGTGAGAGAAAACGAGATCGTGGTTTTCGATTTAAAAGTCCCTTTGGTCTGGTTGGTGGTGGTAGAACATTATCGAAGCTAGGGCTAGCTACCACCCTCACAGATGAAATCTGCCACCATAATGGCTTTGGTTGTATTACGGCATTGAGCAACGCTTCCGGTTGAGCGTTTGTCCACCGCCGCCGTCACCGGGCCGTCACCGAGAACAGAGTTTATTCTGACCGATTTCAAGACGACGTGACGGCGATCGTTTGTCCACCGCGCGACCGATCTCGGCGTTTAGTTTGTTCCAGCTGTCACTCGTAGTACCGAGCTAACGTGACGGCAGTGTGTGGACAAGACAAACGAGTTTTGTATGTTTTTGCACGTGCCGGCACATCGGCCGGTCAATATCTCAGCCCCGTTCTAGTGGACACGCCACAGAGATAGATAGAAATCTATTTCTGTGGGTCACGCCGATCTACTCGACATCTGGGCGCCGGGGATGACGGCGCTCGGGTGACGGACGTGCGGTGGACAAACCTCTCTAGTAAATGCATATACCGCTACATCGGCGCCGGCATCTCGATCTCGATGACGGCCCGGTGACGGCGGCGGTGGACAAACGCTCTAAGTGTACCTTTAATAGGTCGTAGTAGTATTGACATAGCAATTGATATAGCCTTTAATAAGATTGCCTTTGATTGTTTTTAGGTTTTTAACTTTTTCTCTAACTTTGACTGTCTTTATCTTTGTCTTTGACTGCATTTCACTTTGACTGTCTTAACTTTAACTAGCCTTTATTTTGACTGACTTCTTCGGACCCCAGTGTTAACTTGGTGTGGTCGGATCCCACCAGTGGACTCACCCGAGGGTGTTGAAGCACTCCAGCTGGGTGACCTTGATCTTCCAGGTGGCCTGCGGCAGGTTGGGCTGGGTGTTGCGGTCGGCGATCTTGAAGTTTATGCGGATTGATCGACTGTTGGTAGATGCGTTCACTCGCACGTACACTAGAGAAGAATGTTTAAATTATTTTTACTAATAATATTATATTATTATTTATATGAAAGTATATGCGTTCGTCCATGGAAAGACGTCCATGGACGAACGCACATACTTTCTTAGGGAATAATAAGGGAGGGAAGTGGACAAAATAATTCACGATTTATTTTCTAGGATGAAAACTATCATTCTGTCAGTCTTCATTCTAGAAAATAGCAGACAGTTTGAAACCCTGGGAAAATTCTAGTTGTGCTAAAACGGACATTTATCACTACATAGTATAAAACAAAGTCGCTTTTCTGTCCCTATGTCCCTTTGTACGCTTAAATCTTTAAAACTACGCAACGGATTTTGATGCGGTTTTTTTCATTAGATAGACTGATTCAAGAGGAAGGTTTATATGTATAATACATGCATAATATAGTAGAGAAACACTGATAATTTTAGAGGTTTTTAATTTAAGGTCGTAAATAATCGCATTTTTTTGCGCTTACATTGCAAACGCTGGCTGAACCCTACGAGATAGATCAAAATAATGTACTACACTATTGTACACCTTTAAAAGTTTTACAAAAAAGTCCGCGATGGTATATGTCTATCTCTTAGGGATAACCCACAATAACCATTTTCCTTTACTTATTACGATAAAATAATGGCTTATTTACGAAAAAGTGATTTTAAGCAATACAGTATTAATCCTTATCCAATAAAGTACCATAAATAAATTGTGCATGTAATATAGATCAATATGGCCCTTTACATCAAGTAATTTAAATGAATAGTTTCGAAGATATTACAGATTTAAAATGCAGGGACATAGCGGTTGCGGCGGTTACCGGCCGGGGAGCGGATGGATGAACTTTTGTTATTCTTTCACGTAAAAATTACTGAATTGATTTTAACGAAACTTTACAATAATAAAGCCTATACATAAGGATAACACATAGGCTACAATTTACAAGATATTCCCGCGGGATAACGTCCTATAGTTCACGCGGGCGAAGCCGCGGGCGGAAGGCTAGTAACCTATAAAGTAAAAAGTCATGGGCGTACCCAGCTTCTGGCCTAGGGGGGGGGCAAGGCCCCTTGACACCCGACCGGGACGAGCCGGTGCCGGGGGGGGGGGGGGGGGGGGGCCATCGTCCGCGGGATGCAGAACAGAATCAATGTTATTGCAATTTTTTATGATGATTTTTTCTAAACATTACAACTTGTCGCTTTTATTAGTCATTTATTTCTTCCAAGCGTCGATTTGGTTTTCGGGATTCGATTATGTTGACAAAATATTAATGTTGTTTTTAGAAAGTTATCGAAGTGCTTGAAAAGGTCGTAGGCGGTTGACGAGAGGTCTGAAGAGTAGGTATGGTGGGTGAGGTAAAACTTCTACGCTCAATTCGGTTCATTTTCGGATTTCGGCGTTGTCGTGGAGCAGGGCAGGCAGCGTTTGGAAAACTACGTCGAGTCTTCTCATCGCCGATTCCATATTGACTAAAGACGAACATCTTCAATCAGTGCTTCCTACCCGTCATGACATACGGAGCCGAAAAGTGGACTTTTACGGCACGGCTGGTCCAGAAGTTTAAAGTCGCTCAGCGGGCTATGGAAAGAGCTATGCTCGGCGTTTCTCTGTGGAATCGTATCTGAAATGAAGTGATCTGGCAGTGAACCAAAGTCACCGATATTGGACGACGGATTAGCTAGCTGAAGTGGCAGTGGGCTGGCCATAAATCAGCCGTAGAACTGATAACCGCTGGGGTAACCGGGTTCTAGAGTGGAGACCGCGTCTCGGTAAACGTAGTGTAGGACGCCCTCAGACCAGGTGGAGCTATGATCTGCGCAAGATGGCTGTCAGGAGCTGGATGGGAGTGGCCGACGGTTTATATGGCGAGCTGCTTGGCAGCAAATTGTCCCAATTTGAAGTTAAAATAAAAAATCGTACGAAATTGTTATTTAGACACGCTGAATTAAGCCCTCAAAGGTTACACTATCAGATAGAGTGCAAAATTATTTGTAAGAAAAGATGTCAAAACGCGAAATACGCTGAATGTTTTATCCAGGTATAAATGATTAAAAAACAGTAACAAAATAATTTTATTTGAATCGCTTGAAAATCAAAGTTAGTTTTCGAGGATCTTCTACAAAACGGTTTATAAGGTCGTCCGTGAAAGAATCGCCCATTATACTGTTTTTAAACAGTTCAGGTCAGTATTATATTGTACACTGAGCATACAAAATTTAAAAGATGGAGCATAAGGCCCCGATTATACTTTGATTAGTAGTTTAGGCGAGTTCGTACATGTTTTGCGAGAGTTCCAGGGGGGGGCAGCTGCCCCCCCCTGCCCCCCCCTCGGTACGCCCATGTAAAAAGTTATTCAAAACGAGATTTGATTGGAATTTTAGTAGCGCCACTGCGGCGAGTAGCGGAACTAATAATATTCGAGTACCGATTGTCCGCTGCGACTTTTTAGGCATTTTTATTCAGAGAAGGGCAGACGTTTAAATATAACGTCAACAGAAATCCTAGATCTTAAAAACGTTCAAAAGGTTTAAAAAAACTTACAGTGTTGTCCATTGTTGTCACCACACAGAGGAGGCAGGAAGTCGGAGTTGGCCTGCAGGTTGGTCACCTGGAAGATATCGTTGCGGCAGGTGTAGCCTGGGCGCTGGGTTACGTTCTCTACCGGTTCCACCTGAAAGTACCAGAAAATTGGTTGCATGGTAATTTTGAAAAAGCGCCATCTGTTGACGTTTTGAAGAAGTTGCTGGTACAGAAATAACGTGGTAGTTTGGATAGTTAGTAATAGATGGCGTTAAAAAATTCTTCTTTTTGTTGTTACAATATTTTATCTAGTTTATATTTTCTATGTTTTCGTATGATATTATTCCTATATTTATTCAATTTATACTTGGTTTTCCGTTCATATTTTAAACAACTTGATATAAAAAAAACTAATAAATAATGTTATAGCGTCATCTGTTGGCGTGTAGAGTAACTAAGTTATAAATTAAAAAAATACCTAAGATAATTTTACCCATTGACAACAGATGACTCAAAATAAAACAAAATATATTATGTATTATTGCTCACTTTTAAGCTTAGTGCTAAGTTGTTGTTAAATAATGTGTCAGCAGCTGTTGTAAAACAGAACACTCAGTTTAAAATCGTTATAAAATGCACTTTTTGTCAAATCTACTGCCAAGTAGCACAAGTTTATAAAATAATTAATTTGTCTTATTCGTTTATGTATCATTTGTTTTGTATATCCTGAGTCCTGAGTGTCCTGACTCTGACCCTATTATTAATATTTCTAATAAATAATTTTTAAACGCATAAAAACACGTAAACAAACTATCCATTTAACGCCATCTATCGTCGAGTAGCGTACTTACAGTGGTCGGTGGCGCCAAGTTGAAAGTCTCGAAGTCGATCCTCATCTGACAGACATTGTTGTTGTTGATTTCTACGTTGTACGAGCACTCCAGACCGGAGTCCTCCCTGTTAAGGGGAGGGTTGATGAACACCGCCACTTTAGTGTTAGTTCTTACATCACATGAGTTTACTGAAAAAAATAAAAACTTATTTTGTAAGTCTAGCGCATAACGCCTACAAATAATTTAGTTCTATGACGCAAAAAAACATTGCTATTTTATTTTAGTAGGCATTTGTTAAATATGGTCTATGTATTTTAATCCTAACAAATTGGCTGTTTACCTGGTTCACTAAAATTATTATAATAGAAAAGCGTCAGGTAAGAATCAGATTTTTGCGTCATAAAAATATGGATGGCACCTCTGTTCCGTGGATGGTTGAAAATGGTTGAAAATTTTAGTAGCGCCACTGCGGCGAGATGCGAAACTAATGTAGTGTAGACTTAGCCCTAACCTGTGTATCTTAACTATGTTTCCTATATATTGCATTGATCTGTTAAAATACAAACAGTATTCAACAAGCCTTCCTTTGTTTTACTCATCTCTCCGACGTCCCACCGTACATGGCGACCCTGCCAGGATATTATTTCGAAACAAATTATTTGATTTGAATTATTTTACGATGATTTTCCATGCTGGCCTCACCAGTTCCCTTAAGAATCGTAGAAAGAGGTACGATCTTCTCTGTCTTCACAAGATACTACACTCACGCATAGATGCTCCGGATCTTCTTTCTTCAATAAGCATCAACACCCATTACCGATCGCGATGCCCCAACACGTTTGCAATGCAGGTGTATAAAAATAACACATCTTATTACAGTCCTCTGGTTAGAATGTGTCGTTCGTACAATGAATTGGTTCGAGGTGGCAAAGACATTGATATTTTCGATGACGGTTTCCGTAGATTTAATAAAAACCGGCCAAGTGCGAGTCGGACTCGCCCATGAAGGGTTCCGTAGCAGCAAGTATCATCATTAAAAGTTCTTAGTACATAGTCTTTGTAAGTTTGATCGATGTTTTAATAATAGCGTAATTTTAAAAAAATTACGATTTATGACGTATAAAAAAAAACTAATCACTTGATCTCGTTCAAACCAATTTTCAATGTAAGTTTGCATGGTAATGTATATCATATATTATTTTTAGTTTTATCATTCTCTTATTTTAGAAGTTAAAGGGGGGGTGACCAAAATTTTACCACTTTGGAAGTGTCTCTCGCGCAAACTATTAAGTTTAGAAAAAAATGATATAAAAAAAACTTATTATCATTTTTAAAGACCTATCCATAGATACCCCACACGTAAGGGTTTGATAAAAAAAATATTTTTGAGTTTCGGTTCGTTTACGATTTATGACGTATTAAAAAAAACTAATTACTTGATCTCGTTCAAACCAATTTTCAATGAAAGTTTGCATGGTAATGTATATCATATATTTTTTTTAGTTTTATCATTCTCTTATTTTAGAAGTTACAGGGGGGGGGACCAACATTTTACCACTTTGGAAGTGTCTCTCGCGCAAACTATTCAGTTTAGAAAAAAATGATATTAGAAAACTTATTATCATTTTCAAAGACCTATCCATAGATACCCCACACGTAAGGGTTTGATAAAAAAAATATTTTTGAGTTTCGGTTCGTTTACGATTTATGACGTATTAAAAAAAACTAATTACTTGATCTCGTTCAAACCAATTTTCAATGAAAGTTTGCATGGTAATGTATATCATATATTTTTTTTAGTTTTATCATTCTCTTATTTTAGAAGTTACAGGGGGGGGGGGCCAACATTTTACCACTTTGGAAGTGTCTCTCGCGCAAACTATTCAGTTTAGAAAAAAATGATATTAGAAAACTTATTATCATTTTCAAAGACCTATCCATAGATACCCCACACGTAAGGGTTTGATAAAAAAAATATTTTTGAGTTTCGGTTCTATGTATGGGGAGCCCCCAAAATTTATTATTTTTTTTCTAATTTTGTATGAAAATCTTAATGCGGTTCACAGAATACATCTACGTACTAAGTTTCAACAGTATAGTTATCATAGTTTCGGTAAAAAGTGGCTGTGACATACGGACGGACAGACAGACAGACAGACAGACAGACAGACAGACAGACAGACATGACGAATCTATAAGGGTTCCGTTTTTAGCCATTTGGCTACGGAACCCTAAAAAGGCAATATCTGACATCCTAATGGCTGAAAAGCCTTAAAATCCCCTACTTATTGTATTTTATTATTCGTTTTTATTTTTTACCGTACTTTTGTTAAATAACTAATTGTGTGTTAACCATCAGTTTAATAACGTTCATGCTGTGTTCACTGTTTTGGATTACTATCTAGCCTAGTTTATATCAAACAACATTGTACTCTTTCATGATTGTAATCTGTTTGTGAACCTTCACTACATAGTATAAAACAAAGTCGCTTTTTCTGTCCCTATGTCCCTTTGTACGCTTAAATCTTTGAAACTACTCAACGGATTTTGATGCGGTTTTTTTTATTAGATAGACTGACTCAAGGGGAAGGTTTATATGTATAATACATGCATAATATAGTAGAGAAACACTGATAATTTTAGAGGTTTTTAATTGAAGGTCGTAAATAATCACATTTTTTTGCGCTTACATTGCAAACGCTGGCTGAACCCTACGAGATAGATCAAAATAATGTACTACACTATTGTACACCTTAAAAAGTTTTACAAAAAAGTCCGCGATGGTATATGTCTATCTCTTAGGGATAACCCACAATAACCATTTTCCTTTACTTATTACGATAAAATAATGGCTTATTTACGAAAAAGTGATTTTAAGCAATAGAGTATTAATCCTTATCCAATAAAGTACCATAAATAAATTGTGCATGTAATATAGATCATAATTGCCCTTTACATCATGTAATTTCAATGAATAGTTTCGAAGATATTACAGATTTAAAATGCAGGGACATAGAGGTTGCGGCGGTACCGGCCGGGGAGCGAATGGATGAACTTTGTTATTCTTTCACGTAAAAACTACTGAATTGATTTTAATGAAACTTTACAATAATATATCTTATACATCAGAATAACACATAGGCTACAATTTACAAGATATTCCCGCGGGATAACGTCCTATAGTTCACGCGGGCGAAGCCGCGGGTGGAAGGCTAGTTAATAAATAAATAAATAATAAGTAACCAACAGTTTAAAGTGTCTTCCGAAACACGGAGAAAAACATATGTAAAATTTATGGTCACCCATTCTGATCGCTTAAAAAGTTGCTTAACTTTTATTGAGTACTCACGTGAACAGCAAGTGGCGAAGACCCCGCAGAATCCCACAGCCTTTCCCCCCTGGGTGTTGCACTGGTTTCTGGACAGACATACCCCCCCTGTGTTCCTGTCTGAACCTAGACAGGGCTCTCCATTGCCCACTGTGAAGATACTTCCTGGGGCTTGTCGGGCCGCTGCGAAGGATAAAGAAAAGTTAAAAAAAAATTAAAGTACAGGCCTATTAAAATGTCAAAGTAAAAAAGAGTGAAGCACTGCATTCAACAATAACGAAATTATTATTGGTCTGTGTTCTGTCAAATGAAATCGACCGTATACATAGGTATACTTGGAATAGGCCGTTCGAAACCAACACGACATCAACACAACATTAAAAGATTTAAAAGTTGTGTTGATGTCGTGTTGTCCTTCCCTTTTTTACTATCACGACTCTAACACAACACGACTGTCACATTTTGAAGGCGGGCGCGCACTCGCAAGGAATGTTGTGTTGGTGTCGTGTTGCCTGCAGTGAAATAGTCCCTATAATAGAGTCTGCAAGGCGGCTATGTTGTCACGGTGTTGTCACAACAAAAAAGTTGATCCGATCTAATATTAATAGCCTAATTGTTGGTTCAAAGTTTTGTTGGTGTTGTGTTCAAGGGCGTCGCCAAGGGGGGCAGATGCCCCCCCTAGAGATCAAATGTAGCTAGCCGCAAAGCGGTAACGCTTCATGCCCTCGGCGTTCATATTTTTTCTCCTAAATAATATTGCCCCATTGCCCCCCCCCCCTTAATCATAAGCTGGCGACGCCCTTTTTTTTATACTATGTCAGTTGGCAGACAGGCACGCTGCCCACCTGATGGTAAGCGGCCACTGCGGCCTATTCCATTGAGGGACGCCTCATCTGGAAACGTCCCTCAATGTGCTGCCAGACTGTAGACTCATCTGATCTTCGAGCCTCTGATTTCAAGTGATTGGTTGCGTTGTCCTCGTGTGTGAGAAAACGGCGCATACGGCGGTTGGAATTGTCACAACATTATGTTGTGTTGATGTTGTGTTGGTTTCGCGTAGTGAGTAAAAGGCCCTAATCTTAATGCTGTCTTAACGTTAAAATGCCGTCTACATTATTCGAAGCAGTCTCAAAATAAAAATAACAACTTTTAAGTACAATGAACACAATGACAACGGGACTCCAGCCTTGGCAGGTGAATGTAAAAGGTGCCAACACTTACTTCTGTGTAAATCTGTGGTCGCTCCGAAGTGCGCCGCCGCTACCACCATGAAAAGTCGACTAATGACGTTTAACTCCATCTTGTTTTATCTATAACAAAACAAAATAATTATATTCATTAAAAATAATAAGCCAATCTTTACGACGAAGTGTGCAGTGAGTGCGCAAGCACAGGTGCACTCCCTATTCCCTCACTCTCATAACACGGTGGGACAGCAGTATGACACGACCGGAGAGAGGTGAGGCGTAGGATAGGATCAAACGGTGTGGTTTCGAATTCCACCCAGGACAAATGGTATTTGTCCAGTGCCTGGATGTTTATTTGTATTTAAGTGTAGGTTTGTGGTTTGTGGTGGTGAGAATGCTGGGCATACCTTGGACGGCACATCGTACCAATGTGTCGGTTTTACAGCAGGTTAACGTCAAAACCAGACTCTCTACCATCTGCCTACGTAGAATTTAATCCTCGAGTACTTCGGACACATTGCACGAAAGGATCCTGACAACCTGGAGAAATTAATTATCACCGGGAAAATTGAGGGTAAAAGGACCCAATGCGATGGAGTGACCAAATTCACGATGCTCTCCGCTCTGCTACGGACAGAGGCAGATGGCGACAAATTTCGCAACAAAGTGCTCCGTCAGCAGGGTGATCACGACCCTCAGCATTGAGGAGACCGACGCGAGGAGGAGACCAGGTATATGTGGTACCCCTGTTGTTTTCGGTACCCATAACACAAGTGCTCAAGCAACTTACTTTGTGGTCAGGTCATGTATGTTATGTTGTCTAATATTTATTTATACTTAAGCCATTCAAGTTGCGTTATTTAGGCCTTCTGCCAGCGGTTTCACCCTAGCGTTATTTCTTTGTGAAAATCCCCCCCTTTTCCTCCTTTTCGGGATCAAAAGTACCCTATGTAACCCGGGGATAGTGCAGCTTTCCAACAGTGAAAGAATTATTCACATCGGTTCAGTAGTTTCGGAGTCTATTCAATACAAACAAACAATCAAATCTTTCCTCTTTATAATATTAGTATAGACAAAATCTTTGGAGAACCCAGTATATTTTTTAAGTAAAAAAGTTCTGTTATGCATCCAAATATGCCACTTGTTTGTCAAAACATACCACACTTAATATCCATGTTATTTTTAACATATCGCTTAACGGCACTGCTTGGCGAGTAAAAACTAACAGTTACCCGATAATAGCGATCGAGAACGGGTTCTGTGCTCGGCGGGTACCGTTAAGGTCTGTTATTTGATTAGTAACTGTTTTTCGATGACAGCGTTTGACTAATGTGTTAATGGTAGCTTTTAATTAAGGTTTGAACTCGTATAGTCTTTCTGGGAGCTTATATTTCTTCAGTGTTGCCATTTGTGACAGAAAATAAAATCTATATACGAGCCAGCGGGTCGCCTGATGGTAAGCAATCACCGCCGCCCATGGACATCTGCAACACCAGAGGGATCGCTGATGCGTTGCCGGCCTTTTATAGGAGGGTGTGGGCCTCCGGCGCTCTCACAAACCAGACGAAACACAATAGTAGTCACTATTATTTCACGCTGGTGTTATGTGAGAGGGTGGTACTTCCCCGGACGAGCCGGCCCATTCGTACTGTAAAACAGCATGGCTCTACCACTACTAAAACAGTTCTTATTTATTACTAGCCTTCCCGCCCGCGGTTTCACCCGCGCGTAATTTCTTTTTTTCAAATTTCCAGGATCAAAAGTACCCTATGTTCACCGGGGATAGTGTAGATTTCCAACAGTGAAAGAATTATTCAAATCAGTTCAGTAGTTTCAAAATTGATATTCCCGCGGGAATGAGACGTTTCCCGTAGGAATTTTATAGCCTATGTCCTATTCCGGGTTATAAACTATACGTGTGCCAAATTTCATCTGAATCCGTTCAGCCGTTTAGACGTGATTGAGAAACAAACATTCAAACATCCAAACATCTAAACATCCAAACATCCAGACTTTCGCATTTATAATTAGTAGGAAGGATGTATGTATTTTATGTAAACTACCACTTGACTATTTCAGTTTTTGACGATTTGTAAGTGCTTCTGTGAATGCCTATATGAATAGAAGGTGGTAGGTTCCTGTACTGGGCCGTCTAGGTGGGTACCACAGTGCCAGATATTTTCCCGTGAAATAGAAGTGTGTCAAGCACATCTGTGTTTCGGGGAAAGGGCATCGTCATTGTGATTATGACTTGATTCCAATGATGGGGGCCTTTGCCCTGCACTTCTATATGTCGAAATATTATTCTTAGTCGAATATAGTAAATTTCCTATGTGGAACCGGTCGCGGGCATTGAACTCCAACCGGGCTGATAACTGTTGTTCAAACTATTACTCAATGAGCGCAATAAATGCATTCTGAACTGGTTATAGAAGTGCATGCTGATTGACGATATTCATCGATATCTAAACAGACGGACACTCGAATCAAAATCCAAATACATGTAGTTATAATCTTGTAGGGTTCAGAGTTGCACTTATGAATCGTCAATCAATGTCACAGTGACTTTTTCTGAAAGAGGAAAGATTTTTTGTTTGTTTGTATTGAATAGGCTCTGAAACTACTAAACCGATTTGAAAAATTCTTTCACTGTTGGAAATCTACACTATCCCCGGTGAACATAGGGTACTTTTGATCCTGGAAATTTGGAGGGAAGGGGTGATATTTGAAAAAAGAGATTACGCGCGGGTGAAACCGCGGGCGGAAGGCTAGTTTCGATATAATTATAAGATATACTAATAAATATCAATTGTACATAAAATGCGACTCCAGCGCCGCACCGGTTCGGAATGCTGCTTCTAACCGAGAAGGCACCGGCAAGAAACTCGGCAGTTGCTCTTTTGCATCGCCATGATTGTTTACAATTAGGTATAATTAGTTTTTGCTTGATTACATACAACGATGAGTCAAAAAATAATGGGGTTGTATTCAACTGCACATCAAAAAATACTGATTGTGCATCAAAAATATACTGAATTGCTAACCTAACCTAACCTATGGTGTGCTATCAGTTATTTTGATGTACATTTCAATATTTTTTCGATGTACACTTAAAAATATCCCAAAATAATGTAATTCATGTAAGGCTTTAATTATCAAGAATAAAGAGTGACTCTACCTCCGGCTTCGGAATATTGTTATCTATAGAACATTCAAATTAAGCATTTCTAGTTATTTCTAGTTAGGTTCTAAACAAAAGGCTATTTCAAGCTTTTAAATGAGCTTTCAAGCTGCAAACTGGTGTATTTATGAGCTTTAAAGCTTAAAGAAACTTCAAGAAATGTATATTCTATGGAAATATATTACCTTAGAGAGTTTATGGATAGTTTTGACATGCAAGATAAATCTAAACAGATAAATATTAATATTCCCGGACACTATTCACACAGTGTCTTCTATTTCCAACCTAGACATAACATTTGGCCCGACCATTATAATAAAAAACCTCGCCATATTGCGGAAAAATATTGGAACTAATTTCTTCAAGCAACAATCAAAAAAAAAAGCAATAAAATTTCACTCATTATTGCTCTGTCAAAGTGTGATGTCATTTGTCAACCGTGTCTTGTTACTATTGGATAATGTGAGTTACCTATTTGTGAGTGTAACCATAGCAACCAAGTGTTGCTATAACCATAGCTAATGTGGCGCCTCCAGAGCAGGTTTTCTGTTTTTTGGTCAGGCTAAAGGGTGCCAGAAATGCATGAAAATGACTATTATGGGTTTTTCGTAAGCTTTACTTATTATACAAAGATGACAGAAACACCCAGAGCGAGACAAACAAACACGTTTAATTGTACATACACACAAATGTTTCTATCAGGGACCGAACCCGCGACCTCTGGTGTACTAGCCATTAACCATTACCAAATCGGTCATTAAACCACTATTTGTTATTTATAGAATTAACGGTACATTTATAATTTTATTACCAGTTAAAATTAATAATAGGCGGGTAGATACCTGAAGATATTTATGGCATTACATACCTATTCACGACTTACGCATATAATTTTGAACTGTTATGGCCATAAACTATAGAACTGCCTCCGTGGTACAGTGGTTAGAGCGTTGGACTTTAAAACCCGGAGGTCGTGGGTTCGAATCCCGCGGGGAGCATCACTGTGTGATTGTTTCCAGTTTGAGTAGCACATTGCAGGCTTGAATCACCTGAATGACTGAAAAGAATGATGATTCCGTGCTTCGGAAGGCACTTTTAGCCGTTGGTCCCGACTATGTTCCAAGTAGTTCTGTTTTCCCTTGTAGGGTTACGGAGGACAGATGGCAATCGCTCCATTGTAATAACCAGGCTTGTCAAATCTAGGATCATAGTTGAAGCGGACCCTGAGCTACATACTGGATGCAATCGGGAATACGCTGGACTGATGATAGCTATTTTTTTTAGTGCAATGTTACAAGACGAGCAGATCGTACACCTGATGGTAAGCGCCACGACGTCTGCCTTTAGACAGTTCAGTGCCAAACAGTAACTAAGCAGTTACTGTATGACACCGCCCTGCGCCCGCTACACCGAGACGACAGTTATTAGGTCTCATATACCCAGTAATTTCACTAGCTTCAGTGCCCTTTCCCCGAAACACAGAAGTGCTTGACACACTTCTATTTCACGGAAAAAATATCTGGCACTGCGGTGGTACCCACCTAGACGACTCAGTACAGGAACCTACCACCTGGTAAAAAACTGTAGAAAATAATGAGAGATCTAGCACAGGCTATAACCTCAACTATTTCAACTATAGTGACTCTCTTCGAGCATTTTATCCTGATCTTTTCAGGGTAGGCTCGCACCATGATCCAGGGTTTGGTAAGTCCAGTTATTACATTGCAGCGACTGCCATCTGACCTCCGTAACCCTTGACAGGGGAACCAGACCAATTGGATCATGGCTATGCAGCTGACTGTGCAGTTTCCACACGATGTTTTCCGTCACCGCCAAGCACATAGAAATATAGATGAGCGGCGAGATTCGAACCATCGACCTCACTTTTAAATTATTGTGTCATTGCACTTTGTCCGACAATTATAATTTTTCTTTTATTTTTATTTGTATATTATTCAGACGATAACTGTATGGCATGGATAAATTATATCAATGTTGTATAAATTTTTGGCGATTAATAAAAAGTTTCGGTTCTTCTCGACAGATAACGACATACCGAATCCGGCGGTAGAATCAATCTGTGTAATTGACGATTCATAAATACTTTATACAAAACATGATGAAAACAAGTTTACTCAATATTGCCTGTAAACTTGAAGTTTACAAGTTTTCACCAATGAGTTCCATTAAAATAAAAATGCCTTTAGGTATTTTATTCTCTGTGATAGGTACATACTTATTTGTGAGAACACAATTTGTAATAGTCACCTTTTCTGGACCAATAGCGCATTTTTATATAAGAAACTGAATTCTTGAATTTAAAGTATTTAAAAAAGTCAAATAATAAACGTACCGGGCCGAGATCTCGGGGTCCTGGGTTCAATTCCCGGGTCGAGATAACTTTGTGTCGGTTTTTTCGGACACAGCTCGGGTTTGTGATCACCAATCTGCATTTGGTAAGCGTGGTGCCAGTATGGGTACTGGCATTGTAACGATAACTTTATTTCAAGGAGGCCTTTTCACTGCAGTGGGACATTAATAGGCTTTACTTTTACTGTACTTTAATAAATAAACTGTAACTTTTTGATTACCTGAATGTTTAGAAATGGATGTTTTGTTTATAAAAAATATTACGATTGATGAATGAAAGCTTTTAACCTTTTCATCCAAAATCTACAAGTCCGATTTTTGTTAAAAGTAAGTATATTTTAAATAAAACGAATAGTTAAATAGAAAATAATTAGACCTTTGATATGGGTATATCTAATGGATGGTTATCTAGGATCCAATAAAATCTAAGTAACTAAGTATAGAACGTATATAAATAACATATAAAAAGCTATAGTACTCACATGCGCGGGCGCCGGTGACTTGACCACTACTGGGCGAGTGACGTAACTCACGGTGTTATATACCGGCACAACCTGTGGTAGCTTAACGGACACCATCGTACTGGAGATAGCTGGGATAATGTCCCAAAAATGTGCTCTTTCTGGGCATTTCCTAAATGAGAACTCTCTCTCTGTCATCGGAGGTAATTTTTTTTATTGCAATGTGCAACAAGACGGGCAGATCGTACACCTGATGGTAAGCGCCACGTCTGCCCTTAGACAGTTCAGTACCAAACAGTAACTATGCAGTTACTGTCTGGCACCGCCCTGCACCTGCTACACCGAGACGACAGTAAGTAAGTAATTTCACAAGCTTCAGTGCCCTTTTTCCGAAACACAGAAGTGCTTGACACACCTTCTATTTCATGGGAAAATATCTGGCACTGCGGTGGTACCCACCTAGACGGCCCAGTACAGGAACTTACCACCTGGTAATGTGCTCTTTCCGGGCATTTCCCAAAGAGAACTCTCACTCTGTCATCAGAAGTATTTCTGAACCGACATCGGTACTGGTCTGCCTGGCCTCATAACTCATAAATCCTTCAGGCTTATAGTTTTTTAATTTTGTTCTTAATTTTGCTCGAAACTGCATGACTTTGAAAAAGCACAGATAATACTAGTGCAGTATACAAATGGGGATGTATTTCAAAGGAATATTGTAACCGTATTGGCAATTCAACGAGCCATTTTGTGTTTTGGTCGTGAAGTCGGCTAGTACACCAGAGGTCGCGGGTTCGATCCCCGCACGGTATAAAAATTTGTGTGCATGAACATGTCTGTTTGTATCGGTCTGCGTTTTTCTTCTATGTATAAGTATGTATTTACAAAAAAGAATGTTTATCCGTTGTCTGGCACCCATAGCATATGCTAATGCTTAGTTTGGTATATATTCTGTGGTTTTGGGCCAGATGGGGCTGTGTGAATAGTGTCCAAAGATATTTATTTTTTAATTGAAAAGAGTAATAGAGTTGCTTGCCAGTTTTTCTCTACAGATTATTCCGAACTCGGTGGTAGAGACACTCTTGAATTCGGCTTCGGCTCATTCGAATGACCCATTATGTTCTACATAATAATGTATAAGATTATATTAAAAATAAAATTCATATAATTTCGAGTTTCGAGTAAACTTGATATAAAATCAATTGACGATTTATAAGTGTATCGCTGAAACCTTCATGAATGTTGATTTTGAAGATAATTTTGATTGTGAAAATGGGCGCGCATGTCTGTAACAAAATAAATGTTGTGTAAATGTTTCGCCCACACCTACATCAAGGAATATCAAATCGAAGTAGTAACTACATATACTAATTTCACAGACAGTGTGGTCACCCAACAAGCAAAACAAGCAGAACTGATGCTCAAGTAATGTCCAAGTACACAGAGGTACACAATTGTACTAATGCATTTATTCCTCACTCTACTACTTTTTGTCAGCCATCTTTGATTCAACGTATTTTAGTTCTTGCTAGGGTCGAACTAATGGGAACTATTTATAGTTCTTCCGGCAATATATGTGGTGGTCAATACACTTAAAATCCAAGTGCTGTGGCATCCCTGGCTTGCGTACCTGATGATGTCTTCCAGGCAAGAGTTTTCTGCTACGGCGGCCAATCTTTTACGATGAGTCAACTACGCAGAATATACTATAGTGCACAAGTGAGTGCGCAAGCACAGGTGCACTCCCAATACCCTCACTGTCATAACACGGTGGGACAGCAGTCTGACACGACCGAAGAGAGATCAGGCGCAGGACCAACGGCTTAACGTGCCTTCCGAAGCACGGAATCATCATTCTTTTTAGACATTCAGGTGATTCAAGCCTGCAATGTCCTAAGCAAACTGGAAACCGCGGGATTCGAACCCACACGACCTCCGGGTCTTTAGAGCCCAACGCTCTAACCACTGTACCACGGAGGCAGTTAACGCCACATCATAAGACAAGCAATAAAAAAGTATTTTGATTGTATCTTTAAACATTGATTCGAGGAAAATATGTTGAAAAAATAACTTTGTCGAAAGAAAGGTCAAAAACATGTTAATTAACACATTCGCTTAGCACAAAACTGTGAAGCCCTTAGCGGTAAATGTAGTCAATGTTAATGTATGCACTTTGTCACTGCACCTGTGGGGGAAATGTAGAGAAGATAGTCACACATAGGGCCCAAACTCACTGAAATATTTTTAAAAGTATGTAAATATTAACAATGACTTTTTAAAAATGTTCTATTTATATAAGTATGTTTAGTATTTTGAGGTATTCCTCGAAGCGCAACCATATTTTGTTGAATGTGTTCTCTATTTGACTATTAATTTTCAATGTTACTTAATAATATAGATTATAGATAAATCATTTATGAAAAATCTTTAAACAGTAGGCATATTATATAAATATGTTGTCTGAAAACTCTGAAATAATGTCCTTTTGACCGAGTTTTAGTCTCTATATTCAATCAACTATGCATGATTGATAGTGCCTCATTGACTGCGTAAGCACGCAATCGCTATTCTTTTACTGCCATAACACTGTCTAACATAACCGAAAAAAGATTAGGCGCAAAAAAATATGCCTTCGTATAGAATGGGAGTGTTTTACACCACGAGTCTTTTTCCAGACTCTTAATGTGACTGAGTATTAATGACGGGAAAATTCTGACTAACCAGGGATTAGAAACAAAGACCTCAGCGAAAACTACTTTGAAATGCGACCAACTAGCTAACTTGCGATCAAAAGCTCGAAGATCGGAGGAGCTTAAATTGTGGCAGCACATTGAGCGACGCTTCCTGGTGAAGTGTCCCTCAATGGAATAGGCCGCAGTGGCCGCTTACCATCAGATGGAATGCGTGCCTGTCTGCCAACAGCCAAAAACAAAAATCTCTTAGTGTGTGTGAAACCTTAAGCTGTAATGTGTACAAAAAGTGGTAAGTTAATAATAGTTTAGTGAAATGATACAATGTCGTGTAAACATTTTTACAAGACAAAATTTTGAACCAGCCATAATCGCCAAGGGTCGTGGATTCGAATCTCACTCAAGAACTCACTCCTGTGATTCATTGAATGTTGGGTCATATTTTATTAATTAGTAACAATATTTTGTGTGACTGATGGATGTAGAAACGTAGTGGCCAAATGATACCCGAAGCGCGAAGGTTCCGGGTTTGATTTTCCGCTTTGGTAAGTTAAAAAGATGACTGTATGTGTATGTTAAAAAAGATGAATGTATACCTGAGAGCCATATGTACGAGTATTTTACTAAAAGTCTTATGACAAAGACCGTGAGAGAGGTAGAAAACTTTGCATCGGAAAAAAAAATACTTTTAATTCGAGGTGCTAAGTGTGAGGGTATGTAGAATACGCGTATCTGTAGAATTTTTATTTCGATAAAAGACCAAGCTTCTCTGCATATGTCGTAACTCCTCAAATACGGAGTGCGTTGCCCTGTTCTACGGATGCCAAACCAAGTGTTTGCTTTACTCCGACTCGAGTGGAGTGTTGGTCAACATTGTTGAACATCAAAATAGGTACCGTAGTAATAGCATTTTGAATAGTTCTTTTCCTAGAATTTGAAATAATACTTATCGTTATTACTTTTTTTTAAACTACATCACAGACAGACACGCAGCCCACCTGATGGTAATAACCCATTGAGGGACATTTCAGGAAGCGTCGCTCAACGTACTGCCAAACTGTAGACTCATCTGATCTTAGAGTCTCTGATTTCAAATGTACTGGCTCCCACATTAATATTGCCGGAACACAGCCAGAGCTGTTATGGCGGCAGATTTCACCTGTGATGGTAGCCAGACGGATGAAGCTGTGGTAGCGATAGATTTGGAGATCCTAGGGGGAGGCCGTTCATCAGTGATCCTCTTTCGGGTTAAATGATGATGATTATTATTATTAACTGTGAACGGTGGTAGCCGAGATTTCAAGCGTCATTTCACTTAAATGTACTTGCCTCTTGCATTCCTTTCCTTTTTTAGACAGAAAAAGAGATACGACTATATTAACAGCCAAAGTACAACTAGGATACTAGTTTTTATATAATTTTAACATTATCATGTCAATAACTTATAATAACATTATAAAGTTCTTTGACCGGTAAAATATTGGTATTTGAGTGGCTTGACAGCGTAGTGACCCTGTCATGTGTGCTAGGGATTATGGGTTCGACTCCCATCTAAAACCAACATTAATTTGATGAACATTTTGTATTTATCCTGTGTCTGGATGTTTCTTGTATGAAAATAAAATAAATAATAAATAAATATCTCTAGATATTATTCACACAGCGCCATCTAGCCCCAAACTAAGCATTAGCTTGTGTTATGGGTGCCAGACAACGGATAAACGTTACTTAACTTGTATATATTTTTTTCTGTAAATACATTCATTTATACATAGAAACACCCAGACCGATACAAACAGACATGTTCATGCACACAAATGTTTGTACGTACACCCGCGACCTCTGGTGTAATAGCCGACTTCTCGACCATTACACCAAATGGCTCGTCATTAATACCTTAATTTGTCGTACTTCTGGGGTCAAAAAACTTTGAATATTTGCATAAAAAGGACAACATGTGAAGTGATTTACACACCTACCGGACGCCGCTATTAGAATGACAAATAGATAAATAGTTTGCATAACTACTTTTTTATACTATCAACAATTTGAGGATCAATTTATTCTTGAATCCTGTCTTTTGGTACACCAACCACCTACCAATCATTTTGGTTGCATATCTAAAAAATAATAAAGGGATTAAGGGTTACAATGTTATTGGTAATTTATTGTTCTTTGTGTTTTGTTTATGTTCCGAATACTTAAATGAATATTCTTTAAATAATCGAGTTTCTTGCCGGTGTCTTCTCGACAGAAACAACATTTCGAACTGGTAGAGTTTTATTATATTAATTTTTATTTAATAAAATATGTCCTAAATAGGTAAATATTATCTACTATAGCGGTCGCTTCGGCAGTCATTTTTTTTGTCGATTAGGGGACCCCTTCCCCTGTATTTCCGGGATAAAAAGTGCCCTATAGTAACCCGGGAAAAGTGTAGCTTTCTAACAGTGAAAGAGTTTTGCAAATCAGTTGAGTTTTAGAGCCTATTCAATACAACAAACAATTCTTTCCTCTTTATATTAGTATTATTATAGACTAATGCAAATGAATATTGATTTATATTTAGTAATTTTGATTTTGCTGAATACCGGTCCAAATATAATATACCTACATAGCCATCGACACGCTAAGCATAGTTAAGTGTCCCTCAATGGAATAGGCCGCAGTGGCCGCTTACCATCAGGTAGGCTGCGTGTCTGTCTGCCAACTGAAGGAGCAAAGAAAAACTAATATTGCCAGGTTCTGTGTACATATCAGAGCTCTACAAGAGATTACAATATGTTACGGTATAATACATCAGTTAGGTTTTGTAAAATAATGCCTGTGTTTTAGCTCAAATAGTAAAATAGCTTACGATTGTCCTACTGAAAGCACAGGCTCCCATCAATGCGGTCTTTCATTTCAACCTTTAATATAAAACTGTATGACTTAGAGTCATTTTAATAGGTAACATTTGACAGTTCATTTATGCAAAGCAAAGTGCTATGTACTTACTTATGAACGGTCAATAGCACATCACGGTTAACACTTGCAGTTCGATAATAGCACTTATGCCCCCGACATAAGAGCGGTACAAAGTCCAAAGTGTTACGTCTGACGTGCTTTTGACTGTACATCAGGAGTAGAGACTAGAGTCTTATTTTCTAAATAGATAATTGTATTAAAAAAAAACTGATGTTGTTTTCTTGAGTTTTATTCCTTTGGCGTAACGTAAGGTATATTTTTCTTTCCATAAATGAACTGTCAAATGTTATCTATTATAATGACTTCACTAATAGCACCTATAAAAATTAATATGATTTACAAATGTTACCAAAATTTTGGCGACTAAAAAGAGTAGGTACTGTAAGGGTGTCTTTGGCTCAGGAGGGCAACTTTAGCTCAAATATAAAAAAAAAATTTGGCCCTTTTATTACCCGTCACTTTGCAGCGAAGCAGTTAATATTAACTTTCATTATTAGCTTCAAGAAACATACTATTAATTAGGTGAATCACACAAAAGAAGGAGATAAAAAATTATTAGCCAGGATTTAAAAGTACTGAGTTGTTGAATTAGCAGCGGCAGTGATAGTACTCGTACAAATCCAGACTTATTGCGGACTGACTGGCAAGTGGCGCGAATCATTCGCTGCTGCATTTTCTAGTATATAGCATAGAGTTGATAATACCGTTTGGAGATTAAATGTTTTATTTGAGAGCTATGTTTTAAGCATGATTGAACTGTTGGTGCATTTGGTAGTGATTTTGCTTGTGAAGGGGTCGTTGGTTCGATCGATCCCACCCAGGGAAAATGTTTATGTCATAGACATTAGTGTTTGCCCTGTTTATAAGTCTGAAGTGGACAAACTGTGGTTTCTATGCTACCCTATTTTATAAAACGTATTTGTTCACATTTTATGCAATAACTATTTTATTTAGTTACTTACTTATGTATTTTATCAAACCGATTCTATCTATCTTACTCGTGCATTTTGTGAATTAATTACTGTATTTGTTCCTCTGTTACGCATTTTTTTACTAAATGCCTGTAACCTTTCATTGTATTTAAACTTTTATATTATTGAAAATATCTTAACAAACTAGAAGAAACCAGGGGGCTTAGACAAGATGACATCGCTTCATAGCTGGCGAATTTCGCCAAGTCCAATTTGTATGGATTTGACAGATGCCATAGAAAAGTCACGTGTTGAAAGTATGGGATTTGACATTCGCTATCGCAAATTGAGCTATAACGAACGTCATAAATGCCGCTTGTCTAGGGGGGCAGGGCAGTTTGTAGTTGGACGAGCGTCTGCACTTGCGACTCCCACAGACGGTTAGTACAATGTGTCATGAACGCATTTTCATCCGAAAATAGAGGCGAAAATAAAATCGACTAGGAGGACATTATTTTTACCACTTTTAGTGGGCGACGTGCGTCGTGCGTACGTGGTTCGTTCAGTAACTGAAGTTGTATAAAAACCGCTAGATCTTAAGCACAAAATATCAACGGTAATACCAGCTCTATATATTTCCACAGTAGTAATAATTTAGGATTAAAATATGCATTCGCAGACATGCGTTTTCTTTGACCACGGCTTAGCTCGCAAGGTGCCTCCTCAGGCTCGATAGAAACCTGAGTAATTGTGACGGCTGCCGATATTAATAAAAGGGTTGTATTGTCTGCGAGTTTTAATATTTGTTTGTGGTTTTAGTTACTCTATAAATGTATGTATAGTAAAAAAATTACAGATTAATTACTATACTTAATGGGGAGTTAATGGGGAGGAGATTGCATATGTTCATGAATATGTGTACTTAGGCCAAATAGTCTTTTTCCAGTCGTGGCAAGAAAAGGAGATTGCTCGACGCACCGAAAACGCTTGGAAGAGCTATTGGTCCCTAAAGAGCTTACTCAAAAGTGATGCACCTGTATCCTTAAAACGCCGAGTCATGGACATGTGCATTCTCCCCATTCTTACGTATGGTGCCCAAACTTGGTCTTTGACCAATCAACAGAAGTCCGATCTCGCAGTTTGCCAGAGAGCCATGGAGCGCAGTATGCTAGGAGTCAAATTGACAGACCGTATCCGCAATACTATTCTGCGCTCCTGGACAGACAGACGTCTCACAGAAAGCTTCTCAATTGAAATGGGACTGGGCTGGTCATGTCTGCCGCATGCCCGAACAACTTTGGGCCAAAATCTTCACAGAGTGGGTACCTTCAAACAGGACCCGACCACGCGGCAGACCAAAACGGCGATGGCGGGATGATCTCGATAAAGATGAAAACTGGCGTGTCGTTGCACAAGACCGCAAACAGTGGAAGATGGGTAGGGAGGCCTTTGCCCTGCAGTGGGACGTTATAGGCTCATAATAATAATAATAATAATTACATAGAAGTTATAATACATAGAAAACACGATGAGGTAACTCTACTAATAATTTATTCCGTGGAGTCTGTTTATCTCATCACCGCCATAACTGTTCCCGTTACAAACTATTACAGTTGTGTAATGTTTTAAGATGATTGATGTTATAATTAGTTTTAAATTAGTTCATTTAATGGCTCTGTAGTACATTTGGTAAACTCTGCCCTATGCGCCAGTAGTTCGAATCCCACCCAGTACCACCATTACGAATAAAAATTTTAGCAGGGTGAGTAGCGCACCTAATTAAATTGCAATTCAAAATTTTGGGTCCGGCCGTAATGCCCCCATTCCGGGTTGCACCCGGCCGGAATGCCCCACATTTAAAAAAAAATTGTTCCAGTTTGCCGTTAAACCGTGGGGGCATACCGGCCGGGGGCAACCCGGTATGGGGGCATAACGGCCGGACCCAATTTTGGCTACTTCCCATTTGGTAAACTTCCCGTTTGGTAAACCTCAAACTGTACCTACTAAAAAGTTGCGTTTACCAAACATTTTATTCATTTCATTTTATTTACTAATAAAGTGGTCCTTGGGCAAAAGTCTAAGACTCTATATAATATATTACAAGTATTACAACAACTAGGCCTAAAAGTTATTAAAAAGTATATATTTTTCATACTTTAAATATGTAACTAATAACTATGTTTTTTAAAACTCCATGTAGGTACGACACACCTGGCTTGCATAATTAAGCACGCGCGTATGCAAAGGCACGCGTCCGGAGTTCGATTCTCGCTCGCGGCTATACAACTTTTTTACTTATGACGCTTTTTATATGCTTTGTGACTTTGTTTGGGATTAGATTTTTTACCCTTTGAGGGGGAAAGGGATGGGAGATGTGTCTTTCGCTCTATTTAAATCAAAAGTAGCAAAGACAGCCTACATCATTTAAAAAAACATCATCTTCAGCCTATATACGTTCCCACTACTGGGACTAGGGCTGCCAGGTGACTCGCCAAAATATACCGGAAAAATCAAACGGTTGCATGCTAGGTCGCTTAAATTAATGTAGGTACTAATTTTGCGTTTGAGGGATTTCATATGCCTACCTTATCGACCGGTACCGACCGACCGACCAGTACCGACTTTCCTCAAAATACCGGACATTCTTCTGTCCGGTATGACCATTTATTTTTTACCGGACAGGCCTCGAAAATACCGGACTGTACGCTTAAATACCGGACATCTGCCAAATCTAGCTGGGACACAGGCATTATCTCAATTGTGAGATAGTGTGGGCCATCTTTTTAAATCATTTAACTTGTTACCGAACTTTTCTCAGAACCTACAAGAATAACTGCTACTACAGCCACCTGCTTAGATAATATTTTCTATGAAAATTGCAGCATCGCGAATAAGTCAATTATAAATAATTTACAATCTGATCACACTGGGAAATTTGTGGGGTTTGAGCACCATCATGCTTCTAACTCATTACACATTACTTGCAGACCAGTTACTGAAAGGAGAATGAATAGGTTCAAGTGTAAAATTGAAAATAAAATAGGTCTTTTGACTATAAATGACAACGACAGAATTAATGATTTGTATGAAAGTTTATTTGAATTGATTAAAAATGAATATGATTCCACATTCACTGCCAAGACCATTAAAGTAAATAATTTTAAAAGTAAATTTAGTGACTGGGCAACACCTGGTATTTATAAAAGTAGAAATAGGCTTTATGAATTGTATGGTATAAAAGCTTACTCTAATGATCCAAAAATCATAGAGTACGTTAAAGCCTATTCTAAGTTATTTAAAAAAGTCTGTATTATGGCTAAGTCTTTGTTCTTACGTAATAAAATAATTAATTCCAAGAATAAAATAAAAACTACTTGGAATATTATTGGTAAGGAGACTTGCAAAGTGAAAGCGCAAGATCGAGAATTTTGTTTAAAAGTAAATAATGAAATAGTTAAAACTGACAAGGATACAGCAAATGCATTTGAATCATTCTTTTCTAGTGCAGCCATTATTGCAACAAGTCAATTAAAATCAAGCACATGTCTAGCCAAAACTTTGCTAGCATCGAGTGTCGATGAGTGCAAAACATCTTTTAAATTCAAGCACATAACTTCTGATGATATAATTAAAACCTTTAAAGAACTGAACATTAAAAAAACTAAAGATTTATGGGGTATTTCAACTGACCTCCTCAAATCAATTATAGATACAGTTTCACCTCATTTAGCTTTTATTTTTAACCAATGTATTGATGCAGGTCAGTTCCCAAATCTAATGAAAAATAGCAAAATTATCCCTCTTTTTAAAGCAGGTGATAAGAGTGATCCCTCTAACTTCAGACCAATTTCTATCCTACCTGCGATGAGTAAAATATTTGAAAAAAATATTTTTCATCAGCTTCTATTTCATTTTAACGAAAACAAATTACTACATAGTAACCAGTTTGGTTTTACTAAAAACAAATGCACCACTGATGCCGGTGTTGCACTTCTTAAACATATATTTGATGCTTGGGAGAACAAACAGGATGCATTAGGTATCTTTTGCGATTTGTCTAAAGCATTTGATTGTGTAGATCATCAGATTTTGTTAGAAAAGTTGAAGCATTATGGTGTTTCGGATAATTCACTTTGCCTTATAAAGTCATATCTTTCTGATCGAATACAAAAAGTAGATATAAATGGTACTACCTCAATTGGCGCGCCTCTCCAAATGGGCGTGCCCCAGGGTTCAATATTGGGCCCATTGCTGTTTTTAATCTATATTAATGACTTGCCTTACTTCACTAAAGACTTATGTGAAATAGTATTATTTGCTGATGACACCT
The DNA here is from genome assembly GCA_949319885.1 of Mecyna flavalis. NCBI lineage: Eukaryota > Metazoa > Arthropoda > Insecta > Lepidoptera > Crambidae > Mecyna > Mecyna flavalis. The sequence continues at coordinate 7,236,873 of OX439420.1, read as the reverse complement.
CGTTAATTTTTAAAATTGACCGCGGTAAAGAAGTTTTCGACGACGTAAATAATGCTCTTTCCCAAGTACTCCATTGGTTTTCAACAAACAATCTTTTATTAAACTCAAAGAAAACAAAATGTGTCAAGTTTACACTGCCTAATGTAAGACAGGTCAATACGACGTGCATTACTGTAAATGGTGAACCCATAGATGTAATTGAGTCTACTGTTTTCCTTGGGATCACCATGGATTCTAAGCTGCAATGGGATGCCCATATCGCTGCTCTGGGAGGAAGATTAAGCTCGGCTGCATATGCAGTCAGAAAAATAAGACATCTTACAGACGTTGAAACGGCGAGGTTGGTTTATTTCAGCTACTTTCACAGTGTAATGTCGTATGGTATTTTGTTATGGGGCACCGCTGCCGATATACAAGCTATTTTTGTGCTTCAGAAACGAGCAATTCTCGCCATATATAAGCTTAAACCACGTGACTCACTGAAGGAACTCTTTAAGGAAATTAATATTCTAACCGTAGCATCACAGTACATATTCGACTGTATCATGTATGTACGCAAAAACTATGATTTTCTAAAAAAAAAACGGAATGTCATAGTTTTAACACAAGAAATAAACATAAGCTTGCCGTTCCAAGCCTCAGACCACTGATCTCTATGACACTGGATGGGTGATTGTCACCAAATGTTTGATCCGATTTGAAAATCGCCATGTTGGCGCTGAGAGCAGTAGTTAGTGTACTTGGAACTAATAATAGTACTAAAGGTGATGTCCAAAAAAAAACCCAGAATCGACAGGAATGAAATGTGTACCAATGGATTGGCATTAAAATATAATATAATGTTGCCAAAGCGGCAACCCTGAAATCATTATAGTATAGGAGCTAGGAGCAAAATAAAATAAGTAAGAAATTCGTATAAAACAATAATAAAAATAAGTTTACATCATGTTGTTGCTTAATATAACGTTGTTTTAATGTTGTGTCACGTGTGTTATACATGATAGTTATCATTAACACATTTCACAAGCAACAGCAACATAATAACAACAGAATATTAAATCACAACATAAAAAAGACTGTTTTTTGTATATATTTTTTTCTTTTGGCCCATGGATACTACAATCGTTATAGTACTGTGTGTATTATTGGTAATTCTGTGGTTAAAGATTGCAAATAAAATAATAATTGGTATAGTAGAGGAGCTAAAAGCCAAAAAAACTAAGTTAAAAATCGTTTAAAAATAATAAAAATACGTTATGTTGTGGGTATAAATATCGTTGTTATTATAATTATGTTAAAAATCGTTTAAAAATAATAAAAATACGTTATGTTGTGGGTGTGAATATCGTTGTTATTATAATTATGCATATCATTAAAACTTATCATATTTGCAATATTTAGCCACAGAATTACCAATAATACACACAGTACTATAACGATTGTAGTGTGTATGGGCCAAAAACAGAGTCTTTGTTATGTTGTGATTTAATATGATGTTGTTATTATGTTGCTGTTGCTTGTGAAATGTGTTGATGATAATTATCATGTACAACAAAAGTGATACAACATTAAAACAACGACAAACTTATTTTTATTACTGTTTTATACGAATTTTTTACATATTTTGTTTTGCTCCTAGCTCCTATACTATAACGATTTTAGAGTTGCCCCCTTGGTAACATTATATTATATTTCAATGTCAATCCATTGATATACATTTCATTCCTGTCGATTCTGGGTTTTTGTTCCATACATTTTTGGACATCTCCTTTGGCAGATAAACTTTGATAATGCTGTCATTGTCAATGTCAATGGCTGTCGATTTGAAGTGTAGACAGAGAAAATTGAAGTCATTTTAGTTCCCAGTACACTAACGGGGGGCGCTTCAAATCGACATAAAAATAGCTGTCATTTCAATGCCTATAGCCACTCCAGCGTAATACGCCACGCGTATTATAATTGACCTCAGTGCCTCAGACTCAGTAAAACTTGTAACTCATTTAAAATATAAAAATGTTTAATATGTTGCCACAAACTTTTATTGACTTGCCTGTACATAAATTTAAATTAAAAATTAAAGAATGCCTTATGAAGAAAGGCTATTATAAAATAGAAGATTATTTTAATGATAAAAATTTGTGGACACATTAAGTTGCTTCCTAGCACATGTACTCTGCCTGCGCCTTTGTATCCTCTGCCTGCGCCTTTGTATTGTTATTTGTATTGACATGATCCTTTGTATTGACATTATTATTTATTGTGACTTAAATTATTATTGTGATGTTAAATTTTTGAATTTTATAATTTTTAATTTGTAATATTTTTTTGAAAAAAGGCAAAACTGTTGAGTTTCTTGCGGCACTTCTTTCCTCAACAGGCCATTGACGTCGAAGTGCTGGTAGGGAAAAAAAAGATTGACGTGTAAAAGTATTTTAAAAAAAATCTATTTGCAGAATAAATTTATTTCATTTCATTTATTTCATATTTCATTTCATTTCATATTTCATACTCCACCACGCTGGCCTAGTGCGGGTTGAAGGGGTGCGTAAAACATTGTACCTATCTATTTCATATATTGCTAATTTCATAAACAATGGTGTAGGAGCGAGGTGGTGGAATGAGGGAGTGAGAGGGGGGATCAGAGCGAGTCACTCGGACGGTATTAAGAGGACACCTGAGACAGCCGGTGGCACATTATACTTGCTAGCTTAACTAGGTGTTAATATTTGATCGTTAGTTAACTGTGGTTTAAATATTCATAGGCTTACTTAATATGGTCAAGTTTATTAAAACTCTATTTTACAAGTTCCGTTCCGATGGTATTAACTAAAACAATGGGTAAAACTTCAAATGCAGTCAGTTTACTATTAGTACAACAACTAACTACATACGTTTTCAATATTCATTATTGTAGTATAATATGTAAAACAAACACCCAGACCAATATACCTGTACCATTTCAATCTCAGTAAAGACGTGTCATGCAAAAGTATTTTTTCCACAAATAAATTATTTCATTTCACATAGAGATGTTCATGCACACAAATGTTTGTACAGTGTTCGATCGAACCCCCTACTTCTGGCGTAATAAATAATGAAAATAAGTATTAATTTACCCAACTAAGATCCAAAATATTAACCGGCTTCTTAATCATGTCACCGAATCGATCAAATAGTTAAATATTGTACTAAATTGTTATTATTTTAACCAATTACCCGGGGATGGGCTGGTCATATCCAAGGCTGGCACCGGCTCGTCCCAATCGGGTGTGAAGGGGAAACCGGGCGAGTTTAGTGGGTAGTGGACGCTTTACTTTCAAGTCCCACACACGGCCGCAGGTCTAGCTAGCCTGCGGTTATGGTTCTTAAACGCATTCTTGTTGAAACTATTTGGTCCACTATGGACACCTGACGAAAATATTTAAGAAGAAGTAGACATTCTGCATCCATGCATGTGGATGCAGATTGCTCAAGATCGTGAAAAATGGCATAAACTGAAGGAGGCCTACACCCTAGCGGAGAAAAAGGCTGAAGAAGAAGAAGAGACATTCTATGTCAATCTATAAATAAACAATACTTTGTGTCACTATCAAGAGTACCATGGTGTTTTATCTTCCTAAAAGGAAACTCCCCTTTTTCCCGTTTGCTACACCATAAACAAAAATTCTCCGGCAAAAAAATTTTTTTAACCAAAGACTATCTCATCTTAGTCATCTTACAATTAAGTAAGTTGTACTTCGGTGCCACCCACCCGCAAAGTGACACGGTCGGTAAATGGAAAAAGTTAGGCAAGTTTTTGCTCCGACATATTTATTTGGGTCATTAATTACTTGTAAATAAATTAAACTGGGCCATCTTTGCAGGCGTGTCTGTATTCTGTCATATTTTAAGTATTAACATTTCAATCCTTTTAACAGGAATAATATTAAAAGGTTAATAATAATAATGTCCTCTCAACTGAGCTTCGTAATAAACATTACATTACTTTTTTGACATTACTTTACATTAGTTTGATGGTGGTAGGGCTTTTTCAGAGTCTGGCTAGCTACCACCCCTACAGGTGAAATCTGCCGCCATAACAGCTTTGGCTGTGTTCCGGCAATATTAATGTGGGAGCCAGTACACTCGAAATCAAAGGCTCGAAGATCTGATGAGGCTACAGTCTGGCAGCACATTTAGCGACCCTGGTGAAGTGTCCCTCAATGGAATAGGCCGCAGTGGTCGCTTACCATCAGGTGGGCTGCGTGCCTGTCTGCCAACTGATCTGGTATATAAAAAAACCACTTATAGGTATGCTTTTATATTTTGCCAGTCTGCCAGGCAGACAGACACGCAGCCCACCTGATGGTAAGCGGTCACTGCGGCCTATTCTATTGAGGGACGCTTCACCAGGAAACATTCTCAATGTGCTGACAGACTGTAGACTCATCTGATCTTCGAAATACATATATTCAAACACTAACAAACATGTTCATGCACACAAATGTTGTGCAGGGATCGAACCCGCGACCTCTTGGTGTAATAGCCGACTTATTAATCATTACACAATATGGCTCGCAAGAAATGAAAGAAATCTTTGCAAGAAATACAGAAATATTTCGAAAGTAATTATTTTTGAATACAAATACAAGTCTAGACTTGTCAATGGGTTCTAAATACTAAGTCTCGATGTAGGCACAGTCGATCTTCCTGTCACTATGTCTGATGGGAGGCAGGCATTATTATTTTTTTGAGATGGCGAACACACTCTTCTGAACTTTGACAGGACATAGACAACTGTGGAGCTTGTTGTAGAATATTTTTTAAGAACTACCTTGTATATCTTTGTTGACTCTTATGTCAGAAATTCTTCTTCTCAGCAGCAGGCCATTCATTCACGTCGAAGTGCTGGTAGGAAAAAAGTTTATGACGTGCAAAAGAATTTCTTGGTAAATCAAATTGCAAAATAAATACTTTGACTTTGAGAGGCGGCAAACGAGCCAGCGGTTCGCCTGATGGTAAGCAATCACCGCCGCCCATGGACATCTGCAACACCAGAGGGATCGCCGATGCGTTGCCGGCCTATGGGGGTATGGGAAGAGCGGACCTCCGGCACTCTCACAAACCAGACGAAACACAATAGTAGTCACTATTATTTCACGCTGACTCTCGGTTCATATTCGTTTATTTGCATTCATATTATGTACATTGGTTATAAACGGTTACTATAAGTGATATGCAGTAATATTAGAGATTAGCTTTCCGCACGCGGTTTCACCCGCGGGAATGAGACGTTTCCCGTAGGAATTTTATAGCCTTATCCGGGTTATAAACCATACTTGTGCCAAATTTTATCTAAATCCATTCAACCGTTTAGGCGTGACTGAGTAACAAACATCCAAACATCCAGACTTTCGCATTTTTCCGATCCGAAGATCAGATGAGTCTACAGTCTGGCAGCACATTGAGGGACGTTTTCAGGTAAAGCGTCCCTCAATGAAATAAGCCTCAGTGTCGGCTTACCAGCAGGTGGGCTGCGAGCGTGTCTGCCAACTGACCTAGTATAAAAAAAAACATATAAAGACGCGACCTCACGAATGTGAAGCCACATTTCAAACATTTCATACGTCTTCAGAGCTCTTTATTTTACAAAATAAATTCTAAATATTATAACCGCTGAAGCTCTATTGTTATTAGAATAAACATAACATTTTCGTACACCCACTCGACTCCAATCATTTCCTGTTCGGAAAAAAGCGCATCCGTTGACTTGAAACCGCCCAGGGCTGTACCAATTAGAGGCTTCCGTTCAGCGGGGCCATTGTGACAGCCCTGGCTCGTTTTAGTTTGGAAGAAATGTCTCTATGTACGTTTGTACGTCTGTACATAACTGCTTACAGCGTGGATACACTAACTATTCTTGTTAGGGATAATTTGAATATAAATTTTGACTGGCCCGATGGCGTGATGGAAGTGACCCAGCCCTGTGCGCCAGGGGTCGTGGGTTCGAGTCCCACCCAGGACAAACACTAAGATAGGCTGTTTTACAGTACGAATGGGCCGGCTCGTCCAGGGATGTACCACCCTCTCACATAACACCAGCGTAAAATAATAGTGACTACTTTTGTGTTTCGTCAGGTTTGTGAGAGTGCCGGAGGCCAAACTCCCATACCCCCATAGGCCGGCAACGCATCAGCGATCCCTCTGGTGTTGCAGATGTCCATGGGCGGCGGTGATTGCTTACCATCAGGCGACCCGCAGGCTCGTTTGCCGTCTCTGACATAAAAAAAATAGATACTATTATTGTTTATTTCATATTTGAAATGTATATTAATACATTAAATATTAACAATAAGCCCAACGCCCCGGTGGTCTATGGTTTAAGTACCGGGCCAAGATCTCAGGGTCCTGGGTTCAATTCCCGGGTCGAGCTAACTTTGTGTCGGTCTTTTCGGACGTCTCGGGTTTGTGATAACCAATCCGCATTTGGCAAGCGTGGTGTTTAAGCCAGTACCCATCATTGTAACTTTAACTTGATTTCAAGGATGGAGGCCTTTGCCCTGCAGTGGGACATAAATAAGTTGATACGTTTTTCTTTATAACTTATATAAATACCTCTGGTAGCTAATGAATCCGTGCATTGAATAGCGTGAAAGCCTGCCTCGGTGGAGTGCAGGGAATATTATATTTTTTGTGAATGGTGCATATTTTGCGAGGCGCCTAGTGAAGAGGTGAAAAAATCGAGGTTAGAGCTGTGACACTGGTGATTTTATCGATATTTTTTTACCTTTTATTCAAGTTTAAGGGAAAGTTATAATAATAGTTTCCTTATTTGTACAATTATAGAAACACCCAGACCGATACAAACCGACTGTTCATGCACACAAATGTTTCTATCGTGCGGGGATCGAGCCCGCGAGGTAAAAACATAGGAACTGCATTCGCAGTATTTTACGAATGATTCGCATTCGCGAATATTGATAAAATGTGCGAATATTCGCTAATGCAAATACGAATATTTGTTATATCACTAGCAGTGTTGGGCGTAATTAATTACTTTTGTAATTTAATTAATAATTGAACCAAAAGTAATTCAATTACTTTAATTGCAATTACATGTAATTGAAATTACTGTAATTGAATTACATAAGTAATTGGTAATTATAATTACATTAATTTGTAATTGTAATTACTCAATTACTTTAACAAATCTTTTTGTTTTTTGACCGGGTAACCTCTTTATCCCGACCAAAATAAATGTTACTTCCCAACTATGGTTGTAAGGTCGGTTTAAAACGAATCAAACCATGCCGTATAAACCAAAATTTTGGTTTAAAACCGTTTAAAACGGTGTTTTACGGTTTTTATGGTTAGAAACAGTGTTTTTTTAATATGAACTCAGAATGCATTAGATTATCGAATTCGCCATGCAACGGAGTACCAAACTGTGTATTTTCATGTTTGTCAGATTTTTTACTATGATACTATTACTGATATTAAGAGATGGGCAAAGTGTTTCTGCCCGGCAGGTAAGATTGCGAAGACCCTTTGATGATACTTCCTGGAGAACACCCATGATGTTATTACCCTGTAAACACCCCCTGGTAATACTACCCGGAGAACACCCCCTGATGTGATTACCCTGAAAACAACCCCCGATGCAACAACCCGGTGAACACCCCTTTGATGATACTTCCTGGAGAACACCCATTATGTTAATACCCTTAAAACACCCCCTGGTAATACTACCCGTAGAACACCCTCTGATGTGACTACCCTGAAAACAAACCCCGATGCAACAACCCGGTGAACACCCCTGATGTGACTACCCCGAAAACCCCCCGATGCAACAACCCGGTGAACACCCTTTGATGATATTTTCTAGAGAACACCTATGATGTTAATACCCTGAAAACACCCCCTGGTAATACTACCCGGAGAACACCCCCTGATGTGACTACCCTGAAAACAACCCCCGATGCAACTACCCGGTGAACACCCCTGATGTGACTACCCTGAAAACCCCCCAATGCAACAACCCGGTGAACACCCTTTGATGATACTTCCTAGAGAACACCTATGATGTTAATACCCTGAAAACACCCCCTGGTAATACTACCCGGTGAACACCCCCTAATGTGACTACCCTGAAAACAACCCCTGATGCAACTACTCGGTGAACACCCCTGATGTGACTACCCTGAAAACCCCCGATGCAACAACCCGGTGAACAAACACCCTTTGATGATACTTCCTAGAGAACACCCATAATGTTAATACCCTGAAAACACCCCTGGTAATACTACCCGGGGAACACCCCCTGATGTGACTATCCTAAAAACAACCCCCGATGCAACAACCCGGTGAACACCCCTTTGATGATACTTCCTGGAGAACACCCATTATGTTAATACCCTGAAAACACCCCCTGGTAATACTACCCGGAAAACATCCCCTGATAAATACCCAAGAAACATCCCCTTATGTTGGTACCCTGAACACCTCCTAAGGCTACTATTATGTACCTATTGGATAATGTATTTTGCACGTTATTTTATGCCTTTACAATTCTAAATAACTCTTTTTTGATCTGTTTTCCTTAAATATACTTTTGATGAATCATTACCTAATTATTTTATATAAATACATACTAACTAAACTTAAAAAGTACCGAAAAAGTAATTGGGTAATTGCAATTACCAATTACAATTACAAATTTGTAATTGTTAATTGAATTACTTTTAACAATTACCAGTAATTTGTAATTGAAGTTTTCAATTACATTTTGTAATTGTAATTTGTAATTAGTAATTAATTACATTTTGCCCAACACTGATCACTAGTAACTACTTACTAAAACTCCACTGTGGACATTTCAAAGCACAGGCTGATGTGCCGGGTCCTATGCAGATTCTTAAAATTGCCCCCCACGCCACAGGTGGAGCTGGCCTAGGAGGAAGATAGCTGTTATGCATGACTTAATTTTTATCGATATATCGATAATTTAAATGCATGTCCCATCCCTAGTCTAATATGAAGAGGCCCAAAGTTTGCATATTTGTATATTTTTCAGCAGAATGCTCTTTACACGGCGCAGTACCTAACTATGGCGCGATACTGAAACAAATCTATAGATCGAAACTGAATGCAAAATGCTTTTGCACATTTCACTGATGCAGGTTTATAGGAAGCTATTATATTTCATACTAGCGGGCGCCCGCGGTTTCGCCCGCGTGGTTCCCGTTCCCGTGGGAATTGATCAAAATCCTTTCTTAGCGGATGCCTACGTCATAACATCTACCTGCATGCCAAATTTCAGCCCGATTCGTCCAGTGGTTTGGGCTGTGCGTTGATATCTATCTATGTCAGTCAGTCAGTCAGTCAGTCAGTCACCTTTGAGTTTTATATATACAGACTATAAATAGTCTTCCGCCCGCGGTTTCACCGGCGTGTAATTTCTTTTTTCAAATATCCTCCCCTTCCCCGCACATTTCCGGGATCAAAAATCCCGGATCATAGTGCAACGTACCCTGACTATTAACGAAAGTTCGTCGAGATGTTATTATATAAATAATAATAATAAATATCTCTGGACATTATTCACACAGCGCCATCTAGCCCCAAACTAAGCATTAGCTTGTGCTATAGGTGCCAGACAACGGATAAACATTACTTATATACTTTTTTTTTGTAAATACATACATATTATACATAGAAACACCCAGACCGATACAAACAGACTGTTCATGCACACAACCGTACGGGGATCGAACCCGCGACCTCTGGTGTAATAGCCAGTCGGCTATTCTATACTCGACCATTACACCAAATGGCTCGTCAAATAATTAATTAATTTTGTTGCAAAAAATACTATTTTAGAGGTGTCCGGTGATGAAATTGGCAGATGGCAGCCCTACCTTGATTTAATCAAAATTGCATTTCTATTATAAAGTATTTTTATGCATAGTTCTCTTAATCTGAAATGACCTACATAAAGACACTATAATATTTTTAACAGTTCGTACCTACTCGGCCAGGAGAGTGCAAATTGATGTAATCAAATTGCATGACGCGTCATGTTAACAACTGATGCACCGTCCTGCCGCGGGCACCGAACCCACTGGACAGAGGATTTCAATTTAACTATTACTCATAATGAAATTCACGCCAATATACTACCATACCATATTATTTTACCAGGTGGTAGGTTCCTGTACTGGGCCGTCTAGGTGGGTACCTACCACCGCAGTGACAGATATTTTCCCGTGAAATAGAAGTGTGTCAAGCACTTCTGTGTTTCGGGGAAAGGGCACTGAAGCTAGTGAAATTACTGGGTATATGAGACCTAATAACTGTCGTCTCGGTGTAGCGGGCGCAGGGCAGTGCCAGACAGTAACTGCTTAGTTACTGTTTGGCACTGAACTGTCTAATGGCAGACGTGGCGCTTACCATCCAGGTGTACGATCTGCTCGTCTTGTTACTCATTGCAATAAAAATAATTGCTAATAAATAGCGAGAGTAACTGTCTGTCGGTTACGATTTCATGTCTAAGACAAGTCTGTGCGGAAATCTACTGTTCTTTGAATAAACGAAATAAATTACTTAAATTGGGATCAGATATTTAATACAATATCTATACATCTTTTTAATTTCGAACATACATAGGTACCTAGGTGTCCTTCATAAAATCAAAATACCTACTTTTTATACAATCTATTCTATGTGGACGAAACCTAGTAACTATGTACATTCTGAGATGTACATGATAATGATCTAATCTTTTATTGGTTAAAATCCACAGCCAGTTAAAGTATTCGACCAATAGCCTTCAATGAAACATAATCTTTTTTTAGCGGTGAGTGGTTGCCTTAGCAACAAAATAACAAACAATTTGCTTTCTCTGATTGGTACAAACCTACACGCCTTTTAAGACTGTTGCGGCTTTTTATAATCATTATAGTATTTAAAATACTATTTATCTGTGATATTAATAACTGCCCTACCATTGGATTATTAAACACAGACAAGTATAATAAAATGAAGAGTAATTCGAATCGAGTAAGTTTTTATTAACTTTAATGTCACCATAGCGTCCTAGGTCCTAGTGAGGCAAGGCTTAGTAAGTACTACACATGGAATTAATATTAATATATTACGTCTATGGTACTACATGAAAGGGCCCTCAATCTCATTGGTGAAGGTTGCCATGGCAACTCAACAACCAACAAAAAAGCTTCACCTGATTGGTACCTACGGTACCTACCAAATGTTTACGCCTGAGTTTACGCCTATGCCAAAGTTAAACTATCCCTTTTGCCTAGCCTAAATAAAATTTTATTAATGGCTTATTTGTAACAGCAACAACTTTTAACGGGGCGTAACATGTTATACGTGGAATTTTAGTCGTTGTTTTCCCGCAGTAAAATGATTTTATCTTAGTAGTAAAATAAATTAATAAAGTTCTTTTTTTTAGTTAAAAATCAAAAGTTTTACGATTATGATAGACGAAACTCGAACCTATAGTACTAGCTGCGTCACGGACGGTCACCGGCCGGGGTCATTGCCCTTCGCGTTTATCAAAAAAATTATTATTTACTATTTACTCACATGTAGTTTCCATTTTTCCATTATAATTTAAGAAAAAATTTCAAAAAAAATATTAAAAAAATTTCAAAAAAAAATTTTCAAAAAAAATTTACTATCATAAATCGATAGTACTACTGAAGGTAAAGCATTCTGCTGCGGGAAAACAACGACTAAAAAAACACGCAGTATAACATGTGTGTGTTTTTTAACACGTCAAAATTATCTGGCATTATTTTTCAACAAAACATTTAGTACTGAAAAAGTCATTTTATCATTGTTTTATAACATGTTATGATAAATAATCTGTAAGCACCTTTCTTTACACTATGTATCTTGTAGCAGTTTTTGAAATTGACATGTCACGTAGTTCCAATTTTGGCCACCGGAAGTCCGGAACAGTTAAGTTCGTCGCCAAACGTCATTGTTTGTCGCTCTATATTTTTAAGCACGTAACCCACCTCATAGTAAGTAGCCACTGCGGCCTATTCCATTGAGGGACACAGCCAAGAAGGGTCCGTGTAGGGAAGGCTAGTAGGCTCCTCTGATCTTCGAGCCTTTAAGTAAACTGGCTCCCACATTGATATACATAGGGTAAAGGCGAAATAGATGCCACAGTGGGATAGTTGCCTCATTTTCAAAATGGGGGCGTCTATCCTTCTTAGTATTTTTATAGCGGGACATCAATCCCCAAAAAAAGGAGGAGGAAAATTTGTAGGGCCGAAATTAAAAATAATTTCTTAAACATTATTTATATAAAATGATTTTTTTAATTAGGAGTATATTTCAAAAAGTGGGGCATCTATCCCTCTTTTACCCTAGTCGTAACACAGCCAGAGCTATTAAGGCGAATGATTTGACAAGTGGGGGGTAGCTAGCTAATCGGACTCTGAAAAAGAGCTACTGTCATTTAGACCCAAGGCGGGAATCGAACCCACTACCTCCGGATTGTATACTCGAGCAGTTTAACCACTTCTCCATGGAAGCGGTCAAATATTTGTTTTAGTGATGAGACATTCGTGTTTTTTCTGGTTTACTATTGAATGACAAAAAACGTATGAAAAACGATCATTTTACAAACAACGTTTGAAAAACTATTCATTTGACAAACTTTCATTTAGCAAACATATTACTTTAAAAACAATCATTTGACAAGATACAGGTTTCGCAAATGCTTTAAATATTAAATTATTATATTGTTAAAGTTTTATTTTAAAAATAATCACATGACTAAATAATTCGTATGACAAATTGATGATTTTACAAAAAGTTAGAAGATAAATTATTAGTTTTTAAAAATAACTATTTTTTCAAATATATAAATCAAATTTTGAAAATATTAAATTGCAGGGATGCAATTTTCACCTTGGACAGATTATTTATAGGCAAGTAATAATTTTGTATTAATACTTTTTCCATAGAAACTTTAGTCTTTTAAAAAAATACACACTGCCTGAATTAAGCGAAATAAGTAGAATTCGGCCCTGGCACTCGCCGGCCGCTGCCGCGGCACGCTCGCTTCGCTCGCTCGGCTCGTGCTTGTGCTCGCAGTTCTAACCTAACCTAACCGACCATTGTTTCAGTTGACCCTACACATATTATATAAAGTAATAATTTACACGTACTTTATCTAGCTAACTACCTTGTATTAACGTAAATATTACCAAGCAATGCATTTTGTCAAATGTTATTTATGCTTAACGTTGTTTTTCCAAGTAACATGTTTAGAAAATAATCAATTTGTAAATTGATGTTTTGGCATAACATTTTTTTTTTTGTAAACAGATTATCTAATGCGTAGTTTATTAAACAAAAGTTTCTAAAATAATAAATTTATCAAGTAAAATTTTGTCAAACGTTGTTTGTCAAATGAAAATTTGTCATTCGTTTTTTGTCATATGAACGGACACCGTTTTTTCTGTTTCTGGTTGTCTGTATGCATTTAATTTTATAGCCAGACGAGCCTGACGAGCCATTTGGTGTAATGGTCGAGAAGTCGGCTATTGCGCCAGAGGTCGCGGGTTCGATCCCCGCACGTACAAACATGTCTGTTTGTATCGGTCTGGGTGTTTAGAGCTTTTTATTTCAAGTGTACTGACATCATTATTGCCTCAGAATTAACATGTAGGGGTTGTTTGTAGTGTAGCCATTTTTCAAAGAGGTAAGGCGGGGAATCGAACCCAAGACATCGGGGATCGAACCCAAGTGGCAAAAACATTTTTCCACAATGGCAGTAAGGTCAGAATATCAACGTTATATTACAAGGAATCGAATCCATGTTGTCATGTAAAATCGATTATTTTCCCAAGAAGTTATAATTCTTATTGTTTGATTTTATCATTAGCCGTAATAAAACATAACAGACTATAAATAAAAGACACAATAATATTCAACATATTTTTTATTTAATAAATATACATATATCGTACTACTCGTTACATCTTTTGCTTTGGTATTTACAATTGAGGTTTTATAAAACACTTATATCTATTCACTTTATATTGTGATATAATGCTTTATAATAATTTTATGGATAAAAATAATATTATTATTGTCTTTCCTATTCCTAAGACGATAAATAAAACAATTTCTTTAGATATTTGGTAAATTGCCAGAAAAAATAAAAGGGAACATAATTTTGTATTTTATTCTTACATTTTTTATTCTTACATAATTATCAGATTTTTTTTACAATACTGCTAAGTTATAGAAACTTTTTACATAAGAAAAGCACACACTACTTTTTATCAACAAACCACGTGGTTTATTTAGCGAGTAGAAGCTAGTTGTTAATATATTATAAACTAGCCTTCCGCCCGCGGCTTCGCCCGCGTGAACTATAGAACGTTATCCCGCGGGAATATCTTGTAAATTGTAGCCTATGAGTTATTCCGATGTATAAGCTATATTATTGTAAAGTTTCATTAAAATCAATTCAGTAGTTTTTACGTGAAAAAGTAACAAACGTTCATCCATCATCCATGCGCCCCCCGGCCGGTCGGTACCGCCGCAACCGCTATGTCCCTGCATTTTAAATCTGTAATATCTTCAAAAATATAGATTTCAATTGCATGCTGTAAAGGGCCATATTGATCTATATTACATGCACAATTTATTTAAGGTACTTAATTGGATAAGGATTAATACTGTATTGCTCAAAATCGCTTTTTCGTTAATATGCCCTTATTTTCTCATTAGTAAAGGATAAAAATGGTTATTGTGGGTTATCCCTAATAGATAGACATATACCATCGCGGACTTTTTTGTAAACCTTTTTAAGGTGAACAATACCGTAGTACATTATTTTGATCTATCTCGTAGGGTTCAGCCAGCGTTTGCAATGTAAGCGCAAAAAAATGTGTTTATTTACGACCTTAAATTAAAAACCTATAAAATTATCTGTGTTTCTCTACTATATTATGCATGTATTATACATATAAACCTTCCTCTTGAATCAGTCTATCTAATAAAAAAAACCGCATCAAAATCCGTTGCGTAGTTTCAAAGATTTAAGCATACAAAGGGACATAGGGACAGAGAAGGCGACTTTGTTTTATACTATGTAGTGATTATAATATTATTATTATATTAAATAAATAAAAGTAATTAATTACATTCTTATATTTTAAAACACTTTTGTAAGGTGGTCATTCTTAGAAGAACATTATAATCTTGAGAACATAAAGACTTGAAAAATCAAATTGACGTGGCGCGACTGCCTGCAAATTTAAAATAAACAGTTATTTATTGGATAGAAATGGTCAGATAATATTTATTTCACACAAGAATATTAATCAATAATTAATTTAACTAAGTTATATTTTATTATTTATTATTAATTATTTAGCCAGAAAAAAATTGCTGTGATTCTTCTAAAACCATACTGAGATAATAAGTAATAACGCATACATTTACAACTATAACGTATACTAGCAGTATTAATTGATATTTTATATTTAAGTTACATTACATACGCGCTATTATGTAAAACTACAGAAATATCTTTATTCCGCTTAAAAAATCCTTCGTAACTGATGACATTGTAAAGGACAGGCCCTTATCAGTTCTCCGTCCAGTCGTATAATCACACGGGGCAAGAAGAATGACAAGGGCACGTCACAATACATTTAATTATCTTCAAAATAAAGCTTCTTCATTATTCCAAAGTCCACAAACTATTTTAAAATCGTCAGCCATTTTGTAACCTACTACCGCCATCTATTGGCGAGTGGCAGCAAACTTTGTAGCGTCATCTGTTGTCGAGTAGATAAAACTTTTAGTGTCATCTGCGTCACATAGATGGCGTAAGTTGAGCGTTGAAGTCATATTTCAGCATCCCAAGAGTGAGCAAAGTCGGACGACTTTGTCACTATGTAAAATGCAGAAAATGATATGGGGTGACATTTTTCTTCTTTCTTGAGTTTCTTGAGCTGTTTCTGCTGAAATATTCATGCGGTGTCTGGAATATTTGTTAAGAATGTCAGAGTTACAATACAATGTAATAACCTTTAAAGAATATCATAAAAATAGTAAGAAATACGAAGATAAGTTTTGCAAGTATTAAATGTAATTTATATTACATTTATCTGCATGTAAAATTTTAGCGTGTTTGTTAAAATATACATTACGCAAGCTTAAAGGTACATAAACTTAACAATATTGAAAGTAGTTTTTCAAACATTATACTTAAATTGATTTTAAATAAAACTAAAATATATTATCTAAAAGCTGTGATGATTAATTATTCCAATAAAATTCATATCAGATTTTCTCCTATCATGTGCATTTGACAATAAAATTATGCTTTATAGCACAGAATAAATACATATTATCCTAACTAAAGTGAAATAAGTTTCTTGACAAAAAAATTCAACGCTAAAATTAACACGTTACAAAAAATATTAATAGAAAAAACATCTTATAAAAATACAATTTTTGATGGTTTAAATTTTAACCCTAAGTTACCGCCTGGTACAAAAAACACCCATAGCGATAACACGTCTTTCCACTCCAAACTCCAGTTCTTCGTTATCCAACACCTGAAACAAGACAATGACGAAATTAATCACAGAAAGAGAATTGTGGAAATTTAAAAAACGCCACCCGCCATTGTTTGGCAAATGTTCTTAATTAGACGAGAGAAATATACCGACTCGTTCCAAAAGCCATTTCGCTCTTACGCGACCATTTCTGGAATTTAAACGTACAATTAAAAATACAGTAATTGTTCTTTATGCGTGAACGTTAATTGCTTGAGTAATATTTGAATAGTATTTAATGATATTTGCATGAAGCTAACAGCAAGCTTCGTGGATATTTGATTTCGTGTAAGTAATGGTTCAGTTGAAGGAACATACGAATCCTATATCCTTGGCACGAGGAGTCCGACAAGGAGACGTGATATCACCCAAACTATTCACAAGTGCAATGGAAGACGTGTTCAAGACTCTGAGCTGGGATGGACTGGGAATAAACGTAGACGGAGCTCCCCTAAACCACTTGAGATACGCAGATGACATAGTGCTTATGGCTGAATCAAAGCAGGAACTCCAGCGAATGCTCACAGAGCTGTACCACGCGTCACTAGATATTGGGTTGAAAATGAACATGGATAAAACCAAAATAATGGCTACCTCGGATCTGTCCCCGCAACCCATTATTCTAGATGGCAAGCCACTAGAACAAGTTGACGAATACATATACCTTGGACAGCGCATCAGACTGGGTCGAGATAATATGAAGGCTGAGATCGACAGACGCATACAGCTGGGCTGGGCAGCCTTTGGGAAGATGAAAGCAGATGTCTGGACGTCAAAGCTGCCCCAGTCACTAAAGACCAAAGTGTACAATCAGTGTGTTCTCCCGGTTTTAACGTACGCTTGCGAGACTTGGCCCCTGACTGCGAGTTTGATCAACAAACTTAAAGTCACCCAGCGCAACATGGAACGCGCGATGCTCGGGCTGTCCCTGCGCGACAGAGTCCGTAACGAAGCCATCCGCCAGCGAACAAAAGTGGTAGACGTCGGCTATCGCATTGCAAAGCTGAAGTGGGCGTGGGCTGGACATATGTGGCGCCAGCAAGAAGACAGATGGAGCAAACGCGTTTTCTGTTGGAGACCTCGCTCCAAAAGACCAGTCGGCAGACCACCAGCGCGCTGGTCCGATGATTTAGTGGAGGCCGGAGGCCCCTTGCGGCAAAGGGAAACCTATAACCGGGCTATCTGGAGAAAGTCTGGAGAGGCGTATGCTCTACGGTGGGCGAAAATGCGCTGAAGAAGGAAGTAATGGTATTGGTGAAATTTGTACGTGTAAAACGTAGCTTTTTAAAACCTAAGCTCTGTAATAATAAATAAATAACTCTGGACATTATTCACACAGCGCCATCTAGCCCCAAACTAAGCATTGGCTGGTGCTATGGGTGCCAGACAACGGATAAACATTACTAATTATAATATACTTTTTTTTTCGTAAATAGTATGTATTATATTATACATAGAAACACCTATGGAACAACAATTAAACTAAACTAAATTGGATAAAAAAACGAAACCGCGAATTTAATTCGTTACAAATTCTTTTATTTAATTATTAGTAATATTAGAAAAAAATACATAATTTTTTCAAATCCATAGTAGATTAATTTGCAATTTGTGTTAAATTGTAGCTCAAATACAAGGCGACCAATCATTGGCAAATAAATAATACATTCAAACACATGAACATTAGAACAACTTTTTGTTTATTTAAAATATTGGAACAATATTTTTAAACAATATTTTTCACCGGTGACCAGCTAGAACTGACCACTTTTTAATAAAACAACAAAATTATTATTTTTTAACAAAACGGTGTATTTACGTCGCTATATCCCAAACGGTTTCCCCCAATTTGTATTATGTAGCGAGCAGGCGGTCGATCGGTCCAGTTTGGTTGTCGGCGGCAGAAGGTTATTTATTAGAATAAAATCGCTCGTAACGACGACTCGTAGATTTTTCATGCCACGCTTCGGAGACTGGGTCCACTTTATTTGGCTTTTTGATGCAAGTTGTTTAGTGAATTGGTTTGTAATGTTTGACCGCCTCCGTGAAACAGTGGCTAGGCACACACGGAGGTCGTGGGTTCGATTAACGCCTTGGGTCTGGTTGGTGGTCGGGCTTTTTCACCGTCCGGCTAGCTACCCCCCCACAGATGAAATTTGTAGCACTTCTTCTTAACAGGCCACGGATTTCAAAGTGGCTGGTACGAAAAAAATCTATTTGCAAATTAAATCATTTTATTTATATAGTACCTATTTATTATTTTCTTGCGCCACCAGCGCTGCAGTGCCGTTTTCTAAATGTCACAGCAGCCTAAGCTGAGGCAAGGACCCTGTTGCCTGTTTTCTAGCAAGTGAAATTGTTTTTGTATTATTTAAATTTATTACCATATGCGAATACCTGTAAATGGCTAAGTAGTTATAGTTTTAGTTAATTTTTACTATTTTTAATTGCTGTTGGTTTTCCAAATATAAATAAATAAATAAATTATTAATTTTTTGTGTAATATTGTGCATTTTGGCATTTGTGCACATAAATGTTCTTCTTTTTTTCTTTCTTTTTCTTATTTCATGTCATTATTGGGACAGATTTAACAAGAAATTCGGTATGTAGTTTGATTGTTATACAGATTATATTATAACACTCTATAACACTAGTATTATCCTCATACTGTCGTCAATCGCATTAACATCCCCAAACAAATGTTACACACAAGATGTTACATGCACCTTAACCCGCAAAAAACACGCCCGTCCACCCGCGAACAGACCGAGTGGGTCAAATGGACCCAGTTAGATTTATGGGCGCGGTAACCAGTCAAATGGACCGCGAAGGGCGGACCGACCGCGCAGGAAAATAGTTCGGCAATCGTTATGATTTAAATTCAATTTTTCTTTATTGGTTAGCGCTTTTTATGGGTTTGGTTAAATTCTTTCACATTTTATTTTGTTGATAACCTTACCATATTGCGAAAAAATATTGGAACTAATTTCTTCAAGTGGCAACAATCAAAATTAAAAAAACAAAAAATGGCATATACTTAATATTGCTGTCTGTCAAAGTCTGATGTCAATTGTCAACCATGCCTTGTTAAATATTGTGAGTTATTTGTGAGTATAACCATATCAACCAAGTGTTGCTATATCCATAGCTAATGTGGCGCCTCGAGAGCAGGTTTTTTATTTTCTTCATCAGGCTTTAGATAAATTGTTATAGATAGATGATTAAAAGTATCGCAAAATGGCGTACAAATTAAAAATTGATTTAGCAGTCCCCAAGACCAATAATACGACTAAACGACCAGTGGTGGTCATTTCGCTTTATTAATCACCTCTTATGACCTTTTTCTGTCACCCCTAAGTACCTGGGGGTTATTTATAGTACTTATAATGAGCGGGGTTGTTGCGCCGAGAAATACCCCTTCGAGGCTTTGATATTTATTTTTTTATTGATGCTAGTAAACGGTTGGGGGGAAAAAGTGCATTTTTACAGCTTAAATGTCTTTAAAGGCAATCTAAGGATTTTTTTAAAGCGTATTATTATTTATTTATTTGTAAGAATCAACAGTTATACATGTTTGTGAATTGCTTAAAATAAGTACATAGCTGTTGTTGTATTAATAAATGGCAACCAACACCGTTATCCACAGATTGTTAAAATACACAATTTTATGCTGCAAAAATGGGGGTGCAAAAATATGCAGTGTTTTGCTTTATGAAAAATAAAAAATAAAGTCTTAATCATAACATCATTAAATAAATAAGAATCTAACATGTATTGCAATGGGGCTGGGGCAAGGGAAAAAATATCCAAAGTATTAAAGTTGTTATTGAAGATTTTTAGCAGTCTTGCTATAGGGGCACGATCCCCTGCGATTGTCCTACACAATTCTCCGTGTGAAAAGTACGGACTTGTCGCGAAGTTACAATTATTATTAGCCGCCATAACAGCATTAACAGCTCTGGTTGTGTTCCGGCAATATTAATGTGGGAGCCAGTACACTTGAAATCAGAGGCTCGAAGATCAGATGAGTCTACAGTCTGGCAGCACATTGAGGGAAGCTTCCATAGGCCGCAGTGACCGCTTACCATCAGTTGGGCTGCGTGCCTGACTGCCAACTGACGTAGTATAAAAAAAACAATCTCTGTCGACGTCTGTGCAGCGCCTAATATATAAATGCCTGTCGAACCTCGGCACTCAAATAGTATTGGTCTCGGCACAAAATGCAATTTAATAATTAAAACAAACACACGTCAAACAAATGTGTGTCGCTGTCAAACAGAGAGTGGGACGACCGCAACGAGGGAACTTTTACACCATACGACTCGACTTGGATCTATTTTATATTTACATAAAAACAAAATCATTCTACTACCACAAAGACATTGCAGGCTTGAATCCCCTGAATGTCTAAAAAAAACTGATGATTCCGTGCTTCGGAAGGCACGTTAAGCCTGTCCCGACTATGTTCCAAGTAGGTCTGGTTTCCCTTGTAAGGGTTACGGAGGTCAGATGGAAATTGCTCCATTGTAGACTTGTCAAATCTAGGTTCAAAGTCGAAGCGAACCCTGAGCTCCATACTGGATGCAATCGGGAATACGCTGAGATGATGCTGATGATTCTACTACCACTGCGGCCTATTCCATTGAAGGACACTTCACCATGAGGCGTCGCTCAAAATGGTGCCACGCTGTAGGCTTATCAGATCTTCGAGACTTTGATTACAAGTGTTTCTTTTGTTCTATGTTTGTAGTCATGTCACAGTAGTCAACAAATGTTTTGTTCTGCCGAATCGACGATTGCTCCAAAGACTGTGTTTGAAACTAAGCACGATCGTAACATGTAAACCGTCCCGCAACCGCCAACAACCAACAACTAATGACGCAGCCTGACGAGGGTCCTATCTATCAGGCCAGGCTTATTGCACATAATCCTGACAGCCTCAGCGTAATGACGTTGACGAAAACTAAAATCATCGTTACTAATACGTGAACTTTAGAACTGTTCATAACTATTTTACCCACTGTCACTAAAAATCTTTAGAGCTCAAATTAAAAGGCCAGGATGTTGGCAGCCGGGAAACCTTTTTTTTTTTAATTATAGCTGCGTAGCAGACGGTCACCGGCCAGGATCATTGCCCTTCGCGTTTATCAAAAAGATATTTACTTACATTTGATTTCTATTTATCCTACAATCTTTGAAAAATATAAAAAAAATTACTCGCATAAATAAAAGTAAAGGGTCCAACGGTAAAACACAACGACTAAAAAAACACACGTTATTATGAAACAAATTTTGTGCAAATAAGAATAAATCTATCTATCTACTGTTATAACTTTTTTGATTTCAACATACCATCAGCTAATAATTATCCAACGACTATTTTAAACCTACTCAAAACGCTAGAACTATTCTAAACTCCTGTCATCACCATTACACTCGTCTAGATGGCTTTACTCCAATGCCTCAAGGATCCCCCTCAACCCCCACAATTGGACGGTTTCCAAACATGTTCCTGGCTTACTTTATATCCACAAAATAGTTATAGTTATTATAAAACTGATGGGATTTTAAAATGTAATGGGTTTTTAAGAGTTTGTGATTGCAGTATTAGCTTAATGTTGAATCTTGAATAATAAGTAAAAAATATCTCTGGACATTATTCATACAGCGCCAACTAACCCCAAACTAAGCATTAGCTTGTGCTATGGGTGCCAGACAACGGATAAACATTACTTATATACTTTGTTTTTGTAAATACATACATATTATACATAGAAACACCCAGACCGATACAAACAGACATGTTCATGCACACAAATGTTTGTACCGTGCGAGATCGAACCCGCGACCTCTGGTATAATAGGCAACTTCTCGACCATTACACCAAATGGCTTTTCAATTATCATCTTCATATCTAAATGTCCCATCATTGCAGTAAAAATAATAATCATTGAAAACACAATCGTCCCTTTTTTACGACAGCAAATGATTCGCAAATGTCATTAGATGTCATTACGAATATCTCGCAATATCATTAATATTTTAACGGCTGTTATATTCATTGATATTGATTTTAATGGGTTAGAAATGATATTAAGATCAATGATGGTTTGTTAAGGGTTGTTTATGGTTATTTGATGGTAGAAAAATGATATTTCGGGGCTACGATATATTGAGAATGATTGAGTGTAAAATGAAAAGTATATTATTAAGTTCTCAGCTCGTTTATATTTTTTATTACGTTTAGCATATAAAAGAGGTGACCCTATCTTATAAACAGCCAAATATCATCAGGCAAAAATAAAACTTTTGGTTATTTAAAGTGAACATTTATAAAAAAACTTAAATCTCTCATCTCTTTATAAATAAGCTACTCCGTTTGTCACACAAAATCAACAAACTTGTCTAAATCTAGTTTCCCAATTGCCCTTCAAACACAATTGGTTGAACCAAGAATCGAACCTTGTAAATGGGCAGGGGTCGAAGCGACCGCATCAATATCCGCCGGCGGCGGCGGGTTGGGTCCGAATGCACCGGACAAGCTTGTTTATTGCCGAGCTGTGGACAATTGGACCGTTGTGTCTGTTTGTAGATGATTTAGGGTTAAGCTGTGGGTTTTGAGTGTGTATGTATATGTTAACTAGCTAATTCATACTAATGCATATTAATGCGAAGGTAAGTCTGTGTCATTTTCACGCCTAAACTAGGTACTATACACACAATAATATAGCTATCTTTTTCTCTTGCCTGATGTCTCTGTCTTTCGCTATGTTTACCAGTGGTATACAATTTTATAAGATTGAAATAAAAAATATAGATAGATAGATAGATAGATATACTCTTTATTGCACAAAATTATAAAAGAAAAATTTGTTACAAAATTGGATGATACAATGTAGGCGGACTTATTGCTAATAGCAATCTCTTCCAGTCAACCTTAAGGTAGAGGAAAAGTTTTAATTAATTTTATAAAGTAGGCAGTGCAAAACACAAGAGCAAGAAATAAATACGAGTTGAACCCAATTCAAATTTCTCAAAAAAGTAAAAGAAAAATAATAATAATAATAATCTAAAAATAAAATAAAACATATATACTTACTTATATAGGCATACACATACACATACTTATACATACATACATACATACCGACTTAGTAAAATAAATACATAGAAAATAATAATCATGGATTTCACACAAAAGAAACACCTGACAAAAGTAAACCATGAAGATGGAATTAGAAGAAAGAAAGAAAACAACTGAGTTACCTAGTCACGCGGAAGTTATCGGAGGGAAAGAAAATAGGATTTGACACGGGATTTAAAAATGTGGGGTGTCTGGGATTCACGGACAGATAGGGGCAGAGAGTTCCAAAGGCGAATAGATTCGATAGTGAAAGATTGAGAGTAAAACTGTGTGGAGTGGGATGGACAATTTAGATGCAGCTTACGGGAAGAACGCAAATCAAGACCTCTGGTGGATTGCAAGAAATTGAAACGTTCTTTTAGGTAGGGTTATATAGGGTTAGAAGAACGGAAAAAGTCGAAAAGTGAAGAGTTGAATTGACAAAAATGATTATTTGAATTTCACTAGCGCCACTGCGGCGAGTAGCGGAACTAATAGAATTCCTATAAAATTTTTATCTTTCACTTTAGATATTTGTCCGAGAAACTTAAACCATAAAATATTTTGATAAAAAGTACACACCAAAAACACAAAATTTAATTACATTATACAATATTGGATTAATTAGTAATAAAATGGCTACTTTCTGACATTATGACCAAACACTCCAGATTTATTTTCGTGTGTTAAGTATAAATTCATTGTTACGAGAGATACGTAACACCTGATCAATTTACAACATTTATTAACAACCCTACCCCATAGAATATAAAACGCCTCCATAAATAAAAGCGTAATCAACTAGCTTGCTTCCATCTAACCTAATAATCCGGCGAAACCCTTGGTCCATCGTGCATTACCGCTCAAACAAAAGCTGTTACCTGTGTTCTGAATATTTAAACACCATTGCTGGCTCGCTTGATGATGTATCCACTGTGGGAGCTGTCTGTTATGATGCTTCGTTATAAAGAATGCATGGTTTTTGTATTGACGCGCCGTCGAAGGTACGTAGCGCCATCTATTGGTGGGTGGAAGAAACTAGTTGTAGCTACTCGCCGGTAGATGGCTGTAGCTGTAGTTTTATTTATTATGATAAATGAGTTGGTGTTTTTGTTTGAATCTGTAATAATTATCTTTGGATGTATAAATAATAATTGTTAGAGATAACAAGACGTGTAGCATGTGTGATAAGAAAATGTGTGACAGCTGTTCGCCGCTAGATGTCAGCACTTCACAATTTGATTGGATTTCTTTTTTTAAGTTTCAATAACGTGATGAAATTATCCTGTTATAATTTAATATTCAAAAATATTTATAAAATATGTTACACAAGAGTTTATCTGGCATTATAACGGCAAGAATAGCTTAACCCACTTGTTACTACTGACCTTTATAACGCCACGAAATTAGAGTTTGATTCAACGGCCAAATATATGTGTTTAATGTTAAAAAAATAAAGATCACCTAACATTATCGTAATCTGAAAGGTCTTGCCTTAGTGTTCACCTACTATTTGTAACCGTGTGTGCGGTTTCCTGAAATTCAT
Organism: Mecyna flavalis; assembly: GCA_949319885.1. Lineage (NCBI taxonomy): Eukaryota > Metazoa > Arthropoda > Insecta > Lepidoptera > Crambidae > Mecyna > Mecyna flavalis. The sequence goes on along the minus strand of OX439420.1, from coordinate 7,211,603 downwards.
ACGTGTTTTAAATGTAACAGTGAGATTGGTTTGCGACTTGTCTTCAAAAAGCAATTTTTTTAAAGTACATAAACCTATTAATGAACACTAAAACGTCGGATTCCATAAAGTATTGGTACTGTTATATAATGTAAGATAAAAATAAGTTGTAATTTCTTGGTTTTTCATGAAGATTATCGTATCTGAAAATGGGTGGCGTTATAACACCCGGTAGTAAAATGGACGTCTACATATTATTTCTATTATGTTTACACTATTGACAAAATTTGCTTTGAATTTCATTTAAATAGTTGATAAATTACACAATATAGATTTATATGAAGCTCTGTTTACTAAAATAAGTATTTTCCACCGGAAAATCCAAATAAAGTAATGGAAGAATATTTTATTTTGAAGAATTTGTCACTTATCTCCTCTTTAGCATTATTTTTACGTAATTTATTCTGTACATTAATCTACCAATTGACTCCCGATTGTCATGATCCTCAATATAAAACAATAAATAAGGTGACTTGATGTGCTGGTCGTCCTAAGGCCTGGTGGAGTGACGATTTGCGCAGGATGGCTGGCAGGAGCTGAATGCGAGTTGTAAAAAATCGTACTATGTCCAGCTGTGGACTGAAACAGGCCGATGATGATGACGATGATGATTATGTGCTGGTGACTACCAACTTATTACAATGTATTAGAATGTTTTATTGCTTTTAGGTTCCCAGCTGAGAGCTCTAGCAGAGGTTGTTTATAATGATACATTTTTTATATAATGAGGGTTCTGAAGATGATTTATTATTGTCATTATTTAGCTAAAACAATATGTACCTACTGCTGATAATTGCCAGATAATGGGAATCTTCAAAAAAATTTTACTTTCACTCCATCAACTTATACCTTCACCCCAACAACTTTTACCCCAAATCATTTTTGTAAGCAGTTCTTTGCTGAATCCTTCTGTTACTCCAAGTAAAACGAGGACCTGGTTATTTATCCAGAAACTATGGTCAAACTTCGATATATGATCGCATTGACTACCTGATCCAATATATAGATACCCAAAGTCGTTGTACTATTTGCAAAAAAAACAAGCTCATCTGCCGAAAATGTCCTATATTTTCACCCTAAACTGTTAAATGTCCTATATTTATAGGAAAAACTAGTTATATAAAGGACAAGAAATATTATATTTGAATAAATATAAAAGAGTTTTTAGATAATTAAATCAATTAGGCTCGATATGTCCATGTTTTACTTGATTTTAAAATATCTACAAACAAAACTTTTTGGTAGCCGATCTTACTACCGGGTGTTATAACGCCACTCATTTTCCGGCTTTTCCAGACCATCAATATTTTTTTTAATATTTTTCCTATGATTCTTCTTTACAATTATACAACATATGTAAAAATTATGAAAATCCGACATGAAAAATAGTTTCAGTAATATCTGGGTTAAGAATATTTTGTACTTGTAAGTATGAATACCTAATAAATATAATATTATTATGTTATAATGTGTAGTGCGATAATTATTTATTTATTATTAGACATTCCTAAAACTGTTATCAATACGAAGCAAAACATTTAGACATCATTACGTGAACATGTTTTGATATTTTACTTATACAATAAATTATCTATCGAGTACTCTGAGATAAGATTTTGTAACAAAAGACCAATGTAGATAGCGTGTTGTGGTTAAGATAATATTATAAATAAATAATTATATTATATGTGTAAATAACTTATTAACTTGGTAAATATGGTCATCAGAATAATTTTATTTAACGGATGAATAAGAACTACCCAAGTAGTTTACCTAACTTAATGCTAGCACTGAACACGTTAAAAAACGTGAATTTTGAATTTTTGAATTTAGAAAAAGTTTAAACTGGCAATATCTTGAAAACCAAGGCACTTTTACTGAGGTCATGTTAGGCTTGTTCGATGCCTCTTGTGCTGGCCTACCCCAGTGTCACTGTGACGTGTCATTTTTGGAACATCCTGTATGCGTGAGGTCAATGATTCGAATCCTGGTGCGCACCTTTGTATTTAAACGTGCGTATTTAACACTAGCCCGGCGGTGACGGAAAACATCGTGAGAAAACCTGAATATAGACCGACAAACTTATCTGTTCCGGTGGCCAAAATTGGATCTACGTGAAATGTCAGTTTTTGCAATGCAAAAACGATATTTAATGACAATACTAAAACAACAGTAGCGACGCCGCCAACGGAACAGGGGGCTTAGACAAGATGACATCGCTTCGTAGCTGGCGAAATTCGCTAACTTAAAATTGTATGGATTTGACAGATGCCATAGAAAAGTCACGTGTTGAAAGTATGGGATTTGACATTCGCTATCGCAAATTGAGCTATAACGAACGTCATAAATGCCGCTTGTCTAGGGGGGCAGGTAAGTTTGTCGGTCTATAGTCGAATAGGTGTGTGCTGTGTACTGTGTATGTGTAGCTGTGATCCAGCTTTTTTTTATACTACACCAGTTGACAGACAGACACGCAGCCCACCTGATGGTAAGCGGCCACTGCAGCCTATTCCATTGAGAGACACATCACCAGAAAGCGCGCGTGGGTGAAACCGCGGGCGGAAGGCTAGTATTACAATAATTTATGGAGGCATTTGCCTACAGTGGGTCATTAAATGCTGATAAAATATATAAAATTTAGTATCTAGTCGGTTGTTTAACTTTACTTAATATAAAATGTTCTTAAGCCATGAACTATTAAGCTCATTACAAGACTTAAAAGATTCAAAAATCTCCACCCGCCATCACCGAATCTCGCAATTGTTTCCGCTACTCCCCGCGCCGCGGCGCCACTCGTAATCTCATTACCAGATGCACGAATCCAGAACTAATGCTACCGATGAATCCAGACGATGAAAGGAACTAAAAAACGACGAAGACCGATGAAAAAGAATTTTTTCATTCGCTAAAATCAAACCGTGGCGTAAAAATCCGTGAAAATGTTGGTTTGACGTGAAAGAATATCTGTAGCGAAAGGAAAGCGCGCGAATTTTTAAACGGCTTTGACGTTCGATATTTTTTTTTCTTTTTTCGCACAAAGAAAAAGGTCTGAGTCGATTTGTTTAGGTTTGGGATTTAATTAATTTTCTTATAACATACTATCAAGATTAGAATGTATAAAAAAAACCTGCTCTGGAGGCGCCACATTTTTTTTATTTGATTTATATTGTATGGTATTGTATGTTAATTTGTAAGGTATTTATAATATGGGCCTGTAATTCATGTAATCTGTTGCCTGAAATAAATTATATATTATTATTATTAAAGCAATACTTGGTTGCTATGGTTATACACAAATAACTCGTAAATTAAGAAATAACAAGGCAAGGTTGACAATTGTCATCACACTTTGACAGACGGCATTAATGAATGACATCTTATTGTTTTTTTATTTGATTGTTGCCACTTGAAGAATTTAGTTCCAATATCTTTTCGCAATATTTTTCATTTCATTCGCGAGGTTATTCATTTTAATTGTCGGGTTATAACAATGTTGTATGTTACAGAGTTACCCTAACACCGGCTTACGAACGTCGTTATCTATCGAGAAGTACCTAACTCGATAGTTAGATATTTTTTTAATTATCAAAAAAATTATTTTACTACGTCAGTCTTTTCAATTGCATTTTTTTAATTTCAATTTGCAATTTTCACCTGCATTTTTTAAAATTTGACACTGCTCGTAATAAATGTCCCAATTTATAGTAAATCTGAAGACAGTCAATCGGCTATAAATTTATCCAAACACGTAATTAAAATAAGACGAAATTTCAAGACACAGTAAACATGTATTGTTACGTCATGAAACGTCCCTCTCAGCGGTTTTACCTTAACGATTGTACCTTCGTAATTACCGTAGTCCTAAACAAACAAATTTAAATTTAATACAGAGGGCTCCCTCGAGGGTTTACGAGGTTCAGTTCCTTGTCGTGGCGAAAAAATTTAAGAGCAAACAAGTTTTGTGTAACTAACCTAGGGGTTGTGGGTTCAAGTCCGTGAAATAGAAGTGTGTCAAGCACTTCTGTGTTTCGGGGAAAGGGCACTGAAGCTAGTGAAATTACTGGGTATATGAGACCTAACTTCTTACATTGACAGAAATAAAAAAAAAACAAACGTAGACACTAAGACAGGGACCGGATGTGGTAAAAGCAAAGACAAACATTAGTGTTGCCAATTTTTCTTTTTTTTTCTTGTTTTCTGTTTGTAAGTACTATCTATGTACATAGAGACAATTAAACTGTAGTTGAGTTTATCAAAAAGTTGTTTAATTTTTTAACTCCTTTAAACATATTTAAATGAAAATAATGCCCTACTTATTGTATAACACGAGACACACAGATATATCTGTATATAACAAGGCCAAGATTTTTAGTTGGTCCACACGAGTGTAAGTTTCTGCGGCGACTATATTCAACACAGGTGGCGCTGCTGTCGTCTAATTATGTGGGACCACAGGGCGGAGACTGTTTACTCTACGGAAGAAGGGATAATGTACAAAAGAGAATGGAGGCTAAAAATAACTATTTTATAATTGGAATAGGCTAAGAGTAACTATTTTGTAATCGAAATTTCGAAGTCATTTAAAAACTCATTTCTTTCCGTTATTTTTATAAAGTCACTCATTTCTTTCTATAGACGTCTCGAAACTCATTTACTTTAGTTTTTTTCTCTTTTAATTTAATTTTATCAAAACATTTAAGTTCTAAAAAAGTAGTAAACGAGAGATGTACATTATTAACTTTATAAAAAGGTTTTTTTTTTTTTATAGTAGCTCAGTACATTGGCTCCACTTAGCCTGATGGTAAGCAAAAGGGGAACCCAAATTACCACGACAACGGACGCAACACCGTGGTGTTCTATCCGTTGGCATCGCAGTACTGGTTATCAGTTCGAATGTTTGTTTTATTTTCTTTCAAGACAAAATATTAGAAATATTTTATGTTTACTACGTTTATTTATTTTTCTGTCTGTCTGTGTATAACAAGTCCAAGATTTTCAGTTGGTCCACACACAGGTGGCGCTGCTATCGCCTAATTATGAGGGACCACAGGGCGAAGACTGTTTACTGTCTACGGATGCCTAAAAAAGTCACGTACTTTGGAGTTAGAGAGTTATTCGGTAACTGTGGAGATCAATGTGTTACTGCATTTTAACCGAGGGGTTCAATGGTCGTTAATAATTATAAAACGTGTGTAAAAAATAATATTAATTGCAAAAAATGGGGCAGGCGACCTGAAATAAAATCTTTTTACAAAATAATTTGTAAAAATATAATCTATATACTTGAGATACAATTTGAAAAATTATTTATTTTCATTGATGACAATTAAGCTCATTTATTTACATTTATCATACGTCAATTTGGAGTTTTTCTTCCTGATAGAAAATTCTCAATTTCAGACAGTTTGTCTGGATTAACTTTCAGGCAATTTCAAAAAACTGAAAAGACAAGAAAAGGAAGGGGGATATTTAAAAAAAGAAATTACGCACGGGTGAAAGCGCGAAGAAAGCCGCTAGTTATTTATGAAAAAAAAAATATTATAAGGAAAAGGAATCCAGAGAAAGAGATAGAATCAAAACACACCCTTTTAGTGAAATTACTGGGTATATGAGACCTAGTAGCGGGCGCAGGGCGGTGCCAGACAGTAACTGCTTAGTTACTGTTTGGCACTGAACTGTCTAAGGGCAGACGTGGCGCTTACCATTAGGTGTACGATCTGCTCGTCTTGTTACAGATTGCAATAAAAAACACCCATTTAATAGTTAAAGAAAGAGTTTCTTAATAACCTATGTTTAACCCTACCGGGTCGAAAATACTCCGAGGCAGCCGTTCCCGTTTTAATGGCAGCGTGGTATTAAATTGCAAGTTTGTGACAGCGTCGCAACGCAAGGGTTGAAATGTGGAATGATTTTTAATGGGATGAATGTGGGTCTCTTTTGACGGTACAGAATTAATGAGTTCGAATGTGTGTTATCTGATATAATTTTATCAGACGTTTGTTTTAAGAATAATTAACCATAACCAAAAAGAGTAACTGTCGAGTTTCTTGCCGGTTCTTCTTGACAGACGACTGCATTCCGAATCCGGTGGTAGAGTCAGTCTGTAACATTATGCGTGCCAGTCCGCCAACTGACATAGTATTTAAAACTAAAACATTTCAAACAGGATAAAGCTTTGAAACACGTCGTCATTTATAATGTTATGGCGACTCGACAATTGGGAGCGTATGTAATAATAATAGTCGTCTGTCTGAGTGACCCCATGTCTCCCTATGACGTGTTTCATAGTGATGTGACTTATTGACACATTGAAGTAATATATCGATTGTCGTACCTAATTATAATTCTAATTCAAATATTATTTTTATTAAGGTAGACTTAAGATTATAAATGTTACAGAACGACTCTATCACCAGCTTCGGAATGTTACCGTCTATTGAGAATAACCTCCAAGGACCTCTCGGACAGCCATTATTTTAAATCACCAAATTAACAATGTTTAACGTATTCAGACGCCTTTCTATAATTTTTTTTTTCGGAGGAGAATGCGTTTATGCACCATAACAGCAGGCTAGCTAGACCTGCGGCCGTGTGTTAGACTCGGGACTAAAGCGTCCACTACCCACTAAACTCCCCCGGTTCCCCTCCAGACCTGATAGGGACGAGCCGGTGCCAGCCTTAAGGCTATTGACCAACCCATCCCTAACGTATTCAGACGACTGGTTAAAATTTTTAGTAGGTATTTTTTTTAATTTCCCTCTTTTTTCTCATATCGTATTTTATTCGCTTATCGATTTTTTTAGGATATTATGTCACCGTAAAATTGTAAATACCGTTAGATTGTAATCTATCTCGCGAGATTTTAAACTGTCAAATGATTGTAAACCTAAACGTACTGCTTACAATTTATATTTTGTCCGATGTTTATTAATCTGCAACAGATATTTGTCCGTTCATCACATCACTAGTCAACCAATCAGAAAACCCTTAATCCCTTTACGATGCGGGCGCACCATATGCGTTCTAATCGCATTGCATCTTCACAGGGGAACCGAATGTAATTGATTTTGAGTTTAGCATTTAAAATATTACTAGTTTATCTATTAATTTATTTAAATAAAATTATAATCAATAAAAATGTTTGTTGTTAGTTTAGTTTTGTTACGGATACGGTGCACTTGAAAATAAAGGTTTGGAGACCATAGGAGCCTAAGACAGCACATTGAGTGACGCTTTCTGGTTAAGTGTACAGTCAACAGCAGCAGATGATCAAATTTAAGTCAGAAGCTCAATACTAATGAACATTGATCGCGCATTGTTAATGTTTGGTATTTAATTTTTTTTTATATTTGGACTAAGCTAGCACTTGACCACAAAGTTGCCTGATGTTAAACAACTATGCGGTCTACGATGGAGCGCGCTTGCTTAGGAAAAGCCCGTTAATTCTGGCCTTGAAGAGCCCCAAGTTGTATTGTGTAGGAAAGACAGATCTCGGCAGAGAAATCCACTCCCGCGCAGTCCGTATCAAGAAAGATGAAGCAAATCGCTTAGTTCGTACGCGCGGTATAATATAAAATCACTTACTTTAAAATCATCTTGACACCACACAGTTCTGACGCGGACAACGTTCATTAGTATTGAACTTCTGACTTTGATCATCTACTTTTGCTGTTGTCTGTACCTTAATGAAAACCGCATTGCCCACTTATCATTAGGTAAGGCAAAAGCTAGTAAACTCTACTAAAACAAGACAGTAATGCCTAATCACCACGCTTTGTTATCAAACCAAATGTGTTTGAAACATACAGGCACACAAATGTTTACAGTATGAATTGATTTATTTAAAATTAAATTTAGATTTTTTTGTTTCTATCTATCTATCTATAGATATCCCGTCTGTGCGTGTCGACCAGAACGTCCCCTAAATTGACACATGTCGCAGAGGTCATCAACTGGGTCACCCCTCTAGGGTGTGTAAGCACGGATATAAAGATAACGTAATGTGCTTTAATTTTGATTTTATATTAGAATGGAATAGAAAAAACATCGGATTGTTACCTCATTCGTGTTATGGTTAGTATGTCGAGGCACTTGGTTTGATTTCCGGTTCGAGTAAGTTTTTAACCGACTTAAAAAAGAAGGAGGTTGTCGGTTTTACTTATTGTACCCATGTTTTTTTCTAATGTACTCTATTTCTATCTTTAAGAATTACAAACGAATTCGCGGTTTGTGTGCATATTGCTTTAGAAAGACTGTATCGGATTAGATTTTTTTTGTAGTTAATTTCAGGAGAAGTTTAAAACAGGATGGCCTGGTTTCGCACGGGTGAAAATTATCGTTAGCAGCTAGTACTCTACTAGGAGTTAAGATGGCAGTCGCTCCAATGTATAGCCAGACCAAAAAAATAAAAAAAACCTGCTCTATAGGCGCTACATTAGCTATGGTTATGGCAACACTTGGTTGCTATGGTTACTCACAAACAACTCACAATATCCAATAGTAACAAGGCACGGTTGACATTTTTGACATCACATTTTGACCGACAGCAATAATGAATGACATCTTATTGTTTTTTATTTCATTGTAGCCACTTGAAGAAATTAGTATCAATATTTTTCCGCAATATGGCGAGATTTTTATTTTAATGGTGGACTTGCCAAAATTACTGGACCATAGTGCAAGCGTACTTAAACTAGAATTGTTTTTTTTATATTATAGGGGGGCAAACGAGCCAGTGGGTCACCTGATGATAAGTGATCACCACCGCCCATAAGCACCCGGGACCCCCTTGGGGTCGCAGGCGCGTTGCCCGCCGAGACAACAGTTATTATGTCGCATAAATAAACCCAATAATTTCACTATCGGTATTTGGTAAAAACGCTTGAAGAAAGAAGACATAATATTTTAACACACAACTCACAAGTCTCTTCCAGTGCATTATATCGACATAAAAAATAAATAGTTCATAAAAGCATAAAACACAGGAAATATCTATTTGTCGCCGGCAAATTGGGAGGTCCACCGCCATTTTGTTTTATAGCTCGGTTATACAGCCCTTCTATGACCTTTTTAACTCTGCTTTAACGATAACGATATTGTAATAGTTAAGAGATATTAGTGAAATAGTGTAACACTGATTTGATGATTAAATAAATAAATATAAATAAACACTGTTTTGACGATGACAACATTGAACATGTCTGTTTTTATCAGTCTGGGTATCTTTTCTGTGTACAATATGTATGTAGGTATTTACAAAAAGAACATGTAAAATGTTTATTAGTATTGAACTTTGGACTTTGATCATCTTCTTTTGCTGTTGATTGTATCATGAAAAGATCGGGAAAATACACTCGGCGAACGAAAATAATACAACAAATAATAATAGAAAAATATTATAAAAAACTTACCTAAAAATGTTTTGCTGTTTTGTTGTTTCGTTGTTTCGAAGTTTGTGGATTTTTAAGTATATTTTTTTTATAAAAAAACGTATCTTTGGAAGGTTGTATATTTCGTGAGTTACGTTTCTTCATAATAATTTACTATTTTTCAAAACGAGCATAAACGATTCATTTTAAAATTGAGTTAAATAAATAAATATTTGATCCATTCATGGTGAAAACTTGGTTATAAAATAATATAAAGCTTGCAAATGTTTATTTATATTACATATTATATTTAATACTGAGTGCTTACAGGCTGTTTCGTGAAACTAATGAAGATATTTTAATAAAGATTAATTATAAAAAATAAAATAAAAACACTCAAAGTAAGTTGTATATGTCTTTTACTGTTTTGTGTCAAAAACCACCGGAAAAAGGAGGTTTAAAATTCTGCGAAGAAAATTATTTTTCCAGTTTATTTCACAGAATTTATATTATACTTAATGATTTTTTTACAAAAGATGATTGGGTAGTTTTTATATAAAATAAACACGAAACTGAACTGACAAAATTCCAACATCAAATATAACGAGTTTAAAAAAGAAATAATCGTTTGTCGCCTCTGGCAAAAAAAAAAGAGATTAGGTATTTAAAAAAAGTTACAGTAAAAATCCACAAACGTCAAAGCTGTCTCGATCGGTTTTCGCGCCAAACTTGTTCTCGATCGCATCTCGCTCCAAAACTCGATGTTGCTGGCAGCTGTGGTGCACACGTGCGCCATCTGTGGGCGAACAAAGAAGCGGACGTTAGCTCAAACAATAAAGTACACGCAGATGCGTCGACTTTAGAAAGCTTTTTTTTTAAATAATACTATTTTGGTGTGATTGAATTCATGAATGGATGTTATGTTGCTAATTTTTTTTGTAAAAATAAGTCTGAATGCAATATGTGTTGCTAAGCGCAAACGTCTGGATCAAATTCGTAAGTCATTTCAAATATTAGTTAAAATTTATGAACTGCATGGAACTGCAGTACCGATGCATGAAAAGATTGATGGTTAAAGAAAAAAAGTTGTGAAACAAGATTGTAACATATATGGGATTCCTGCGGTGTCTCTGGTTGTCAGGGGGCCTGTCCTAAGCTCAGACACGTGAAGCTACCGACGGCGATGCAGGAGCGCAGGAGGTTTAGTGGGTATTCTCCGTGCACCAGTTTTTCTAAAGACAGGCATGGATTGCATGAGTCCAACACGCCTACTCCAGACGAGTTATGGTGCCTAAAAGCATTCCCCTCCAGAAAAAAAGCATAATACAAGGTGTCCCATAAGTCCTTTGAAATTTAAACTTCGAATAAAATTTAAATAGCGCGCAGGAATAGCGCGCAGAGTGCGGGGGTAGCACCAACGGTCTTTCGGAATTCAGTCACCATGGAGCGTTTCACCGGAGCGGACCGTGCATTTTGTGTGCGTGAGTTTTATTGCAACAATGATTCGGCCACCATTGCGCGTGGTAAATTTAGAGAGTATCGCAATTTACGCACGTTTAATGACTGGCCTAGTCTTCAAACGATTAAAAATGGGGTCTAAAAGTTCGAGGAGACTGGCTCTACGTTGGATAAACAACAATCGGGCCGAGCAAGAACATCACGGACGGAAGAAAACATCGACTTAGTGCAAGAGTCAGTCTGTGAAAATCTTACTCAATCCATTCGACGAAAATGGTCGTGCGGTTACTGTTACTTCGGAGCGGTATATGGCAATGATTGAGATTTTTTTTACACCAGAGTTACAGAATTTTTCAAGTTTCAATACCCGGACCTGGTTTCAACAAGATGGCGCAACTGCCCATACCTCTAACACTGCTATGCCCGTCGTCCGTCAACTTTTCCATAACAAAGTGATATCTCGAAGAGGAGACATTCCCTGGCCACCACGTAGCCCGGATTTGAGTCTAATGGACTTTTTCTTATGTGGTTACCTTAAGTCTCAAGTCCACGAAACAAATCCGCGGTCAACTGATGAACTAAAAGAAAATATCCGGCGAGAAATGTCAAGCATTTCAGAGCGTACTTGCCGTGCAGTGATAGAAAATTTTAGTCGTCGTTTACAGGAGTGCCAAGAACGAAATGGAGCTTATTTAGAAGAAGTGATTTTTAAAAAACAATTCCCTTTTAATGTTAATTACTAAACAATAAATAAAAATTTCATATTGTACATAGTTTTTTTTATATAATTTTTTTTTAGTTCAAAGGACTTATGGGACACCCAGTATAAGAGGCTTGATTACAGCCTACCCCTGCGTGACTAATGACTGTACGTATTACCAATTTACCACTTGTATGATTCATTGTAACGACTGTTTGAATCATTGTAATGATGACTTAATCAATGATAGAGATCTTTGCCCTGCATTAAGACATTAGGCTAAAACTTTTCATATTGTAAAACTTTAAAACACGGGCTCCCGATTCTAAAGACGTCTGCACAATAATCTTAACAGATGTGACAGTTTTTTTCAAACTCCATTCATTTCTAAGAATGCATAGATTGGCACAGCTGATTGGGCTTCGTATGTGTGAACTTTTTTTAAAGTAAAATTTTGTGTGCATTTTGGCCATTCGGTTAGCTGTTTTTTTTAATGCCAATGGTAAGTAGATCTGCCAGGCTAAACATCTTAAAAGCAACTTCCTAGTGAGCCACCGAATATTACGATTGTAAAATTGTTCCAACCTTTATAACTCAGAGCCAGACGAGATAACAGAGAAAACCTCATTAATAAACAACAAAAAAATATAAACTAAAACGCGTAAAAACCTCTCATAATTACAGGTCTTTACTTTTCCCGCGAAAAGAGAAAAAAAAAAGTAAACAGACCCAACTGTTGACAAAGCACGATGGTATCATTCCTTTTAATTAAAAAACTCTAATTTCCAAAATGGAGGGCGCATTCGGTTTTTGAACGAGAATGGATATTTGAGACAATACAAAATGGTGGTTCTTTTGTGCTCAGTTTTTCCATGTACGAGCTATTAAATTGGATGCCATTTGTGATGATAATCATTATGCTAATTCGTTGTTTACGTTTAATTGTGAATGTTTAATGGTAAATCGTGCATTATTAGAGTAAATTAAATATTAAATGTCATTGATAAATTTTGTGTTAAAAAGGTTAGACAATCACGCATACAGACCGACAAACTTATCTGTTCCGGTGGCGGCGTCGCTACTGTCGTTGTAATACTGTCATTAAATATCGTTTTTGCATTGCAATTCACGTAGTTCCAATTTTGGCCACCGGAACAGATAAGTTTGTCGGTCTATACTCTAATCGAGTAATTGTTTTTTTTTTGTTTTTTCTTCTTATGTCAGAGCCGGCAAACAAGCCAGCGGGTCACCTGACAGTAAGCAATCACCGCCCATTGACAATCATCTGCGACACCAAAGGGATCGCTGATGCGTTGCCGGTCTTTTAAGAGGGGATGTGGGCCTCCGGCACTCTCAAAAACCAGACGAAAAGCAATAGGTAGTAGTCACTATTATTTCACGCTCGCTGGTGTTAATGTGAGAGGGTGGTACTTCCCCGGACGAGCCGGCCTATTCGTAGTTTCGTACTGTAAAAGAGCATGGCTCTACCATTACTAAAATACTCAATTATATGCTGTCGAGTTAAGTACATACCTAATGCTTATTTTCAGAATATTTGATACCTCAAGATGTAAGTTTTAAGACCAAGGTTTAATTTCGTCAAAGATACAAAGACAAGGTATTTCAAGCCAAATGACACTTTCTTTTTTATAATGAACGTCATTGTTGCCCATTTTAGATTTTAAAAGGCAAACATGCGATTTGAAACTGGCACGCGAGCGATCCTCATACGCAAGCCATGGCCAGAATTAAAAAATACAGTGTATTAAAAAAACTGTCATCGAACGAACTGTGGCGGGAGCAAAAAATTCATTATTTCAAACGCCGAACGGGAAGTGACGACGATAAAAACGATAGGAAGCGCTGACCCCGCCGATAACGCCGCACAGTATTCCAAATTCAAATTGCGACACCGCCATCTTTGGTAAACATGGCGATATCACTTTTTTTTCTATTGTTATTTTTTTATAATTAAAAAGCTTGGTAGGAGTCTATTTACATTCAAATTTTTGTTTAGCCTTTCTCATACAATGATTGAAAATATCACGAATTTACTGTTGATTATTTTCATGTAAAGTAATTAATTAATTACCTAATTATTATTCTACATTTTTGTCAACAACAACAATTATTTAAATATCAAATTAACATTTTGATTACTTTTTGCACACTTGGACTGGACGGTAAATTATTTTTACTCTCAAAAGTCCAAAAATAATATTTAATGGCAATAGTAAAACGACACTAGCGCCACCGCCAACGGAACAGATAAGTCTGGCGGACAAAAGTGCAGTTTTTAACAAGATTATTTATGTGGCAGTCCAAATCGAAAGGGACCTTAACGCGGTAACTAGCTTCCGGGATTTTTAAAGGCTTTTAAAATATCTAGAAAGCAGTTTTTCATGAACTGTATTTTTGAAAAGATGATTGTATTAACTACATGTACCTTTATGAGTACTACTTTTCAAAAGATCAATCCGAAAAAGTTTTGCATTTGTCTAAAGTAAAAAACACGTTACCGCGTTATGGTCCCTTTTGACTTGGACTGCTACATATTATCAAACTAAAATCAAACTATCCTCAATATTACCCATTAACCAACCTATTTTCTTTTCATTAAACTATCCTGGGTATATTTTCCAGTTTCTACAGTAGAACTTTTAATTACGTAGATATATTATTGTTTAGTTAAAGTTCATCTCAACTTTAAACATTACAATTTACTACGATCTCCTGAGGGAAAGCCGGGAATGTTGCTGTTGGGATAGCTTGCTTAAATAACCTACTTACATTACCTATGTAATAGCTTATAAATATTAATAGTATACCTACTACGGTTATGTGATCTCAGGGACCATGGTTCCATTCCCGAGTCGAGCAATCAGTATACTACACTATACTTATTATTAAAAAAATATACAGATTAGTATAACGAACGAGACAAACTTCTTCTCTCTTCCGGTGGCCAAAATTGGAACTACATGACATGTCAATTTTAAAAACTGCTACAGGACAATGTTGCCAGTTGTTGCTGTTACAAATAAGCCATTAACCACTCAATCCCGAACCGGCACTCGGGTGCCGCGTAACAATAGATTTTCTATTGTGTCTGGTAATCCGGGGCTTGAAAGATTAATTTTATTTGGTTAATCCAAATTGAATTGTTAATATTGAGAAATGGAATTCAACAATATTAGAAGGTGATTTAATTATTATTCTATATACGTTTCTGTCAACAACAACAATTATTAAAACATCAATTTAACATTTTGATCACTTTTTGCACACTAGGCAACGAATTTATTAATATCGTTGACACTAGGACAGTAAAATTATTTTTATTTCCAAAAGTGCAAAAAAAGATATTTTTATGGCAATACTAAAACGACAATAAATAAATTGCGACACCGCCACCGGAAGAACAGATAAGTTTGTCGGACAATATACCTGAAATTAGAGATATTAGAGGCTCGGAGATCAGATGAGCTTACAATGTACATATGTGGCAAGTGGCAGCACATTATAAGCAACGTTTCCTGGCGAAGTGTCCCTCAATGGAATAGCAGTGGCTGCTTACCATCAGGTAGGCTGTGGCCTGTCTATCAACTGATTTAGCATAAAAAAAGTATATTCCTTCGACAATCATTAGTTACTCGTATTTTCCCACACGTGTTAATTCAAATGTAGGCTATAGTTTGACACAAAATAGTTGCTTAAGAAATCACAGAGGACACTGAAAAGAACCCAGACAATACTGCTCTGTTTATCGGTGATGACATCGGCCATATTTGAATTTAAAATTCAAACTATCACAGGCGAGAATGTATTCAAATTTAAACTCTCAGCTTTACAACTAAGGTTTATTTTTAAACGGGGAATACGTTACGCATAAAATAGTAGCGCTGAATAAGTTTTCGAATTTCAAATTCATTGTGATTTTGAATTGTAAAATCAAGGGTATGTTTGTGTCCCAGTTTGGTTTTTTCTTTTTTTTTCTGCCGTTGTTTGTCCGTTTCAAGACTTCCTTAAAAAGTTGTCTGGTTCACAGATTATAAAAAAAATTAAATTATTATATCTGTGCTTCTAAATGTACATAATATTATTGTGTCCCCATGACCCCTACTCATTATTAAGCATGTTTTCGAGCTAGGATATTCGGAAAAAATGCTTAAAGACAAGAAAACCTCTGGTTTAAGACATTTTATATTTCTGACGCAATTTCCTTATTGAAGGATTCAGACGACTGGAATAGACCATACCTACTGGCCAGTTAACAGGTGTCCGACAAGTGAAGTTGCCGAAAAAAAATTCTAAATTTTTTTTTCTCTAAATGATTCTGTGTACAATAAACTATTATGGTGTCATTTTTAATAAATTTTCTTGACCATTACAACAATAACGTTTAGGAAATGTGTGTGTTAAAGGAATGGTGTGTGGAAGCCATACCTACTTTTTCGTAAGTATACGATAAATCTAAACCAAGGATCGACGTATGCTCACGTAGTAGCACATTATATTTTGTATGTATATCAAACATACAACAAAAACTTTCATCCAATCAGGGAATCGTATTCAAATTGTGCACAAAACAAGATAAAAGTTTTCCGAGATAGATACAGCTCGCTTGATATATTACTCGCGTATATGTAAATTGTAATATGTAACTTTTCGTCATATTTTACCATTGAACATTTTGTATTGTTATTTGGGGTTTTTATTCAATTTCTATTGACAGAAACATTACCTATCGTCGAGATTTGAGTGATTTGTCCTGTTTCTACAAAAAGGTATTCTTGATTCTTAAGTTTATTTTTTATTGCAAAGTGTAAGAAGACTGCTGGTAAGCGCCACGTCTGCCCTTAGACAGTTCAGTGCCAAACAGTAACTAACCAGTTACTGTCTGGCCCGCTACACCGAGATGACAGTTATAAGGTCTCATATACCCAGTAATTTCACTAGCTTCAGTGCCCGTTCCCCGAAGTGCTCAGTCAGGATTTCTTGACGAGCCATTTGTAATGGTCGAGAAGTCGGCTGTTAGTGTTACACCAGAGGTCGCGGGTTCGATACTCGCACGGTACAAACATTTGTGGGCATTAACATGTTTGTTTGTATTCGTCTGGGTGTTTCTCTTGGATTTATTTACAAAAAAAAGTAATGTTTATCGGTTGCCTAGCACCCATAGCACAAGCTAATGCTTAGATTGGGGCTTGATGGCGCTGTGTGAGTAATGTCCAGAGATATTTATCTATTGACTGAATAATACTAATATTATTACCATAGAGATCTAAAATAAAAAGAGAGATGCCATCCCGTGTGCCGAGTTCGAAACCTATTGTCGCATTAGAAATTTACGCACACAGAGAAAATAGAATAAAAACAATACTTCGCGTTGTGTGCGTGCCATGCACACAAGGAATTAAGCCCGAATACTGGTTCGCACACCAGGTTACAAGTTATGTATGTACAGCACCACTACAGACGCAAAAATATGCGTTCACGATAGGGATTACTTGACGATAAAATGGAAAACATTGGTATCGATTCCGGCAGACATGATCTAAACTAAAGTCCGGTCATTTTCTTTTTTACATAAATACTTTATACATTTCATTTATACATAAGTAAGTATTGAAGTAAGTATTGAATAGTTTGTAATGAATTCTTGGAAATCCCATGCAGATGTTGCGACCGGAGTCGGCCGCCAAAGACACAAAAGAGCTTTCTTATCTTTTGTTTACATCCACACAGATGGTCAGCAACCTTTACTTTTTGTTTATAGATATTAGCTTAGGTAGGTAAGCGTGTACGTTATTCTATTTTGTAATAATACCTACTTATCATACCTTTGTATACAAATAACTACCAATGAATAAATAAATAAAAAAGACATTTATTTGCGTAGTGTTAATTCGTCAATATAAAATTAAATATTATTTAAATTGTCGAGTTCTTATCGACATGGAGACAGTCGAGGCACATCACTAACTCACGACTGCGGGCAGCGGCCGTACCACACGATTGAACGTGTTTTGTTATAGCTTCAATGTGTTCATCATACACTGCGGTTTTAAAACTCAACGTTCGAATAATCATTAGTATAGAGCGAGCATTGTAAACTGTTTACATACAATATTGCTAATAATGTTCTGCCACATAGTGTGAAAGTTCTAAAGACAAGTTTTTGAACTTTTAATAAGAAAAACATATTATTTTCAGTACTTACCGATGGAATGTGATTCCATTTGACTTAAAGTTGCTAGTATCACTTCGATTTTTACAAATCACCACGGAACAACACGGCATTGTCAAAAAATATCTGGCCGACGGTCAAACTTCAACTGAATGTGCAACAAGCAATGTTTCTGTTTTTGCGCAAACTTCTGCGACACCTGCCCCGCCCCCTTACCATATCTCCCTTTAGTTTCTGTTATCTGTGATTATTACAGATATTAAAAATGGTACCTTAATTCCAAAACCATGATGAATTTAAAAAAAGAAAGTACCTGAGAGTCTTTCTGTCGCAACTTAGCCCATACGATGGCTGTATGGAATGAGTTCCTTTGCCTGTCCCCAAAACAGGGGCGAAATAATTACAAAAAAAAAACAAACTTTCTGTCGCCAATTTTTTTCTTTCTTTGTAAGACATTATTTCTTGTTAATGTCTTACTTAGTACCTAAATGATTGTGTAGTTGAATGGTTCTGTTGTATACATATAAGCGCACATGATAAATATTCTTAGAACGGTCATAGGTCAAACATGACGTAACACCGCTCTAAAAAAGGTTTGTTTTATCAAGGCGACGCCATCTTGTTTTTAGATTAACTCAGTTCGTAATTAACAAGGTACTGTACATATTGTCCGTGTTAGGGTTAAAATTAAGTATAATATTTTAACAGAATATTTTTAGTCAATAATTAAGTTAAGACGACTTTTTTAAGAAAATGATTGTTTGTTTTTGGAACTAGGTTTTTGGCGACTGACTTTGACTAAAAAAAATAATAAAATAAAAATAAAAGAAACCATAAATAACTTAAGAAATAAGGCCAAGAACAATGCTTGCCAACAATATTGTTAATGGGACATAATATTTCATTGTCTGCTATGTGACAAAAATATTTCTTGTTGAACTTTTATACAGGGTGTCCCAAAAATTACACGTCACATTGACACTGTGGGTAGGCCAGCACAAGAGGCATCGAACAAGCCTAACATGACCTCAGTAAAAGTTGCTCGGTTTTGAAGATATTGCCAATTTTATTTTTCTAAATTTCCACGTTTTTTTAGTTATCGACAAAATAACACTTCTTTTATCTTAGTCAACTATTCGCAACGAGTAAAAAAAAATCAAAACATGAGGACTATCTAACTTAATGATAGCACTGAACACGTTAAAAAAAGTCCGATTTGAAAATCGCCATATTGGCGCTGAGAGCAGTAGTTAGTATACTTGGAACTAATAATAGAGCTGACTTTCGCAGATAAACTTCGATGATGCTGTCATTGTCAATGTCAATGGCTGTCCATTTGAAGTCATTTTAGTTCCCAGTACACTATTGGGGGCGCTTCAAATCGACAGAAAAAATAGCTGTCATTTCAATGTCTATCCACTCCAGCGTAATACGCCGTATTATAATGGAGCTCACTGCCTAAGCATTATAATTCGTATATCAACTCCAAAATACTATTATTGCGGTCTAAAAATCTATTAACCAAAGCCCACATACGCTTGTTAAGATTAAAATCAAGCCCAGAGCATCCCTAGTCTTCAATTTGCCACTTCTAACCCCATACGCGCTCATTAGACCGACAACATGGCGGTATCCCTTCTAAATTCCCCAACTCACTTCCCATCCAATTCCTATCTTATTTACCTACAAATAAAGTCGGAAATACTTCACATTTAACATTAACAGACTCCGCGTACGATTACGCACACAACTGAATTGAACTTTAACACACTACAAATATGGTTAAAATTCATTTACATCTGTGGCAGACGAAGCAAACGTCAGGGCTCTACATTTTTCACTGGCGTACTCAATAACGCTTATAATGTTAAGAATAAAGTTGATTATCGCTTGGCAGGTGAGCTGCGGTAGAGCGTGGACCGCGCATGCGCGAACGTCACACGAGGCGGGAGAGCTCGCGATTGGCTGCATCCTGCCGCAAATTGAACGCCACGGATGTCCGTCTAGAGTTCCATTTTTGAATTTTGAATTCGTATCGATGTTTTAGTTTCGTCGTTTGGTGCATATGGCGATGATTCTCTGATGATGGTCATTTGTCACTGATGGAAAACGCGGTTGCAGTTGTAGAAAGTTATAAAGTATTAATTAATATTGAGCATGGCCAAGGAGATAGAAAGCTTAATGATAACAAAATGGTAATACCCTAATCGTCATAATTTGTTTACAAAAATACTTTTACAAGAGAAAATAGAAGTTAGAAAACTAAAAAAACTACACTCAACAATAAAGAAAAACTGTTAGAGTCCCAGACTGCAAATTGCTCCAGAAAACATAAGCTAAGTAGCTTAAACTTGAGAAAGAGACAGGTCAAAATCAAAATATACATATGCTTTATTCAAATAGGCTTCAAAGATGCACTTATAAATCGTCAGAAACAAAAAATATAAGTAGTGACTCTACCACCGGATTCGGAATGCAGTCATCTGTTGAGAAGAACCGGCAAGAAACTCAACAGTTACTTTTCAATTGCCAATAATATTACAATAATAATTGAGAGAGGTAAAAAGTTGTTGCCAAAAATGACTGAATATTTTCCTTACATCCTGTACTTCTAATTCCTTGAGTATCTAGACTTAATAGTTTATCTGTGGAAGGCGCCATCTTGTAAAACTGTCGATTCGATATTTGAAATCACACACAGTTGCAACAGTCCACAGATAGTGCAGACAGACGACAGATTAAAAATCGTTATCTACAAATGTCCCGGCCAGTATCGCGATTAGGTTTGCTTTGACAAGATAATATAGTTACCAGGAATCTTAGTTGAGAATAGTTTCGTTGGGAAGCCGGGAACTAAATTTTTGATAAGATATTATGTCGTGCCCAGTTGGGATGACATCTTAGATTTGTAGGTTATTTGTTTAAGTTTTTGAGAGATTATTTTTGGCCGCCTCCGCGGAACAGTGGCTAAGCTGCTCGGGTATAAAAACCCGGAGGTCGTTGGTTCGATTGCCACCTTGGGTCTAGTTGTTGGTTGGTAGAACGTTTTCAGAGTCCGACTGGCTACTACTACAGGTGAAATCTGCCACCATAACAGTTCTGGCTGTGTTCCGGCAGTATTGATGTGGGAGCCAGTACACTTGAAATCAAAGGCTCGAAGATCAGATGAGCCTACAGTCTGGCAGCACATTGAGCGACGCTGGTGAAGTGTCCCTCAATGGAATAGGCCGCAATGACCGCTAACCATCAGGTGGGCTGCGTCTCTGGTCTGCCAACTGACGTGGTATATAAAAAATTAAGAGGATGGCGTTAAAGCCTACAGACCGCCTGGTGGTAAGCGGTTTTATAAATTTTCTGGGATGTGGTACACATTTTGATGATTTAACCTAGATAATATTATGTATCACATGTGAATAGACAAAACGGTTCGTTCACACAACATGTCCCGTTTCCCGCCAATGACGTCATCACTGTAATTATACAAATGGTAGTAACTCTCTCAGAAAGGGAATTAATTTATTCTGTAAATAGATAAGGATATATCTCTATGGAACCTAGGATCCCTGGCACAGCCGTCATTGAAAAATAAATTCTGGTAGCCCCTACATCGCAGAAGCATAAAATAAAGACACATTATAGAGGGACCAACCCCTGACATTATTGAAATTAATTACTTATACTGGTACTTGCTTTGCCCGACTTACTAAGGTTTATTTTTGACAATATGAGGAGCGCTGCACTAAAGCAGCAGAGCTCAGCTGGTGGGGGGCAAAATTGTGAATCTCTGCATAGAGCGACCCGTCCCCCCCCCCCAGCTTGTGCTTGAGAAGGCCACAGTGGAGTTTTAGTCAGTACGCCCTAACATAGGGCAACTCTGACATAACCTCAGCTGCTCCCCCAAGCGGCTGGGGTGGATACCCCAAAACGATTTCTCCACTATGAAAAAAGGGGTTTGAATGAGGCAAACGAGTAAGTGGGTCCTGGTCACCTGATGGTAAATGGTCACCTCTGCCCATGGCCCTGTGAAAAACTTTGTTTCAAATTCTTTGCAAGTTGTTTTTCGTTCAATATCACAACATGTTAGTAATCGCGACTGAAGCCTAAAAATTTTTTCAGAATGATTATAAAATGTCATACGTTCTAGAAAGGGCGGTTCGCCCCAAGCGGTCTCTGGCTTACTTTACGATATTAACTCGTTTAGCAAACAGTATCACTCCCAAAACACTGGCAACGAGATCGTGTCCACATCCCGAACCAATCATAACCGCGTTCCATTTCCAAATTATTTCAAATATGGCGGCGTAACGAGGTGGACAAACAACAATTGACCCCAATTCGCTGGCTAATGGCACGCAGCGAGCTATGCTTATGCTGAATTGTTTTTAGGTTATGGTGTGACGTCTTTCGGCGGGATAGACAGTTTTGGCTCTATGTTA
This sequence comes from Mecyna flavalis, assembly GCA_949319885.1. Classification (NCBI taxonomy): domain Eukaryota; kingdom Metazoa; phylum Arthropoda; class Insecta; order Lepidoptera; family Crambidae; genus Mecyna; species Mecyna flavalis. The sequence continues at coordinate 7,189,412 of OX439420.1, read as the reverse complement.
CATTTTCCTTGAGGTTTGTCTTAGGGGCTTGTTGAAAAAAGTTACAAGCCTTGTTTTTGACACGATGTGATGATGTGATGTGAATGAATTCTTTTCAAACGGTAATTAAAATATTATTTTCAGCATAAAAACCTATTCAATTGGTGAACTAAACTACCTTTGCTAGTTACAACAATAATAATTTAAGGAAAAATAATAGTTTTCCTTATGTGAACATAATTAAATAACTTACCAGTTACCTATAAATATTGTTGGAACTGTATGACCTCTTAATTTAATTGGTAGTTTAATTGTAACGATATAAAATTATTTTTGAAATTTTTATGCTACTCTATTTTGTCTATTTTCATTGTCAGTTTTTACTTTCAGGTGCTATTACAATAAAATTACGTTTCTTTATAATTAAAAAAATGGATCTGTGCCATAATCTAATCGTAACGAATTTTAAATGAGTAATAGTAACATCAGTTAGCCGTTATTATTAATTGAAAGTAGAACCTTTTTAACTCACAATTAATTTTTGCGATAGCATCAAGAAAATAATTTATTTACACCTAAAATTATTACGCAATTCTCACGCAAACATCCCTATTGTCCCAAAAATGCATCGAAAAACCATCTTAAACCACCAAGAAATAAAGTTTAAAATCGCAAATTGCGTAACTAATGAAGAAAGAGTCTTTAGTATACACACAGTTTATTCAAAATTCAACTGAATAGAGTACAAAATCTTCCAAGGGTACCATTGTAAGCAATCTCGAATGAAACTCGATCACAAAAGTCGTGTGAAACGACAAACGCCCGCCCAACAATAAGTTCTGGCACAAAAAAGGTTTTTTATTATTATTTTTAAACACAATAGCTGTGACGGGGAATTCGGAAGCGATGCCGGATGCCTGTTGGTATTTTTGAACGGACGATTGTAATGGCGGAATAATGAGGGTGAGATTTCGCGCTTTTTTTTGACAGTTGATAATCTGAAAATGTGCTTCGTATTTATGCGGCTTATTGGACTCTGTGACCTGTGGTAGATATTTCCAATTCATGGAATAATATTTTAAAACACACTTATTTGTAAGAAGTTGTTCATTGTTTTATGTTTTAAAATTTTAGGCCTACTTATAACAAAATTAAATGGATTAATAAACAGTATTACATTAATTTACTTGAAAAGGTACATTAAAATCGGTGCAAAGTGTGAAGGAAACAATAAAAAAAAAATAGTTGTAAAACGTCTGACATTTTACTTTTTAACAACACGTTTCTATGTAGAGCAAAGACTTTAATTTTAAAAACCCCAGGATCATGTTATTATTTTTAAATTTACATTTATGATGTATAATACGTTATCCCACGGGAATGAAAGCATAACAGAAAGAATAAAGAGTAACACTCGAGTTTCTTGACGGTTCTTCTTGATAGAATCATTATTTATACTTTGATTTTTCGATAACAACTTTCCGAATCCTGATGTAGAGTCGGTGGTATAACACGAGGCCTATTCATAAATGCATCTTTAAAACCTGTGCATAAAGAATTTTGTGATTTTTTTATGTCAGATGCGGCAAACGATCCAGCGGGTCGCCTGATGGTAAGAAATCACCGCCGCCCATGGACATCTGCAACACCAGAGGGATCGCTGATGCGTTGCCGGCCTTTGAAGGGGGGGTGTGGGCCTCCGACACTCACACAAACCAGACGAAACACATTCACTATTATTTAACGCTGGTGTTATGTGAGAGGGTGGTACTTTCTCGGACGTGCTGTAAAACAGCATAGCTCTACCACTACTAAATTTTTTTTATAATTTAGGGGACAAACGAGCAAGTGGGTCACCTGATGATAAGTGATCACCGCCGCCCATAAGCACCCGAGACCCCCTTGGGGTCGTAGGCGCGTTGCCCGCCTTTAAGGGTGGAGTATGCTCGCTTCTTGAAGGTTTTCTTTTCGTATTGGTTTGGAAACACCGCTGCGGGAAGCTGGTTCCATAGAACAGTCGTACGCGGCAGAAAATGTCTGCGGAAACGTACGGTAGTTGATATGGATAGATGGGTAAAAGATTTATCCATCTACTTATAGATAGAAGTTACAAGCACATTGGCGTATTAAGCCTCAAACTGACTAGCACCTTGTGAATTCGCCTCAAAACCTACAAAGGCTGAAGGGTCGTCCTCTCGCAAGAGGAAATCGATCCGCTAAGCCACAAAGGGCGTTAAGTACCCTTAAAGATGTTTGTATTGTACAATTTTAGGGTATTCTGGAAAATCTTAGCTTCTGGATTTTGTTTTTTTACTCATTTTACTAGTATTGGAATATTTTTGAAGCAATTTTTTTATACTAGGTCAGTTGGCAGACAGGCACGCTGCCCACCTGATGGTAAGCGGTCACTGCAGCCTATTCCATTGAGGGACTTTTCACCTGGAAGCGTCGCTCAATGTGCTGCCAGACTGTAGGTAGACTCATCTGATCTTCGAGCCTCAGATTTCAAGTGTACTGGCTCCCACATTAATATTTCCGGAACACAGCCAGAGCTGTTATGGCGGCAGATTTCACCTGTCGGACTTTTTTTTTTTTCGGAGGAGAATGCGTTTATGCACCATAACCACAGGGTAGCTAAACCTGCGGCCGTATGTGGGACTAGAGACTAAAGCGTCCACTACCCACTAAACTCCCCCGGTTCCCCTTCACACCCGATTGGGACGAGCCGGTGCCAGCGTTAGCTATTGACCTGAAAAAGCCCTAGTTTGGGGCTAGATGGCGCTGTGTGAATAATGTCCAGAGATATTTATTTATTGTTTCCTGCAGTTCACATTAATGTTACTTGTCTGGTATGATTCGATGACGGAATGAGTCATCTGTTCTAGCATTTAATTTTATTAAATCATGCCTATTCGACCGAATGCCAATACAATGTTTTGTGTATCAAGTTACGTCGGAATGTTACGATAATCTCAATTATGCTGAATAGCTAGTCAGGCGAAATGAAATATATTATTACAATGCCATATACCTCGCGTCTTGATGGTCTAGTGGTTTAAGTACCGGGCCGAGATCTCGGGGTCCTGGGTTCAATTCCCGGGTCGAGCTAACTAAAAGTTTCAGACACTGCTCGGGTTTGTGATCACCAATCCGCATTTGGCAAGCGTGGTGATTAAGCCAGTACCCATTATTGTAACGATAACTTGATTTCAAGGATGGAGGGAGGCCTTTGCCCTGCAGTGGGACAATAATTGGCTGATACTTTAATTAATACCATATACGATTTTAAACTTAGTGGTTATTAGTTAGTAATTATTACTAATTAGCGCGCTTTGTCCAAGGATTGATTCCCGGGTTGAGTAAATATTTGAATAATCTTTTAGAATTCGGATTAGGGATTGTTAGAGATGGTGGCCTTTGCCCTTAAGTGGGACTTTAACTTTAACCCCCCTTTCCCCCACATTTCTGTATCAAAAGTACCTTATGTCACCCGGGGATAGTGTAGCTTTCCAACAGTGAAAGAATTATTTAAATCAGTTCAGTAGTTTCAGAGCCCATTCAATACAAACCTATCAAATCTTTCCTCTTTATAATATGTATTAGCACAGTTGTGATATTAGTATAATAGGCTTTAACAGTTTTTTTATGACGCGTACCGCATTAAATAAATTATTAAATTAATACCTAATTATCTCTTGACATTGTTCACACAGCCTGTGACGCAGTGCCATCTAACGCCAAACTAAGCTTAGATTGTTCTTTGGGTACCAGATTAAGAATAAACAATGAAGAATGGTAGTCTACATTACATAGACCAAGTCTACTTAGTATTAGACTTGTAGCTAAATCCTAAATTCTACAAAATTAACGAAACACTAATCTCAAACCAAGCCAAAACAAGGAATTATTAAATTCACCTAACGCCATCTTGAATTACAAATTACATCTGACTCGATTTATCCGCCATCTTGTACATAATAAACAAATCTGCAGCCCAGTTCTCACGTCAAATTAAAACCATAAACAATATTAAACCGTACTAACACGTGGCGCCGCCATTATTCTCTATGGATTGGTCCAATTAGTTAAACATGGTCGCTTTTCCTCTTAGAACTATGTTACCAGTGTTATTAGTTACAGTTTGTAATTAAAATAACCCTGAAGTGACTGTTGCCACTTTGTAGTGGTAGAGCCATGCTGTTTTATAGTACGAATGGGCCGGCTCGTCCGGGGAAGTACCACCCTCTCACATAACACCAGCGTGAAATAATACTATTGTGTTTCGTCAGGTTTGTGAGAGTGCCGGAGGCCCGCACCCCCCATACCCCTATTATATTAGGCCGGCAACGCATCAGCGATCCCTCTGGTGTTGCAGATGTCCATGGGCGGCGGTGATTGCTTACCATCAGGCGAACCGCTGGCTCGTTAGCCACCTCTGACAAAAAAAAAACACAAAAAGGGACCATTTATTAAGTATTTACATACGTTTTTCGACTTCCGACGAATGTATTTGTTAAAGTATACTGTATCCGATTGTGACTTATCTGATACCCGTTATCTGTGACTGAAGGCCGCTTCTTATCAGTCAGTCAGACGATCTGTATTTAAATATGTCAACTATTTTTATTATATAAAGTTTCAGAGTACGGGGAACTGGTGGCAGTCTCACATGCATGCATGTGAAGTGTACCGACAAAATGACAATTAATGTCATTTTGTTTATTCAATCATATTTTAAAAAAAATGACCAACGACGATGTCGACTTTTCGATGCATTGATATTTAATCCATTTTATACTAGATCAGTTGGCAGACAGACACGCAGCCCACCTGATGGAAAGCGGTCACTGCGGCCTATTCCATTGAGGGACACTTCGCCAGCGTCGATCAATGTGCTGCCAGACTGTAGGCTCATCTGATCTTCGAGCCTTTGATTTCAAGTGTACTGGCTTCCACATGAATACTGCCGGAACACAGCCAGAGCTGTTATGGCGGCAGATTTCACCCAACTCGCCTAAACGAGCGGCTCATTTAAGTAAAAGATCCACCATGCTCTATTCTCACTATTCTTTGCCTAAACTGGGAGTCGAACCTTCGGCCTACGTACGTAGAGTGCGTGTATGTGAGTAGTTTAATATTCGCGGAGCACTTTCATAATAAGAATCGCCTTCAGCTCATCCGTCTGAGGATATTATCGATCCCCCACTGTGAGGGATGGTCCAAGTTATGAATCATGCCTTAATTTGAAATTGGGGCCCTGGCTTCAATTCCCGGATCGGACTATAACACCTTAATGTCTTCTACTTAAGTATTTCTTTCTGATGTATGTAAAACTCTGCCTGATAATAGTTTTAAAAAAAACCTTAAAAAGTGGTTGGTGGAGAGTAGTTTTTATTCTGTCCAGGAGTATTTTGATTCCTTTGGGGTTTTGTAACCTAAATATTATTATAAAATAAAGTTTTGTGTAAAGTCTTGTTTGAACTTGTTTATTTTTGCATGCCACTGTGATGGCAAAACATGCGTTTTTTAGTATTAATCTTTTTTAACATCTATTCCGTGTACCATGTTCTCTGCAAATAAAATATCTTTAACTTTATCTGTCTGTCTGTTACACTTTCATGCCTAACCACGAAACCGATGATAAAATTTGGTTGAGTCCTACACTAGACTTTGCGAAAGGACATAGCTTGTTTTGAACCAAGATATTTATTTTTTCCTTTGGGATAACCACACCACCTGACCATATTTAGTGACATTAATTTCGAGCGTCTTCGTGCTTCGGAAGGCACGTTAAGCTGTTGGTCCCGGATGATATTTACTATAATGTAAATATTAGTCGTCAAGCCTAGTCAGAGGCCATTTGGCGGCTTGATAACATCTGACATTAAGGTTGGCCACTTGCCTTACGCACCCCTCCACCAACCCGCACTAGGCCAGCGTGGTGGAGTATGGCCCACACTATCTCACAATTGAGATAAGGCCTGTCTCCCAGCAGTGGGAACGTATATAGGCTGATGATGATGATGATAACCACACAATAATTAGGGGATAACAGAAATAGAAGTGGTTTTTTCCGTCTACTTCTCTGTCGTCGCAACGGATTCACGTGATTATTATATCTTTTTATCATTCTGTGAAAAGGGGGGTAGCCAACTTTGAAGAGTGTCGTCTGTAGGAACTCGACGTAAAGCGCCAAACACGCAAGAACCGTCCTAAACCTAGCTACAACTACACCTTTAACGCGGATGGACAGCTATTCTTTCTTTTTTTTTATTCTTTTTTTTTTTTTGTGGAGTGGAATGCTATTAGGCACCATAACTCGCCTGGGGAAGGCGAGCCGTGTGTGGGACTCGTGCAATTCCATGCCCCAGTCTTTATAAAGACTTGTGCACGAAGGATAGCCACTAAACCCCCCCCGCGCTCCTGCATCGCGGTCGTCGTTGTCGGACACGACAAGGAGGACTATATCATATATCTTTTTTATATGGAACCAGCGGTCGCCTACTAAAAACAAAATTAAATTATACTAATCAAATCGTATGTATGATTTGTTTTTAGTAGGTAAACCGCTTTTCCCTTGTACCAAACGGGTGTGGTCTGGCTAAAAAGCTATATTGCGTCCGCCACCCTCGCGAGGTCGTGACGCGTTGCTTATCCGACGCATTATTTATTTTATAATCACATAAAAACCAATACAAATATATCTTACTAATATTATAAATGCGAAAGTCTGGATGTTTGGATGTTTAGATGTTTGGATGTTTGTTACTCAATCACGCCTAAACGGCTAAACGGATTAAGATGAAATTTGGCACACGTATAGTTTATAACCCGGAATAGGACATAGGCTATAAAATTCCTACGGGAAACATCGAATTCCTGCGGGAATAACAATTTTGAAACTACTGAACCGATTTGAATAATTCTTTCACTGTTGGAAAGCTACACTATCCCTGGTGAATATAGGGTACTTTTGATCCTGGAAATGTAGGGGAAGGGGAGGATATTTGAAAAAAGAAATTACGCGCGGGTGAAACCGCGGGCGGAAGGCTAGTAGAACTATATTAATAATGTCCTCCTAGACGAGTTTCGATTGCAGCGCCCAATTTTATTTACAGACTAGCACTTAGTCCGCTACTTCGGTCGCGTAAAATCAATGTTTTATAATAATCTAGTAAATTTTATAACCCATAACATTATTAATTAACCGATACCTTTTTGACAACTACCAATAATCAACCCTTAAAACACAAATCCTAAGGGGTCAAATTTTGCAAAATCTCGTTGAAGTGAGCACCTATGTATACATATACGTCCTAAAAAGCATCCCCATACTTTTAAAATCCTTTTACATTTTAGTACCACCCTCTCACATAACACCAGCGTAAAATAATAGTGACTACTATTGTGTTTCGTCTGGTTTGTGAGAGTGCCGGAGGCCCACACCCCCATACCCCCATAGGCCGGCAACGCATCAGCGATCCCTCTGGTGTTGGCTGCAGATGTCCAAGGGCGGCCACGCATGCCAAATGCGGATTGTAGAACAAAAATATTAGCTGTGTTCTAAAATGTGAGACAATTTTTACCAACGCGCAACGTGGGAATTGAACCCAGAACCTCGATACACAAAGCATCGGACCATCGCATTGACGCGATGACGGATAGAAAAACCTATACTTTATAAAGAGCTGTAGTGAAATGAGTAAATCTAGATTTGTTTAAAACCTAGACTCAACTCAAAAGCACTGATGCTAAGCCCTCTTGCGTGAAGAGTCCTCGCTTTGAACAGAGTGCCCTGCCCGGGAACCGAACCAATTTACAACGAGTACAACTGTCGATTATACCCCAGTGGCTCGCTATTCTGAGGAGTGTAATAAGCCTGTTGACTAAAATTTAAAAACTAGTTATTTCTTTTCTTTATGACTAAAAAAATGGGATATTTTAAGTGTACATCAAAAAAATACTGAAATGTACATCAAAATAACTGATTGCACACCAAAGGTTAGGTTAGGTTAGCAATTTAGTATTTTTTGATGCACAATCAGTATTTAAAAATTTCTTCAGCTTGTTTTGTGTGTATGTGTGTCCTTTGTTGCAAATAAATTGTTTATCTATCTATCTATCATATTACATTTTTACAATAATTTACAGACTAAGCGCCAGTATGTACAACGGCATATTACATTGAGGGACACTTCACCAGGAAGCGTCGCTGTGCTGCCAGACTGTAGACTCATCTGATCTTTGAGCCTTTGATTTCTAGTGTACTGGCTCCCACATTAATACTGCCGGAACACAACCAGAGTTGTTGTTTAGTTTGGGGCTAAATGCCTGTAAGAATGTTGTCCAGGGATTATTTTATAGGGATATCACGGCATATAGTCCAGTAGTATAGGATGTCCAGAGAGAGAGAGATAGTCTTTGGAATTATTAGCATGATATCAAATATCAAAATCCTATTAGTAAACAATAATGAGGCGCTCGCGGCGCAGCTGTGACAGTGGTTCGTTAGCGATAACGAAAGTCAAGCTACCCACGCCGCGGTCGGTTAATGGATGGGTGCCCATTCTGACCACATTTAGTGACATTTATTTCGAGCGTCTCCGTGCTTCGGAAGGCACGTTAAGCAGTTGGTCCCGGCTGATATTTACTATAATGTAGACATTGGTCTTCAAGGCTAGTCAGAGGCCATTTGGCGGCTTGAAAACATCTGACATTAAGGTTGGTCACTTGCCTTACGCACCCCTCCACCAACCCGCACTAGGCCAGCGTGGTGGAGTATGGTCCACACTGTCTCACAATTGAGATAAGGCCTGTGTCCCAGCAGTGGGAACGTATATAGGCTGATGATTATGATGATGAAACAATAATTTGTGGAATCAGTCGTAGTTATTCATTGAGTGCGCTGTTTCCTACGATAACGAACGATGTATTACTATTTACCAAGTGATTGATAAGGCCTCTACATTATTGAGATAATTGGTCGCTGTGATAAATGTACGATTCTTCTGTTTCATACAATATTGTTTAATAACTGTGTTATTATAAAGTGACTTTGTAGTGGTAGAACCATACTGTTTTACAGTGAGAATGGGTCGGCTCGTCCGGGGAAGTACCACCCTCTCACATAACACCAGGGTAAAATAATAATGATTACTATTGTGTTTCGTCTGGTTTGTAAGAGTGCCGGAAGTTCGAAATGAAATGACATACATAGGTAATTTATTCTGCAAATAGATTTTAGAAAAATACTTTTGCACGTCAATCTTTCTTCTTTCAATTCAATCGTCAATCGTTCTTATTTTCTTTTTTCATAATCCATACTAAACTAAACTTTTGAAAGTGTATTTAAATGGGAAGACACTTTAGCAAAAGCATGTCAATTGAAATTGCGTAAAAATGGCTTGAAAATCAGAGAAGACTAGTAAAAAATTTCTTAAATTGTAATTTTGTCATCACTACTTTCCATAAGATATGGTCTTTTCTTAATTTCTTGCATAACGGTTACTGAACTTTTTCAATCCAAATGGGCTGTCAATGTCTCGAAAGTCAGCGTAGCCTGAACAGCACATTGATCGAAACTCTCCATTGTAAAAACCAACCCTCGAAACAGCCCCTAGCAACCGAGTAAGAATAATACTCGCTAAATCTCAATTAGGCGTATTGTGAGCTTCCCATGCGTTTGCGCAGACGCGCAGACCACGTGCGCCGCAGATGTGAGCGACCGGCTTGCGAATAGTCTATGGTTTAACGTTTTTGGGATTTTCGGCCGGCCTACATAGACTTATAAAAAAAGATTTTATATATCATTGCCGGCCTATTTGTACTGTAAAACAGCATGGCTCTACCACTACTAAAATCAATTAATCAGATATTATTCTAGTTGAAGATCTACTATGTTCTACCTCTACTCCCAAAACCACGTTTGCAGCCATTTCTACACTCATTTATTTATTTATTTTAAAACGTACACCAACAGCATAGCACACAGTGAAAAATGTGGTAACAATTAATGTATAAAAAACATTTATGCTTGTATGAATGCATATAATAGGCGAACACAACATTGACCATAATCCGTAAACACTTAAACACTCATGTTTATATTAAACTTAATTAAAAATAATGTATGTTTAATTAAACGAGACATCAAACGGTTGTGCAATGCGGAGCGGCCGCGTGGTGCGAATGCCAGCTTTGATGGCAAACATTTGAGCATTTCCAACTATCCCTGTATGGGGTACGGAAAAACGACAAAAACATTTTGTGATTTAATCTTAGGTACTACATACAGACTGTGATTTTAACACTATCAATTTTTTTTTCTTAGAAAGACATAAGGATTCCATTTTTGAAAGAAAAAAGCGAAAATTATCCTCCGTAACCCTTACAAGGGAAACCAGACCTACTTGGAACATAGTCGGGAGGGACCAACTGCTTAACGTGCCTTTCGTAGCACGGAATCATCATTCTTTTCAGACATTCAGGTGATTCATGCCTAGCTGCAATGTCCTAACCAAACTGGACACAATCACACAAAGTGATGCGCGGGATTCGACCCCACGACCTCCGGGTTTTAGAGCCCAACGCTCTAACCACTGTACCACGGAGTCAGTTGCTTCCACAACTCTGAATACAGGGTGTTTTTTTTTTTCAGATTTTTATAATTAACTTAAAGTCGCCATATTGTTCCATACTCATCGCTTTGTTTACGTGTTCAGGTAAAAACGGAACAAAACGTGTGTGTAACGTAAACATTGTGTATTTATAGAATGGACCGTATCTACGGGAAGCGTTGGAGCAAAGAGGAGTAATAACTATGAATACAGTAATTGTGTAATATTAAGTGCTGGAATGTGCCGACTATTAATTGAACGAACGAACGAATAAAGCAAGAATTTCACACGGAAATTCTTTATATTAAATTACTTGTTGAAAATTATATATCTATAACACGATATGATCTGCAGTTTAAAACACGCCGTATAAGATATGATTTTTTTATTGATACTTTTTATAATTATTATTTTATATTTTTCTAAATAATATAGTTGATAAAAGACTGCAAAACTTATCTTTGAAAAATAAAACAGGTTTCAAGTAAAAATTATGATAAAAATATCGACTCTACATTTTTTGTACTCTAAATATCAAACAAGTGGTCATTATCTCAAATATGTATTTTAAATCTTTGTACTTAACTACATACAACCCCGTCTTTACATAAGCGATACATACTTTGCGAAAGATCATCATCATCATCCCAGCGTATTCCCGATTGCATCCAGTATGGAGCTCAGGGTCCGCTTCGACTATGATCCTAGATTTGACAAGCCAGGCATACATTGCGAAAGATGACATCACGAATCGATACAGACTCTCCCGTTTAGATTCACGGGAAAAACTTACCTATAATCCACGCTGTCTTCTAAACTTAAGCACTAAATATACAAAAAAATTTTTTTTACTAACACTAAAACTTTTGCACTGATTTTTTTTATAAAAATTTTTTTTGTAAAAAAATTTCATGGTTCGCTTCGGAGCGAGCGGTGTGACCGACGTCTGAAATGGCACTGACGCTACTGAATGGAGTAGTGAATGACAGACAGAAATAGTTTTTAGGGTGGAATCGTGCGATGTGGCAATAAAGCGCTTTTAGCGGTGCGTAGCAGCTTTTTTGCGAGACGTTGGAAAAGTCGTTTGTTACATGTCATTGTTATTTTTGATTTTGTTAAGTATTTTGACAAACGGATAAAGAAAAAAAGAACTTTAGGTTACAAATTATTCATAGAGTCTGCTAATTTGCTAATATTTACTTTTTTAAATGCAAATAATTCTAAAATTAACTTGTATGCAATTAAAAATGTGCAAATTTTATGTATGTACATCATCATCATCATCAGCCTACCGCAGACTACTGATGGACATAAACATCTCCAAATGCACGCAAAATCTGATGTTAAAGTCAATTTATCCCATTAAATGACCCAACTGGCATTATTTTTTTTTTATTTCAGAGTCGGCAAACGAGCCAGCGGATCGCCTCATAGTAAGCAATCACCGCCGTCCATGGACATAGAGAGATCGCTAATGCGTTGAGTGGGGTGTAGGCATAATATAAAACCCGATGGTCGTGGGTTCGATTCCCGCCTAGGGTCTGGTTAGTGTTAGAGCTTTTTCAGAGTCCGACTGGCTAGCTACCACCGCCACAGGTGAAATCTGCCGCCATAACAGCTTTGGCTGTGTTCCGGCAGTATTAATGTGGGAGCCAGTACACTTGAAATCAAAGGTGAAGTGTCCCTCAATGGAATATGCCGCAGTGGCCGCTTACCATCAGGTGTCTATCTGCCAACTTATGTGGTATAAAAAAAAGTCCAAGGAAAAATTTCGGGAAAAGCTAATATAAATTTGTTAAGCGCTTTTACTGCTATATACAGCGGTTTGCATCCAGTATGTTTAATTGTATGTTGTCAAATTCCTATAGTCCAATCCTTGCTTAGTCGGGGGCTAGATGGCGCTGAGTGATAGAAAATTTAATTGTTCAATTAAAATGCGAAAGTAGCTCTATCTGTCCAAGCATTTATGCCTGAACCACTGAACCGATTTTGATGAAATTTGGCACGGACATAGACTAGAACTTGTAGGACATTAGGATCACAGACTATTTTTTTTTCCACAGACTAAATTTCTCTATGATTAGGATACTTTCATCCCGTTTACATGCTCAGTTCTGATGGGATAACTAGCAAAGTTTCGTGCTGAGGTCTTTTGGCAAAAACAACGTTCCAGATCGGTGGTAGAGTTCCTATTTTGTGCAATAAATAATTTAATTTACTCGAAACTGTATAGTCATACAGTTACTATAACTAAGTCTAGTTAAATAGTATAAAATGTGAACATTGTATATTCAATTATTGTAACCTTATTGGCGATTAAAAAGATTAACTGTGGAGTTTCTTGCCGGTTCTTCTCAACATATTACTATGACTGCATTCCAAATCCGGTGTTAGAGTCACTATATTTTTTGTTTCTGGTGATTCATAAGTGCATCTTTGAAGCCTATTTGAAATGTATCATATTTTGAGTTTGATATTTAGATTTTGAATTTATCTACTTATTTATAGGCAATCCTGTAAATTCACTCTGAGTACAAAATATTTATAATAAATTTTAATTTTAATATAATTATGCTAGCACAAACTTCAGTAAAGCGCTTTATAATCTTTTCCTCAGCCATATTGTTAAACCGACCAATCAGAGCTCGTCATTCTCGCGCGCTTCATTTAATCACTGCATTAGCGCGCGAAACGTTCGGAACATTTTAACGCCATTAAAAAAAGAGCTCTGCATTAGGACACCATGGCGACGTCGCTGGCTACCGTATCCAAAAAAAAGTATAAAAGTAATGTTTATTCGTTGTCTGGCACCCATAGTATAGCCATTAAAATAAAAAACCTCGCCATATTGCGGAAAAATATTGGAACTAATTTCTGGAAAGCTTATGTCCAGCAGAGAACATCTCTCAGCTGAAATAAAAGAAAAAAATGTACTTACATTTTTTTCTTTTTTCTTTTGTGTCCTAATATAATATTCCATTATTCTGTAATGGGCGATTTTCTGACTGCCCGTTTTATTAGTTCTCAATAGATGGCGCCATTCCACCTATGCACGTATCTATGGTTTTGTCTATTTCAGATGTCATTTTCATTCCCGAAAAAATTACAATGGGCGATTTTCTGACAGCCCGTTTTGTTAGTTCTCAATAGATGGAATTTCTCAATAGAAACGTTATAAAGTTTACTTCGACATGACTGTTTTTGATAAAACGAAACGTTTTGTTTATGTCAGATGTCATTTTCATTTCCGAAAAAAATACTTATTGGCGGAATTGTTAATAAAAAACACAAAGCAAGCTATTAATTATGAAAATGAAGAAGAATGAGTAAAGATTATGGCTCCTAGTTAAAAAACCAGAGTATTATATTATTATCTGTGCCAGAGGTAAAAATTGATCATAGACAATTACATACTTCGTTCAACGCCATCTAGTAAAGCTTTTGGAAACCTTTTTTTTTTAAATGGCCTGTCAGAAAATCTCCCATAACAAAGATACGATAACCAAACTAAAAAAACTCGCAAGTAAAAAAATAAAAATGTTAACTTTACAATTTGTCACGCACAACCCTCTTTCGCCGACCGCAGTCGGGTAAAAAGGTCTGGAACTCTTTCAAACTTTGTTACATGGGAAGATACTTGGCGGTTTAGGAAATGTCTAACCATTAAACGCCCTGCGGCGTTTCTTGAGTTCTCTTCAATAAAAAATGTTTTTTTTTTGTTTTGAGTTTTTCAAACATTTTTTTCTTTTGGTGTTAGCTAAATTTTAATTATTAATCATCATCATCATCATCATCAGCCTATATACGTTCCCACTGCTGGGACACAGGCCTTATCTCAATTGTGAGATAGTGTGGGCCATACTCCACCACGCTGGCCTAGTGCGGGTTGGTGGAGGGGTGCGTAAGGCAAGTGACCAACCTTAATGTCAGATTATCAAACCGCCAAATGGCCTCTGACTAGGCTTGACGACTAATATTTACATTATAGTAAATATCAGCCGGGACCAACAGCTTAACGTGCCTTCCGAAGCACGGAGACGCTCGAAATTAATGTCACTAAATATGGTCAGAATGGTCACCCATCCATTAACCGACCGCGGCGTAGGTAGCTTGACTTTCGTTATCGCTAACGAACCACTGTCACAGCTGCACCACGAGCGCCTCATTCCCTCCTCCTCCTATTAATAACTTATATAAATGATAATAAATACAACTGCAAAGCACAACTGCCTCTTTGGTACAGTGGTTAGAGCAGTGGGCTCTAAAAACCAGGAGGTCGTGGGTTCGAATCCCGGGGGAAACATCACTAAAATGTCTGAAAATAGTAATGATTTCGGAAGGCACGTTAAGCCGTTGATCCCGACTATGTTCCAAGTAGGTAGGTCTGGTTTCCCTTGTAAGGGTTACGGAGGTCAGATGGCAATCGCTCCATTGTAATAACCAGGCTTGTCAAATCTAGGATCATAGTCGAAGCGGACCCTGAGCTCCATACTGGATGCAATCGGGAACACGCTGAGATGATGATGATGAAATAAATGAGAATAAATACCTAAATATTCCTAATCACTATAAATTCTAACATAGGCCTCGATGGTCTAGTGGTTTAAGTAGCGGGCCGTGATCTCGGAGTCCTAGGTTCAATTCCCGGGTCGAGCTAACTTTGTGTCGGTTTTTTCGGACACAGCTCGGGTTTGTGTTCACCAATCCGCATTTGGCAAGCGTGGTGATTAAGCCAGTACCCATCATTGTAACGATAACTTGATTTCAAGGATGGAGGCCTTTGCCCTGCAGGGCTCCGGCCGTTATGCCCCCATTCCGGGTTGCCCCCGGCCGGTATGCCCCCACGGTTTAACGGCAAACTGGAACAAAACTTTTTTAAATGTGGGGGCATACCGGCCTGGGGCAACCCGTAATGGGGGCATAACGGCCGGACCCCCCTGCAGTGGGGCATGTAATTAATCTGGCACTTACTTCACATAACATAAGTAAAGCTATGTGCCGCCATATAATATTGCTGGAAGTTGCTAAAATATTTGACATGAGTGAAACATTTTTCACTCAAAGTCGGCGGTAGCAAGACTCCGGTATGCTTTGAAAAATATTAAATATTTCTACCCCTATTTGCTGTGGAAATACTTTGATATTTGTGACATAATTGTAAAACATCTTCGAGGAACTTGAGAATTATTTAATTAGTTTTTAATTCTTTTTTTTTTATACTAACTAGTTCAGTTGGCAGACAGGCACGCAGCTCACCTGATGGTGAGCGGTCACTGCGGCCTATTCCATTGAGGGACACTTCACCAGCGTCGCTCAATGTGCTGCCAGACTGTAGGCTCATCTTATCTTCGAGCCTTTGATTTCAAGTGTACTGGCTCCCACATTAATATTGCTGATACACAGCCGAGCTATTAAGGCAGATTTCACGTATGGGGATGGTAGCTAGCCAGTCGGACTCTAAAATGTGGGAGCCAGTACACTTGAAATCAAAGGCTCGTATATCCGACGAGCCTACAGTCTGGCAGAACATTGAGCGACGAACCTGGTGAAGTATCCTCCAATGGAATTAACCTCAGCGGCCGCTTACCATCAGGTGAGCTGCGTGTCTGTCTGCCAACTGATGATGTATAAAACAAAATAGTACTTTTAAAAAAATTAAAAAAACAAAGCTACAAGTTACGGTCAATGGCACATCACGGTAAACACTTGCAGTTCGATAATAGCACTTATGCCACCGACATAAGAGTGGTACAAAGTACAAAGTGTATAGTTTGACGTGCTTTTGACTGTACATTACAAAGTGTCTCAGAGAGTAAGTGCGAAGTGCTTCTCCCTACCGCTATGATGCCGCGTAATGCAAATACTGTGTCGCTGCAGCACAATTATCCTCTCGGGTTGTATCTCAGTTACGGGCGAGAGTTTAGTGTTGGAAAACCTTAAAACGAAAAAAAAATTGAATGGAAGAATGTACAACAAAAGTACACTTAACAACTCGTAATTGTTCCCTTGAAGCATTGGTTAAGACACTTTAGTATAAAAACAGTGGGGTGGTCGATTTAATTGAACGTGTCATTGGTATGTGGCTTTTTATGTAATTTCAATCGGAAGACACACGCAGCCTGTGCAACATCGCTCATTGAGACGGCTTATCTATTCACTGAAGAGCGAAGCTTCTCTCTCTCTCTTGGGTCGTACAAATACTATGTCGCTTGGAAGACATATAAATATAAAATCCATAGGTCCACGCTTAGATTTCCTTCGTCGACCTAATGTTATGTAACAATAGACGAGCCATTTGGTGTAATGGTCAAAAAGTCGGTTATTACACCAGAGGTCGCGGGTTCGAACCCCGCACGGTAAAAACATTTGTGTGCATGAACATGTCTGTTTGTATCTGGGTGTATCTATGTATAATATAATATGTTTTTACAAAAAAAAGTATCTAAGTAATGTTTATCCGTAGTCAGGCCTAGCACAAGCTAACGCTTATAGGGGCTAGATGGCGCTGTGTGAATAATGTCCAGAGATATTTATTTATTTAGTTATTGTAATCGATACGTCATATTAATCCGCTCAGCGTATGCCCCCGCTTTCGCTTGTCACTGTGTACATCTGACCTAAATGTCTACAATGGATATGATCTTTTAACGCGCTTTGTCCCACCGAGCGAATGGGACAGCCAAGCTTACAAGCTTTGCTATTACGAAGCTTTTGTTGATGTTATAATTGCTAATGACTGGCCCAATGGTGCATTTAATTTTGGTAGTGCCAGGAGCAGTGCGTTCGAATCCCATTTAGGGTAATTTTTATTGTAGTGGACATTAAGTGTTTGTTCTATGTATTTATGCGCTAAATAAACCAAATGCGCCATCGGGTCAGTCATTATTGAATTTCTCTGAACATTATTCACACAGCGCCATCTAGCCCCAAACTAAGCATTAGCTTGTGCTATGGGTGCCAGACAACGGATAAACATTACTCATATACTTTTTTTGTAAATACATACTTATTATACATAGAAACACCCAGACTGACACAAACAGACATGTTCATGCACACAAATGTTTGTAGCATGCGGGGATCGAACCCGCGCCCTCTGGTGTAATAGCCGACTTCTCGACCATTACACCAAATGGCTCGTCAAACGCAAACCAAATGGCTATGAAGAAACCCATGACCATTGAAGGTAACCAACCCAGTTTCTACCCCCTTCCCTCACCTAGGGGGGAAAACAATATCCCTCACCTAGCAGGGAATTTCATTACGTACGTTACAACCAAATCTCCCTTAATCTTGGTTATAAAGTCTTATATTAAACTTTTTTGCGTGAAATAAATTTGAACCGAGTCAATCTTGGATACGTATCTACCTGGTAATTAATTAAGGCAATAAATTAGTTATAATTGCGTTAATTAGTTAACTGCGTTTGTTTGTTTAATAACAGACAGATGGAATTAATTGTATGTCCTTATATTAAGGGTTTATTCAAATTAAGGAATGTGAGCCAACTCTTTTTAAATAAATAACTAAATAAGACACAGTCATATTTTATACTAGCCGCCCGCGGTTTCACCCGCGTGGTTCCCGTTCCCGTGGGAATATCGAGATATCCTTTCTTAGCGGATGCCTACGTCATAACATCTACCTGCATGCCAAAATTCAGCCCGATCCGTCCAGTGGTTTGGGCTGTGCGTTGATATCTATCTATGTCAGTCAGTCAGTCAGTCAGTCAGTCACCTTTATATAGATTCCTGGACACTTTTTATACATGCTAACTATATGCTATTTTTAGGTTTGGTCTGGACGGCAAATGTGTGAATAACTATACTAATATTATAAAGAGGAAAGATTTGATTGTTTGTTTTTATTGTATAGACTCCGAAACTACTGAACCGATTTGAAAAATTCTTTCACTGTTGGAAAGCTTCACTATCCCCGGGTGACAAAGGGTACTTTTGATCCCGGAAATGTGGGGGGGAAGGAGGATAATTGACAAAACCGTGGAGAAGACCGCTAGTGACTACCTAAATAAAAGAAAGATATTATGTGAACCAAGATAGATAGATATATACTTTATTGCACAACACACAACGTAGAAACATGTAACATAAAATAACTGTACAATCAGGCGGACTTAGCGCTTACAGCGATCTCTTCCAGTCAACCTTAGGATAGAGGAAAGTATGACAAAAAAAAGGTTATCATTTAGTAGAATTGTTTACACAAGTGTGAAGTAATTCCATTGTTGTTGTTTATTTATTGATAACAAATGTGACAAAGAACTGATAACAGGCCGAGAGTGCGTTTTATGTACTAGGGTACATATTAATAATAATAAAAAAGTATTATGTGTTGGAGATCTAATGTTCTTTTAAAGTTTTTTTTATACTTGGTCAGTTGGCACCGGTTTCGTCCCACCAGTGGGATGATCGGGAATGCTTGTTTTCACTTCCCGTTCGTCCCACTGAACATAATTGGTGGTGGGACGAACGGGAAATAATAAATAAATATTTTATTCAATTCTCGTTCGTCCCACTGTGGGACGAACGGGAATGAACCCTAACAACAACCAGACAGCTTGAATTGAACCCACAGCTTCTGGGTTTAGACCTGAGTGCTTTAACCACTAGTCCAAGGCTTTGAAACCGAATCTCCAGCCTTATACATAAAGTAAAGTAAAGTATCAGCTTATTAATGTCGCACAGCAGGGCAAAGGCCTCCTTTCTTGAAATCAAGTTAAAGTTACAATGATGGGTACTGGCTTAATCACCAAGCTTGCCAAATGCGGATTGGTTATCACAAACCCGAGCTGTGTCCGAAAAAATCGACACAAAGTTAGCTCGACCCGGGAATTGAACCTAGGACCCCGAGGTCTCGGGGCCTTATAAAAACAAAATAATATATCCATTGAGATAAAACGAATTATTGCATAATAAATGTACATTATTTTTTAGTCCCGCCTGATACCTGGACAAATTGAATTTTTTCTAATATATTTGTATTAATATATGTACGTTAACATCCCCAAACATAAAACCTTATCAATTATATCCCTTAAAATCATCACCGGTGAAATTCAAACACAGCCGCCATTTTGACCACATCCGCCATTTTGAATCGGTTAAGTAGGCCCCGCTATCTCGCTTCCGGACCCTAATAATCGTTAAACAAAACGCCAATCTTTATTAACACCCTGTAGGGGGAACAGCCTGTTTTAAATATGCTTTTGTGAATTTTTTAAAAGTTTTTGTCTGATGAAAGCTTTTTTTATATACTAAATCAGTTAACAGACAGACACTATTCTGAGGGACTCTAAGACAGGAAGCATCGCTCAATGTACTGCCCACATTAGTCTCATCTGATCTTCGAGCTTTTCTTTTTTTCATGTCAGAGGCGACAAACGAGCCAGCACCCGATGGTAAGCAATCACCGCCGCCCATGGACATCTGCATCACCAGAGGGATCGCTGATGTGTTGCCGGCCTATGGGGTTATGGGGGTGTGGGCCTCCGGCACTCTCACAATCCAGACGAAACACAATAGTAGTCACTATTATTTCACGCTGGTGTTATGTGAGAGGGTGGTACTTCCCCGGACGAGCCGGCCCATTCGTACTGTAAAGCAGCATGGTTCTACCACTACCAAACTTTATGTTTTTGGAAAGAATTGATTTTTAATGAAGCACCCTTTTTGCTTCACCGGTTGGTATAGATACAGTTGCTGTAATAAATAAATGAAATTCACATAAAAACTCGGCAAATCAACTAAGTAGAAACAAATTCTTACTACACACCCTAAAGCCCATAACTGTTAAATAAAAAGGCTATTTACATTTATTAACCCTGTATTTAGACCTTACACTTCCCGTATCCAATTTTATATAAGGAAAATAAAAGAAAAAGTAAATAAGTAATGTTTATCCGTTGTCTGGCACCTATTATAGTACAGTCAACAGCAAAAGTAGATGATCAAAGTCAGAAGTTCAATACTAATGACCGTAGTCCGCGTCAGAACTGTGTGGTGTCAAGATTTTTTTTTATATTATAGGGGGGCAAACGAGCAAGTGGGTCACCTGATGGTAAGTGATCACCGCCGCCCATAAGCACCCGAGACCCCTTGGGGTTACAGGCGCGTTGCCCGCCTTTAAGGGTGGAATATGCCCGCTTTTTGAAAGTTTTTATTTCGTATTGGTTTGGAAACACCGCTGCGGGAAGCTGGTTCCATAGAAGTCGTACGCGGCAGAAAATGACTGCGGAAACGTACGGAGATGATTTTAAAGAAGTGATTTTATATTATACCAAACATTACTATGCCCGATCAATGTTGTTACCGAAATTCACATCAGAACTAAGAAGTCAAATAATGATTTTGAATTTAATAATCGGTAAGTAATTGAAATCATCTTGACACCACACAGTTAGGCGCAAACTACGTTCACTAGTATTGAACTTCTACTTTGATCATCTTCTTTTGCTGTTGACTGTACCAGCTAAGCTTAGTTTGCTCGCTAAGGCGCTGTCCGGATTTTGAATTAGGGCTAACCCTTACTCTAAAACGGCTGGACCTATTGTGATGCGACTTTTGCTGGCAATTGTGAAATTATAAATAGCCATATAGTAAAGCCTGACCAGGAATATAAAAAACCTGCTCTGGAGGCGCCACATAAGCTATGGTTATAGCAACACTGGGTTGCTATGGTTACTCTCACAAATAACTCACAATATCCAATAGTAACAAGGCACCGTTGACAATAAAATTGATATCACACTTTGACAGAATAACAATGAATGACATCTTATTTTTTTTATTATTTGATTGTTGCCACTTGAAGAAATTAGTTCCAATATTTTTCAGCAATATGGCGAGGCTTTTTATATTCCTGGTCAGGCTTTACGAAATATTTTAGTTAAAATGACTTACCGGGTTAGAATCAGGAACTTTATTTTCATCTGTAACAAGAAAATACACAATGTTAGTTTGACATATTTTAACCTATCCTACTATCCTAATAATATCATAAATGCGAAAGTCTGGATGTTTGGATGTTTTGATGTTTAGATGTTTGGATGTTTGTTCCTCAATCACGCCTACGGCTGAACGGATTTAAATGAAATTTGGCACACGTATAGTTTATAACCCGGAATAGGACATAGGCAATAAAATTCCTACGGGAAACGTCTCATTCCCGCGGGAATATCAATTTTGAAACTACTGAACCGATTTGAATAATTCTTTCACTGTTAGAAAGCTACACTATCCCCGGTGAACATAGGGTACTTTTGATCCCGGAAATGTGGGGGGAAAGGGGGATATTTGAAAAAAGAGATACGCGCGGGTGAAACCGCGGGCGGAAGGCTATAGTTACTTACATATAAATAAATGTTTGTCAAGTATGATGTGACCTTTGCTGTAGTAGCTGAACTTATCTTCTCAATATTTATATCAAATCTGTTTGTATTAAACAGCTAATATTTAACTGAAACGGAATCACAAAGCGAATTCAACGAGATTTAAAACACAAAAAGATACCACAGGGTAAATCTTTGCTGACCACAGCCTCGGCCATACTTAGTTCGTCTAATGTCCCGACATCAAAGTGCTGCTGGGACGAGACCGCAACTAACCGTTAGGGTAGGGTTGCCATCTCTAAAATTTGGAAAACAGGACAAGACGCGTGAAAACCCCGGATTTTAGAGTCCGAAAGCCGGACATGTCAACAAGATCTTTTAAACATATTCAATGTAATAAAAAACATCGTGGTGTGCGTGTCTCGCGGGAGCGGCCCAAATTTTTTTTATTTATTTATTTTTTAAAACTCGGTCTACAAATGAAAGCTTTCCCGGACGCTCCCCGGATGCCCTCTAAACTAGGACAATTCCGGGGAAACCCGGACGGATGGCAACCCTACTTAGGGTAACCACACTGGCTGGGTGGACGGGACTAAACGAATGAATGAATATGAGTGAACGAGTGAATCAAGAATTTTTATTTGTTTGTGTAAAAAGCTTTTTGCAGTTAATTTTTTTTATTTGAGTAGATGCTACAGTGCAGAACTTGTCTTAAATAAATACTGCGTGATTTTTTAGTCGTTGTTTTCCCGCAGCAAAACGCTTCACCTTCAGTAGAACTATCGATTTATGCAAGTAATTTTTTTTTTTTTTTTTTTTATTTTTTTTTTAAAGTTTGGTGGGAAAATGGAAACCAAATGTGAGTAAATAGTAAATAATAATTTTTTTGATAAACGCGAAGGGCAATGACCCCGGCCAGTGACCGTCCGTGACGCAGCTAGTACTATTGGTTCGAGTTTCGTCTATCATATTCGTAAAACTTTTGATTTGACTAAAAAAGGAACTTTATTAGTTTATTTTACTACTAAGATAGAATCATTTTACTGCGGGATAACAACGACTAAAATTACACGCTGTATAAAGTCTGCCACAACTCAAAATTAGGCAGAAAAGCCTAAAAGGATAACCCTATTTTTTAACCATTACGGAAAAATCAATTATCATTAAATGTCATTAAAATTCAAAGTCAAAATTTGTTCATAATTATGTAGACTGTAAAAATAAATCTCTTGACATTATTCACACAACGCCAACCAGCACCAAACCACAGTATTACAAAAATATGCTTTGTTAAACTGTGCCCAAACTAAGCATTAGCTTGTGTTATAGGTGCCAGACAACAGATAAACATTACGTTGATAGACAGACTTGGTGTAATAATGGTCGTGAAGTCGGCTATTACACCAGAGGTTGCGGGTTCGATCCCCGCACGGTTCAAACATTTGTGTGCATGAACATGTCTGTTTGTATCGCTCTGGGTGTTTCTGTATAGAATATGTATGTATTTAAAAAAAAAGTATATAAGTAATGTATATCCGTTGTCTGGCACTCATAGCACAAGCTAATGCTTAGTTTGGGGCTAGATGGCGCTGTGTGTATGAATAATGTCCAGAGATATTCCAGTCCATTTATTTATTTATAAAAAAGAACCTACTTCTTGCAGACCCACCGGTGGGTCTCAGAATACTGACATGTCTCCAAAGGCCCACTGTGGGTCCACTGAGGTTTTTTATCTTCGAAGACCCGCTAATGACTCCTCCGTTGTCAAGGTTCATAACAACCACTAGTACGGTCAAAAGCACATCATGGTAAACACTTGCAGTTCGATAATAGCTCTTATGCCCCCGACATAAGAGCGGTACAAAGTCCAAAGTGTTACGTCTGACGTGCTTTTGACTGTACATCGTCAATTTCGCACAGTCATAATCTAACCGCAAGATTTTAATCAAGAAATTCATAATTAATATTTAAATTCTTTTCCTTGCAAATATTCCGGTTTCCCGGATACCGGGATGGATATAATCGGATTTCGCTTAATCCCAAGGGAGTTCTGGGAAGCTATGTCCAATTGGTAGGTTTAAGTTTAATTTGTTTACAACTTTTTTTTCTCGGAGGAGAATTCGTTTATGCACCATAACCACTTGACCAGGTGGTAGGTTCCTGTACTGGGCCGTCTAGGTGGGTACCACCGCAGTGCCAGATATTTTCTCGTGAAATAGAAGTGTGTCAAGCACTTCTGTGTTTCGGGGAAAGGGCACTGAAGCTCGTGATAATTTCACTGGGTATATGAGACCTAAATAACTGTCGTCTCGGTGTAGCGGGCGCAGGGCAGTGCCGGACAGTAACTGCTTAGTTACTGTTTGGCACTGAACTGTCTAAGGGCAGACGTGGCGCTTACCATCAGGCGTACGATCTGCTAGTCTTGTTACACATTGCTATAAAAAAAAACGCAGCAGATACCTACGCGGCCAATTGTGTGGGATTTGAGATTGAAGCGTCCACTACCCACTAAACTCCCCCGGTTTCGCCTTCACACCCGATTGGGACGAGTCGGTGCCAATGTGCCGGCTATTGACCAGCCCATCCCCGAATTTACTTACAACTGACGGTTTCGTTAATATTTTCTACTACACTAGAGGTCGCGGGTTCGATCCCCGCCACGTCACAAATATATCTGTATCTATTAACCGATTCAAATGCTATGGCGAGGTTTTTTATTTTAATGCTCGGGCATTTTTATACTAGGTCAGTTGGCAGACAGGCACGCAGCCCACCTGATGGTAAGCGGTCACTGCGGCCTATTTCATGGAGGGACGCTTCACCTGGAAACGTCCTTCAATGTGCTGCCAGAGTCTCCAGAGAGTAGACTTATCTGATCTTCGAGCCTCTGATTTCAAGTGCACTGGCTCCCACATTAATATTGCCGGAACACAGCCAGAGCTGTTATGGCTGCCGATTTCCCTGTGGGGGTGGTAGCTAGCCAGTCGGACTCCGAAAAAGCCCTACCACCAACCAGACCCAAGGCGGGAATCGAACCCACGACCTCCGTGTTTTTATACCCGAGCGGCTTAGCCACTGTTCCACGGAGGGGGTCAAAATTATTTATATATATTGTATTTCGAACTTTCAACCCTTAATTGGCCACTCGAAACTAAGCCGCGATTTCGTCAGAAATTAAAAAGTAAAGTGTCAAGCGCTCCTATAACCGGATCTAACTAGTTAAATTTGAGCCCCCGACAAACTTGAATGGTCCATTTGAAAAATGACCCCTTAAACTCTGCCGTCAATTCGGAGGTTCGATTCCCATTCAAGGTTCTAATTAATGAACGAAGTTTGTCAACTTCACTCCGATTTTAAAATATCCGGTTGAGTTGCCGTTAACAGTTTTTTTTAAGGAGTTTTGTAATAATAGCAACGGGAGAGACGAAGTTGAGTGATTTTTTTTTTATGGTACGGAGGTTCGGTAATTGGTTCTTTTTTTTTAAATTTTAGTTGCAAGCACTACCAGTCAATCATACTTAATTGGTTGGTAACCGAAGGTGGTTCATGTTACGTCGTCTACCTTCCTTCGAAATAGTCCCGAATAATATGTCAATTACCATTATTTATAATATAATATTATTTCATTTATAATAAAAATAATAATTTTTAAAGTGTTGGTTAATATTATATAGAAATGGTTTTTTTTAAATTACTTTTGAAAGATATGTAATTTCAAATAATGTTTAGTTCTTTTTTGTGTATATTTTTAATGGTAATAAGTAATAACTAGTATCTTAGATAGATTATAGAAATTCCAAATAATTAACATTCTTATTTTATTCATTTCATGTGCGAAGTCGAGGCCAATCGGTAATTTTTTTGAGAAAATAATGTTCACGTGACGTAATCTTAAAAACTTTAAGCATGAATCTGGACAGTAATTTCGTCCACTCATTTAACCGGGGGCGTAGCTCAGATGGTAGAGCGCTCGCTTAGCATGCGAGAGGTACCGGGATCGATACCCGGCGCCTCCAAGTAGATTGTCTTTTTGTTATTTTTTTACATGTTCTAAAATTTATTTATTAATTTGAAAATGAAAATTATCCGCACGTTTTTTTTTTAGCTGACGTATTTATTTTTTTAGTCGTGATTTAACAATGTGACGATATTCAGGCACATTTTTCAAATATTTGCGCTTACTGAAGTAGAGATAAAATTGAAAAAGGAAATTAGGTACACATCTTTTCGTACATTTGTAAGCTTCAGGCAGTCGAGTTATTCACGTGTGATAAGTAGATAATCCGGGGAATAAAAAATATGATTTTATTTACACTACTCCACGATAGATGGCAGTATAACAGAATTATGTTTATAGACCGACAAACTTATCTGTTCCGGTGGCGGGGTCGCTACTGTCTATTTAGAACTGTCATTAAATATCGTTTTTGCCATTGCATTTCACGTAGTTCCAATTTTGGCCACCGGAACAGATAAGTTTGTCGGTCTATATATTTCAAGATGAATGGGTGCATAAAATAACTAGAAATCATATGTATGATTGCGAATTGTTTACATATTTATGAGACTATTTATGTGCAAAGATAAAAGTTTAGTATTCTATCTATGTTATAAGTAATTATAATAAAACGTTATTAATTGGTTATATTAAAATGTGTGTTTTTTTTTTATTATGTATTTTTTATTCGTAAGTTTTAATGAAGAATTAAAATTATGTTTTAAGAAAACAGTTCATGTTTTATTTATACCTAACAAAAACATATCTTTGTGATTAAATAAAGGTTAAAAAATAATTAACGCCTGTTCAATTGCTAAAGGCAAAAGCACGAACAGCATTTGCAGCACACATTTTAGCGGGTGCTTTAAGTATACACTGCATGATGGTAAAAGTAGGTTTTAACTCAGAACAAATCCAATCTACATTTATTAGTGTATAGATGTACACAAAAGAATTCGCTTTTAAAGCTGATATCTCACAAAACACCAACCCGTTCAAAAACCAGCAAAATTCGTAAAGCGTTCTGTGCGCTCACTAATGACATTTAACAAACGTCAATGTCAAATTTCCCTCCAAAATCGATGCGTGAAGTCAATCGGCCAGACTAATCTACCGTGAATGATTTGATTCCGATACGGCACCTATTGAAGATGAGATGCGAAAACCTTTTTGTTTGTTTTAAAAACATCTGGGATTTGAATAGGGTAGACTGGGCGAGGCTATGATTAGTATGGAGTTAAAGAGGCGTGTATGAGTTATCATCCTAAATAACTCATTGATTTAACCTTTTGAACGCCAAGCTACGAACGCTGGCATGTACGCCAGAGCTAGGTTATTATTTATTGTCGAATGTAAGCAAAAAAATACAAGCAAAAGTTTTAAACATAATTTATTTCATTATTTTTAGAGGCAGGGTTTTCGTCAAGTATAAACGTCGTTGGCGCACAGGGCCCGCGGCAGGTGTTTGTCAAGTATAGACGACTTTGACGTCCCAAAGGTTAAGTTATCAATCGAATTTATTTGCCTGATGTTAATGTAAATAACAGTTTGATTTACATAAATATTTATTTTTATTAAAATCGAAAGGAGGAAAGCTAAACTCCAATGTATTTTTTTTCCAAATGTGGCCGAATCCTCGAGAAAGAACTGTATTAATGTTAATCTTGGATCAATCAATCAGCCAATTGCCGTCCATTGCTGAACGTAGGCCTCCCCCAAAGAGATTCTTGGATAGGTTTATTTTATTTATTAATTTTATTTTACAATTTTTTGGAAATCTTACAGCTAGAAACTAACTAGTACTAAGTGTAACAAAACAAGGCCATTTAACTTATTTCATTTTACTTTAAGGTTTCGTTTAACTTTCAAAATTATGTATCACTTTAATGATTATTAAATTTACCCATAGTTTTTTTTTGACGGGATGGCCTGAATGGCCTCTCAAAGTGGCTTTAACACTGTGCAATCTAATAATTAATACATTACAATCTTATTATTTATTTACCTTTACCATAGACCGACCTGGCAATCTATCTACCATTAAAAAAACTTGACCAAGACTTAATATTATTACTTATAAAAATAATGACGTTAGCTTTTATTTCATTATTAGATTTGCTAATAATTAGTCACAATACAAGAATCCTAAGTCCCATTAGAAAAAATAACTAGACACTAACTTCCCGAAGATTCTCTAGTCCCCAAGAATTTTCAAACTATCCCAACAATATTGGCAACCAAAATCAGAACCATAAATATATTCCCGCCATCTCCGCTATTCGGCGGTAGATGGCGCTTTTCGCAAATTCTACAGCGGTCTCGCATAGTTTGCCAAGTTAGAATTTATGCAGAAATTATAGACGTTTTGGTCTAACTTAGACTGCTGGTGACTGTAGATTAAACTTAGTCATTGTCTGGAAAGCTGCCTTGGCCTAGGTTAGGTTGTGACGTCAAAAACTTGTGTTTTGTTAGCTAAATGCTTTTTGGAAGTTTGAATTTAAACGTGTTTTGAATAAAAATGTTATGAATATTTTTAGAAATTTTTCCAAGAGTTTCAAAAGTTTTACTGATATTAAAAATTCCAACCGCTTTGATTTTATTTCCCATTTGTAATTTTAGCATGTATGGAGGTAAAAATAAAAATATCTACCGATTTCTTCTTATTTTCGGTAGTCTATTCACGTCAAGAGCTGGTAGGTTAAAAAGTACTTGTGAGGAAAGTAATTTTTATAGATTTTATTACCGAATGATCCGGAATCTGGCTAACATTGGAGCAAATACTATCTGACCTTCGTAACCGCTGACAGGGGAACCAAATTTTTTGTTATACTAGTTCAGTTGACAGACAGGCACGCAGCCCACCTGACGGTAAGCGGCCACTGCGGCCTATTCCATTGAGGGACTCCTAGTCAGGAAGAGTCGGTCAATAGGCTACCATATTGTAGGCTCTTTTGATCGTTGAGCCTTTGATTTCAACTGTACTGGCTCACATTAATATTGCAATATTAAAATTTTACCTCCACAGCAATTCACCTGTGCTGGTTTTATTTTGATTATGGTACACAAATACAATCAATAATTTGAACAGAGCCAAAGTCACAAGCTAGCTGTGCAAACCATTGGTACGCCACGGAGCGTAAAGACCATGACATTTTGGGAATAGAACCCCATACCCTTGGTGCCTTGGCATTTGTAAACGTGACTTCTAAATGCCATCAAAACTCCAGAGACTTCCCTTTTATGTTGCAACACCATAGATTATTTACTATGGGGTTTCCAAAACATTTTGCCATAGCAGGATAATTATGTTTCACTATCCATTTGGTGTTTTTTATATGCATTTTCAGTTGGTAGAAAGTGTCTCTATTGTAATCTTTATCTATATATTATATAAAACTCAAAGGTTACTGACTGACTGACTGACTGACATAGATAGCTATCAACGCACAGCCCAAACTACTGGACGGATCGGGCTGTTTGGCATGCAGGTAGATGTTATGACGTAGCCATCCGCTAAGAAAGGATTTTGATCAATTCCCACGGGAACTGGAACCACGCGGGTGAAACCGCGGGCGGCCGCTAGTTTTATGTATATTTCTACTCACCAGTGGAAAAGATTTGGATACTTTTCGATTCAAATTCATGTGCTGCATTCACAACATAACTATTGTAGAAAATATCATTTTATTCTACAAAAAATGTGACTATAAAGAAACATCTTTCATCATCATTAAACAAAAACATCGATCCCGCCTTACCACCGTCACCAAACAAATAAACTTGAACGTTGTCCCGTAACAAAAGTTAATTACCACTTTTCCCAAAGCTTGTCATTCAAAAATATATTCACGCCGTTATCTGTGAACCAAACAGGCAGCAAATTACTTAGGGGGGTGAGAATGCCACCCTGTGGTACTCCCTGCCAGGGCTGAATTAGGGCGGGGATGGGGTGCTTGTACATGAAGGTTGTCGTCAGGGTTTAGCTGTAACACAGCACTTTTGGTTCGGTCAAATATTGCCTGACATTTCCTTTGGTTATTCAGAATAGAGTGTTAGGTCATTTTGTCGAATGCTTTTGTTGGGTCGTCTAAAGTATGTTATATGATGAATCTTTCGAATAAAATAAATTAATGACAGACATTGTTCAGAACCTAACCTTAGGTTTCCTCTTCTATAGTCCAAGAAACTGGAAAAACAAAAGTATTTCTACATTTTTTTGTCAGTGGAGAATGTGTTCTTAATTACGAAGGCTACGGGGGAGCCACAGGGATATGTGAGACTAACCGCCCTGGACAGGGCGCCCTGCTCACTTAACCCCACTGAGGAATAACACATCGCTCAATGTGCTGTCACACTGTTGGCTCTTTTGATCTTCGAGCCTAATTTTTAAGTGCACTGGCTCCCATTCAATTTCATATTGCAGACACAGCTACAGGCTCTTATGGCCGCAGATTTCACTCGGACTCTGAAAAAGTCCCGCCACCAACCAGATTAAAGACGAACTCGAAGGTTTAGCCACTATTCCCTACAGGCAGTTAAAAAATGTAGTAGAATAAGCTAAAAAAATTAAAAATTTATCTCTTAATCTCTCTAGACATTATTATATATATACAATGTGATAGGGGAGAGAGTGGACTCCTCTATACTCGGCCGGTTCCTCAAACTACATGTTTGGTGAACTTGGCCGAGTGAAGAGAAGTCAAAAATCAATTTAAATTTTTATTTTTATATTCATGGTGAAATTGAAATTAATTAAATCTTTATTATTGTTATTTATTTCATGTAATTTAATGTAATGTTATATAACTATCTTAATATGTTTTTAGATTGGGATTTGTATTTTGACATGTGATAATTTATAATCTATAATTTTGTAACTGTACTATGGGTCAAAGTAGCCTGAAAATAAATGATTTTTATTTTTTATTTATTATTATTCACACAGCGCCATTTAGCCCCAAACTTTGCATTACCTTGTGCTATGGGTGCTAGACAACTGATAAACATTATTTTTATACTTTTTTTTTGTAAATACACCCAGACCGATACAAACAGATATGTTCATGCACACAAATGTTTGTACCGTGCGGGGATCGAACCCGCGACCTCTGGTGTAGTAGCCGACTTCTCGACCATTACACCAAATGGCTCGTTAAAATTTCAAAAAATTGCTGTTACTTTACTAATGAGAACAAATAAAATCTTCATAAAGGGGCCCTTCTACACCTAATACGTCCCTGTAACTAAGAGCACGCAGGTAAATGAAAGACATAATTGATTAATACAGATAAGCTGTAAGAAAACATCTCATTTTCACAAAAGAACATTCTGGCGAAAAGGAATTTTGGTCGTATCAATCTCGATCTCGATCTCGAGGTCCTCGGTTCAATTCCCGGGTCGAGCCAAAATTGTGTTGGTTTTTTCGGACATAGCTCGGGTTTGTGATCACCAATCTTGGCAAGCGAGGTATTTAAGTCAGTACCCGTTATAAGTAATTGTTACCCGATGTTTTTTTTTATGTCAGAGGCGGCAAACGAGCCAGCGGGTCGCCTGATGGTAAGCAATCACCGCCGCCCATGGACATCTGCAACACCAGAGGTATCATTGATGCGTTGCCGGTGTGGGCCTCAGGCACTCTCACAAACCAGACGAAACACAATAGTAGTCACTATTATTTCACGCTGGTGTTATGACGAGCCGGCCCATTCGTACTGTAAAACAGCATGGCTCTACCACTACCAAAACGTTGTCTGACATCTGTAGCACAAGAGATCTTTTATGGCGCCATCTTACAAATTACAAGATGTCATCTTTCGTGTTATTTTCTCTAGTTATAACAATGATTACACTTCTGTTTTTTTTGTTGTCGCTATTGCACCAGAGGTCGCGGGTTCGATTCCCGCACGGTACAAACATTTGTGTGCATGAACAATATGAACATGTCTCTTTGTATCGGTCTGGGTGTTTAACTATGTTTTTGCAGCACATTGAGTGACGTTTCCTGGTGAAGTGTCCCGCGAATAGGCCGCAGTAGCCACTTAGCATCAGGTGGGCTGCGTGTCTGTCTGCCAACTGATGTGGTATAAAAAAATATATTTTATTTATAAACGTGAAAGTGGTTTATTTTAGCACTTATTTATTACTAAAAATATAACTAAACTTAATCTAAAGTATGCAATTTCGATGTCATTGAAATTGACCTCAAATTGGCACAGGAACCGATCCCCAACTCCGCCTTATTGAGACATGTAAATTCGGAAACCTACACCCGGTGTAGAGATTGCAATTCCGCCTCTATTCATACATTGATCACACACACTCTTGTGCTGAGGGGTGGCTGTAGTGTTGTGCCTTTGTCGATAGTTTAATGTCGATATTTCTAATGTAAATGTAATATTAAATCGCATTCGAAAAAAAGACGATAATTGTACATTAATTTACACACAAGAATTTGATATTTTTTTCTTTTGACTGATTTTATTAAGCCATATTTTTATCATTTCTTTTTTATCATTATTTCATACAAACAATTCTATGTCCATCAGTTAAGACATTTTATAATAATAAAATCAAAATGCACAAATAACCGCCTGCCCCCCTAGACAAGCGGCATTTATGACGTTCGCTATAGCTCAATTTGCGATAGCGAATGTCAAATCCCATACTTTCAACACGTGACTTTTCTATGGCATCTGTCAAATCCATACAAATTGGACTTAGCGAAATTCGCCAGCTATGAAGCAATGTCATCTTGTCTAAGCCCCCTGGTATCAATGTTACAGTGTGACTCTACAGCCGGATTCAGATTGAAAAGAATGACAAGAAACTTATAAGATTTCTTTTCAAATTACCTACTCGCCAAAAGTTTCACAAAATTTATTAATAATACAATCTCAGTGTATATCTACACTACTCATACAGTTAATGTTTTTCAATAGATTAGGTTTCAGCCGACCAGTCCCTAAAAAGGCACCTGATCACAAGTATGACGCGCCAAATAGGGCACTTCTTAACCTTTTAAACGCCGAGCTACGAACGCACTATCGTGTCCTGTACGCCAGAGTTGGGTTATTCTGTATTGTCGAATGTAAGGAAAAAATACCAGTAATCGTTTTAAACATATTTATTTCATTTAGAGTCAGGGTTTTTGCAATGTATAGACGTCGTTGGCGCACAGGGCCCGCAGGCGCTTGTCAAGTAGACGACTTTGGCGGCCAAAAGGTTAACGATTACATCAAATTGAGCGTCAAAACCTCGATCGTTCGTCACTCCATTTAAGCTATAATAGAATTAATATAGCAATAAATCATTTCCTACATTAAGAGAGACAATATTTTAGTTGCCAGGTGAGACGGACAGAGACTTTAATAGATTTAATAAGTTTAGAGTCAAAGTCATATCTCAAGTCGTGATCGGGTGGGGTGCGTAAACCAATTTGTCAGGAGTTTCGACTCAATTAGCGTTTTAATTGATTGTCCTACTCTTCCTGGTTAAGTATATTTTAGTGTCTTCTATTTAAATGCTGTTAAGTGGTTTCAAGAGTCATACGTGAGATTTACACTTATGGTTTTTAGGGTTCCGTAGCAAAATGGCAAAAAACGGAAGCCTTATGGATTCGTCATGTCTGTCTGAACTATAATACTGCTGAAACTTGGTAAGTAAATGTGTTCTGCCAACCGCATTAAGATTTTCATATAAAAATAGGAAACAAAAATCAATACATTTTGGGGGCTCCCCATACTTAAAACAGGAACTCGAAATTTTTTTTCATCAAACCCTTACGTGTGAGGTATGTAGGTATGGATAGGTCTTTAAAAATGATAATGAAGTTTTTTATATCATTTTTTTCTAAACTGAATAGGTTGCGCGAGAGACACTTCCAAAGTGGTATAATGTGTGCCCCCCTGTAACTTCTAAAATAAGAGAATGATAAAACTAAAAAAACATATGATAATATAATATGTACCTACATTACCATGCAAACTTCCAGCGAAAATTGGTTTGAACGAGACCAAGTATTAGTTTTTTTAAAACGTCATAAATCGTAAATACTTGCTGCTACGGAACCCTTCATGGGCGAATCCACATGCGGCCTATTCGATTGATGGACACTTCCCCAGGAAGCGTCGCTCAATGTGCTGCCAGACTGTAGGCTCATCTGCAGTGCGATTCACTAAGCGCTAATGTCTTAAAAGCCTTAGTCGCCGCGGCTGTGTCATCGGTGAGAGTCATTTTGGTATTCTGTAAGATCTTTTTCAACGCTGTACGATACTAGCGCCGCAAGGCTTTGAACGGTGTGATAAGGAAACACTTGACTGACATATTCTTGTATGAAAGTTAGTTCAGGAAGCCGACAGATCGACGGCGAGTTATTTGAGCTTAGAGAATACCAATTTATAAAGCCGTGAAAACATCGAACGATGTTAAGGCTGACACACCCGTGATCTCAGCCGTGAGCGCATCGGACGAGTGTCGCTTAGTGAATTGCATAGCTGATCTTCAAGCCTTTGGATATCAAGTGTCCGCCTGTATAATAATATTAAATATTCAAGCCTCGATAGCTGTTTCAACATTACACCTCTAATCTCTTGTTAAATAACAATGAATCGGCGTTTTCGGATATCGCCGCCCACCACTTACTTAAAATATAGTGGGGAGTCAAGTCATAAGTTATAGTTATATAACATTTAAGATAAGTATTACTTTTGACATATATTATATATAGTTATATAACATTTAAGATAAGTATTACTTTTGACAGGTAAAAGTGTATTACTTTAGGTGCCGCTTAACTTTAATCCTATAATGAAATACACTTAAGTCATACTTATTATCAATCCTGGATTAGGATCAAGATAATATATATTGAAATACCGGCCCAGTGTTTAGCACTTATTTTTCTATAGCCTTTTTAGTCACTTATTTTACTGCCTAGCAATGATAGTGTTTGAACGATTGAGAATTCGGCTATTCCACCAGAGGTAACGGGTTCAATCCCCGTTGACAAACATTTTCGTTGAGTGATTTTAACGTCCTGCTAATGGGCGATTTTCTGACAGCCCATTTTGTTAGTTCTCAATAGATGGCGCCATTCCACCTATGCCCTATGCACGTTTTGTTTATGTCAGATGTCATTTCCATTCCCGAAAAAAATACAATTGGCGGCATTGTTAATAAAAAACACAAAGCAAGCCATTTCGGGAGTCAAGAGTATGGCTCCTAGATACAAAACCAGAGGTAACAATAGATGTACATACTTCGTTCAACGCAATCTAATGAAGCTTTTGGAAGCCTTTCTTTTTTTAAATTGGCTGTCAGAAAATCGCCCATTGATAATAATATTAGGTATATTATGTGAAAGTAACTCCGTCTGTCTGTTACGCGTAAATTTTAAACCCGATTTTTATGTATTCTAGAATGTATACAGCTTAGAAATTGGGAAAGAGAAAGGCTTCATTTTATTTCAGGATAATACTTTATTTCCGTGGGTATCAGAAATACTAGATCAGAGAAGCAAGTTTTTAATCCATACTAAATTATAAAGAGAAAGGTTTGATTGTTTGTTTGTATTGAATAGGCTCCGAAACTACTGAATCGATTTGAATAATTCTATCACATAATGATTTCTAATATTTACACGGTTACTACTCATTAAAATAAAACAACTTTAAACGGATGAAAACTCGCGTATATTCTACATTTTGAAATTTAAACCCGACGTTTCGACTACTTTTCAGTAGCCGTGATCACGGTATGACTCAGGTGTTATGCGTCAAACAGTTATTTAAATTGTTAATTCTACCTTCACTTTTATAATTATTTTAGATTTTTGTATTCTAAAATAATTATAAAAGTGAAGGTAGAATTAACAATTTAAATAACTGTTTGACGCATAACACCTGAGTCATACCGTGATCACGGCTACTGAAAAGTAGTCGAAACGTCGGGTTTAAATTTCAAAATGTAGAATATACGCGAGTTTTCATCCGTTTAAAGTTGTTTTATTTTAATTCTATCACAGTTTGAAAGCTACACTGTCCCCGGGTGACATCCGGAAATGTAGGGGGAAGGGAGGGATGTTTGAAAAAAGAAATTACGCTACTACTAAATACAGAGTGCTGTCTTAAGACTACGTATATTTAGGTTAATCGTTGATTTATATATTAGTTACGAGTACAACACGTAAACATACAGTACCTTATTACTACACCACAGCGGGTGAAACCTGAAAACCGGAGTGGGCAGCTAGTTTTAACCAACTAAATAGACCCTTTAATCTAATTGCTAACCTTATCAATAGTTAATTAATGGTGGACAGGCTCGATCGATTAAGGCGTTACGTCTAAGATTCGATTACCAATCTTAGCGTAAGTAAAGTCCATCAGTCTGTGTAATTGCTTGAAAATTGTGGGTACGTCGGCAATTTGCGATTTCTTGGCAGGAGAATTTTAAATAGGTATTTTGATGGTATGATTTCAATATTGACGAGCCGTTTGGTGTAATGGTCGAAAAGTCGGCTATTACACCAGAGGTCGCGGGTTCGATCCCCGCACGGTACAAATATTTGTGTGCATGAACATGTTTGTATGTATCGGTCTAGGTGTTCTATGTATAATTATGTAGGTATGTAACTATTTACAAAAAAAGTAATAAGTAATGCTTAACCATTGTCTGGCACCCATAGCACAAGCTAATGCTTAGTTTGGGGCTAGATGGCGCTGCGTGAATAATATGTAGTAATGCGTAAATATATCGCTCCTTAAATGCAAAAGGGCCGCAAAACAAAAAATCAGCAAACCAGTTTTATTACAAAAATGTGATCTAAGCACTCGATATTTTAAAGTGTAATGAAGACTCCTGCAATTTTAGCTTTTATAATTGAAAAACAGTGAGGGCGCCTCTTTTGCATTAACGCGGTTTGACCAGTAATTTCAGTGCAAAAGCGCCATATTGTGAGTTGCGACCCGACTGGAGCGAGTTTTTATAGACAAAAGGGCCACATTTTGGATTGCTACTACTTTGCACAAAAAATCACGTAAGTGATCGTTGTATTACTAGAGCAAAGTAGCTGCTTTTTGGTTTACTTCTGTTTTGAATAAAATAACGCACCGATATGCCTAGTATTGTTTTAAGCATAAGTGATACTTTTGGAATACGTCTATTTTGTACAGAATTATGCACGCGTATGTATGTCTCTTATAATAATTTTATGAATTAGTAATACTTTTGAATATGTATCTGTTTTAGTAAAAACTAATATTTTTAATTTACATATCAATTTGTATTGATTTTTACTTTTTATTAGGTACATTAAAACTTAGTAAATTTTATTAAAATCTTAAGTTGTTGCTTAATATTTATAAAACAAACAATATTTATTATCATACAATGCTTTGCTTATTTACAGAATGACTATCAGAGCAAGAATAATTCTTATACTTGTGATATCAATGTTGAATCAGTCTCTCCAAGTTGTCTCAGACTGGGGAGATGCCAATTTGGTCAGCTTTAACCCCACCAAAACGCAGGCGTGTCTGTTTTCCACCAAAAAGAGCGCATTTGAGTTGGCTCCCTCTTTTCGTGGCGTATCTGTCCCTTTATCTGACCGACTACAGCTCCTTAGTATGGAATTATCTTCCAACCTAAACTTTGGGAGCTACATAAGTCTGTAGCAGCATCTGCCTTTAAAAAGCTCGGAATCCTTTCCAGAGTCAGGCGCTACTTCACTGCGGAACAGCTCCTAAACCTCTACGCTCTGTAGAGGTTTAGGAGCTGTTCCGCATGTTCAAGTTGCATGGAATATTGCTGCCATCTTTGGGATGGTTTTGCACGATACTAGCTGGCTGCTTTGGACTCTATTAAGCGGCGTGCGAAGAGGCTTGTCGGTGACGATACTTTGGTCGAGAGCTTGCAGAGCCTCGATCATCGTAGGAGGATTGCTTGCCTCTCCGTATTTTACAGACTCCACTTTGGTGAGTGTGCTGCTCAGCTGCACGATTTGGTTCCACCAGCTCCGTTTCATCATCGAACTACTAGACTCAGTCAGGGATTCCATCCGTATACAGTGGAGATACCGCGCGTACGAACTAAGCGATTTGCTTCATCTTTCTTGATACGGACTGTGCGGGAGTGGAATTCGTCGGGATCTATCTTTCCTACACAATACAACTTGGGGCTCTTCAAGGCCAGAATTAACGGGCTTTTCCTAAGCAAGCGCGCTCCATCTTAGACCGCCTAGTTGTTTAACATCAGGTGATCAGGCATCTTTGAGGTCAATAGAAAGTTTTGTGTAGTATTATTGTGTTATTATGTATACTGACAGTATAGTAATCTATATAAAGAAAAATGAATTGCTGTTCGTTAGTCTCGCTAAAACTCGAGAACAGCTGAACCGATTTGACTAATTTTAGTCTTGAAATATTCTTGGAAGTCCAGGGAAGATTTAAAAGATGAGAAAATATGGATAAATTGCGAGGAAAATACTAAATACATAATAATTAGGGTTTAAATTAATAAGGTTTACATTAAGAGGGACCTTTCCTATGTTTTTAATTTTATTCTTGATTAGTTAATTAGTGTTTTGAGTTATAGGAAAGTACAATGCGGTGCTGTTAGATGTAGCTCAACCCCAACACATACAATTAATTTGATCTGTACGCACTGATTTGAATGCGTATACTGTAAGGTTTACTGAAGATGTTTTTTTTGAAAGTTTTTTTTTTCATTTAAAAGTACTCGTAATAAATTATGCTTGTCTCAAAGTCTGAAACTCTTGCTCTGAGAAGCCTAATGTTGTTTTGTTTTTTAGGATTACCATTTAAAAAAACTTGATTTATGTAGAAAGTGTGTATTTTTTTGAGAAAAGACACTTAATTTTGGAATAAAAGTTTTATGCAAAAGAGACATTTGTGTTATTTTTTCCACAAAGATTAAAATCACAAAAAAGTATGTATTTGTAAAAAAACTATTAAAAAGAGACGCATCCAATGATGTATAACACTAATATATAATCTTTAAAAAATATTGCAAAAATACATAAATTCGTTTTTCAAATTTTGTTTTGGCTCTCCTGTAAAAAAGTAAAATTTGGGATTGCGTCCCTTTTGCATTTAATGAGCGATATGTAGACTTGTAGAGTGATATAAATAATGACCAGAGATATTTATTTATTTATTTAATATTAAACGTGATCTCGTGGTCATGGTTTCGATTTCCAGGTTGGGCAAATTTTATGTCGTATTTTAGTAGAAGGAGTAGTTAGTAAATCGAACTTTAATATGACGGCGGCCTTAGGTAGCTAAGTTCAAATCCCGGATTCAAATGAAAAAAATCTGATCGGGGTTTTTACTAAAATATTATTCATTATAAACTAGCGGTCGACCTCGCGATTTCACCCGCACGTAATTTCCTTTTCAACTATCCCCCCCTTCCCCCATAAAAGAAACAATGAAACAAAACAATGAAACAATCTTTATTGTGAACATAAATTTGGGTACAATTTCAGCAGAAAGTATTGCTATATACACACACATTAATGTTTCACCAAATTTTACCTTTACAGGTGTATTCACATTTTATAAACAATTAAATCAAAACATCTAGGATTCAAAATACTCTTTTAAACTATAAAAACAATTTTCCAAAAGAAAATCTTTTTTAATATTTTTTTAAAAGAATTGACTTTAAATTTGCGGTCCTTAAAAGAATCTGGTAATTTGTTAAAAAATTTTATACACATATTAAAAGAATTTCTTGAGGCTATGGACAATTTCGTAGGCGTATCTTATGTTCGTCTTCTGGTTCTAAGCTACCTCTCCATCAATTTTCAGCCAAATCGGTTCATCCGGTCTTGAGTTATAAAAATAGTGTAACACTAAACACCACTTTCTTTTATATAATATAGCGGCCCGCCCGCGGCTTCGCCCGCGTGAACTATAGGACGTTATCCCGCGGGAATTGAACTATAGGACGTTATCCCATGGGAATAAGCTATATTATTGTAAAGTTTCATTAAAATCAATTCAGTAGTTTTTACGTGAAAGAATAACAAAAGTTCATCCATCCGCTCCCCGGCCGGAACCGCCGCAACCGCTATGTCCCTGCATTTTAAATCTGTAATATCTTCGAAACTATTCATTTAAATTGCATGCTGTAAAGAGCCATATTGATCTATATTACATGCACAATTTATTTAAGGTACTTAATTGGATAAGGATTAACACTGTATTGCAAAAAATCGCTTTTTCGTAAATATGCCATTATTTTATCGTAATAAGTAAAGGAAAATGGTTATTGTGGGTTATCCCTAAGAGATAGACATATACCATCGCGGACTTTTTTGTAAAACTTTTTAAGGTGTACAATAGTGTAGTACATTATTTTGATCTATCTCGTAGGGTTCAGCCAGCGTTTGCAATGTAAGCGCAAAAAAATGCGATTATTTACGACCTTAAATTAAAAACCTCTAAAGTTATCAGTGTTTCTCTACTATATTATGCATGTATTATACATATAAACCTTTCTCTTGAATCAGTCTATCTAATGAAAAAAACCGCATCAAAATCCGTTGCGTAGTTTCAAAGATTTAAGCATACAAAGGGACATAGGGACAGAAAAA
Organism: Mecyna flavalis; assembly: GCA_949319885.1. Classification (NCBI taxonomy): domain Eukaryota; kingdom Metazoa; phylum Arthropoda; class Insecta; order Lepidoptera; family Crambidae; genus Mecyna; species Mecyna flavalis. The sequence continues at coordinate 7,148,856 of OX439420.1, read as the reverse complement.
GCGACTTTGTTTTATATTATGTAGTGAAGATTGGCCGCCGTAGCCGAAACTCTTCTAGGGCATTACATTATTGGGTATCGAATAAAATCGAACTCACTACCTTAGCTTACCAACATCGAAGGATTCAAAGGTAACTAAATTCAATCTTGTGCAGTTGTAATTAAATATAAATGGCCGCGAAATTCTGCGGCTACAGAATGTAGGCACAAAGAGCTTTGCAACATTGAATTTTTAAATAGGGATGTCCTGAATAATACCGTGCCGGTTTTAACCGGAAAATTCGGGATTGTGAAGTGTCTTGCCTCAAACGGAACGTACTTGAATAATGTAATAAGAACATTTTGTTATACTAATGTAGCTGGCGCCTTGTTATTTTGTTAGGAAAATAAATAAATAAATATCTCCGGACATTACATTGGATTTTTTCTGAAATAAAATTATTATTATATTATTATTACTCACGCAGCGCCATCTAGCCCCAAACTAATCATTAGCTTGTACTATGGGTGCCAAACGACTGATAAACATTACTTAGGTATATACTTTTTTTGTAAATAAATACATGACATACATGGACCGACTGGGTTCCACGTGACGGACATCGAAGGCGTGGCAGGCCTAGGCGAAGATGGAGGGACGACATAAACGTCTTCGTACCTGGCAGTTAGAGATGTGGCGGATAGAAGGGGAGGCTTTTGTTAAACAGTGGGATCAAATTGGCTAAGAAAAAAATAATAAAAATACAGACACGGCCATGCACACATATTTGTACCGTGCGGGGATCGAACCCGCGACCTTTGGTGTAATAGCCGACTACTCGACCATTGCACCAAATGGCTCGTCAAATATTTTGGTTGGTTGGCAGACAGACGCGTAGCCCACATGATAATTTACTATTAACCATCGTTCAATAGTTATGTACGATTTAAAAAAAAATTGCACCTAAAAAACGTCTAGCGGTCATTCAATACATATACCTAATATTACATTTTTGACACATAAAATATGTTTGCAAATTAACTGTAAAAACCTAAAGTTTTAAAAGGTTTCACATAAATGAGTACCCAAATCTAAATAGATGGATGGCCCTTTGTAAATATAACTTTTAGAATACTAGCTAGAATTTCATCGATACCAATATCGTAATTGCCACATCACTATTCCCCAGACGTATTGTTATTCACCAATACTGGTTCTAATTTAAGATTCAAATTTAACTGTAGCTTTGAGTTTACAACGTGTAGTCGATATTCGTCTACCCATTTGGTTTAATGGATGTAACTTCAGCTACGCAGAGGTCATGAGTTCAATTTCTGCTCTGCACGAATATTTGTATCATGACCATGTCATCATAATCACCCTGTCGCAGTCCACTGCTGGACATAGGCCTATTCTAGTGCTCGCCACTTTGCTTGATCCTCGGCTAGTTGCTTAACCGGGTTAGGGGGCAACTCGTCCCAGTCCAAAACTGGGCCCGGGGACCAGTTCCACCCTTTCTAATTTGACAGTGGTCAACTGGTCCCATCTTGATTCTGGTGTTGGGACCAGTTGACCCCTGAATATTCTTTAGGGGTTTTTTGGTCCCAACGTGATGTTGCATGATGTGCCCCGTGTTTAATGTATAATTATATAAGTTGTCTTTACTGACATCTTCACAGATTCTATATAAAAAATTAAGGATATTCATATTAAAGGTACAGTCAAAAGCACGTCAGACGTAACACTTTGGACATAGTACCACTCTTGTGTCGGGGGATTATCGAACTGCAAGTGTTAACCGTGATGTGCTGTTTTCCTTGTATTTTACTCAATAATAAAGAGATTCGCAGGAGGACTAGGATCACAGACATTTCCCGTAGAGTTCAAGTGGTGCGGAATGGTTCTGTAGTAGCACACACGCACCAAAAGACGCAACCGTGGTAGGCGTCCCACATGGTGGATCAGTAAACCCATATAGATCACAAGAATCTACTGGATACGATTGGCTCAGAACCGATCTGTTTGAAGATCCTTGGGAGAGGCCTATGTCAAACATGGACAGAATGGAGTGTTTGGGCTGAAATAATGATGGCTGTAAAAGCGGACTTGTTCTAATCAGCTTACTCTGAGTAAGAATACTATAGGCAACGGGTGACGTTCTAAAGCTTATGCAGTCCTTATTCAGAATCTCTGATGTGGGTGAAAAAGGCAGGGGTAGTAGTAGCACACCTCGGACAATCGCGACAAAATGTATGAAACAATCGCGTTCTACCGCACACAGTCATAGCTCGTGCAGGTGAACGAGTACCATGCTTGTCTGAGTGCGATAAGACATACTAGGGTTGGCGCCATTTTGCCAGGAACGCACGCGGTGACAATACCTATTTTTATTTTTGACGTGACAACGTCTTAAAATTCGATTCTTCTGGGCGGCGCGCGGAGGTTAGAGCAAAAAGGCGTGAACGGCGTTTTTGATTTCGCCGTCCTTGACAGTCGGTAACTGTAAGGTATCTGATCGCGGGTGGCGGCGCATTCAGCGGGAGGCAGGGAGTGGCCATACTGTACGCTATACTCATTATTATACTATGGTAGTAGTAAGTAGCAACAGAAGGTCAATAGCCAAGGCTGGCACCGGCTCCCAATCGGGTGTAGAGGGGAACCGGGGGAGTTTAGTGAGTAGTGGACGCGTTAGTCTCGAGTCCCACACACGGCTACAGGTGTAGCTAGCCTGCGGTGTATAAACACATTCTCCTCCAAAAAAAGGGGAGGTACAGTCAAAAGCACGTCAGACGTAACACTTTGGACTTTGTACCACTCTTATGTCGGGGGCATAAGTGCTATTATCGAACTGCAAGTGTTTACCGTGATGTGCCGTTGACCGTATAAAATAACCCTGCGGTTATAGGTGCTTCTGTTGGGTAGTCAATAGACCCCATAGTAAAATAAGGTAATATAATTATGTAAAAGAATTTAATATTTCGTCTTTACCTAAAACAGTGATATGTATTTTTTATGTATTACGTAAATTCAAACTCGATGTACTATCTGGTTAAAATGCTATTGGTCGTACCATTTGGAGTTGCTTGACGCGACAGTGATGACTTGCACGCACACGGATAAATAATGCGTTGCTATTGGTTGCTAACGTTGACAAGCGCAGTTGACGTAATTTTTCGCTCAATTCCAAATGGAATTATCCTAATAGCATTTGAAACGGATTGTACTTTCGCTTTGCATTACATGATTTTCATCATACATAGTATAAGAATTAATATTTTCTCATAATATTATTTTGTATATTTTTACCTAGCAAGACATGGCTGAACTAGTAAAGTACTGTTTCAGAAAAAAATTAACTTATGTTCCACAAATAATGACATTTGTATTTGTATCTATAACATGAAAATAAATAATAACTACTTTAATTTTATCGATACCGTACCCGCGTCACATCACTAGCCGCTTACAGACGACGTATATCGATCCAGCATCCCTCTACCTCATCGTCACGGGCGATGACCTTTTGACCCTCATACTTTACGAATATTCATCTTTATTAATATTATAATCGATATAATAATATAATCAGTCGAACTATCATTCGATTGTATGTTTACGAATTTTAATCATCGAAAAAACAAATCTTTATAGCAAAAGTCATATCGATTTCAAAAACTATCCAAATGTCAACGAAAAACATCTTGAGGAAACCGGCTCAGTCGAATTGAAATCAAAATCAAGATTCTTATAATATTCTATAATCTAAGATAATAATAAGAAGCCTAAAATATTCTATATTTAGCACGGGACAAAAACGCTCTCAACATTTTTAAAAAACACGGAGGTCGTGGGTTCGATTCCCGCTTTGGGTCTGGTTGGTGGTAGGGCTTTTCAGAGTCCGACTGGCTAGCTACCACAGGGGAAATCTGCCGCCATAACAGCTCTGGCTGTGTTCCGGCAATATTAATGTGGGAGCCAGTAGGTACACTTGAAATCAGAGGCTCGAAGATCAGATGAGTCTACAGTCTGGCAGCACATTGAGCGACGCTTCCAGGTGAAGCGTCCCTCAATGGAATAGGCCGCAGTGACCGCTTACCATCAGGTGGGCTGCGTGTCTGTCTGCCAACTGTAGTATAAAAAAAAACATTAACCAATTGGTCTGGTTCCTTTGTTAAGGGTTACGGAGGTCAACAGACGCTCCGTTGTAATAACTAGACTTGACAAATCTTGGATCATGGACGTACCCTGAATAGACAGAGAAAAATGCTCTCAAGACCTAAGAATAGTTAGTTATAGGAACATAGTCTGACTATCACTTATAAACACTTTCATTGGTGCCTTAAATGGCACCAATCGCTGAATCGTTCTGCAGTGTCAAATGTCAAATTAAACCGATCGTGTCTCGCAAAAAATAAAACTTATCAATTGTGCATTTAAATTGAGTTAAAACAACAAAAATACTTGCTCGTAAGTGTATCTTCTCAGCGTATTCCCGATTGCATCCAGTATGAAGCTCAGGGTCCGCTTCGACTATGATCCTATATTTGACAAGCCTGGTTATTACAATGGTTGCTTGGTTGCTCGTAAGTCGTAAGTTTAAGTAAGTAAGTATTGTCGCGTTCAGTGTGAATCGATTTATGCTTCACTTTTGATAAAGCGCCTGTATCCTTCTATGAGTTACTATTCTAAGCTCAAGACTATGAAAACACTTATCGAGACAAAAAATATAGAAAATAGCGACGCGAAAGGCTCATATAATATTTATTTATGAAAATTTGATAGTCTCCATGAGATTGATAGATGCTTCAGAATAGGGGGTGAGCGGGGTTCTTTACCCGATGATGTAAGGGGTAATGAATAAAATAAACGATTCGACAAGATAGGCTAGAGGTTCGATTACCGTGCCAGAAAAATATTGTACTAAGTTTTTGAAATAAGGATTTTGAAACTTTTAGTTTAGGAGACAACCAACCAAAGGTTTCTTATAATATTTTTTTGTCATTTAACATAAGTTAAACGTAAGTTTTAATTGTATAATTAATTATCTTAAAATAAAATTCAATTAAATTCTGAGTGTAAAATTAATTAAAATCTTTAATAAACTCAAACTTTATTTAATTAAATTTTAATTTAATACAACTTGAGTTTATTTTAATTAATTAGAAATAATCGTTTCAATATACTATAGCCAATATAAAATTACCATTAAATAAATCATGGAGAGAAAACATTGAAATGATTTTAGGGCGTTTTGAGATACACCCATTACTATCCCATAGGCAATCCCATAAAGAAATGATACACTCACAGTAATCATAAAGTATGTATGTTACACCCCAAGGGTGAAATAAAACCTGCTATTTGGGTTATTGGCTGTATTGAAGGGGTCCAAGGTTCGAATGGAGTAAATGAAAAAATAATATAGGAGATATTTTGAGTGATATACATATAATTATGATATATTTACAAAACGTATCATAGGTATGGTGATTCATCTGGCTGCGATCATTGGGTCCTGAGTTCAATTCCCAGGTCGGGTAAAAATTAAGATTTTTGGTTCTAGCTCGGGTCTGTGATAGTGAACCTTTTTGGCGATGGTGGTAAAAAAAATAAACTTTAAAAGTGATGAAATTGATATTTCATTTCTTGTAATTATGGAAGAGTAATGATTTAAAAATATACATATATATTAATGTTAAAGTAATTAATAGTAGTCAGCGATAAATGTGCGTGTTTTTCATTTTTATGAAAGAGGTGCGCAAACTAGAAAATATGATAATATTGAAACGTTTTTTAGATGTTTTCTAAACTTACGTTTCAATAGTTTGTAAACTGTTTGTAGTGATTGTAAACCGAAAGTGGCGACCTAGATTTAAGTTTTTTGTGTTATATTTATCAATATTCTCATGTAAATGGATCCTCTGCAATCTTGTTTGAGAATAAATACTTTAAACATACTTCGAAGGTCTAGTAATTTAAGTACTAGCCTGCCATATCCTTGGTTAAATTCCAGGGTTGGGCAAAATGCTATCGGGTTTTTCGAATACCATTGGGTTTTTTGATAACTCAGATTTGGCAAGTGTGATGAATAATAAGCCAGCAAACATCATTGTAAAGACAACTTGTTATCAATGATGTAGACCTGTGCCCCGCAGTGGGACATAGGCTAATACTTATCGTTTCAATAACTACGATTTTGATCATGGAGAAAGATATGTAAATAACAAATTGAAACGAATAAACTCGCGTTTTAAAACCAAGTTGAACTTAAGTTTCAACTGCTTTTATTGCAATTAGCTTTTAATTTTTTTTTCAGCAATTAAGTTCTGCGAAATGACTAAGATGTTTTGTATCAAAGGATCTTTGTCATTTCATGACCTCAATATGCGTAGTAATTGAAACGTCGGTTTTAAAATGAAGATTTTAAATAAATTGTAAGTTTATTTGGTTGTATTCATATCGTCTTAATTTAATGATAATTTATTTTTAATTTCATATACTTAATATTGGTTATTTAGTTATGTTGGAAGATAATGATGTTTGCCCACTATTGGTTATAGGTTGGTTATACCAACAGTGGGCGAACATACCCTGAGCTCCATTCTGGATGCAATCGGGAATACTCTGGGATGATGATGATCATGATCCCTCTCCAAGGACAAAGTATCATCACCATCATCATTTCAACCTCAAAGACATTTTCAAAGACCTACTACCGGTAACAGGAAATAGGTAAAATATAGAATAATCATACATTTGTCTGTATGTAGTTATTCCTTTTACTGTTAGGGAAATGGCGACATAATAAATTAAATTTAAAAACACTCCACGTCAACTCCAAATATACTTACTCCGTTAAAAAGTATACTAAACTCGACTTTAATTAAATACATATTTTGTATTTAGGTAGTTTAAGTTGATTTATAATTTCATGATTAAGTCAAAGTTTCAAAAAAGCCTAAGGGCATCAATAAAGATGTCCTTAGGCTGAATTTAATATTCTTCAATTTAATAAATCCGAATTTAAATTCTTTGCCAAATTAATTTAACAAAAATTAAACATATTCTAAAATCTCGTAAAATATTACACGCAGAATTAATTTAAGCTATGCAACACCGTCAATGCCGTAACGGAATTTAATAGTCCACTCAGCTCCATTTTGTCCCACCGTCCTAGAATATGACAAGTCCCACCTAGATATTAAACGTCAAAATCGCCCATTTCTCATCCCTTTCATAATCTGTGGCTAAACTGAGTCGCATTCAATCTATTTGACATTAATTATTTTCACCTCAGGCTTGCAACACTAAGGTCCGAACCGCCGAAGACTACAAAGGATTTTCAAGCTTAAGACAATGGGTGTAGAAGTGATATTCGCGCAAACCACACGAGAGCAGTGTAGTTATTTTTACTCCCTCTCGCCTGCAGAAATCGATAAGTACCGATGTGAGCACGTGTTAAAAATAATCGTTTTACCTTCAAATAATCAATTTTCTAAAACATTATCCAGTAAAAACCCGCGAAAATGCTTGGAAAACGCTTAAAATTACACTTACCTTCACACAGCTTCGCAGCACAGGCACAGTAAGATATGAAACTAAAAAAAATAATTTTAAAATAAAAATAAAAAAATTAAAATTGAAATTTTTTTATTTCAAGAGCCTATCTTTGAGGTAAGGGTAATAAATTAAAGGAAATAAAATATATCGGGAATATGTCTCGAACGGAAAACACACGTGACATGCTCACGCGGCAAAAGGTACTGGCTCTCTGACGATCCCTCTGAGGGGAGGTGCTTATATACCCGCGCGGGGCGAGGCGGGGGGAGCGGCAGCCATTTTGTACGGTTTCCATGGCGACGAGGAGATGGCCTATTACGGGAGGGTGGCGGAGATTAGTTGTACGGATAGCAGAGGAATGCAACGAGATGAATTATTATAATTGATATTTAATTTTTTTGCAAAGGTTTTTTACAAATATCTATAGCTGCATCTTGTTTTTGCTTTTAATATCTATTGGGTTAGAATAGTTTATTTATGATATTATAAGACTTATCTACTATTGGACCAAAATGGCTTGACTGGAAAAGATGGATTTTGAATAGAACTTCGTAGTATGTTACCCCACGTTGGGCGCCAAAATATATTAAACTTTAGCATACCTTCATTTGTACTACACTAAACTACTGACTATTAACAGTAAGTTATAATAATTATGTATATCTTAACCAACTTCAAAATATGGAAGAGATTTTTAAAATTACAAAATAAAACATAAACAAAACATGGTTTTTTGTACAAGTAATGCCTTTTTTAAAATTTATAGCATCCTAGCTAAAGTACCGATTTGACTGTCACTGACTCCAAAACTCACATTTCTAACACATTAAATAATCTACACATACAAAAGACGTAAATATTTTTTTAAATGTTGTAAGCACGGTTCGGATTTTGATTAAAATCAACAGTTTCCTACCACCATGTTGGGCGCCAAAATAATATGGCATGTCTTGTGTAACTCAATTTTATTACTACTGGTGTTTAATAAAATTTATTTTCATTGGATTTAATATTTTTGATTTAATGTATTTTCTAATGTATGTACAGTCAACAGCACATCACGGTATACACTTGCAGTTCGATAATAGCGCTTATGCCCCCGACATAAGAGCGGTACAAAGTCCAAAGTGTTACGTCTGACGTGCTTTTGACTGTACAATGTTTAAAAAATCTGTCAAACTGATTATTTTAGGTTTATGTCGATCGGATAGATTTTATATGAATTTAGAATTTTTGACAGCTAAGAATAAGTAAATGTGAAACTTTAAGGACATGGTCGTTGTAAAACCAAGTTTTCACTACTTCTATATAAAGACCGTGATAGCAAAAATATTTTCTCCATCTCAAAATCTCAAGAAAAATGAAAAATAATTTTACCACTAAAATATTGCAATTTTTTTTGCAAACTCTTCCATTACTGCGTCCGTTTCAACCCTCCATTCGCACACACAAACAATGACACACACATACCTACCCCTTGTCAAGACACACAACACAGCGGTAGATTGCCGTTTTCCAACTACGAACACAGAGGGCGCCTTGCACTTTGATTGCAACCGAAATACCGACACGAAACACTCCGTGCACGTACACACGGCGAGAAATGTAGACACCAGCCACTCTATTGTACCACAGAAGCACTACTCTATCAATATATCGTCATCCCCTTCACATTCCTAGGTACAGACACCACCTGTCTCTGTCTATCTCAATATAGATCTGCAATTTCATATTTTTAATTTTTTGACACCAAAAAGTTCGGACACGCACCCGACCTCTTTCGTTCTTTTTTTAAATGTCAAATGTGTTTGCGCGGGAATTCTCTAGACCGGCGGTCAATTCTATGGCTCTCGATATTCTCTAGAGTAATAGAGGAAAATAATTAAGAAGAATATAAATGCGTGCCTCTCTTTCGTTATTGCTAGAGGACGATATCCCTATTTCACCCCACCGACTCGGTTCTAAATATTTTAGTGATGTTATTTCTTGGGACTACCGTGTTGTTTATTTTGGACCCTAAATCGATAGTGGGAAGTCAGAATTTGGTTTGCATCTGCACATTTATATAACGTTGTAACTTTCTGCCCTCGTTGAATATTTTAGCATGGCGTTTAGTTCCGCTACTCGATAATAGATGGCGGTAAAAGCGCAAACTTAAATTAAAACATCTCTATCTTAACCACAAAAGTTAATTAATAATTTTTATATGATATTTATGAGTTTTTAAAATGAATTTAAAAGGTAAATATTATTTTGTATTATTTTAGTTCTGCTACTTCCTACTAGATGGCGCTACAAAGTACAAGTTGGAGTGAAAATTACTGTTAAGTTTTCCTCGGCCAATACATTTTTTCTATGACTAAGACACACGATTTGCTCTAAATTGGTTGAGAAGTCGATTACACCAGGGGTCGCAGGTTTGTTCCCCGCACGATACATAAATTTGTGTCATAAGAAAATGAGTAATCGGTGTAGGTGTTTTATGGTTTGATAAATTGGGTTAGTAGTCGATTCGCACGAAAATAATTCGCACGAAAGTGCGAATCGACAACTTTCAAAAATAATATTATTTTTAGTAGTCGATTCGCACGAACGAATTTTAATCGCGTGCGAGTCGACCCTTTTAAGAATTGATAGTAGGCGATTCGCACTTTTGCAATATTATGTGCATAAAAAAAAAACAAAGCACAGTCGTGTACAGGAAATCTTTATAATATTTATAATATTATTAACATATTCCTTGTCTATATATCTTACAGCATTCAGAATCAATTAAATTTCAAATGTTATATTTTTTTCGGACATAAAACATGTAAATGTCATCGTCGTTATACCCGAAATCCACTGTATTTGTATTTCTTATATTATACTTAGTGTGTAAATCGCCTATCGGTATCCTTTGGTTTCTATGACTCATCAAATAAGTATGTCCGGGGCGAGAACTCTGATCAAAACAATGTACCGCTCTTAAAAACTAAAAGTAATTATCTCACTCGCTGGCGCGAATATTAAAAAAAGAAATTGTACGTGAATAAATAAAATGTTATGATAAAATTATCAAAGTATTCGTATAAGTTGTAAAAAAAAAACAGACAAACAATACATATTCGTTTCCAATTTTTGGTGTCATTTTAATATTAAAGTTATCAAATAAAATTTAACGCTTAATGATATTAGTTTATAATTTAACATGTTTCCTGTCCGAAAAAATATAACATTTGAAAAATTGATTCTGTATGCTGTTAGATATATAGACAAGGAATAATATGTTAATAATATTAAAAATATTATAAAGATTTCCTGTACACGACTGTACTTTGATTGTTTTTTATGCACATACTGCAAAAGTGCGAATCGCCTACTATCAATTCTTAAAGGGGTCGACTCGCACGCGATTAAAATTCGTTCGTGCGAATCGACTACTAAAAATAATATTATTTTTAAAAGTTGTCGATTCGCACTTTAGTGCGAATTATTTTCGTGCGAATCGACTACTAACCCGATAAATTATGTATTAGGTATTTTATAGAAAGGATTGTACCTTAGTATATTTATCCTGGTTATGTACTACTCATAATACATATGCTTAGTTTATAAGATGGCTAATTGGCGATGAGTGAATAATGTAAGTACAAACTTGGCTTGACCCGGGAATTGAACCCAGGACCCCGAGATCTCAGCCTGATACCACCGCTACACCATCGAGGCGTTTAGTCGACAAGCAGTAATTATTACTTCATTTCAAAGCTAAATGCAACTCAGTTGGTGCATTCCAGTTACGAGTACCTAAGTGCAGTCCGTCACTGACTTCATTTGCACATACTTCAAGAGGCTCGGACGGTGCAGACAGGTTTATTAAAAAACTTGCGAACTGCAAGCATGCATGCGCTATTGCTGCGGTATGTGAGCCATTGATGGGATGGATAGGAAAAAACTAACTTGTAATCTGAAAATTTTATTACCGCTGCTTCAAAACGGACCAGACACTACACGTCTTAATGGTAACAGTACGAGTATACTGTCATTCTTTTAATTTTTTTTTACAATCATCAACGGGAGCTCTCAAGCCTTATTTTTACTGCCGCCGTAACAGCTCTGCAGTGTTCCGGCAATATTAATGTGGGAGTCAGTACACTTAATATTAAAGACTCGAAGATCGGATGAGCCTACAGTCTGGCAGCACATTGAGCGACGCTTCCTGGTGAAGTGTCCCTAATTTAAAAGGCTGCAGTGACTTAATACCATCAGGTGGGATGCGTGTCTGTCTGCCAACTGAAGTGACATAAAAATTGTGTGGCACCCATAGACCGACAAACTTATCTGTTCCGGTGGCGGCGTCGCTACTGTCTATTTAGAACTGTCATTAAATATCGTTTTTGCATTGCATTCCACGTAGTTCCAATTTTGGCCACCGGAACAGATAAGTTTGTAGGTCTGTACAGACTTTAAAGCAACGATTTAAATCTTTGCTTTAAAGCCCAACCATTAAAATAAAAACCTTGCCATATTGTGGAAATATATTGGATTGGAACTAATTTCTTCAAGTGGCAACAATCAATTAAAAAAACAATAAGATGTCATTCCATAGTGCTGTCTGTCAAAGTGTGATGTCAATCGTCAACCGTGCCTTGTTATTATTGGATATTGTGAGTATAACCATAGCAACCAAGTGCTAACCACTAAGGTAAAGGCGCCTATGGCCGCGGTACGCAAAATCGGCGCCTATTACCGAGGTATTCGATATTTTCGCGTTTTATATTAATAGCAGCAACTTTAGCAAAATCCCGTTTGGGACAAGTTGTAGCTTGTAGTATTTTGCATCGAACCAACGGGTGCCAGTGAGCATACCTACAAGCAAACGGATAAAAAAAATCAGTTTGTGCGACGGGAGCGCAGGAGCAGGCGGTTTCCATACAAAAACGGAGCAAATCATGCTAGTGCACTCATATTTTTGTTACGTAATTTTAAATGTTATACACTGTCTAACTGACTTCGAGTTTTGTTTACTTGTTTATGTGTTTATCTAAGCGTATTGTCTTATACTTTTCATAGTGAAATCATATCTAAATACATAATAATACGAATTTTAAAAACCCGCGGTAATAGGAGCCTAAAATTGGGGGTGGCATCTATCACCGAGGGTACCATCGGTAATAGAAAATATTAAGGGTCTAGATATTTGCTTATTAAGTATATTTAAAATCATTATCTTAGTGAAATATGAAATATTTTTCATTCCTCATATTCTCTTAAAACTAAAATTCTATTTCCGATGTATACAAAGTCCAGTAGAAACCTTTATATTTTTATAAAAACTATCGTATCGAAAGACTACTTTTGTAGCGAGTGTCCAAAATGACGTGAAAAAATTGCAATATTAATTTGTCAAAAAATGGATGATACGGGATATCTAGTGATTTAAAATACTGTTTTCCTTAAAGATTGAAATCTCTTTTTGCGAACTGGCACCAAAAATTTATAAATTTATTAGTTTTTTATGGGTCGGAATTACATTTTAGAACATTCTATTCTTCTCCTATTACCGCGGCATACATCGGTAATAGATTCTATGGGGATCTAATTCCGAGGGTCAATGGCTCGGAATAAGAGTTTCCATATAATCTATTACCGACTGATAACCCAAGTAAAATTATTATTAAGGGTTTCGTTACTGTAAAGATAAACTTACTTCTTACTAGGTAACTAAAGAACTAATTATGTATACATTCTTTTTTGTTTGCCCGATAGTGCATTTTGTAGTGACCCTGACCTATGTGTTAGGGGTCGTGGGTTCGAATCCCACCAAAGACCAACACTCATATGATGAACATTATATTTGTGTTTGTTCTGTGTCTGGATGTTTATTTGTACTACAGGATACAGGGTGACTTCTGAGTCGTAGACAGAAACCACGTTTTCTGATGAAGCTACCCAAAGTTCCTAAAAACGGAGCACTAATGGTAATCGAAATTAGTCAGCCTCATTAATTAATTAAAACAGAATAATAATGGCAATCCCTACTCATTTTCATCTAATGGTCACCCTACAGACCAGACCACGTGACATGTTTGTGATGTCTCTTCATGTTATGATGACCTATAACTAATTGACGTTATCAGGGATAATCATTATCACCAGTTTTCAGCCAGTAATATGAAGAAGGTTTTATTAGTTACTAGCGAGCGCCCGCGGTTTCACCCGCGTGGATCCCATTCCTGTGGGAATTGATCAAAATCCTTTCTTAGCGGATGGCTACGTCATAACATCTACCTGTATGCCAAATTTCAGCCCGATCCGTTCAGTGGTTTGGGCTGTGCGTTGATATCTATCTATGTCAGTCAGTCACCTTTGAGTTTATTTAAGATTAATTTAACAACTGATTAAAACCTAGGGTGACCAAAGGTTATGACAGATTTACAAATTTAATAAAATTTAAGTTTAATTTTTTCTCCTACCCTCGGTAATAGGCGCCACCATACCGCGGTAATAGATTCAATACCTCGGTAATAGAAGCCGTAGCAGCCATGACTAAAAACAATTAAAATAAATATAACGCTTCAAACTTTATTCATGAAAAGTGCGAAAGTATAGAGTTAAAGGTCTATAAAACGCTACAAAAAATCCCTATTAGACAAGGACAGTTCTTATTCCACAATATTGTACTCTAAAGTCAAACTCCCCCGAAATACCGCGGTAATAGACGCCTTTACCTTAATGTGAAGCCTCCAGAGCAGGTTTTTTATTTCCTTGATCAGGCTATAGTTTTTGGCCAGAATTATGAAAAAGGCCACTTGCTTAAAAAATTTGCGTTGCAATTAAAAAATGCATGAGCAGTGAAAATTTCACGTGTAATAAAAACTGCAGACGCATTAAAATGTTCAAAACGCCTACATTAGATTGTTCTGCAGACCGTACAGTACATTACTGTTATTGTTTTGTTGCCAGTACCTTTCTCTGTTAATGAACATTTTTGTGCATTCCGCGACGGACACCCAACCATTGGAATACAAGCTTGTTCTAATTTGGACCTTATTACAAAGAAATAAGACCAAGTTAATTGCACGCCTGCACCCGTAGGGAACAACAGATTGATATGTTTGTTTTAATTTTAAAGTTTTTAAAAGCGTGGAGGGAATTTTAAAATCGCAATGAAAAACAGTTGGATTCTGATTTTTAAGAAGTTTAAAATGAAAATGAACCAAGTAACCGCTCAATAGAGTAACGAGTGTTTATTCAATTGTCGGGTAATGGTTGAGATGGTTTAAAACCGCCTCCGTGGAACAGTGGCTAAGCTGCACGGGTATAAAAACACGGAGGTAGTGGATTCCCGTCTTGGGTCTGGTTGGTGGTAGGGCTTTTTCAGAGTCCGACTGGCTAGCTACCACACCCACACGTCAAATCTGCCGCCATAACAGCTCTGGCTGTGTTTCGGCAATATTAATGTGGGAGCCAGTACACTTGAAATCAGAGGCTCGAAGATCAGATGAGCCTATAGTCCATTGAACGACGCTTGCAGGTGAAGCGTGGCCACTTACCATCAGGTGGGCTGCGTGTCTCTCTGCCAACTAACCTAATATAAAAAAAGAGCCAGTACAGGTCTCTGCACACTAAAGGATTTCCAGACGGAATGAGTCTACATAACTCAGTTTTCATCATGTTTTCATAAAAACACAACAATTCAATCAATTATATCTTTAGCAATCTGGAGTTCACAGTAGTACCAAAACGATATTTTTGAACGCAACACCAAATAAAAAATATGATAATTGTCAAAATTGGCACATATTTTTGACGTTTTTAAATATTTATAAACTATGTAACTAATTAATCTAAGGTATAAACCTAATAAATTTTAGTTGTTCTGTACAAATTATTACCACCATGTGTTTCAAAATTTGTGAATTTTGGACATGGAATATAGCGACACTTTTCATGTGTATTGTTTGTTTAATAGTGTCATTTATAATTGGACCTTTGCAGACCATATTTCATGTTTTAGGTAATTATGTTATTTAAATGAAGACTATAAAGTTTTGGCGGCTAATAAGAGTGAAAATATCGAGTTCCTTGCCGGTTTTTCTCGGTAGATAACAACATTTCGAAGCCAGTGGTAGAGTCACAATGAAACATTGAAAAATACTGAAATTGCTAGTGAAATTACTGGGTATATGAGACCTTATAACTGTCGTCTCTTAAGGCGGGCGACGCGCCTGCGACCCCAAGGGGTCTCGGGTGCTTATGGGCGGCGGTGATCACTTATCATCAGGTGACCCACTTGCTCGTATGCCCTATAATATAAAAAAAGCTTATTTTTTGTTTATACTTTATCAGTTGGCAGACAGACACGCAGCCCACCTGACGGTAAGCGGCCACTGCGGCCTATTCCATTGAGAGACACTTCACCAGGAAGCGTCGCTCAATGTGCTGCCACGCTGTAGGCTCATCTGATCTTTAAGCTTTGATTTCAAGAGGGGTTAATTACTTTTTAGCAATTGTGATCGCGACATATCCGTTTGAAAGCATATTTCTTCATATGGCAGTTCGAAGAGTAGTTGATGATGGTGATGGATATGTTAAATTGATTTGATTCCCACAATACAGGCTTAGCCTAGTGTGGCAATAAACTATTTTTCTTTTTTTTTTTCATTTTTAGTTACCACCTCCACATGTAAAATCTGCTGCCATAACAGCTCTGGCTGTGTTCCGGCAGTATTAATGTGGGAGCCAGTACACTTGAAATCAAAGGCTCGAAGATCAGATGAGCCTACAGTGTGGCAGCACATTGAGCGACGCTGGTAAAATGTCCCTCAATGGAATAGGTAGTAGCTACTTACTATCTTCTTACTATTAGGTGGGCTGCAAGGCCTGCATGTTGTGAAATTACTGGGTGAGACCTAACAACTGTCGTCTCGGTGTAGCGGGCGCAGGGCAGTGCCAGACAGTAACTGCTTAGTTACTGTTTGGCACTGAACTGTCTAGACGTGGCGCTGACCATCAGGTGTACGATCTGCTCGTCTGCGATGGCAATAAAAAAAAGTCTGCCAAATGAGCTCGCACAAAAAAAACAATGGACATAATCCCGTCTGAGACCTGGACAAATTGGATTTTTTCTGATATACAGGGTGTTCGGAAGAACGTTGAACATACGATAATGGGGGGTAGTTGGGGTGGTCTGTTAACTAACTAGCTCAAAAGATTTCACCTAGGTCTCAAGATTTTTTTTTAATTATTTTTTTTATAAATTTCTATAATTTTTCGGTTTTGTACCTTTAAACCCGTCTAACTTTTTTTTTAATGACCAGATCCAAATAATTTTTTCATTATTGGAATCTTAGTGATTGGTAGGTCCCTTTAAATAAAAAGTTGTAAATTGCACATTGCTAGAAACAAAGTTATGGGCCCTCAAACATAAAATAAGAGTTGACACAAATTTTGAATCTCAACTTCGCGTAGCATTTAAAAAATAAATAAAAGGGATGGATGACTTCTGATTTGTTAAAAACATCTCCAAAGTGTGAGCTTTCTAACGATATGTCGTTTGTTTTGATATCTTTTTTGTAACCAAAATTATTCGATGTTTTCTACCCAGGCGGACCATTTCGACGAAAATCTACATACGTGAAAACTTAAATGTTTTGCGAAATTTATCAATGCAAAGGTCAAAATAACGAATTACTGGGATAGTGACATAAAGCAGGTAGATTTTTTCTCACTCTTGCACAAATAACGGCTATCTTTTCTCTCTTTCACTCTGTGTGGAATGCGCGGCGAGTGACGCTTCCCAAGAAGGTAATAATACTAATGTTTCACTCTAGTACACTTACATCGTATCTTTCCTCACTTTCACTTTCGGAACAGGCGACTCAGTGTAAGTGTCAGAACTCTTAGGGCCGGTATTTCAATATATACTTATCTTGATCTTAATTCGGGATTGATAATAAGTATGACTTAAGTGTATTTCATTATAGGATTAAAGTTAAGCGGCACTAAAGTAATACACTTTTACCTGTCAAAAGTAATACTTATCTTAAATGTTATACTTAAGAGGAAAGACGAAAGCCATTTTTCCATACAAACGCTGTCCACTGTTTTCTCCCTGGATAATGCCATTAGTGAAAAAAATTTTTTTTCCAAAAATCTATGACCACTATTTGCATGTCCCTATGTTTTCCTTTTTTTCATAAATTAATAATTAAGAGAGATATGAACCTTCAAAGATCTAAAAAAATGGCCAGATTTTCCGCTGTGTTCAAACATCCAGAAAACAAATTTAACTAGATTTAATTAAAAAAAGGAAAACATAGGAACACGGTCTAAGCCTTTCTTTAATTTTTGATAAAAAAAATATTTAAATCGGTCAAGTTTTGGAGAAGAAATCAGGGGACTACGAAACGTTGATTTTACGAACTTTTAATAGGTATTTTCGGTATAAGCTGCAGTTGTCTCTATCGCGCTCCGCGGGGGGAGGCTTGAGGTTGGGGAGACGCAGACTAATACGTATACTCTCTATGACGTGACGTAGTCGATAGTTATATCGATATCCTAGTGTTGTTCATCGATATCGATATTTCCAGTTAGAATATTTTGCGTGAAGTGCATTTAGCAGATTGTTGTGATGTTTTATTGTTGAAAGGTATAATGTAACTGATAAACTTTTTCTTGACAATTTTTTATGAATTATATACTAAAACGCCTCGACTAGGCCGTCGAATTTAGACAAAAAAAGAAGCTAAATTCGCAAAGCGTGATGTAGTTCTGCATTTTAAGTAGGTATATTGTATGGGTCTGTTAGAGTAATGTGATTTCAAATTTGCAACTTGTGGAAACTGAGAAAATCGAGAAAATCTTCGAAATTTTAGAACTTTTTTTACTATTTGCTCTCCATGCAGGGCCAAAACTATGAATTTTTTGTGAACGACACACTACACTAATAAACTGTATTAAAGTACCTACAACTGCAGGCGGCTCTATTTGACTTCATAGAAGCCAAGCTGACACGCAAGATGGCACGTCGAAGATGACCAATATTTCTCGAAAATAGAAAATTTCAGGTTTTACTTACTTATTTCGCAAAAAACTGGCAAAACCACTAGCCCCACGAAGATGTCTGATATCTTTTGTCACAGACCGAGCATTGAACCATGTCCTTTACCTTTGCTTGAGTGTTACATTTGCCACAAGAGAAAGTCATATTAACTTTACTCGTGGAAAGTTCCCTTTTTACAGTTTTCACAAGTTGTAAATTTGAAATCAAATTACTCTAACAGACCCATACAATATACTTAAAATGCAGAACTACATCACGCTTTGCGAATTTGGCTTCTTTTTTTGTCTAAATTCGACGGCCTAGTCGAGGCGTTTTAGTATATAATTCATAAAAAATTGTCAAGAAAAAGTTTATCAGTTACATTATACCTTCTAACAATAAAACATCATAGCAAAATGCGAATAAATTCACAAAAAGCGATAGGGGTACTCGTCGGATCCGATCCACGGACCTATCGGTGCTAATGCGCAGTACGTAGCCACTGTACCAGCAAGACTTAATATTAGCTGTCGAAATTAGTGACCTGTTTTTCCTTTGCATTGTCCGTGAACATATTTTATCGTTTGCAGAAATCTTTTCTTATTCTATTCCTTCATAGCTGTGTGCAGGCGGGCGCGGCGCGTGGGGGCGGCGTGGCACGCAAACATTGACAGTCTCACTCACACATTGATAGCTCGGTTGTTCGGGCACTGCGCGACAGCAATAGATTTTACAAAAACCCAATTTTCAATTTTCTCACCCGTAGTACTTCCTCTTAACTTAAGCAATAAGATAAGGTTACATTGAAATACCGGCCCTTAGTCGATTCTATATCTGGTCATTAAAAAAAAAGTTAGACGGGCTTAAAGGTACAAAACAGAAAAATTATAGAAATTTAAAAAAATAATAATTAAAAAAAACTTGAGACCTAAGTGAAATCTTTTGAGCTAGTTAGTTAACAGACCACCCCAACTACCCCCCATTATCGTATGTTCAACGTTCTTCCGAACACCCTGTATTTATATAAATTAATTTCTTTTCAGATGACCGCACAGAACTTGACAAATATGTAAGGGACGAACCAATACTAGCTGCATTTCTCCTACTAGTTATGTCACTATTTTGGGTCATATTTATGTCACATATTATTCTCTTCTTAGCACTTTGCACAAGAAAATTTTGGCTTATAAATTGGTTTATATGCTTAACTGTGTCACATGCATTAGTGTCATTTTTTGGAAGTTTTTTCTTTCTGTGTTACTGTGTTTTTGTGGACAAGATGTGCTTCGATCATAAGCCAGGGAGGAAGGATGATGACATCGGAGCGGTTTTGTGTCTTATGGTGGTGGATATAGCGTATATTTTGATCTGCATTCTAGTTGTATTTGTCGTCTGTAATTTTAAATTGACTGTGAAATGATCTTGTGTTTAATTTGTACCCGGGTGGAAAGACAGTGACTGTCGTGTTTATTCCCACTTGTTCTACTGAACAGTTCTACCGTAGGACTAATGGGAATTTTATTCCCCTAGTTCTACTTATAAATGTACTAAGTTATCGAATAGGGAAACTAGCGAGAATATTATTTCTCAATAGTTCTACAAAAAAATTAATATAATCAGAATTCAATAATTTCTGTTGTCAAGTGTCCTTGAAGACATGTAGCAGCAAGCAACATTACAACTCTTTATACTGGATGACTATTTTTACCGTCAGGTTTGTGTGTGAGATAGGTGATAGGAGATAGCTTACTTTAAAAGAAATTTCAATATTTTTGCGAACGAGTAAACATGCCCGCGTAAAACTCGGGCGAATCCATTGATGTTTTCATTGATATTTGGTCAGTTTTGTGTTTTTTAATATTCTTTTCACAATATTATTTTTTAATGTTATGTGATGAATGAGATGGTTAATGAGGATGGGTAATTAATTAAAAAATAGGGATTTTTAAAGTAATCATGCTATCGTCACCTACTCGTATATTATTTACCTATCTCACACGCAAATCCTGACGGTAAAATAAGTCATCCAGAATTTTATCTGTGACTAGCCTTCCGCCCACGGCTTCGCCCGCGTGAACTATAGGACGTTATCCCGCAGGAATATCTTTATAAATTGTAGCCTATGTGTTGTTCTGATGTATAAGCTATATTACTGTAAAGTTTCATTGAAATCAATTCAGTATTTTTTACGTGAAAGAGTAACAAAAGTCCATCCATCCATACTTACAAACTTTCGCGTATAATATAGCCTTCCTCCCGCGGTTTCACCCACGCGTTATGTCTTTTTTCAATTATCCCCCTCTTCCTCCCACATTTCCGGGATCAAAAGTACCCTATGTTCACCGGGGATAGTGTAGCTATCCTATAGTGAAAGAATTATCCAAATCGGTTTAGTAGTTTCGGAGCCTATTTAATTTAAACAAACAAACAATCAAATCATTACTCTTTATAATATTAGTATAGATACCCGAACAATCACATTTCAACTACCTTAATTCTGATATCTTAGCCAGACGAATCATAGATGTATATCTGAGAGATTGGGAAATTGCTATGTCGTCTGCAGTCGATGCTTAGCGGCATAGAAAACTGATCCTGGATTACTTTAAAATAACTTGCGAAGGGTTGTAATATTACACAATTTCACATTTCAATGATTCGAAACGTACGACCAAACTTTGGAACCAGCTCCCTGCAGCGGTATTTCCGGACCGATATGACATGGAAATCTTCAAGAAACGAGCAAATCTCTTTCTTAAAGGCCGGTAACTTACTTTTTTTCTATACTAAGTCAGTTGGCAGACAGACACGCAGCCCACCTGATGGTAAGCGGTCACTGCGGCCTATTCCATTGAGGGACACTTCACCAGGAAGCGTCGCTCAATGTGCTGCCAGACTGTAGGCTCCTCTAAACCTTGAGCCTTTGATTTTTTTTATTGCAATGTGTAACAAGACGAGCAGATCGTACACCTGATGGTAAGCGCCACGTTCAGTGCCAAACAGTAACTAAGCAGTTACTGTCTGGCACCGCCCTGCGCCCGCTACACCGAGACGACAGTAATTAGGTCTCATATACCCAGTAATTTCACTAGCTTCAGTGCCCTTTCCCCGAAACACAGAAGTGCTCGACACACTTCTATTTCACGGGAAAATATCTGGCACTGCGGTGGTACCCACCTAGACGGCCCAGTACAGGAACCTACCTGGTAAGGTGATTTCAAGTGTACTGCTCTTTTCCCCTGCTCAGATCCCTTTCAAGTGAAGCTAGTACAGCTAGTCTAGTAAAGGGTGCCTAAGATTCAACCCCACATTTGCTTACATCTGTTTATCCGATCCCAATAAACTTATATTGCCTTTACCGGCCGCGTTTATTGGACGTCGGACAACAAACATACGGACAACAGACCGCCTTATATATGTATGTATATGTATGACAAACGCTGGGGAAATTGTGTAGAGATTGTTAGGTGAGAAGACAAGAAGTGGTATAAACTGCAATGATATTATAATTAAAAAAAAAGGTAGGTTACTTGTGCTAAAAAATGGCACCCAAAAACTAAGCAAACGTGAAGCGAAAACATTGACAGACCGACAAACTTGACTGTTCCGGTGGCCAAAATTGGAACTACGTGAAATGTCAGTTTTTGCAAAGCAAAAACGATATTTTATGATAGTACTAATATTAGATATTAATTCCATGAGTACTAATAAGACAGTAGCGACGCCGCCACCGGAACAAATAAGTTTGTCGGTCTATATACGTACGCCGTGGACAATTTTTGACTTCGCTTCAGTACTGACATAACCTAATCTACCTCTTTTTTATTATAATATCATTAATAAACTAGACATAATTGTTCACACACAAATGTTTGTACTGCACGGAAATCGAACACAAGAGTGTATAACCAATTTCCCAACCATCACACAAAATTGGTCGTCGAAATTCAAATGCCTGTATCCATTGAAAGTTATTGTTAACAAGGCGTAAACATACACATGTATGTTTACGCCTTGTTAACATACATATGTTATAGATATTATGTCTGCCTGTCAGAGTCGCAGGCAGACAAAGCGGGCACCACGCAGATCATTGACAACAATGCCAGCTGGAAATTGAATTCTGAACATTTTACCCCGGCTTTAGTCTACTGGGTAATGTATGAACTTGAGCTGAAATTCTTTCTTAGTTTTTGTTTTCAATCTATATTTCATTTTATTTTAATTAAGCATCTAGAACAAAGCAAAGAAGGTTTTTTATTATAGACACTAATTTCATCATCATCAGCCTATATACGTTCCCACTGCTGGGACACAGGCCTTATCTCAATTGTGAGATAGTGTGGGCCATACTTCACCACGCTGGCCTAGTGCGGGTTGGTGGAGGGGTGCGTAAGGCAAGTGACCAACCTTAATGTCAGATGTTATCAAGCCGCCAAATGGCCTCTGACTAGGCTTGACGACTAATATTTACATTATAGTAAATATCAGCCGGGACCAACAGCTTAACGTGCCTTCCGAAGCACGGAGACGCTCGAAATTAATGTCACTAAATATGGTCAGAATGGTCACCCATCCATTAACCGACCGCGGCGTAGGTAGCTTGACTTTCGTTATCGCTAACGAACCACTGTCACAGCTGCGCCACGAGCGCCTCCTCTAGACACTAATTTGTGTCATGCGAAAATATAAATTAAAAATGTCTAAATATTTTATTCACACACTTCCTATTCTAAATAGCCATTATTGTGATCGTTTATTATTATTTTCAATATTTAAATACTAAAATTTTGCTTTCTATTTCAAAATTAATAATTTAACAGAAAAAAGTTTGCAAGACCTCAAGAAAGAAGCAGAGATTCCAAACATGAAACGAAACGTAGGTATATCTATTAAAATACGACAAAATGAAAAAGTGCATGTCAAAGTTAAAATGCATAATTAATTACCTGACTTTTTATATGGGCGAATCTATCAAGGCCGTCGTTTGTAAAAACGTCAAAGTTGACGACCACTGCTTCTTTGTTTTTTGATAAATAAAACGGAGATAGTTCGGGACAAAACGTTTAGAAAAAGAAGACATTTTTGGGCTTAACTTCTCAGTTTCTTCAGACGTGCAACAAGTATCAAAGTGATAATAAAACTAATTCCCACCTGCATTAAATAGTGCATTGTCTCTGCCGCGAGGTGGCGCTGCAACTGCGAGACGTTTCACAACTTCGTTTAACTAAGTAGAAGTTAATTTAACTGTGGGGCGTTTGTTAAAGAGCTTTGTTGTTGGTGAACGTTGACATAATGTTTAAATCAAAATGTGTGGTTAAGACATGTCTTTCAGTCAAAATGGGCCTATTATGAATGCGAAAGTAGCTCTGTTTCTTTGTTAGGCACTTGTCCCACCGACAGCGAGCAAACGACTTATTTTCTCGCTCGAGAAACGACAAAAGATAAACATTCCGTTTAAACAAAAGAAATGCAAAAAGTTGATTACTGGCTGTTCACACTGACCGGCGAGGACTCGCTCCACAAGAGCTATCAAAGAAAATACTCGCTCAGCGATCAGATCTCACGCCGAGAGAGCAACCAGGGGTCACTTCTTAGCGCAGGACTGTAACTATGCTCGGCCGTTCGTGAGCGAGTGGCGCGACTAATCTCCCGCCTCACTCGTGCACTCGCTCATAGCCCAGCGACAAAACTATTGGAACTACACAGTACACACTCACTTTCCGCTGTTCGCCAACTCGTTTTATAGTTCTAGTTCCACTACCTTCTCGTTCATCGTCGGCGGTGTGACGACTGCCTTACGCTATCATACTTTTTTTTGCGGAGGAGATCGCGTTTACGCGACATGACCGCAGGCTAGCGTCGCCTGTGACCGTGTGTGGGGCCCGGGGCAATGATTCGCGATAGCACGAACTATTTGGCCAGACGTGTCGTGACAACGCAAATGTTCGCGTTATCGCGATAGTGTGGCCGTAGCATAAGAGCCTATTCTAGGAGCGCGCCGAAATTCGAGCCATCAGCTTTACGCATGTGATGCGATGTTCCGCACCACAACATACCTAGATTCAAACAGCATATGAGAATCAAATGTAATTTCCACAAAGTCACGCCGTCCAGTATCAGAGTGACAGTGACAATGGCGGGCGATGTGATAACGTGATTCAATTAAAAGTTACATTCCAAGTGACGCCGGAAGAGAATGTCACGTGTGAAATGGGGGAAGCTCCTACCAAGCGTTCGTGTAGTATTCAATTCTTCAACTTACTCGCAACTCGATTTTGATGCGTGCGATCGATGTTCTAAATCTCGACGTGTACCGATACATTTTTTACATACAGAAATACATTTTTTAACCCTTTCCCCGCCACGCTTTTTTCCGAAAATGGTGCCCCTAATGCCACGACCATTAAAAAAAAATCCAAAAAATTATTAAGTTATACTCAACTCATTCAGGCAAGTAAAAATACAACGTTTCTTGATCCTGTTTTTTGTGTGGTGGGTGGTGGGCACGAAAATGGTTGTCTGATATATTAGACATTGGCGTTGAAAGGGTTAAGTGCGTATTTACCAATAGGTCTGTAGGGACGGAAAACATCGTAAGGAAACAGTGGAGTGGCAGAATCTCCATCTTGGATGAACATTTATTATGATGAATGTTTGTGTTTCTTCTGTGCCTGGGACTTTTATTTGTATTTATTGATAATGTTAAACCGTGGACATTTTTCACATAGCGCTGTCTAGCAGCAAACTATGCATATGCGTTGTTTTATGAGGACCACGGATTAACAATACTTAATTATTTTATCTACCCCATTTTTTTGGAACCACCAAACTAGTCATTTACACGGGTATTGGTCACATAGTACCTCTAAGTAGATGCGGGGCCCCTACGATATCCTACTTTGCCTAGTAATAAGGGCTTATACATTTCGAGTTGCATTCGAGTACCAATAGTACGATATCCGTACCATAGACACGGCATGCCGGAAGCGCGGAAGCCGATTGTCTCTGGTCTTACCGTGATGTGGGTCACAATTGTCTATGCCTTTCAGTCTTATGAGTGATCTTACGATAAATACTTATTTAGGTTACGTTTTGTTTACTTTCGTATGAAAGCCCTATTTGAATTTGTTTTGATATTTGGGTTGTTATACAAACGCTGGCTTGCCAACGGGAAGACCATATTTTGCTGCCAACGTTTGTTTTCCCTTGGCAAGTGATGCCTCTAACGAGCCATTTGGTGTAATGGTCGGCTAATACACCAGAGGCCGCGGGTTCGATCCCCGCACAGTGCAATCATTTGTGTGCATGAACATATACACATCGAAATACAAGCCTTCCTTAGTCCGAAGCTAAATCCAACAAGTCAAAAATAAACAAATCTAAATGTCCACGAATTCATAGCACGCAACAACCCCCCCCCCCCTCCACCTTACCCCCCACTTGCATCCAACTGCATCGGCGCCGTCAATTTCCAGGCGTCAGTTCGCAATTCAAATTCACCGGTTGACCGGAAGAGGGCGCCGCTTCCGTCGCGCGCGCACCTTATCTGTGTCGGTTTAGTTTGACGGTAGATTCGAAAGGTACAGGTGTTTTGGGGCAGGGTTTGTCAACCTTTTTTTTGAAAACGACCCCCGTTTAATTTTTTATGGTAGAGACCTCGGACAAGCGGGCACTGTCTGCGCCATGGCTCGACCACACTTTTTTTTAATACTAAGTCAGTTGGCAGACAGACACGCAGCCCACCTGATGGTAAGCGGCCACTGCAGCCTATTCCATTGAGGGACACTTCCCAGGAAGCGTCGCTCAATGTGCTGCCAGACTGTAGACTCATCTGATCTTCGAGCCTTTGATTTCAAGTGTACTAGCTCCCACATTAATACTGCCGGAACACAGCCAGAGCTATCATGGCGGCAGATTTCACCTGTGGGGGTAGCTAGCCAGTCGGACTCTAAAAAAGCCCTACCACCAACCAGACCCTAGGTGGGAAGCGAACCTACGACCTCCGGGGTTTATTTGGCTTAGCCACTGTTCCGTGAAGGCGGTCAACTTATGAAAAATAAAAAATTAACAAACACGCCTCATGATGATTCCCGTATTTATTTATGAGACTCTAGTTGGCAGACAGGCACGCCTGATCACCTAATGGTAAGCAGCCACCGTTACCAATGTCATTATATGACACTTGTGACTTAGTATAATAGAATTCGCATGCAAATAACTCGCTTCTTAATTATTACTTTTTACTTTTTTAAGTAGTTCGTGCTAATGGGTCTCATTATTAAAAAAATTAAGATAACGTCCTTTTCACAATAGGGGGTTGGTGTATGTGTGTAACTTTGATTACCTGTCTAGATGCTAAGAGTATTTCTTTAGAGCACAGTTTGTCAAACTTTTTCAAAACACGACCCCTAAATAAACTAAACTTGATTTAATAATATCTACATACTTACGTATAAATGGTTATCGTCACCTATGGACGTTCACAACACCTAGTTTTAAGTTTGAATAGTTTTGAGAATGCGTTTATGCACCATAGCCGCAGGCTAGCTAGACCTACGGCCATGTGTGGGCCTCGAGACTGAAGCGTCCACTAAACTCCCCCGGTTTCCTCTTCACACCCGATTGGGACGAGCCAGTGTCTGCCTTGTGGCTATTGACCAGCCCAAAAAAGACATGTTCTTTAATAAAGAATCGCAACGCAACCTATGACTTTTATAGCTAAGATGAAAAAATATAACATCAGCAACTTATTCATCTATAGATAGATACTAATGAAAAGAATTGATTGTTTTTTTGTTTGTATTGAATAGGCTCCGAAACTACTGAACCGATTTAATTAATTCTTTCACTGTTGGAAAGCTACACTGTTTTGAAAAAGAATCAAAATGGCGGACCAGTAGGAAGGCCAAGAGGTATGCATTCAATGCCCTTTTGATCGACCCGGGAATTGAAACCAGGCCCGAGAGCAAACCCCTAAACCACTGGACATTGAGTTATAAACGATTTTGTTTTTGAAATAAGCAACTTGTTTTAAATGCATTTTACTTCAAATTCCATTCTAAAGTGGCGACGCATGGTAATTTTTTAAAACATCACATAAAGCCTGTTTGAAGGGTTAAAAATGTTAATGTTGTTTTGGCGCGCTGTCACTTTTGACAGATGACAGTCATTTGCGCGCGAAACGATTTCCAAAGATGGCCCCGCCGTGCCCTATCTAGCGATCGGTATTCGTTTCCATTGTATGACGAGATTTTTTCCAGAGAATTGGAAAGTTTACCATAAAATATCATGTGATTTAGTAAAAACTAAGAAATATTGACTATATTTAAACAGTAAACAATCGCAATCAAAAAGGCAATCGCTCCATTGTAAAAAACAAGATTGTCATATCTAGGATCATAGTCGAAGCGGACCCTGAGCTCCATACTGGATGCAATCGGGAATAAGTACGCTGAACTGATGATGACAAAAACAAGAAACAAAAATGGGATTTTCTGATAGGTTATAGGACATATTGGGTTATGACCAGCATTTCCTTTGGACCAAAGATGTGTGAAAGGATGTCCATTTTGTATTAAAAAGAAAATCAAAATACTTATTCGATAAAATAGAGGATTTATCCTGTTTTTCGCTAGCACTGGATATGAAGTTAAATAAATAAATAAAATAAAAAATAAAATGAACGAAAAACTTACTTATATCAATTATTGGTATGATATTATTATAATTGAGCAATCAGACAATGCAAATTATTATTATTATCATCGGTCGACTATTCTTTCGACTTTTGCTTAGCTAAATACTCAGCTACAGCGTAAATAAAACATTTACTACGAAATTTCGTAGCATCTACGAAGCTGCTTGCTACGAGGCTACGAAAATTTTAACTGTAAACGACATCAATTTCTTCACTGGTTACTTCTCAAAAGTTTCTGTTTATAGGACTAGATAATTAAATTATCTATATTCAAGAACTAGCCTTCCGCCTGCGGCTTCGTTCGCGTGGACTATTACGTTATCCCGTAAAAATTTGGTTTTTTTTTCAGGATTTATTCGCCAGCTCCCAAAAATCATTGTTTACTTGGATTTATTAAATTATCAGCAATGCGTTGCTATGGTAATTTAAACAAACTTAAAAATAAAAGAATGTCTAAAATCACCATGGGGAAGATACCCAGGACACTTGCCATGTTTTCGCACTGGATGTCTAGGCTTATTAGTTTTGTGAAAAATCATCTCTAATTATCACTACATAGTATAAAACAAAGTCGCTTTCTCTGTCCCTATGTCCCTTTGTATGCTTAAATCTTTGAAACTACGCAACGGATTTTGATGCGGTTTTTTTTATTAGATAGACTGATTCAAGAGGAAGGTTTATATGTATAATACATGCATAATATAGTAGAGAAACACTGATAATTTTAGAGGTTTTTAATTGAAGGTCGTAAATAATCACATTTTTTTGCGCTTACATTGCAAACGCTGGCTGAACCGTACGAGATAGATCAAAATAATGTAGTACACTATTGTACACCTTAAAAAGTTTTACAAAAAAGTCCGCGATGGTATATGTCTATCTCTTAGGGATAGCCCACAATAACCATTTTCCTTTAATTTATTACGATAAAATAATGGCTTATTTACGAAAAAGTGATTTTAAGCAATACAGTATTAATCTTTATCCAATAAAGTACCATAAATAAATTGTGCATGTAATATCGATCAATATGGCCCATTACATCATGTAATTTAAATGAATAGTTTTGAAGATATTACAGATTTAAAATGCAGGGACATAGCGGTTGCGGCGGTACCGGCCGGGGAGCGGATGGATAAACGTTTGTTATTCTTTCACGTAAAAACTACTGAATTGATTTTAATGAAACTTTACAATAATATAGCTTATATATCAGAATAACACATAGGCTACAATTTACAAGATATTCCCGCGGGATAACGTCCTATAGTTCACGCGGGCGAAGCCGCGGGCGGAAGGCTAGTAATATTATAAAGAGGAAAGACTTGTTTGTTTGTTTGTATTGAATAGGCTCCGAAACTACTAAACCGATTTGAATAATTCTTTCACTGTTGGAAAGCTACACTATCCCCGGGTGACATAGGGTAATTCTGATGCCGGAAATGTGAGGGGAAATGGGGATAATGGACAAAAGGATTCACGCGCGGGTGAAACCGCGCTATTTATTATAGAGCGATATTTTTATCGTTACAATGCACAATGGAAACGCGTCAGCTAATCCAGACACAATATCCGAACGGGTAATTTAAAAAAGAAAACATAACGCCGCCATATTGGGCAACGTCATTGAGACTGTTTATTGCGTATTAGAAACACTGTTTGCTTTCAAACTGCAAGCGAGTATGCACTTGCAATGTTTACTTTCTTACACTTTCGGGCAAAATTTCATAAGTGATTATTTGAATCTATGTTTAGCATAGAACCAATTTATAGAAATAAATAAAAGTATCAGCCTATTATTTCCTACTGCATGGCAAAGGGTCTTTTTCTTTTTTTGTTTTCTCGGAAGAGTGCGTTTATGCATCATAACCGCAGGCTAGCTAGACCCGCGGCCGTGTGTGGGACTCGAGACTAAAGCGTCCACTACCCACTAAATTCCCCCGGTTTCTCCTTCACACCCGATTAGGACGAGCCGGTGCTAGCCTTATGGCTATTGACCAATGGCAAAGGGTCCTTGAAACAAGTTATGGTTACAATGATGGGTATTGGCTTAATCACCACGCTTGCCAAATGCGGATTGGTGATCACAAGCCCGAGCTGTGTCCGAAAAAACCGACAAAAAAGTAAGTTCGACCCGGGAATTCAACCAAAGACCCTGTGTCTCGGCCCGGTACTTAAACTGCTAGACCATCGAGGCGGCGTTTTTTTTTGTTTTAATACAATTTTTAGGCAGTTTAGTTAATCTCTTTAAATGCGAATAATATTAGTTTTCATCATTTGGTGAGGAGAGTGCCGGAGTTTTTTTTATACCACATCAGTTGACAGACAGACACGCAGCCCACCTGATGGTAAGCGGTCACTGCGGCCTATTTCATTGAGGGACACTTCATCAGCAAGCGTCGCTCAATATGCTGCCAGAGTGTATAAATTTTGAAGACTTTCTGCTTTTTCAAACTTTTCTCGGTTTTTTATGTTTGATCCCCAATCCGCATTTGGCATGCGTGTTGATAAGCCCTGTACACATCATCGTAACGATGACATGATTTCAATGGCGGAGTTCTTTGACCTGTAGTAAGCTTTCTTTACTTTAATTTAATTCATTATAATATGTATAGCTATCTCTTTCTAGTGTCCCTCGTCGACTTTTTTCCTGTGACGTCACCGCTCAACAACAAACACAGAGCGCCCGTCGGTCTGTCCGTTTTAATAACGCGAGAGTATTGTATGGATATGACGAAGTATTTGTTTTCAGCGTTTTCACTGAACTTTAAGGCTGCGTCCCCAGTAGGCAAACTGTTAGCGGCCGACTGAGTGAGCCGCAAATTTGTGGCGAATTGAAATTTGAGTTAGCTGCAAACTCAGATCGAGTTTTCGCCATCTGGAACCGGTTTTGCTGGGAGTCGGCCGCTCACTGAGATAGTCGGCGCGCATAACGCAAACTGCGTACAGTGAGCGCAAAACTAGCAAACTGCGGACACTTCATTTGTATTTATTTATTTATTTTTATATTTAAACTTTAATGCACAATCAAGAGTACATAAGGCGGACCTAATGCCTAATGGCATTCTCTCTAATAATTATTAAATGGAAAGGAGTACTAAATCGATAAGCCGCAAACTCAGTCTGCCGCTAACAGTTTGCCTACTGGGGACGCAGCCTTAGCAACTGCCTACTACCCTCTAAACTCCCACGGTTTCTCCTTTTCACCCAATCGGGACGAGCCAGTGCCAGCCTTGTGGCTATTGACCAGCCCGTCTACGGGTACCCCGGCCTGATGCGGTAGGCCGGGGTGGCGCCTAGAAACTGCCAGACCAACATATTATCTTGAACATTCTTTACACAGAGCCATCTAGCCCCAAACTAAGCTTAGTTTGTACTATGGGTGCTAGATAGCTGATAAACATTAATTATGTACTTTTTTTGTGAATTACATTAACCATAATATTATGATTGAAAAGTTGGCTATTTCACCAGTGGTTGCTGGTTCGATACCTGTACGATACAAACGTTAGAGTTAATAAACAAATATCTATTTTATAACCCTAAGCCAGGTAGTGGCCAAATAGGGACCACCATAATTTGAACATTACCTATGTTGTGATACCGGCGAAAACCAATGAAAATTTTTATCTACCCGCGCCTAGCTAAGTGCCTGGCTAAGGGATAAGACTGTGTTTCTATAATTCGTGTATTAACAATAAAATTATTTTTATTATACTATGACATTGTAAGTTTTCATGTATTTTTTTTATTTATATTTAGTATAAAGGCAATATTAACACGTTGGCGCGCTGTACAAATTAAGAATTTCTCCCCAAATGACACTACTACGATGCCCACAGGCGTACAGGGGGGAGGGTCGAGGGTACCAAAATTCTATCAATGTGTGTGTAGCCTTGTGTAACCTTGACGTGTTGTAAAACTGTATACAATAACAGTACGAAAGCCGCATTTCTTTTGCGTCAAGTAGTGTCAACACTACAACATGCCCTCTCTTGTAAAAGTATTGAAAATCAAACGCCCTCAGTCGTACTGCTGTTGCACGACTATTAACTATGACGTCCACAGGCGTCCTGCCGTATCGTTTTTCACTACCTAAGCGCCCGTTACTGTCCATGAACGTGTTAAGGTAAAGAATAAACTAAATAACAAGACTGAGTCCAAGTATGTCCACATTATTCTTTCCTCCCTAACACGCGGCTCTGTATAAAATACCAATTATTTGTCACGGCATCTTTATTTGCGCGGATTATAAAGTTTAATTTTCCGTTCTCTTTTATAGTTTATGTACGGGACCAGATGGTATTGTTATGGGAAAATCATTATTATACGTGGAACGAGAAACGCCAGATGGGATCTTAGTATTACTTGAAGTTTTTCATTTAACTTCAAGATCCTTATAAAAGAAAACGATGTAAAGTATAATTTCATTGAGCAATAAAATGGAAGATTGTGTTCCGTAAGAATATATTGACCACAAATAAAGACAATTGTATTTGTATTGAATGTATTGGAGATACTGACAGTTAAAAAAAATACAACTTTAAACAAAAAATGCATTAATAAGTAAAAAACAATAACGCTGTTTATAAGTAATTTTGTATACTGTATAATTATTTGTTCTGTCCATTTACATATTGTATTGATACTAAGTATAATTTTTTGAAAGAATTTCAAGTAAACGCTGTTTTGACAAAAAAAAAACAAAATGGCGGGACAAGTAGGTAAGCAAGCGTCCTTACAAAAATCTTCATACCCCTTTCCAAAATCTTGACTAGTAGGTCAACGCACAGCCCAAACCACTGGACAGATGGGGCTGAAATTCGGCATGCAGGTAGATGTTATGACGTAGGCATCCACTAAGAAAGGATTTTGATCAATTCCCACGGGAATGGGAACCACGCGGATGAAACCTCGGGCGCCAGCTAGTATACAATAAAACTCAAAGGTGACTGACTGACATAGATAGATATATCAACGCACAGCCCAAACTACTGGACGGATCGGGCTGAAATTTGGCATGCAGGTAGATGTTATGACGTAGGCATCCGCTAAGAAAGGATTTTGATCAATTCCCACGGGAACGGGAACCTCGTGGGTGAAACCGCGGGCGGCCGCTAGTTATAATATAAGTTCATGAATAATGTTTGTTTGTATCTGTCTGAGTGTTTCTAGGTATCATTTTTGTATTTATAAAAGAAACGTACCCAATAAAGAATATCTATTTGTGGCCCTGCCTATGCGCCAGAAGTCCTGAGTTCGCATCCCAGCCATGT
The DNA here is from genome assembly GCA_949319885.1 of Mecyna flavalis. Classification (NCBI taxonomy): domain Eukaryota; kingdom Metazoa; phylum Arthropoda; class Insecta; order Lepidoptera; family Crambidae; genus Mecyna; species Mecyna flavalis. The sequence continues at coordinate 7,115,315 of OX439420.1, read as the reverse complement.
ATGTTTTGGACATAACAAGTGTTTCTGATATCCGTAACACAATTTCAGCTAATTTTGGGATCAGAAAAACTAGTATTTAAAAACAAATGCTTTACTATAAACTTTCCAATCCCAGACACATTTCTCAGTAGTAACTATTTAATTAAAACCTGCTTTACATGCAGAATTGCATTCCGAAAGCAATGCAACAGTTAACAGAACAGTTACAGTTAACTCAACAACAGAGTTCAACCGTCTGGCAAGATCGCATCGTTTGCATATTAATTAACGGTGACGTTTTTTTTTAACTTTTCCGTGTTTGTCTCGTACAATCTTAAGGTTTGTTTTGATTTTAGTAATCGTTTAGATGGTGGTGAGTAGGCCATGCCGAGGTCGAGAGGTCGTGAAAAATGTGAATAATAATCATTTATCTATAGTAATATTATAATCTATAGTAATATTATAAAGTGAAAAGATTTGTTTGTTTGTATTGAATAAGCTCCGAAACTACTGAACCGATTTGCGAAATTTTTTCACTGTTGGAAAACTGCACTATTCCCGTGTGACATAGGGTGCTTAAATGATCCCGGTAATGTCCCCACATTTCTTTTAAACACACATTCCCACATTCCCCCCGGAAGAAGGGATAGCGAAGAAAAGAAATTACGCGCGAGTGAAACCGCGGAGGCGGAAGCTAGTTTGCAATAATGATGCAAAAAGTGGAACAAACATTTTCAAATTTTTGGTATGCTTTACAAAGTAATGAACTTACACTACAACTTGTATAAATCTACTAGCGGCCGCCCGCGGTTTCACGCGCGTGGTTCCAGTTCCCGTGGGAATTGATCAAAATCCTTTCTTAGCGGATGCCTACGTCATAACATCTGCATGCCAAATTTCAGCCCGATCCGTCCAGTAGTTTGGGCTGTGCGTTGATAGCTATCTATGTCAGTCAGTCAGTCACCTTTGAGTTTTATATATGTATATATAGATACTTCTATTCTATACTAATTTTATAAAGAGGAAAGATTTGATTGTTTGTTTTCATTGAATACTCTCCGAAACTTCTGAACCGATTTGAATAATTCTTTCACTGTTGGAAAGCTACACTATGATCCCGGAAATGTGGGGGAAGGGGGGAAATTTGCAAAAAGAAATCACTCGCGGTGAAAGCGGAGGCGACTGCTATTATTTTATAACTAAAGAAATACATAATTATTAAACTATTCTCATTCTGAAAATTCTTTTACAGAATAAAAACAGTGTGATATTAGACATTTTTGCAATTCAATGTCGTGGGTTCCACATTCCCGCCTAGGGTCTGGTTGGTGGTAGGGCTTTTTCAGAGCCCGACTGGCTAGCTACCACCCCCACAGGTGAAATCTGCCGCCATAACAGCTCTGGCTGTGTTCCAGCAGTATTAATGTGGGAGCCAGTACACTTTAAATCAGAGACTCGAAGATCAGATGAGTCTACAGCCTGACAGCACATTGAGCGACGCTTCCAGGTGAAGTGTCCCTCAATGGAATCTGCCGCAGTGGGCGCTTACCATCAGATGGGCTGCATGTCTGTCTGCCAAATGACCTACTATAAAAAATGTGCCTTGCAAGTTCGGTTTTTAATTTTTTTATGTTTACTTTAATATTTGTGGTACGGTCAACAGCACAGCACGCTAAACACTTGCAGTTCGATAATAGCACTTATGCCCCCGACATAAGAGTGGTACAAAGTCCAAAGTGTAGTCTGACGTGCTTTTGACTGTACCTTCGTTGATTCTAATAGCCTGTTCATGGAGATGTCTGTTTGTTTGGATAAGTATGTATTTAAAAAAATATCCGTAAGTATTTTTATTCGTTATCTGCACCCATAGTACAAGCTTTGCCTAGTTTAGTTTCAGACTAGTTTAAGCAGTACCTATATAAATCTATACTAATATTATAAAGAGGAAAGATTTGATTGTTTGTTTGAATTGAATAGGCTCCGAAACTACTGATCCGATTTGAATAATACTTTCACTGTTGGATAGCTACACTATCCCCGGTGAACATGGGGTACTTTTGATCCTGGAAATGTGGGGGGAAGGGGGGGATATTTGAAAAAAGAAATAACGCGCGGGTGAAACCGCGGGTGGAAGGCTAGTAATGTATAAAGCTAAAAAAATAGCAAATTATCTTTAAAATCAAATTATTATTCGTTACAAATAGGGGTACTGGCTTAATCATCACGCTTGCCAAATGCGATTTTATCTCAAAAGCTATTTTACTTTTATTTCTTATAAACTGTACCATCATTTGACGAGCCATTTGGTGTAATGGTCGAGAAGTCGGCTATTACACCAGAGGTCGTGGGTTAGATCCCCGCACGGTACAAACATTTGTGTGCATGAACATGTCTGTTTGTATCGGTCTGGGTGTTTCTATGTATAATATGTATGTATTTACAAAAAAAAGTATATAGTAATGTTTATCCGTTGTCTGGCACCCATAACACAAGCTAATGCTTAGTTTGGGGCTAGATGGCGCTGTGTGAATAATGTCCAGAAATATTTATTTATCAGGTGACCTGAATGCTCTCCAAAAAAACTACACGAAGACAAAATTACGAACAGAATCTACCCCATAAAACCTACATCCCAAGAAATACAGTGTTACTAAAAAACACAAATTATTAGCCTGAAATACACGCGGAAATCAATCCTTTAGAAACACCGGCCTGCAATAAAAACTCCTGGATCCTTTCAAACATTCATGGCCTGTGTTCAGTATTGATTTCACCAGGCCAGCCAATGGGGGGGGAGTGGGGACGCCTACTGGCCTCTGTAAGGATGTGCGAAGGAATGGAGCGGAGTTTGTGAGCACAGTTGCGGGTTAGCCGACTGCGGAGAAGTTTGGGAGGGTTGTGTCTTTGACGTGTAAAAAATAAAAATCAATTGAAATAATAGAAGAGATTCATTGTTGCACAAAAATACATTGAAAATAAACATCATAATTTCGTGATACGTTATAGGAGGAATTATCGCTTATAGCGCTTTCTTCCAGTCAATCTTTAGAAAGAGAAGAGGTCCGCAATTAATTGAAACAAGGCAATAATTTACTTATTCTGCGAAAAGATTCTTAAAAACTACTTTTACAAGTGAAGTTTTTCTACCAGCACTTCAACGTCAATTGCCTAGATTTAACTTAACCAAGGACAACATCACATACATTGATCTGACCCTAAAGTAAGTAGCGTAAGCACTTGTGTTATGGGTACCGGAAACGCCGAAGGTACCACAAATAAATACTTAAATACAAATAAACATCCAGACACAGAACAAACACAAATTATCATCTTATAAGTGTTTGTCCTGGGTGGGATTCGAACCAACGACCCCTGGCGCACAGGGCAGGTTCACTACCAAATGCGCCATCGGGTCAATCGCCACAAAACGGCTTACAATGATACTGACTTAATGCAGATTAGAAATCACTAGAGCTGTATTCGAAAAAACCGACACAATTTTTTCCTGAGCCGGAAAATGACCCCGAGAACATGGCTGGATACTAAACACCCACTAGAGCATCAAGGCGTTGCAATTCGTGTCATTGAATATATCTGACACTAAACTTGTGAATGTGCCCAATAAACGCTATTATTTTATTACTATTGACAACTGGCCTATGGATCGAACTATACAGCGTGAAATTTTAATCGTTGTTTTCCCGCAGTAAAGTTCTGTCTTAGTAGTAAAATAGATTAATAAAGATTTTTTTAGTCAAATTAAAAGTTTTACGAATATGAGTGAAGAAACTCGAACCAATAGAAGGTACTAGCTGCGTCGCGGACGGTCACCGGCCGGGGTCATTGCCCTTCGCGTTTATCAAAAAAATTATTACTTAGTTTACTATTGACTCACATTTGGTTTCCATTTTCCCATTAAACTTTGAATAAAATTAAAAAAAAGTAAAAAAATAAGAAAAATAAATTACTTGCATAAATCGATAGTAGGAAGGTAAACTAAAAAAACACGCAGTATTGTCTCTGGCCATTATTCAGGTGGATATCTTTGGACATTATTGAAAACTTGTCTATTTCACCAGAGGTCACAGGTTCGATCATGGCACGGTACAAACATTTGTATCTCTGTACCGGTCTGGATATTCCTACAGAGACACTTCAGACAAATGAATATATTTACATTATGGTTATTATACGTTGTCTGGTCCAAATACGCGATGTTTAGTTTAATGCTAGATGTCTTTGTGTGAACAATGCCCAAAGATAATCACGTCATGTTTCTTTATCCAAATTCAGTGTCACAAAAACGTAAAAATAATAGCGTATCCACCGCTCATCGTTCCATGTTATCCTAAGCACGCCTACTCAAGGCCACGCCTACTTCGACCAAGTGGGCGTGTCCCATACATAGCTGTCATACAGAGATACAAAGTACATGGGATGTACATACAGCCTTTGTGTTCTCTTGGAACATTGTTTTAGTTAGACTTGCACACAAAAGGCGGAAATGTAAAACAAAGTTGGCTTTGTGAGCGCACTGTCTGGTCTTCTATAGATCTACAAAAGCTTTATTTTGGAGGAGAATAAAAGGATAAGGAAATCAAATTATTCCATAATCATGAATGCTTCAGATATAATTTTTTTTATAGGGAAGCAGGTAGGATGACCTCACTCCACCTGATGGTAAGCGGATGTAAGATCCAAATATAAGGTTGACTGGCTCAATAGAACATAGTACCCATTGAGCCAGTCACCCTCACCCTGAAAGCCTGCTGAGATGCCGCTTCATGCCCCGCCTAAAAAGCCCAGGATTATAAGAGGAAGTAAAACGTGAGCCGGAAGGGCATTCCATGACTTACTGGCACGGGGTAAAAAACAGGACCCATACCTCTGGTACGGGCCATCAGTGGATCTGGATGGTACGCGGATAATTATGTTATCTATCGAGAAAAACCAGCAAGAAAATGGATACTCTTTTCAATCGTCAAAGTTGTACAACAAACATATCAATACAATTCTCCATTAGTCTATGTTTACTATGTCAATGCGTTTATGCACCTTAACCGCAGGCTAGAAAGACCTGTTCGTGGGTAGACCTTGTTCCTATGGATGGAACTGGCTATTCCTATAGGTCCTCCAAATAAGGGACAGATATGACCCGCCATGTGACGCGGGCACAATCCATACGGGTTATTCACCAACCCGACACGCGAGAACTGGACACGCGTGTCCGGTTGGTGAAACTCAAAATAAGTATCACATTAGACTGACTGTACTTTTTATTGCATAAAAACTGGTTGTGTCCAGTTGACGAAAACATAAAAGTAATTTATGTTTAAGTTTCACTACCTGGACATGCGTAAAATCTTTGCATGTCGAGATGACGAAATAATAAATGATACAAATTTTGAGTTTCACCAACCGGACATGTGTGTCCAGTTCTTCCATGTTTAATTGGTGAATAACCCATCCATAATAATGAAAATAATGGCTTTTGTCGGATTCCTATTACATTCCCACAGCTCTCTGGTGTTGCAGATATTTATGAGCGGCGATAGTCACTTACCACCTGGTACCTGGGAATGGGCCAGTCAATCGCCACAACCCAGCAACAGCTCGTCCCTTTTCAAATGTAAAGGGAAAACCGCGGACGTTTAGTAGGTGGAACGCAGTAGTGAGTCACTTAAAGGTGCTTAAACTCGTTCTCCTCCAAAAAAAGGAATCTTGGGGCCGTGTGTGGGATTAAAGCGTCCTACTATCCTTCTCCGTGGAAAAGTGGCTAAGCCGCTCGGATATAAAAACCCGGAGGTCGAGGGTTCGATTCACGCTTAGGGTAGTAGGGCATTTTCAGAGTCCGACTGGCTAACTACCACCCCCACAAGTGAAATCTGCTGCCATAACAGCTCTGGCTGTGTTCCGGCAATATAAATGTGGGAGCCAGTACACTTGAAAATAAAGAATCGAAGATCAGATGAGCCTACAGTCTGGCAGCACATTGCGCGACGCTTCCTGGTGAAGTGTCCCTCAATGGATTTTATAGGCCGCAGTGACCGCTTACCATCAGGTGGGCTGCGAGTCTGTCTGCCAACTGATGTCGTATAAAAAATAACTAAACTCCCCCGGTTTCCCCAAACACCCAAGAAAGAACGACGACCCCGTGCCCGTCAAGCGATTGACCAGTCTCTCTATAAACTCTTGAAGAACCTGTAAAGCCTTTGCGCGCCTGATGTCTCTGCGGTCATGCCAGGTTGTCCTACCGTGTTTTAAGACTGAGGGAATATGGAGTGCGAAAAATTTAATGGGGGCTACCGCGTGTGAATTATCCACTAGATGTGCTAGTGTAGCGTGAGGTCTGTAATGTCATTTGACTCTGTATTAACCCGCTACGCTGATTTATTTGTGACTTGAACAGTGTTGATAATCTTTTACAGTACCCTAATGTAATTTAAAGCAAATATAGTGGTTACTAGTCGATATAATTAAGTTATTTTCTGGACCTCATGCGACGGTGGCGCCAACTGGTGAGCACTAAAACGATAGCCCCCATTCACTATATCCAGAACTCCAATGCATACGTCTAATACATTTATGACACTTAAACACATTCATTTACAACACGACAACATTTTCACAATAATGTTTTTCTCCCCTCTTTCCTCAACGAGAACTCAACCTGAATAGCCTATAAAAAATCTTAACAGACAATTCTCAACGATGGTAGAACGAGGAAAGAAAAAACACAAGTTATGTAGAGATAAATCATAAATACCTCATTTTTAAATCAATAAGACAAAAACTGATCATTTATCTATTTCCTTGCCGGTTCGTCTCGAAACGGGTTATTCCACAAATCCCCATCGGAAACCCCCATCAATGGGGATTTCTGAACTTTTAGTTCACTAATCCCTATTGATGTCTCATGATGGGGATTTGTGGAAAAAAGATGTTGATAAAGTTCAGAAATCCCCATTACCTTAGAAATGAATTACAAAAACAAATAAAACAGAAAGTAATAATCAGGATTTTTCCGAATCCGGTGGTAGAGACACTCTGTAATTGACGATTCATAAATACTTGATAGTTTACATGAATAAAGAAATTTTTTATTTTGATTTTGATCCGTCCGAAAACAATGATACTGTCTTCTTTTTTTGATATTTTTTTAAAGTCCGAAAACCGTACGTTTCCGCAGACATTTTCTGCCGCGTACGACTGCTCTATGGAACCAGCTTTCCGCAGCGGTGTTTCCAAACCAATACGAAATAAAAACCTTCAAAAAGCGAGCATATTATTATGCAACACGCCTGGACTCCACGGGGGTCTCGGGTGCTTATGGGCGGCGGTGATCACTTACCATCAGGTACCCACTTGCTCGTTTGCCCCCTATAAATTAATAATATGATGATGAATATAAATGATGATGATGATGAGAAGTCCGACCGATTTCGGTCATGGCGACTTGATAAAAGACCCATCCAAGTTATCATAGATAAATTATCACGAAGTTATTGTTTTAATATAATTCAATTGGATGTTTTCCAACAATAATTGAATCGATTGAATTTTCAAAGGAATTACGCGCAGGTGAAACCGCGGGCGGAAGGCTACTTCCGCCCATTTATCAAATATCCCCCCTTTCCCCCATATTTCCGGGATCAAAAGTAGCCTATGTTTACCGGGGATAGTGTAGCTTTCCAACTGTGAAAGAATTATTCAAATAGGTTCAGTACGTTCGGAGCCTTATCAATACAAACAAACAAACAATCAAATCTTTCCTCTTTATAATATTAGTATATTTCGGACTAATGATCGATATTAACAAATTACATAATATAATGTTAGTAACAATTTCTGCTAAAACTATTCAATTCAATTCAATTCAATTTATTTCATTAACAATAAAATTGTGTTTGAAAATATATAGATTACAATAATTAAGCATAAATTAAATAATAAGGCATTAAATAAAATCACATTACACTTAAATTAAAAAACAATACAATAGGAATAAATGCGATTAATTAATAAATAACAATTTAAAACTATTACAATAATGTCAAGATCTGAATAATTTATACAAATGTCGTGCAATCTTTACTTAGTAAAACATAAAAATAAATTTAAAGACTAGTTGTTCACGCATTGGTAGTAAGAAAATCCTTTAAACTGTAAAAGCACCGTTCCAACAAAAATAGCCTCAGTTTTTTCCGTTTTTTCCTGAATTCAGTTTTATCTATGTTAGTTTACTATCCTAGGATAGAAACAGTTCAAAAATTCCAAAAGGAAAAAACGAAAAACCGTCAAACGATACAAACTGACCGTTGGCATCCGTTCCAACAATTTGCAGCCTCAAATGCAGCCTGATCAATGTTTAATGGTACAACGTTCGAGTCCCGGTCGACGTCTGGGTCCAATAAAAGTCGTTGGCAGGCCCGCATAAACTATTCACGGGTACCCTAAGAGGTGCCGTCGTAAATATAGCGGAATGTGGGGTGAAATTGCACGGATGCATGCATGCAATTGGTTCTACGTATCAAATGCAGTAAACTATTTTCTTAAATAAAAAGTTGCATTTATAAAAATAAAAAAATAAAACAAAAAATAAAAAAAGGACTAGATAAAATAAACGCCTGGGTGGTCTAGTGTTTTACGTACCGATATCTCGGGGTCCTGGGTTCAATTTCCGGGTCGAACTCGGGTTTGTGATCACTAATCCGCGTGGATCCACTAATTTGGCAAGAGTGGTCATTGAGCCATCATTGTAAGAAAGAAAGAAAGAAAGAAAGAAAAACATTTATTGTAACGATATGGGCTGCGTGACTGTTACCAGATGTAATTACTTTTTTCTCAGAGTACCATAACCGCAGTCTTGCTAGACCTGCGGCCGTGTGTGGGACTCGAGACTAAAGCGTCCACTACCCACTAAACTCCCCCGATTCCTCTCACACCCGATTGGGACGAGCTGGTTCTAGCCTTGTCTTGTCTAAATCTTGTAAATAAAAATGATAAAAATTTATGGACACATTAAGTTGCTTCTTTACACATGTACATGATCATGGACATTGTCATCAATAATTGTGTATTTATATTATGTATATTGTATATTAATTTGATTTTAAAAAGAGGCAAACAGCCGAGTTTGTTGCGGCACTTCTTCTCGGCAGGCCATTCACGTCGAAGTGCTGGTAGGCTAAAAAGACTTTACGTGCAAAAGTATTTTTTGTAAATCCAATTGCAGAAATAAATCATTTATCTATAAGAATCGTAACCGCAACTTAATCAAATAACAAAGAAAACCCCTTCTTTATTCCATACCGCTAAGCGTAGAGACAATTGATAAAATAAGACTGTAGCTTGTAAGTAAATCATTTACAAGACGTCATAATAATCCGAGCCCCTAATACCGTAAGCCGCAAAACAATGTGTAGGGGTGTAAGGGAGGGGAACCAAAGGAAACATTTTAGTTCTTTTGTCTGCGACTTGGTTTTTGTGGACTACGATAATATTCTGTGGGAATGTGATGATTTTAGAGATAAAAAAATACTCAAAAAGACACTTATACCTAGTACTAAATATTGTATGCGTGTTGGATCCTATCTGTAAGCCTACAAGTCTTTTATTTTAATAAAGAGTTAAAGAGTTAATAAAATAAATAATAATAAATAAAAATCTTTTCTAATTTTGACGAGCCATTTGGTGTAGTGGTCGAGAAGTCGGCTATTACACCCATAGAGAAATATGATTACACCAAAGGTCGCGGATTCGATCCCCGCACGGTACAAACATTTGCGTGCATGAACATGTCTGTTTGTATCGGTCTGGGTGTTTCTATGTATAATATATTTGTATTTACAAAAAAAAAGGATATAAGTAATGTTTATCCGTTGTCTAGCACCCATAGCACAAGCTAAAGCTTAGTTTGGGGCTAGATGGCGCTGTGTGAATAATGTCCAGAGATATTTATTTATTATTTTATTATTTTTTATCTCTTTTCTTGAATATTGTAAGTTATTTGTGAGTATAACCAAAGCAATCAAGTGTTGCCATAACCATAGCTAATGTGGCGTCGTAAAATAAGTAAATATAAATAAGTAATGTTTATCCGTTGTCTGGCACCCATAACACAAGCTAATAGTAACTATTTAATAATCTGTGCTAATGCTTAGTTTTGGTTAGATTGTCGGGACCGGGGTCAAACGACGAAGCCCCCATATTGTTCAGGGATGTTTATTATTTTAGTTTTAATATTTGATATCCGTATGTAGTATAGGTTAATACCTAATGTCTTTTAAGAATAGGTTAATACCTAATGTCTTTTAAGAGACTCCTAAAAAGGTACAAAATATAGCCTTCAAAATACAATGTCCTTCAAACCTTCAAACCATTCCGTCAGATTTACGCTAAAACTTTCGGCTAGACGACACAATCTTATGCATTTCACATTTTCATCGATACGCGCAAATTGCACGATAATTAGTGCAGTGCATTATCGACATTATGACGTCGGGACTGCACTTAGCACGGTGATTAGGCCAGTGTTGAGCCAAACACGTTATCGCTAGAATTTTTAAGGACTGCAACATATTAAATACAAAACACATAACGTTATTTAATAGTATAGGCGGACTTACCGCTAATAGCTACTATGTATATACTAATTTTGTAATTACCTGAAAATGTGTTATTTTCTCTGTTAGGATTTATATTACAAATACTCGTGAAGCTAGGTCTCCAGGGTAAGTGTTTTTACCCACACAATCGACAAAAACATGCTTATGTTCAAAAAACCATCAATATAAAATATAAATTACAAAAAAATATTTAGCACAAAGAAGGCGCATTTACCTACGGCACATCTGATTGTAAGATGTGACACTCGCCTATGTATGTTTTACTCATCGAAAAAAATATAGCACACTACATTAATAGTGTATTAAATAAGAGGTAGATATCGCACTAGCGCTCGGGAAATGCTCCGCTCAAATTGTGTCAATTGACACAATGCAACTTAGTCGCAAAATCCTTTATTTCAGATAAGAGTTGTGGAACGGACTCTAGCTATCTCTTTCGTGTAACGTTATGTTCCGTATGCCTTTCTCATTCAGATTTCGCACATACACGTGTATATCTTTAGCGTTTGAACATGTTTCAATGTGTAGCTCGACGGACCAAATTCTAATCGCCGCGCGTTAAAGGATAGCATATTTATTATCTAACTCTTTTTTAACACACTAGTTAATTATGAAGTGCTGCTACCATACCTAAGGTTTTCTTTAATGTGGAGGTACACCCCCAGACGAACGGCTTATTCGACTGCTCTACCATTTTTAAACGAAAATATTCATTTTATTTGTCGATAACCATGGACGTATGTCACATCCCTATTTTGTAGCAATGCAATAATTTTCGTACAAAATACAGCACTTACCTCGGATACTTTCGATACTCCCGCAAACATTTATGCACAGGGTGTCCTACTGTATTTTAGAATACTTGCTCCCCTGTGAATATGGCTTGGTCTGAGTTCTTAGTCCAGACATGATGTCTAGTACCTACGACTAAAGGTAGACTAAATTGATATTCTAAGACATTATTTGCACAGCCTCTATTTTATGTGTGCTAGAGTCAAAAAAAAACATCGCCAGTGACGGTAGGTAGTACTATCTATACTAATATTATAAAGAGGAAAGATTTGATTGTTTGTTTTTTTTATTGAATAGGCTCCGAAACTACTTTACCGATTTGAATAATTCTTTCACTGTTGGAAAGCTACACTACCCCCGAGTGCCACAGGGTACTTTTTATCCCGGAAATGTGGGAGGAAGAGGGCGATATTTTGAAAAAGAAATTACGCGCGGTCACCACGGGCGGAAGGCTAAGTAATTAATAATTTAAAAAATAGCTTTAATTATAAACATACATGTTGATGTACACAAATATTGGTGTGCTAGGTTTGAACTTTCGATTTTTGGCATCTTTTAGTGTAAGCAAACACAACCGTTTTACGTCATTTAAAAATTCAATTTTTTCACGACTGATGTAGCAATGTTTAAATAATTCAGCACTTGGCTCTACGTTTACCGTGCGCCGTTCACTCGACATTCACCAGTGCACCTGAGCGAACGCGCGTGACCAGAATACTCCCGCAGGAATATGGATTCGATTCCCGAAAAATAGTTTTAGATTGGCAATTTGATTTGTTGTTTATCCACGTGAAACGATAAATTGTGCTTTTGAAATATTGGTTTTAATGGGTTTTCGATTTTTATTAAATTGCAACCCGTGGTAGTTTTTTAAAATTTTTACACGGATTCTATATCTGTTATCTCAGGGGAACTTAGAGATGAAACATTTTCCCTGGTAGTAGGCTGATGCAAGGCCCAGGGACGCTGCCGATGGCGATGCAGAGCGCGGGGGGGGGGGTTTTCTGAGGGTCACCTAGTTTCTCGGTTGGCCCACCCTAGGCGCCACCCTGACTTGAGGCCTCTCAAGTCGGGGTACCCGGGGATGGGCTGGTCAATAGCCATAGGGCTAGCACCGGCTCGTCCTAGTCGGGTGTGAAGGAGAAACCGGGGGAGTTTAGTGGGTAATGGACGCTTCAGTATCGAGTCCCACACACGGCCGCGGGTCTAGCTAGCCTGCGGTTATGGTGCTTAAACGCATTCTACTCCAAGAATAAAAAAAAGGAGCGCGGGGGGGTTTAGTGGGTATTCTTGTGAGTCCCACACACGGCTCGTCTTCCCCAGGCGAGTTATGGTGCGTAAATGCATTCCCCTCCACAAAAAAAAAAGGGATGAAACATTTCTGATTTCATCAAAATCGGTGTAGCCGTTGAAAGTGTAAAGCCAAAATTAAATGTTTACAATCAATGAATCAACAAAAACCATGACAGATGCTGGTTGGTGGAAGGAGTTTTTTAAAGTCAGAATCTAAAAAAGTCAAAAACTGGTCGCCATAACAGCTCTGGCTGTGTTCCGGCAATATTAATGTGGGAGCCGGTACATTTAAAATCAAAGGCTCAAAGATCAGACGAGTCTACAGTCTGGCAGCACATTGAGCGACGCTTCCAGGTGAAACGTCCCTCAATGGAATAGGCCGCAGTGACCCATTACCATCAGGTAGGCTGCGTGTCTGCCTGCAAACTGAAGCTACATTAAAAAATTTAATGATCGCCATACATATTTACCCGATTGCGTAAAACGGAGGGTAATGTTTTAACACACAATCTGTGAAGCGCCATTTAAACTGTTAACGCTCTCGTGACACGTTTTGCTATTAAAATACTGCGACTGTTATAACTGCTGTTTACGGGACAAAAGTAAAAAATATAGGTATATACCTAAAGTTTGACGGAATAAACTTCAAATAAAATTAAAATCAGTTTGTGTGTTGTTTTTAATTTTAGAGCCATTTTTTAAACGTTGTATTAGGCTTTATTAGGCTGTCTGTCCACCGAAGCGGAGTGAGGCAGCGGAGCGGAGAAACGGTGAGATATTAACCAATAAGATTACGCGCCGGACTAACCTTCACATTATTCTGTCACATCAGTGTGAAGGATGAGAATCTTTATTCCTATTCTTCACTTTTACACTCTTGTCACACTAGTGTGAACGTTGGGAAAAGATTATTCCTTACATTCACCTTTTGCTTCCATACTATAAAAGACGATGAGTAAGGGACACATTGCAATTTTTAAGTCTATGTCTTTACAGAAAACCTATATCAGTCAGTTGATTGAAACCTCTTTACAAATGTATGACACAAATTCGAGATATTCCGATAAGATCATTGAGCTATTATAATATTTCTATGGATAGCATCCTTTACACAAAATCTCCGCTTAGACAGAGTTGCAATCTCTTTGTTCTCAATTGTTCTCCGCCCCGCTGCCTCGCTCCGCTTCAGTGGACAGGTAGCCTTATACTGTAAAACCATGTATTGTAATAATGTCAAAACGGCCATCATAGCGTGCCTCTAGTATAATAGTGATGTTTAGTCCCGAGTCTCGCAAGCCTGTTTTAACTGTGATTAAAACCACCTAAAAGGGAAACATGCTTTCTGTTGACATATCACCTTTACAAATGACACATGTATAAGATCTTCCAAGTGATCAAATAAAACCCCCCTAAATGTTTTACAAGCAATAGAGGGGTCGATTCAGTGATTAGACACTATCCCAAACCATTTAGGGACGTGTGGTTACCCTCTTCCAGACTATTAAAGTAATTTTATAGTACATTGACACGAACAGACAGTATTATTCCCGGAATTAGCCCTCTTAACGCGTTGGTAACGGGGATGCTGTAAAGACGAATGGTGTGGGGTTCGGTTTCCGTGCAGGTAATATTGTTATAAATAATAATACTTTTTTTTCAAATTTACATTAATAAAAAGTACATTGCTGATAGCATGGCTGATTATGATGATGTTATCATCATCATTTGCTAATAAGATGGCTGACGAAGTTGATGATGACGTTGCTAAAATAAAACTTGCAGTAAACCTTACTCTTTCAGGATTGTTCCTTGATTTTATGAATTGATAAAATTCCTACCTAACCGACCACCTAGGTGGTTAGTTTGGGTGGTCCGTTAGGAACAATCTCTCTTTCAGAATGAACGTGGTCTTAAACCAAAGCTGTATTTGAAAATCCCGACACAAAACAAAGTCAGTTTGACTTGAGAATTGAACCCAGAACTTAGAAATCACCACCACGACTAGACCATAAGGCGTTTATAAAATTAGTAATGGATTTATTTATAAAAATGTCCAAGGAAAAAATTATTTAAATGTGATAATAAAATCAGTTAACAGTTTATCCGACTGTATAAATATGTAAGTACCCAAATGTAAGTGCTACTAAGTGCCAGCCATCAGACGAACACTACTAAATAATACAGGGTGGACTGCATTTTATTACGGGCACATACAGGATGAAATATTAACTTGTAATAGCCATGCTTTTACGATATTACTGCACTTTATTGCATCTCGGTGGACCTTGTCATAGATTAGATGGATACAGAAGGTATAAACGGTACAGAAGCTGTACAGAAGGTAATTGGGGCATCGGCGAAATTCATGTTCGCGAAGATGAACCAAACTGAAATAGACATTATTTTGATAGTTATTTGTTTACGGTAAAATTGAAAATTATTTCCTTCGGAGGTCGTGTGTTCCGGCAGCATTAATTTGGAAGCCAGTAACTACACTTGAAATCAAAGACGCAAAGATCAGATGAGCCTACAGTCTGGCAGCGCATTGAGCGACGACGCTGCCATTTCGGGCGCTTGAAGTTGAGTGGTTAATTGGAATAAACTATTAAAAATATTTATTTCTACATTCATATACTCTAGCACGTCAAGTCTTTTTTAATCTTATAAAACTTCAACCGGGCCTGCCGAGAAATCTCGACATATTTCGTGAATGACCCTTCTGTCTTGACGTTATTCTTTGCAAACTTGTATGCAGTTTGAAAGATTAACCGTTCAGTTAGTTTAGGGCGTTTTTAATGTCACTCTGTAATTCAGAACAAATTGAATTTCTTCTTGTAGTTGTCATGAAAATAAATCTTACAAGAGGGTATTGTTAAAAGTTAACTGAAAAACAGTTACACAAATGTTTTAAGTAGATTTCAAGTGTAGAAGGAATCTTAAATGACGACTGGAAGGTTACTCTAACAGGCATATTTGAGTGTGTGAAAGAGAAACAAATAGTCGTCCATAATTACTTTATTTTACCTTGCACAAATCCTATAAATACAATCATCTAAAATTACACTATAAATGATGTAAAAAATAAAAGTGTCCAGATTTGACTTGCAGAAAGAAAGATCTTGTGAAGACAAACAAACAAACAAATCTACTACAAGTGTTAAGGATACGCCAGGGCTACATGGTGATTACATAAGAGAACAAACAAGAGATGCTGACAAAACACAATAAGATATTCAGAGCAGGGATGTTACAGAGAATAATTTATCCGGAACCGAAGTCGGAATCGGAGTTTTTAAATTTGATTTATCGGAATCGGAACCGGAATTGGAATCGGAGTCGGATGCAGAGGCAGAAGTAGTAGCAATTTTTATTGAATGACAAATAAAAACATCATTCAGTAATTTATTTTGATTTTAATTACTTGAAAAGAACAAATTAACACAGACAATGAAAAAATCAACATGTTTCTAACTAAACAAAAAATTAAATCAAATGCATTGACTCCAAAAGTAGTGTATTGCTATGCTTCGACCTCCGATTAAAACCTCCGATTTAAAAGTTTCGGAGCCGAAATCGGAACCGAAAGTGTAATAATAAATCGGAAGTTCCGACTTAACGGAATCGGAATCGAAGCTCCGTAACATCCCTGATTCAGAGTAAAGCCTAAAGGCCAATTTCACTACAATCAGATTAAGTAGGTGCTTGGTCTGTCAGATTTAAAT
This sequence comes from Mecyna flavalis, assembly GCA_949319885.1. Lineage (NCBI taxonomy): Eukaryota > Metazoa > Arthropoda > Insecta > Lepidoptera > Crambidae > Mecyna > Mecyna flavalis. The sequence continues at coordinate 7,098,901 of OX439420.1, read as the reverse complement.
GAATAAATAAATGTCTAAAATACATTTTCAGAATACAACACAGACCAAAGGGACTGCAACTGAAATATCTGATAGATACATTTCCAGGAACTCCTCTGATAGTGTTGAAAAAGATCCGGAAGGTTTGCTACTAAGCCCTAATTAAGTTTGACAGCAAATCAGACTAACCCAATCTGTCAAATTTCTTTATTCCCATCACATAGAGTTCTCTCTCAATCAATGACGTTCACCAATCTCTAAGAAAAATTCATCAAAATACGTCCGAGAGGCGTTGACACAGATGACATTAACACATTCGTTCAAATTAACACCTTATCTCGTGGCAGTTAGTGTTTAATGTCAATTGTATACAACTTAACGGAAACTCTGCCCAATAGTTGCGTGGGCAGACTTTTGCTTCGGACAATATTTGAGCGTGAATGGGAGTCTAGTTGTATATTGAACGTCATTGCTTTCAATTGAGAACTTTTGACAGATTGGGGTAGGTTGATCTGGTGCCGTCCATACAATGTCTATCGTAAGGAAACCTGCACAATCTAACGGCTGTGTGATAATTGATCTTATTCCTCTGTTGAGGTTTACGAAGGTCAGTTGGCAGTCGCTCCAATGTAATAACTGGACTTGTTAAAGCCTGGATTATGAAGGCAAAGAGAGAGGTACGATGTCCCTTTTGTCCAAAATTTACGTTTCAATCCTAACAATTTGTGCATTATCAAACCCATCCAATTCTTCTTTTTGTACATTCTTAATCGTCGTCGGTTTCTTAGCGTCATTTAACGCTTTATAATAAACATCTCTTAGATTCCGCTTATCAACTTTTCGAACGTCAGTATCATCTTTGTTTTTTACATCTTCAGAGTCTAGTTTCGTAAGTTTTTCAACTTCAGTGATGGGGTATCCGTCGTAAATACTAGCTGTAGTTCTTGTGTGTTTCTTGCCAAAGTTTTTAATGAATCTCCGTTTGAATCTACGCCTTCGTCTTTGATTGTGAGGGTTCCTATGTTTTCTCATGTCATTAAGATCTCTTCTATAGCGTAGGGTTGGATTCTCTTCGTCAAACATGCTTGGTACCTAGAAAATTTAATGTTCGCTATTTATTTGGCTTTACTTAAGCTAGAGCGTGTTTAAAAAATCTGCTATACCTCTAAGATATGCTCTCGTGACAATCATTTTGCTCAATTTTTCATAAAATTTCAAAATATAATAATTTATTTATTTGATCTTCATATTTTTCTCAATAAACAGTAATAAAAATAAAAATCATTTATCGTGCTATCGAAATACTATAAAATAAAGTAATGAACTATTTACTCTTATCCTTTTATTCCAAATGTCTGAGTGAAAAATAATAAATTCTTTCACCAACCTTATAAATCTGGCTTTCTTCATACGTCGCAAGCTGTTTGTGCAGGAATTGCAGTTGGTTCTCCAAATACTCTCTGATGCCAGTCATTTTGCTCTAGAGAAAGTTAAAAACATAAATTTGTGAGAAAGGAAATTAGTTCTAACCAAATAATGATCAGCTTTCAGACCTACTTCATATTATTTCTTGTATATGTCGCAGTATCATAGTTAGAGCCGAATTATAGTTATATGCCAAGGGTTATAATTATATAACGTAAGATGGTTATAAGGAAGCGATTTATAACTATCGTACGGCCACAATCTAGTAATATGGTTATCTGACTAAACTAATCTAGTTACATAGCCATAAATCTACTAAACAATTAAATAAAACGATTTAATGGTCTTTATTTTTGTTATAATCAACTTTTTGTAACCTACAATTAGTTACATTACAATACTTTTTATTAATAAAACGTGTCAGCCCGAATACGTATTTTTAAAAACCATTTCTTTCATTAATTTAGGGAATAGGTGTTAAAAAAAAATAACCACGAAGGCTAAGGCGGGAGCTCCGCTACGCTCCGCTCCCGCCTTAGCCTTCTAACCTATGTCCATCCGAGTCGATTTCCGCCTCCGGCCGTTTATACAATGTTTATTACCTCACTAATAATATTAGTCGCCAAGTTATATTCATTACACCTCATCTATAATTCCATACTATAAAATATTTAGACGCCCGTTAATTTCTTAGTCGCCCCAGTCGATTTATAACTATAGAACTAGATTAGTTTAGTCAGATAACCTTAGTACTAGATTGTGACCGTACGATAGTTATAAATCGCTCCTTATAACTATCGTACGTTACATAGTTATAACCCTGGCATATAACTATATTACAGCTTTATCTATCTTACTGCGACATATACATGATTATGGAACTGAGAGATAGAGCATCTTCGACCCAAATGAGCGTCTGGGGAAGTACCTCGTTACAGAACACCACATTAAAGTAGCACTTCTTAACTGTTGTGCTACGTTTCTGTCAGCAAGTAGGGCCAGAGCTCAATATTGGAGCATTTTAAAAATAAATCTTTTATGATTTGAAAAAAGCCGGACATCCGAAGCTAATCTTCTAATTCTTTTTTTTTAGACTAAGCTAGCACTTGACCACAAAGTTGCCTGATGTTAAACAACTACGTGGTCTACGATGGAACGCGCTTGCTTAGGAAAAGCCCGTTAATTCTGGCCTTGAAGAGCCCCAAGTTGTAATTCTCTATAACTATATTAGTATTACCTTATCCTCATCAGTCATCTCGTCGAACTGCTGCATCAGGTCCTGCACCGCATGCAGCGTGCCGAGGCAGTCAGACCTGCTGTCGGGATGCACCTCCTCCTTCTCGCTGGACGGAGTCAGGTCTAGGACTTGCTCTGTTTGTTTCTCTGTCAAAGATATTGCTTTTACTGGATAGAAATTTAAAGAGAATCTTTTACATAAATCGAATTATCCTACGAGCATATCGTAGGGTAATCTTAAAAAATAAGCAGTGCTGAAAATAAGAAGAATGTTTATAATGCATGTATTGCCATTTTTGACAATAAAATTAAAAACAGAGACAGGCATAATAATATGGATAACCCTGCGATGAACTTCTAGGTTTGATACCTGTCGCAGTTTTTAAAGCCACCTTTGGCAATATGGTTCATAAAAGAAGTCGCTATAGCATCAACGCAGAAGTAGGTATTTCAAAAACGAATCTGGTTTGACGACATTGAAGCTCACTGTGACAAGAAGAGATCTTTTGCTGTCTTCCTATAGTTTCCAAGTTTTAAGTAAACTCCTTCCACATGAAAAAAATATTCTAACTTGACTTGTCGACAAATATTTAAGGCATTGAATTCCCTTACCCGATAAGCTATCATCATTGTACCCGACTTTATGGTTTCTCAATTCCAACTGTGCAGGATTTGGTGCCGTTAGCCATTCAAGAAATTCCTGGAGATCTGGCGGCAGTTCTGGCAAGGAATAAATCATATAAGTTCATAAATTTTCTTTTTCTGATTCATTAGCTTTTAACCAATTCATGTTCTTGCCAGCTTAAGCTGAGTGGAGTATACGTTGGAAGGACATTTTTTTTAATGTCACACGTTGAAAGTTAGTATCTTGTTCGGACTTTTTCGACGGATGGAACTCGGTAGAGCTACTCTGAAACCTTGATTATTGACGACTCATACTCGTAAGTACATTTTTGAAGCCTACATGAATAAAGGCAGTGTGGCAGCACATTGAACGACAATTCATAGTGAAGCTTCCCTCAATAGAATAGGCCACTTACTCTCAAGTGGGTTCGGTGCGTGGCTACTAACTGATCTAGCATAAAATAAAAAAGGATATTTTGATTATGATGTATATTATTAAATTAAATAATAAAGGCCACTGCCTGGAATTTTGCAGAAGCGGGAGCTCTAGTCACTAGTTGTCACAAGCTGTTACGAGCGGTGCGCTCCTGTCAAGCGGTGTCCGCCCATGCACATGCTTGCGGGGGTCGTGCGCCACTCTTGTGCCAACCTTGCACCAGCCTTCTGAACTCTTCGCAAAGTGACTGGTATAAGTTTTAGAAGAACGAATACATACTGATGCAAGTCTTTTGCTGTACTTGGAAGTCGACGAGGTCCGTCATCAGGCGGACCAACTGTTGCATCAGGGATGACGTCATCGAATCTTCCTTCTCCTCTTGACGAACTGTCACGAAGTAGATCAACATTATCATTGATTTTACACCGGCTAATCATATTGGACCACACTTGGCACCGATTTTTTTTTTTGAGAAATCGGTGCCCAGATTGATTTTTATGAAAGCAAGGGGAAACCTTTGATGACCTGATATATTATTGATGAAGGCCTTGATGTGGGGCGTAAATAGGTTTACTATCAGATGCTTTTAGGATAATACCTTTTGGAATTGAGCGGCAAACAATATCAACTTCGCTTGTCCGTAACGTTAGCAACGCATTGTTTTGTCAGTGTGTGTGTCAGTCATCACTGTCGCATAACGCAACTCCAAAAGGTATTATCCTAATAGCATTTGAACCAGATAGTACTTAGTTTTAAATTTTGGTTCCTTCGTTGATTCTGTTACCAACAACACAAGTGCTTACGCTTATAACTTCGTGGTCAAAACAATATAAAAATACAATATTGTGATGTGGTCTTATTTTTATTAAATTTTTCGAAAGGTGCTGAGTACCTTTAACGTTTCTTGTCTGCTGAACTGCTTCTGCTGCTTCTTTGCAAATTTCTTTCATCTTCGCAGTCAATTGTGTAAAACTGTTTGGGTTTTCATTGGTTTCGTCCTACGAATTCAATATTTTGATACAAGAAGAGTAGTTCCCGTATATTTATTATGTGATTTGTAGAATTTATTACATGAATGCAATACTAAGCAAAACACATGTCTAGAATTATGCTGCCTATTATTTAGTTAAAAGCCTTTTAAATGAGTTTAATATTAAAATTGATAACAAAAAGCAGGGACCAATGAGCTGCTGCTGCGATTATGTTAGAAAAATTTATGATGATGACGATAATGTTAAATGTTGACGCAGAAAATGTAGACGATGATGATATAATATTAGTGAACAATAATGATGGTATAAATAACTTACTTCTTCATACGTTGCGGCCCGTTTTACATATTTATTACGTGAATCTTGTGTATAAGGGTTAGTTCTGAAACATACAGTATCTTTTAGATTGCGACGCTTAGAATATTGATGTTTCCAAAGGTCCAATAGATTTGAGATCCTAGGATGTTATTGGTATGTAATTTTAATGTTAACTTAATCAAACGCGATTTCTTGAAGAACGTAGGCACATTTTATTTTTATACTAGGTCAGTTGGCAGACAGGCACGCAGCCCACCTGATGGTAAGTAACTGCGGCCTATTCCATTGAGGGACGCTTCAACTGGAAAAGTCCCTCAATGTGCTGCCAGACTGTAGACTCATCTGATCTTCGAGCCACTGATTTCAAGTGTACTGGCTCCCACATTAATATTGCCGGAACACAGCCAGAGCTGTTATGTCAGATTTCACCTGTGGGGGTGGTAGCTAGCCAGTCGGACTTTGAAAAAGCCCTACCACCAACCAAAAGACAGATGAACAATGATATTTATTTATATTCAAGGTATGGATGGATATGCCTATGGATATATTATGATTAAAACTAACCCGAGATACTGGGCTCCTCTCAGCCTCCTCCCTCCATTTTTAATAACGTTTTTTTCCTTTCCTCGAATATTATTTGCAATATTCCTCACTTTATCCTGAATCCAATTCCCAGATTTCTTAACAAATTCCATACCTTTAAAGTTTTGTCGTTCCCTTATGGAATCTAGTGGGTCTAATTTAACGCCATACTCATCGTCATACATATCATTCCAGAAAATCAAATTGCTATCATCTGGGACGTTGCGTTTGACTAAAGTTTTATTTTCAGCTATTTTTGTTTTCTTATCAACTTTTTTGTCTGTAGTCATAGCAGTGGTGGGGTGCTGTGTTGTCAAAAGATTGGTATTGGAGCTCTTTTGTTCTGCGATAGTTGAGGTAGCGGCTGTTGAGACCGTGGTTTTGTCTCCAACTGAAATTCAAAACATTAAAATGATAATGTCCTCCTGGCCTAGATTTGCGACAAAATATGTTAACGATCAACCGACTATGAAGAAATTATACTTTAATCACCACGTTTGACAAATGCGGATTGGCAGTTCTCGAGCTAGGAATTGAACTCTAGGACCCCAACGTAATCACGACTTGGTACTTAAACCACTTGACCATCGAGATATTATATAAGTTCACGAAAACAAATCTAGCTAGATTATTTTAAAACAGTAAAGAAATCATTTATTTTACCAGAACTGCTATCAATTACATCAGTCTTCTCTTTATCTTTACTTGTATTAATTTCAGTAACATCAACAGCATTAGTGGATATTGTATCGTGAGGTTCTTCAATAGCTAGTAAAACTCTTGATCTATGACCAATGTTCTCAATCATATCCGAATCATAAGATGGAAATTCAATGTTTATCGATTCATTGTCTGGTTTGGAATTAGTCATCGTTTTGGTTGATAATTTCATTATTTCCGATCTGAAATTCAAGCCTTATTTACATATAACTATATTCTTATTAATATAATATGTAAAAGATCTATGTATATTTGTCGGACATGAGACTTTTGCCAGATATTAAAAAGTGTTGTGTCGTCGCATCGGATCAACATGAGTTTAAGAGTTAGAATTGGAAACTGGATAGGAGTATTTTTTATTTAGAAACAACTTCACATTCCTGCGGAACAACTTCGTGCAGTCAACGAGGGGAATGCCGCGGGCGGAAAGCTAGTAGCATTTGGAAAACTCTTGGATAAAATGAAACTCAGCAAGTTCTAACATTTTTTGAAAATGTCTTATTGAACCAACATTTGGTTTTATGTACTATTCTTAAGATTTAAAGAAACTTACTTCGGTTCATTTCCCACTTTCACATTTTCATTTGTAACATTGTCTGTACCTGCTAATAAACCAAACCAATCCGATAACATCATAAAGAATTCACTTAAATCCATTTCTGAAGATTTATTCTTGTTTAATTTAATCACATTTGTTAGTACATTACTTTCAAACAAACCAGAACTTTTATTTGCGTTTATATTGGTCGGTGGTTTATTTTTTTGCTCATTCGTACTTTCTGGTATCATTATCTTGTAATTCTCAACAGTCTCCATATTTTTAACATCTTGTGCATCTCTTTTAACTTTTGTTTTAGGTTTATTCAAAATACTTACCATCACATCGACATCTATGTCATCATGATTATCTTTATAATTCAAATCAGTACTGTCTTGAACTTTTATATCACCATTGACTTCACCTGTATCATCAACAGATTTTAAAGATCTTTTCCAAATTTTTGAATCTTCATCTTCAAATATACCATTCGTATCTTTTGAACTTTCAGATCCTCTTGCCTCTTTACTTTTTTTACCAATGGCAAATACTACACCGTCACTACTATCTTCGTATACGTCCATATCTTCAAATTTTGGTGTTAATTCTGCAAATTTTTATATAATCATTACGATTTTATGTTATTCGATGATCGGTTTAGTGTAATGGTTGAGAAGTTGGCTAGTTAAGAGATAGTGGGTTCGGTCCTCGCAAAGCACTAATATTAGTATGAACAAGAGCATGTTTTGTTTGTAGTGTGCTGGGTGTTTCCTATGTATAATATTTAAGTCTGCAGTCGGCTATCAATTATTTATCAATAGTTTCACGTTATATCAGTAGTAATAATACTATCGATACCATTTGCTGCCGATCAATAGTTTTGGTTAATTTGAGCAATGAGTTCTATAGATAGCATTACTTATAAATACTGTTTTCAAGGTCTGATGTGATAGCGATAATGATAGTTGCGCAACTAGCATCTTTATCCGTTGCAAAAGTACTCAGAGTACAAACTTTGCAGGATGGTGCTTTGTGAAGAATGTCCCTGGATATTTGTATTTACATATTTTTCAGCAATTGTAAAGCCAATGCCTCTATTCTGATAGATCTGATAGATATTCACTTGTATCAGATTGCTTCTTCGCTTCGCCTCCACGACGCTGGCTGACGTCTCTGTCAATCGCTGCACTGAACACCGTGTACTGTGCATTTATTGGCCACTCTGTTGAGTGGAAATGCGGAAGGAAGCCTTTCCCTTCATTCGTGATTTTCACGTGTTTATGCAAAGCTTTTAAAATTTCTATTGGACTGTCTTCTCTAGCGGAAGTCGTTGGCCTTATTTCAAAACGTATTCCTTCGGAAACTGTGCCTGAAATTTTAATGGATTTGTTTATGTAATGTCTTTTTGGCAATTTTAAACTAAGGTTGCCAATTTTTACGACATTTTATAATACATAATTACAAAAAAAAACCATCTCAAAGTTTTTAGTACGACGCAAGTAGCTTCTAGCTAGCTGCACCAGCAGTCAAAAATACAAAAATGCATGTTATTTCTGTTTTTGATGTTAGTGATTTGTTAGTTTTAAGTCAGTGTTATTTTTTCAAAAATGTTATAGAATAAATAGATTTAGCCAAATAAGAAACATAATTGCTTAAAAATATCTTCTGATTTCCCACAAACCAAGACTCAGATTTTGGACAAAGTAATATAAGTTAAACCGTCAGCAAAACTCTGATATTTATGCAAATTACTTACACTTCCTATTTCTAAACTTCTCTAACAACGCTTCTTTCAATGCTTTGCCTTTATTGACAGATAGCTTAACTCTTCTATCAACTTCTTTGCTGTCCATTCCTTTATTATCATTTCTTACAGATTCTTTCTTTCCTTCCAACACACCATAGTCACTATATGCCTGAGCCATTTCGACTAATTTACCAAATTTATCATCAGAGTAGTTTTCAATGTACTCAACATCACTTAAATCTTTTTCTGCATTATCTATTTCGGATGTTACATCTTTGGATATAGGTACAGCTATTTTATTAACATTTTCTATAGCTGCTTGTTTGATCATGGAGCTCAGTTCATCAGGGTAAAGTGGCATGGGACCTTTCCAGTTTGGATTGTGGACGCCAGGCGGATTTACTTTTGGGGTATTTGGTATTTTATTCCCATCTAGTATATAGTCCTGGAAAAGTTTTAATTCTCATTAAAACAGGAAATCGTGGTTTTACTGAATTTAAGGAACAATGTAAGCAACTCTCATTCGTCTCTGAAGGTCGTGGGTTATTTGTTATTTAATGTCCAGAGATATTTATTTTTATTTATTTATTTATTACGTACAACATAAATACGTAATGAACATATTGGCAGCTTAAATAAAACTGTTGTGTCTATCTGCCAACTGAAGTTATCTAATCTAATTCTGAACGTCAATGAAATTTCATGATTTCTAAATTATATTCTAATGACTGTACCACTGTTCCACAGATAAAAATGTATTACAAAAAGTCTTAACTAATTTCTTACTTCCATCCTTTTCTTCCTATTCTGAATTTTATCATTCTCATCATGTGTTTCACTGTCATCAGTGAGTACTTCCTTGAAATCCTCATAGCCTAGGCCCTCCTCATCATCTTCCTCCACTTGCATCAGCTTTCTGATGTGAGGAACCCTCTCCAAGAGGCTAGGGGTCCTTCCAATACCACTGGTGAGGGATTTTGTTATTTTTCGGAGACCTGGATTACTGTGGATAAAATTAATAATTACTGTCAAAATAATTTAAACAATAAAGATAATATAATATGTATATTACAGAGAAATATTTATCAGGTAAAAGCTGTATGCGTTCCTAAAATAATGGCCTTCTATGACGTAATTGGTATTCGTATCAATTCTTTATAATCATAATTATTTTTTTGTGTTGTCACTTTGTTGTTCATATTTGTAGTACCCTTCTTTGCGTTGTAAATTCGTTTTTCAAAAGCGTGTAAGTGTGATGTGGACTTAACTAAATTATTTATTAATAAAATGTTTAGTAACTTACACAATAGTAGAAACGCTAAGTAACACATCATATGCAGGAGTACTCGATGTATGTTTGTCATTCTTATTTATACTTGAAATCATATCAAAGAATTCTTTATCCAATTTCGGTTTAAAATGTTCTTTCACTACAAATTTCGGTTTCTCTTTACCCAAATACTTAACCGTTGTTTTCTTAGAAGCATCATTTTCAACAACAACGTTTGTTTTATGGGGTTTCATCTTATCTTTATTTTTGAACAGCACTTCCACCCCAAATGGATCCACCATCATATCTGGTAAATTCTTATCAAGAAACTTATCTAGTAATTCGTCTAGCCTTTGCGTGTTTTTATAAAAAGGATGTTTTAATTGTTTTTCATGAGATTTTGAGTCTTTTGGGGCGTGGGAGCACTTTGGAACTTTCCTCAAGCCACCGTGAGGTTTATATTGTACAAGAATTTGCTTCTTTTCAATGAGAAATCCTGTAGGCTCATCTGTAGTGTTAATAAACCTTTTGACTTTTCTATTTTTTTTCTTAGTTGAATTCAGAGCTGTTATTGGTGGGTAATATAAATTGAACTTGTGCAATTCCGCCATATTTAACGGAGTTTCACGTTCCACTTCCTTCTTTTTCATGTTGAATCTTAGTAATGACTTTGGTCCTCTGAATTTTAATGATCTTTTCGATCTGTCAGCAATGTTATATTTGTTTTCTGCATAATTCGTCAGAGTATTATAATCACCTGCACTTTTCTTTAGGTTTCGTATTTGTGCGTCGGTTTGAATTAGTTTTTTGTAGAAGTCTGTAAAATAAATAGCTTGATATTTAACTTATTACGAATCCGGGAATATCGGGCCCCAACGTCAAGATTAGGTGTAATTTACTACGATACCTAGGGTATTGATAACTTCAGAGTTATCAATAATGTGAGAGTGTCTTTAATTTATCCAATTAGTTATTAGTTAGTATGGTTATGGAAGAAAAGTTTTTAAGCGCCGTAATCGCGCATACTAGATCTGTGATTAACTAAGGGCCGGTATTTCAATGTAACCTTATCTTATTGCTTAAGTTAAGTATAACATTTAAGATAAGTATTACTTTTGACAGGTAAAAGTGTATTACTTTAGGTGCCGCTTAACTTTAATCCTATAATGAAATACACTTAAGTCATACTTATTATCAATCCCGGATCAAGATCAAGATAAGTATATATTGAAATACCGGCCCTAAATGAACTGTTACTTGACGTTGCAAAAGGTTCACAATTGGAACTCATATTCACAAATTCACGGTTCTTTCGTCGTTTATTTAGATCTATGTCTATGCACATCCACCCAATAGGGAATGTAAACAAACACTTTACTTCGTAGTCTTTCGCTGCTCAGCCCATCATTCAAAGAGTCGGCGTTCAGCACACCTGCCAATTCGCTGTCATACCTCAATCCAGCATCTTCTAGATTATTCTGAAACAAAAATAAACGTTTAGAATAAATCACATGGGTGAAATCTGCCGCCATTATTTTCAACTCTGCGCTACCGGCGGAATTAATGCAAACCTATAGATTTTGCTATGTGCGTATTTACCATTACCACTAACTCGGCGTTGACAAAAACATCGCGAGGAATCCTGCACAGCCAAATGGCTGTGTAGCCATGATCCAATTGGCCTGGTTACCCTGTCAAGGGTTACGGAGGTAAGAGGGCATCGCTCCAATGTTATAAGTTATAACTGGACTTCCCAAATCCTGGATCATGAAATTACTGGGTATATGAGACCTAATAACTGTCGTCTCGGTGTAGCGGGCGCAGGGCGGTGCCAAACAGTAACTGTTTGGCACTGAACTGTCTAAGGGCAGACGTGGCGCTTACCATCAGGTGTACGATCTGCTCGTCTTGTTACACATTGCAAAAAAAAATCATGGTGCACGTACTCTATTTCGGGACTAACTCTCGAAGAAAGAAGTGTGTCGAACTGTCGATCTATTTCATTTAATAACCTACTAAATTAAAAAAAATCCCATGCTTCTCATTTTAGCTGTCTTAACTACCCTCTTTAAATGAATCGGTTAAAAACTGCCAAATTAAGATTATACTCGCTTTCGTATAATAGCATCCCTCCTTGAGGGGTAACAAGACTTAGTACAGCGAGTGCATTTGTTCGAACAATTTAGTTTGCCGTCTCGCTCTCTCAAGCAGCGAGGGAGCGGGACAGACAATGATTTAACTTGACAAGTCCGTCACATGTTAATAATGTGTGCTTAATTTCGAGGTCTGTTAAGGGGAAGTTTGTTTGTTTCGGGAACGTATAGATTTAGCCTTTTTGGTTGGTTAATGATGATAGATAGGACTTTTTCCGTCTAGCTGGCTAGCTATTATTTGGCGCTGACTTCGTACCTATCAGCTAATATAGGTTAATAATAGGTTTGCATAGGAAGTTTTAAATCAAGTATTTTATTTTAATAAGTACCTTAGTGTTTTTTTGCTTTTTCGTTTTCCAGGGCGTTTTATTATTCCAACCTTATAAAGGACTATGATTAGTTGTTTTAAAACTAAACTTAGGTACGCAACTTGGACCCAAAATCTAGAAGTAATCGGTATATAAAATTAAAAACCAAATTATGGTTAAAAATGCAACACCCACTTTAAAAAAAAAGTTAACAAAAATGCTCATACTTAAAATTACTCTTCTTCTTCTTCTTCTTCAGCGCATTTTCGCCCACCGTAGAGCATACGCCTCTCCAGACTTTCTCCAGATAGCCCGGTTATAGGTTTCCCTTTGCCACAAGGGGCCTCCGGCCTCCACTAAATCATCGGACCAGCGCGCTGGTGGTCTGCCGACTGGTCTTTTGGAGCGAGGTCTCCAACAGAAAACGCGTTTGCTCCATCTGTCTTCTTGCTGGCGCCACATATGTCCAGCCCACGCCCACTTCAGCTTTGCAATGCGATAGCCGACGTCTACCACTTTTGTTCGCTGGCGGATGGCTTCGTTACGGACTCTGTCGCGCAGGGACAGCCCGAGCATCGCGCGTTCCATGTTGCGCTGGGTGACTTTAAGTTTGTTGATCAAACTCGCAGTCAGGGGCCAAGTCTCGCAAGCGTACGTTAAAACCGGGAGAACACACGGATTGTACACTTTGGTCTTTAGTGACTGGGGCAGCTTTGACGTCCAGACATCTGCTTTCATCTTCCCAAAGGCTGCCCAGCCCAGCTGTATGCGTCTGTCGATCTCAGCCTTCATATTATCTTGACCCAGTCTGATGCGCTATCCAAGGTATATGTATTCGTCAACTTGTTCTAGTGGCTTGCCATCTAGAATAATGGGTTGCGGGGACAGATCCGAGGTAGCCATTATTTTGGTTTTATCAAAATCAAAATCAAAATCAAAATATTCTTTATTCATGTAAACTTGTATCAAGTATTTATGAATCGTCAATTACAGAGTGACTCTACCACCGGTATCGGAATGCAGTCATCTGCCGAGAAGAACCGGCAAGAAACTCGACAGTTACTCTTTTTAATCGCCAAAGAAATTTGTACAACAATGATAATAAATCTATCTATACTAAGCCATACAGTTTTTCGTGTAAATGTAGAAATAATAATAATAATAAAGTAAAAAAATTATAACTGTAGGACGTAGTGTAGATATAACAACAATGACAACAGATTAAAATACAGTTTGCGCTGACAGGGAGCGAAGCATTCCTACTACCAGTACCTATCTACAGATCTCCATCATTAAGAAAATCTTCAATTTTATAGTAACCTTTTTTCATCAGACGGGTCTTGATACACGACTTAAATTGATTTATGGGTAAGCCAACAACATCCATTGGCAATTTATTATACATTGTAATACTTAATCCATTAAAAGAATTTCCAATCTTTTGAAGCCTAATATTTGGAATAGCAAGCCTATGTTTATTTCTTGTGTTAAATTGATGACAATCTGATTTCTTTGAAAAATTTTGTATGTTCTTTTGTACATACATAACACAATCCAGTATATATTGTGATGGCACAGTTAATATATTTATTTCCCGGAATAATTCTCTTAACGAGTCACGGGTTTTCAGGCCATATATAGCGCGGATGGCTCTCTTTTGCAAAATAAATATATTGTTTATGTCAGCGGCAGATCCCCATAAGAGCAGCCCATATGACATAATACTGTGGAAGTAACTGAAATAAACTAGTCTCGCCGTTTCCACATCAGTCAGATTTCTTATTTTTCTGACAGCATATGCGGCTGAGCTAAGTCTTTTGGCAAGAGCAGTTACATGAGGCCCCCACTGCAATTTAGAGTCGAGGGTTATCCCCAGAAACACTGTTGAATTGACAATTTCAATGAGTTCTCCATTTACAGTGATCTCAGGAACCACCTGTCGCACATTCGGCATTGTGAATTTAACACATTTCGTTTTATTGGTGTTCAATAACAAATTGTTAACAGTAAACCAGTGTAAAGTTTGTGAGACAGCATTACTCACATCGTCAAATGATTGTTTTCGTCTGTCAACTTTAAATATAAGGGAGGTATCATCAGCGAATAACACTGTGTCACACAGGTTTTCTGTATAATATGGAAGATCATTAATATAAATTAAAAAGAACAAAGGTCCTAGTATTGAGCCTTGAGGGACCCCCAACAGTAAAGGGGCTCCTTTGGAATCAATACCATTCACGTTTACCTTCTGGATTCTGTCAGATAGGTACGACCTTATAAGACTTAACGCGTTGGCAGAGATGCCATAATGCCGCAACTTCATCAACAATGTCTCGTGATCAACACAGTCGAAAGCTTTAGACAGATCGCAGAATATACCTATAGCATCTTGCTTATTATCCCAGGCATCAAAAATATGTTTGATGAGTGCTATACCTGCATCTGTAGTAGACTTGCCTCTAGTGAACCCAAACTGATTACTATGTAATAAATTATTTACTTTAAAATGAGAAAGCAATTGAGAATAAATAATCTTTTCAAATATTTTACTTAATGTTGGGAGAATCGATATTGGTCTAAAATTGGATGGGTCACTTTTTTCGCCTGATTTGAATAATGGTATTATTTTACTGTGCTTCATTAAATCTGGAAATTCACCATCATCCACGCATTGATTAAAATAATAGCTAAATGAGGTGCAATAGAATGGATTATATTTTTTAATATATCCATTGAGATTCCCCATAGATCTTCGGTTCTTTTCATGTTCAGTTCTTTGAAAGTTTTATAAATAACTTCAGGACTGACATGGGTAAATTTAAAGGATGTTACACACTCATCCACATGAGATTTGAGGAGGGAGTTGGCAAGATGTGGGCTAGAATTTAATTGACAAGTAGTTTTGACAGCAATGTTAGAGAAAAACGATTCAAATGCATTCGCCACATTAGCATTTGAATCATGAATAATACCGTCAATATTTAAAGAGATCTTGCTAGTTTGTGTTTTATTTTTACAAGTCTCTTTATTAATGATTTTCCACGTAGCTTTGCTTTTGTTAGTGGCTTTCGATATTTTATCTTTCAAGTAATTTGATTTTGCTACTGCACATACTTTTTTAAATAATTTAGAATATTTTCGTACATATTCTACAGTAGCAGGGTTATTTGACTGTGTTTTCATTTCATATAATTCAAATAACCTTCTTCTACTTTTGTAAATTCCCGTGGTAGCCCAGTCACTAAAGTTAGTCTTATTACTATCGATTTTAATGGTTTTTTTAGTAAATACAGATCTAAATTCTTTTTCTACAATATCAAATAATTTTTCATACTGTTTGTGTCCATCGGCACCACTAAAATCTGTCATGGACAATTTATTGTCTATACGCTCCTTAAATAGATTTCTGCGGTGGACTGTAATAGGCCTACAAACAATAGTCGACGGAGAACGAGCAAGAGGGCACTCAAACACTGCCAACTGTCCGCTGTGATCAGAATTTATAAAATTAATAATACTTTTTTTATTTACATTGTCATTGCAAAAAATATTATCTAAACACGTAGCTGAGGTAGCTGTTATTCGCGTAGGTTCATTAAAAAGTGGATATAAATCAAAAGATTGGAAAAGATTAAGAAATCTACTAGAGTTTTGTACATCTAAAATATTAACATTAAAATCACCACACACTATAACTTTTTTATTGGTTATCCATGTTCATTTTCAACCCAATATCTAGTGACGCGTGGTACAGCTCTGTGAGCATTCGCTGGAGTTCCTGCTTTGATTCAGCCATAAGCACTATGTCATCTGCGTATCTCAAGTGGTTTAGGGGAGCTCCGTCTACGTTTATTCCCAGTCCATCCTAGCTCAGAGTTTTGAACACGTCTTCCATTGCACTTGTGAATAGTTTGGGTGATATCACGTCTCCTTGTCGGACTCCTCGTGCCAAGGATATAGGATTCGTATGTTCCTTCAACTGAACCGTCATGGTTGCAGACTTGTATAAGTTTTTCAGGATCTGAATATAGCGGTCGTCAATGTGGCATCTTCTAAGCGATTGAAACACAGCCCAGTGCTCCACAGTGTCAAAGGCTTTTTCATAATCCACATACGCGAGAAAGAGTGGTCTATTATATTCCTCTGACTTCTGTATAATTTGGCGTAATGTGAAAATATGGTCTATGGTTCCAAACCCCTTTCTAAAGCCCGCCTGTTCTTTTGGCTGATATTCGTCGAGCCTTTGCGTGAGTCGTGTTGTGAGGACTCTCGAGAAGACCTTGTAGACCTGACTGAGCAGTGATATTGGGCGGTAGTTTTTTAACTGCGTCTTATCTCCTTTTTTATGGAAGAGTACAACGATGCTCTTTGTCCAGTCTTTCGGTACCTCGCCAGTGAATAAGACTTCGTTAAAAAGCAGCCTCAGCGTTTTTGTGATTGCACTACCACCAGCCTTTAAAAGCTCCACTGTAATGCCATCTTCCCCAGGTGCTTTGAGTTTCTTCAGGTGTTTCAAAGCTTGTTTGATCTCATATGTGCTAAATTCCGGTATGTCCTCAGTATAATGTCGCACTAGACGGCTGGCTGGCTTAAAATTACTATTTCGACTAAAATGTGTCTACTTTTGCTTATTGAAAAATAAACAATAGGTAGTCGAGGCTTGACTCCCACCATAACCAAAATTAAGTGAAAAATCATTTTCCTCTCAAAATAATTATTTCTGAAAAAGAAAATGTAGAGCCGTCCTTCCCCTTAACAACCTTTACAGTCTGTATGTTTGTTTGTCAAGTTTTAACATGCAAAGTTTCGGGTCCACGAGTTCACGTCTCGGGGCAAATGCATTTAAATTGATTAAATTATTTGTTATTAACACACGTGAATTTTCGCATGAAAGAAAATTTATTCGAAATATTTAATTAAAAGCTTGCTAAAATTATTTCAATGCTTTTGTAAAGTAAAGTATGTATAGCTTAATGTCCCACTGCAGGGCAAAGGCCTCCATCCTTGAAATCAAGTTATCGTTACAATGATGGGTACTGGCTTAATCACCACGCTTGCCAAATGCGGATTGGTGATCACAAACCCGAGATGTGTCTGGAAAAACGCACACAAAGTCAGCTCGACCCGGGAATTGAACCCAGGGCCGCGAGATTACAGCCCGGTACTTAAACCACTAGTCCAACGAGGCGACCATCCTAGTATGTATAAACTATAAATTATTGTAAAACATAATAGGTATAGCCCGACCATTAAAATAAAAAACCTCGCCATATTGCGGAAAAATATTGGAACTAATTTCTTCAAGTGCCAACATTCAAATAAAAAAACAATAAGATGTCATTCATTATTGCTGTCTGTCAAAGTGTATGTCAATTGTCAACCGTGACTTATTACTTTTGGATAAGAGTTATTTGTTATAGCAACCGAGTGTTGCTATAACCATAGCTAATGTGGCGCCTCCAGAGCAGGTGTTTTATTTTCTTGGTCAGGCTACACTACCTTATCGCAACAACTTTCCCCCACCCCAATTACTCTCCGACCTCTAATTGCCCACAGCTTTTTAGAATTAAAACAGCTCATTATTTAACACTTAACTGCAGAAATACGGCCGAAGTGGCCCGGTCTCTCCGACCCACCTGGGCACTGCTAAATAAAGCACTAGGCATGTTTATTGGAAGGGTTAATTTTCAAAATGGCGTCCTAAAAGTGCTTTTTAAAGAGTAATAAGAGTAATCGTTGTGGCTGTTTTCATTGTGGGAAAAGGTGATGGCTAAACGTCTGCCTATATCATGTATAAATATATCTTACTAGTTCGTAACATTAAAATAATAATAAATAATTAATCACATGTTCATTTTTATTCTAGAACTTTAGCAAAATAAATTATTATTTAAAAGTTATTCATTTAACATCCGGTGACTTTGACTGTTCGGCGCGCGTACAGATGTCATATTATGTCGATTATACTCGATTTCGTTTGAACTGGCCGGGAAAAAGAGTCGATATCTTCGAAATGCAACATTGTTTAATCTATTCAAATTAATTAATATCAACTAACGTTAAATGATCAAATATAAAAACATCAACAAACAAGTATTTATTTATTCAGTCGTCTTTGGGCTGATTTCTTAAAAATTAAATATTAACACTCGGATATGTATCCGAGTGTTCATATTTGAGGTACATACCTACAGCAGCAGCATAATAACGACGAAATACAAAATGCCATTAATCTATGCTCTTTTCTGAAGAAATTCGATTATGAAATCTTATTTTTAGTCGTATTGTTCTTTATCGATCATTTAAAACTTATCTGATGATTGAAAAATCAGCTCTTATTTAATTAACGATTCTACTGCAGCACTATTTACGTAACAATCCATCTCTACCTGTATATAATAGCCAAATGTCTTACAAAGGGTTTTTAACTCTTACTATGACGATTGTGTTTAGTCCGGCTCGTCGGCATGACTGGCGCGCTCATGTGAGGAAAATCTATGAAGCTGTTTAGCTGTCATTTGAAAAACAGGCCCCAATTATCTCTTATTTGTACTCCGTGCACAAACGCCTGTCAAAAGTTCTCAGCAAAAATCGATTGTAGATGTTTTGCTAAGCTAATGGCGTAGGAATTTTAGTAAATATATTTATCAATATTATTACAAAATGAAAAGTTCCTGAAACTTTTTTCACGCAATAAAGTAACATTTAGCCTACCAGTATTGCATACAACTAGGTAAAGTATTTATACATTGCTGAGGCAGTGGCCCTAACTGTATTTAGCCAACTCCTTTAGTGTATGTATTTTTTTTAGTCAGTGTTTGAGGTCGGGGAGTCGTAAGTTTGATTCCGGCTGTGGGTTTCGTGATTATGACTTTTAGTGGATCTGTTACCGTTAGAATGCGAAATCCGTTAATGTTCACATTAAAAGTAATCTGTGGAATTCCGGATAAGATTTTTAGTCGTTGTTTTCCCGCAGCAGAACGCTTCACCTTTACTAGTACTATTGATTTATGAAAGTCATTTATTTTTACTTTTTGTTTTTTTTATTTGAAGGAAAATGGAAATCAAATGTTAATTATCATCTATCTGATAAGCGCGAAAGGCAATGATCCCGGCCGGTTACCGTCCGCGACGCAGCTAGTACTATTGATTCGAGTTTCGTCTATCACAATCGTTAAACTTTTAATTAGACTAAAAAAAACATCTATTGTACAACTATAGCAGCGGCACGCTATGATGGCCGTTTTGATATTTTACAATAGTGATGTGAAATAGGTAAAATTGGCCCTCCATTTTGAGATTCACGATCGAAATAGTTACGAAGGCGTAACTTACGTGTTTGACTGTTCAGAACAGTTCTCTGCGTACGTTCGGTCATATCGACGAAATTCACAACGTCAAAACGGTCATCATAACGTGCCGCTAGTATAAGATAGAATCACTTTACTGCGGAAAAACATCGACTAAAAAGTCACGCGGTATACAGGGTACTCGTTAGTCGTATTTGAGCAGTTTTTTACAACGTTACCCTCCACCAAACTCCCCTCAAAATAATCAGTCAACACGATTCATTGCCAGAAACAATTAGAACGCCATCCTAGCACGTAAATACTGCGACTTAATTAGTGAACTACAGGTGTTGGGAACCCCCCTTCTCTGGGGAGGGGAGAGTGATCGGAAACTGTAATTGGAGGTTGAGTAATATTTTACAATGTGATACTGTGTAGCTCTGGTATTTAATATGTTTTATTGACTGCCTTTGTGATGCAGTGGATAATAGCCTAATAGTTCGCATTTTAAAGCGAAGGCTCTGGGTTCAAATCACGGCAAAAAAATCATAAAAAAGCATTGAAGATTGAATATCTTGGAAAAATGACACTACGGGTTTTCGTCTTATGACATTTTATGTTTGTCCTATGTATCCTATTATCCATTTTTGAATGAATTTCAAGTGAACGCTGAGTTAAAATGGCGGGACTAGTAGTAGTGGGACTAGCCAGCCTGCATACCCCTTTCAACTTTTCAAGGTATGATGGTTAGGAAGAACAGATCTGTGTCCCAGGCTTTGCACGAGCCTGCAGGAAGCTTGATCTCTTTTCGGTAGTGTCAGATTCCCTGTCCCACCGTGTTTTTAGAGTAAGGAAAAATTCATTTTTTTCGTCGCCTTTTTTTTGTTATTCAAAAGCTTGTCTGTTTGTCTCTGTCATGGGTAGTAAAACTCGTGCGACTGTTATGTAGAGTGCGGCGGCCCTTCGCGGACACAAAGCGTCCGGCGACGTATGAAACGACTCCTGCCCGCTGCGCCGAACGGGACAATTTAGCTAAATAGGCTAGGAGACTGGGTGTTTGGGACTATATCTTTATATGTCTGTAATATGTACGACGAGCCGTTTGGTGTAATGGTCGAGAAGTGGGCTATTACCCCAGAGGTCAAGGGTTCGATCCCCGCACGGTACAATATTTGTGTGCATTAACATGTCGGTTTGTATCGGTCTGGGTCAAGTCTACGGCCCACATGATGGTAAACAGTCACTGCGACGTATTCCATTGGTAACTCAAATACAGTCAGTAAATAACTATATAATAGTTGATCAAAGTACCTACTTCAGTGTCTCATTGTCTGCCCGCCTGTCATCAATAACACAAAGGCCAGGCGATGGATGACAATGAACCTTTGTAGATTCCTGTTTCAACTCCTGTCCGTCGCGGCGAACGGGACAATCTAGCCTGCTAGGCTAGGGGACAAGGGAGTTAAATAATAAATCAACAAAATAGCTAAGTGGCGAGCATTAGGACACGCCTATGTCCAGCAGTGATGATGACGATGAATAGCCCGACCATTAAAATAAAAAACCTCGCCAAACTGCGGAAACTTTTCGAAGATTTTCTTTTGTCAATTATCCCTCCTTCCCCCCACATCTCCGGGATAAAAAGTACCCAATGTCACCCGGGAACAATTCTGCTTTCCAATAGTGAAAGAATTTTTAAAATCGGTTCAGTAGTTTCGGAGCCTATTCAATACAAACAAACAAACAATCAAATCTTTTCTCTTAATAATACTCGTTAGAAATTAGTAATAGATAATAATTTAACCTGATAAATACCACTTAATAGTAACTGCTGCAATTTGCACCAAGTCTCCAAGCCTAAAACATTATGATGAAGCAAAAATCCCTTTTTTTTGGCCGCAGACATGGTTTCATTTAAAACTATTCTTGTTCCTGTTGTATTTTTGCTCTAGACTACGTAAACAAGTATTTTTACGATCGCTTTACGGACCCCAGACGTATTCACGACTACTCTGAAACTATTTTCAAGGTATTCTTCTTGTGTTAAGTACTTTTTAATGTAAGATGTTGTATTCTTGAAGTTTGAGATACGTTTTTGTAATGTTATGTGTCGATTGTCAAATATTTTTCGTTGTTTGTGGCTTTTATAGATGACGTTGTGACCGTTTCATTAGTAAATAGATAAACATGCTTAAATACCTTTTTTATTTTATTTTATTTAGAACACAAAATATTTAGAAGTTTTGTAATGTGAATATTGAGTTAACCATTACCCATATAAGTATGTAGGTATATGATATTACCAGCAATGTGGTATAATTCAGGTTTGTTTGTATTGAATAGGCTCCGAAACTACTGAACCGATTTAAATAATTCTTTCACTGTTGGAAAGCTACACTATCCCCGGGTGACATAGGATACTTTTTATCCGGAAATGTGGAGGGAAAGAGGGATAATTGACAAAAGAAATGACGCTCGGGTCAAATCGCGGCGGCTACCGCTAATATCCTTATAAAATATAAATACAACTAGCAACAACCGCTAGCCATATTTTTTGTCTCACCCCATCCGAATCGGAACACCATAAACTTAGCTTAAAAGCGCACTAAATCAATTTCCCCATAGAAACACAAATTCATGAGAATCTATGCAAAGAGACACCCGAAAGTAAGACGTAATCCCCAAACACTTTGGCAAATTTATATTTTCACTTTCGTCAACTTTGCTTATGGAATATCTATCTTATTTTGTAGGAGTGAAGGTTGAAGTGTAAGGGGAGGGTGTACCCCTCTTAAAAAGTATTTATGTAAGGCAGTTCGACTATAAATATTAATATCTTAGGACCGTAATAGGAGTCAATTGGTGGTTGCACCTTTGTGTTACAGAGGATGTTCAAAAAATAGAAGAGAAAGTATGTTACAAAAGAAGGGCGGAAAAAACGTTTTGAGTTTTTAAGAGTTCAAATTAGTCATTTGCATTTGGAGAGGCCTATGTCCAACAATGGACTGTTACTGACTGATGATGATGATCATGATGAAATTAGTAAAGTTTAACATTGAAATGCTTTTTTCAAATTCTTTAGATCTATCGATAAATAGTAATCTGTACGCTACGGTTCACATTTTACCACATTTCTTTTTCGTAACATTAAAATCTATCAAAGTCAAACCGTTTGATTACAATATTTGGCTCGTTAAATTACCAACTGTCCAAAGTCGTTGGTAAATTACAAATTAACAGTATAAAATAAAATGAAATATTTGTTTCCACACTAAAACCCCACCCTGTTTAGGCGTCCCCCACATATCATATCTGTGGGTGAGGGACGTGGGGGACGCGCGCGGGACACCCTGTGATTTGCGACGTTCCGTCCCGGTCGAGCCACCGGGCCACGTTACAAGACTTATAGTATTTACTAATTTCAATACCCTGGAATAGGACCTGCGTAGCCGAATGGTTTCAACCGTTGCTTTACATACGGCAGATCGATGGATCAAATCTACGCGCGGAATTATCGATATTTTATAAGCGTGTTTATCAGTGACGGTAGTGACGGAAAACATCGTGAAGAAACTGCACAGTCAAATGGCAGACCTAAGTCCACTCATACCTCTAGTCTAGACAACACGACACGTTTAGGATACCTAAGACCGAACTGTAATTTCCCCAAGCACTAGTCAGATGAAAACGTCCCGTCACATTTCACAACAAACTAATCTGTCTTTAAGCTTTAGCCAGACCTAAAATTTTACCCCACAACCATTGACCACAGTACGATAAGGAAACAGTAAAGTGAAGGGCAAGTTTTTTTTTATACTAGGTCAGTTGGCAGACAGACACGCAGCCCACCTGATGGTAAGCGTCCACTGCGCCCTATTCCATTGAGGGACACTTCACCAGGAAGCGTCGCTCAATGTGCTGCCAGACTGTAGGCTCATTTGATCTTCGAGCCTCTAATTTCAAGTGTACTGGCTCCCACATCAATATGTCAGTTTCGGGACTTGACAATCAGTATGCTAAATAGCATAGACAACTATCGAAAGGTGGAAGGATCGAGTAATATATATGGGAATTAATACAACGTCTTACATTAAATGCGTAAAACCTGAAAATGGTTTGATCAGAATAACGAGCAGAGTCTATTACCTAAACAACTTTTAAATACAACGTGTAACTTTAAATGCGCAAAATCTTAGGGCCGGTATTTCAATATATACTTATCTTGATCCTAATCCGGGATTGATAATAAGTATGACTTAAGTGTATGTCATTATAGGATTAAAGTTAAGCGGCACTAAAGTCATACACTTTTACCTGTCAAAAGTAATACTTATCTTAAATGTTATACTTAACTTAAGCAATAAGATAAGGTTACATTGAAATACCGGCCCTTAGACACCCCAACAATGACGTTCAATTAAAAAACTAGACTCACAATCACGCTCAAATATTGTCCGAAGCAAAAGTCTGCCCACCCGACTATTGGGCAGAGTTTATTTATTTATTTATTTAGGTATACAAAACAGAATAACATCAAATAGCATCTAAATAACATTTTATAAATCTTATGGACTAGATGGTATTCTAAAACATGTATACACAGCATGAATTATGAATCGGAACAATAAACAGTGAATAAATGACTAAAAATAGTTGATTACATTTTTTTTTTTTAATTTAATTTAATCGTTTATATTTCTACTTCTACTATTCTTTCGATAGCATATCTAGGATGTTTCTTTTAAAGATGGGTAACTTATCGTTGAATACATCAATGGATTCGTGATTGTTTACTAATATTTCGTTGTATAGGCGACACATTCTTACTAATGGATTAAAATACGACGTGTTATTTTTGAAAACTTTAAGGGCAAATGTGTTTAAGAACGGGTGACGGGATCTGGTCTTAGTGCTTATGTTCACTAGAGAAAGAAGTGTTGGCGAGTCAATTATTGAATGGAGAATTTTGAACAGGTACATCATATCGTGGTACTTACGGCGAGTGTCGAGAGCCAGAACTTTGAACTTTGTCCCTCTTATTACAGAACGTGGTTTAAAAATTAAACCGAGCTTAGTCCTGACTAAACTCCTGACTAAAGTCAAACGCTATTACAAAACGAAGTTTTACTTCATTTCGAGTAATAAAGTTAGACCCAAGAAAGTCCGCCGGTGCCCCTAGTTTTACTATGGACTAACTTTCAAACGTCAAAACGATAACACTTTAAAAATTTCGCCCCGTTCTACGTATAGAAAGACAAATTTTGAAAAGAATTACTTAATTTGTGAACAGAAAATTAAAAATAAATGTTACTTTTTCTCACATTAACAAAACACATTTATAAATAAAGAATTATTATTTTTACTATCCTATTTAAAGATTTTAAAACATGTCATAAAACAAAGTCTTGTAAAATGAAACGCACTAAACGAGTTAGTACCAGTAAATTATTCTTATGTTGGTATTTGTTTTGTAATAAGGAAAGTTTTAAAAAATAGTCCGGACCTAAACCTGTACTAACTAGTACAGTTTTAAACCTGTTTTAGCGATGTTTTTTGTAATAAGAGGGTTTAAGTTTATCTTTGTAAGAGCGCAAACATCTATTTAGTCCAAGTCGGTAACAAACCATAGTCAACATTTTCTTTTGAACTCTTTCGAGTCTTTCTGTATGAACAGCATAATATGGAGACCAAACACTTGAGTTGTATTCAAGAATGCTTCGCACTAGCGTGTTGAATAAGTACAACAGACTTTGAGGATCTTTAAAATCCTTAGTGGTTCTATGTAAAAATCCGAGAAGTTTTGTGCATCTAGTTATGATGTAGTCGTAATGCTCGCGAAATGCAAGTTTCTCATCGAAGAAAACTCCAAGATCCTTGGCGTGAGACTTTCTTTCCAGGATAAGACCATTAATACTGTAAGGAAACAAGGTTTTTTGTTTTTTATTACTAAAGGATAATACGAAGCACTTCTGAATATTCAAATGCATGTGATTTAGATCACACCATTTTTGAAGAGCGTCCAAGTCAGACTGGAGTAACAGACAGTCATTGTCGCACCTGATCTTAGAATAGACTTTAAGATCGTCGGCATACAAGAGACAAGGGCACTTAATTTGGTCAATTAGGTAATTAATAAAGGCAATAAAAAATAATGGGCCTAGATGCGAGCCCTGGGGAACACCTGAGGTAACTGAAATGGGTTGAGACGTGTAGCCTTTAATGGTCACTAATTGACTTCTGTTACTTAGGTAGGATTCAACCCATCGTAAAAGACTGCCGTGTATCCCAAAAGAGGCAAGCTTCGCGATCAAAATGCGGTGGTTGACCTTATCGAAGGCCCTTGAGAAGTCTGTGTACACACTGTCAACCTGTCCCCTCTCCGCAAAAGCACTGCATAGATAGTGTTTATATTCAAGCAGGTTAGTAGTGGTGGATCTGTTTTTGACAAAACCATGCTGCTTATGTGATAGTAAAGGTTGAACAGAACATCGTATATCACCGATTCGAAGAGTTCTCGTTTAGTTGTATACAATTGACATTAAACACTAAATGCCACGAGATAATGTGTTAATTTGAACGAATGTGTTAATGTCATCAGTGTCAAAGCCACTCGGACGTTTTTTGAGGAATTTTTCTTAGAGATTGGGTGTCTAGTTGTATAATGAACGTCATTGCACCCCAAATGATTTTTAATACAATTGAACTAATTCTGAAAGAAAAAAAATACATTTAACGCAAATAATAGGTTTTATGTGCTATTTTAGTTTTAATTACACGTTGTATATTCTGTGCTTTGGGGTTAGATAAGTACATGAGGTGATGGGATTTTAAGACCGTTTCCCTGGCTTTACCATTGTTGTAAAAGTGTGACCTAAGCCACTGCACTACCATAGTATAATAATGAGTACTGCGTACAGTATGGCCACTCCCTGCCTCCCGCTGAATGCGCCCCCACCCGTGATCAGTTACCTTACAGTTACCGACTGTCAAGGACGTGGCGAAATCAAAAACGCTGTTCACGCCTTTTTGCTCTAACCTCCGCGCGCCGCCCAGAAGAATCGAATTTTAAGACGTTGTCACGTCAAAAATAAAAATAGATGTTTGTCATCGCGTGCGTTCCTGGCAAAATGGCGCCAACCCTAGTATGCCTTATCGCACTCACACAAGCATGGTACGCGTTCACCTGCACGAGCTATGACTGTGTGCGGTAAAACGCGTTTGTTTCATACATTTTGTCGCGATTGTCCGAGGTGAGGCACTACCGACGCTGCCTGCCAGATATATCACTGCATTTGCACGCACTGTGGCTGCACACAGCTACATCGCAGTAATCTCTCAACGTAATGCCGGTTTTTAATCTGAGACCGCCACGGGGCGCCATTGTCCTACGCGGAGAGCTTTGTACAGGCCCTTGTGGGCTACTATTAATTTATATATACCAATGTTTTGCGTACATAGAGTAAATATTAAGTAGACCTGCCGTATCATTCTAGTTCAATAGAGTTATTTGGAAAACACATCACGCAAAAAAAATTAAATGGTACAAAATAATAAAATATTAAGGGAAATACATCTCACTCCTGAGGATGCAGAAGACCGGGCTAAGTGGAGGAAGTTAAGTAGGAAAGCGGACCCCGGCACTAGGCTGGGAAAACGCTAGGACGAAGAAGAAGAAGATTAAGGGAAATATGAATAATAAAGAGAAAAATACATTGAATAATAATAAAGATCAAAAAAATCAAAATTAAAAAAAAAATCTTTATTCGTATCTTGGGTACATTTACAATAAATATGGTATGTGACGTATTACCAAAATGGTCACCACTCTCGCACTACCAGTCTCTAAATATGTAGGCCTAAAGTATAGCTTGTACTAGACAACTGATTAAACATAACTTAGATAGTATCTGTAAAAGCGTACATACTTATTATACAGAAACGGGAAATATAATTATAACTGCAAATCAAAAAATTCTGAAATTTAGATAAAAAAAATTTAATTGCACACCAAAGGTTAGGTTAGGTTAGCAATTAAATTTTTTTTATGCGCATTTCTGTATTTTTTGATGTGCGGTTAAATACTATCCTACAGCAACACCCTGACCGATATACAAACAGACAGACATGTCCAAGCCACTGCAGCCTATTCCATTGTCGGACACTTCACCATAAAGCATCGGTCAATGTGCTTTTACCCTGTAGGCTCATCTGATCTTCGAGCCTTTATTTTCAAGTGTGATCCAACATTAATATTGCCGAAACACAGCCAGAGCTGTTACGGCGACAGATTTCACATGTCTTAAACACTCGTCACATCAATGAAACTATCATCATTCCACGTAGTACATAAAACATAGTTTCGGTCACCCATCTTCACATCGACCATATCAGAGTTGCTTAACCGCAACTGGCCTCTGAGTTACGCCTACCCGCCTGACCTGGTGTCTCAGATCACATATAAAGCAGGACTTATTTGCCGGCCTATCGAAACACATCCAATCTTGAAACATAGTTAGTACACACCCTACTATTGAAACTCGAAAATAAACTATGAAAAATCAAGTATTATACCCTTATGGGTGCAGTATCCCTCAATGGAATAGCCCGCAGTGGCCGCTTTTTTATTGGAATGTGTAACAAGACGATGGTAAGCGCCACGTCTGCTCTTAGACAGTTCAGTGCCAAACAGTAACTAAGCAGATACTGTCCGGCACTGCCATGCGCACGCTACACTAAGACGACAGTTATTTGGTCTCATATACCTACCCAGTAATTTCACTAGATACCATCAGACCCGTCTGTCAACTGATCTAGTATTAAAAAAATCAACCGCGCATAAACTTTTTCTAAAGTGCACTTCCCAAAACGCACTCGTTCGAAAACCACTAGTACCAACAAAAGGCTTGATTGATAAAAATGTCCCCCGAAGCCGCCGCCGTCAAAGGCTTTGCCGGGGCCCCGGGGAGCCCTACGCGGGGCCCTGGGGGGCCGTCCGTCTGCCGCACTGTCTCATTGTTTATGGCGACTTATTCTCTTGTTTATGCTCTCCACAGAGTATAAAAACATAGAATCTGTATAGATTTCGCGGTGAGGCGAAGGGTAATGTTTGCATATTATGTACGTAGGACCAATTTTTTTTATGTTAGCGTTGTGAGTTATCCTAGTTAATTATCTGACAGATGCTTTTAATGTTTTTGTTTGTTATTTAATTTTCTAATTTTATATTTTAATGAGTTAACATAATTTAAAAGTTGATCGGGAGACAAAATATCATCACAAGGTTTCATCGTTTTATTCGTAAAGCATAAATTATATTATCGAATAATTGAAACGGAATTTTAATTAAAAAAAAATAAGACTTACCATTTCCCGAAAGCCGTCGTCAAAATCTGTGAACGAAATAACAAAAAACAAATTACAATTGTGTCATAACTGTGTAAATTCGTTTTTCGGACCTTATGGATTTTCTTGGCAGAAAATTGCGTTAAAAGCGCACAGTGCGCTCAACCCAGGAATCAAATCCAAGACCAAAATGTCAAGAAGAGAAGCATAATATTCTAATTATATGAAAAATGAAGGCTACTAACCATTGCCGTTCAAGCCAGTCAGACTGCTGAGATGTCTTGTCATTTTATCATCCCACATCCGCCTGAAAAGGAGACAGAATTAACCATCAATCATACAAGGCTTTAAAGTTTTAGAGCACGAGTAATTGCCACTTCAGAGGGAATAAACAAAATAACATTTTGACAGCGATAGCGAAATATGCTAACTTAAAATTTTATGGATTTGACAGCTATAAAATTTCTACGGGACACGTCTCATTCCCGCGGGATGTTTGAAAAAAGAAATTACAGTCTGTTCACCATAAGTTGTCCTTTAGCCGCTATATTGGCAGCATTGCCTACGCTTTGTAAATCTGTCAAACAACAGATTGAATGTATTGAATAACAATAGTACCAATATAGCGGCTAAAGGACTTCTTATCGTGAACGATCTGTACGCGCGGGTGAAATTCAAAAGCTAGAATTTAATAAATTGCCTCAAATTAAATTAAGCAGAGCAGATTTCATGCCATTTAATTATTCATCTATATTGTTAAAATCCTTTACTCATTTTATTGTTAATTTTTATAATAAAATTTAAAATCGTGTTTGATGCCTAAAAAATATCTGACGTTCAAAATAACTTACTGTAAATCAAATTGTTTTAATACATCATTTCATTTTATTTACACCATTGAAAAAAATATTTAATTACTAGCCTTCCGCCCGCGGTTTCACCCGCGCGTAATCTCTTTTTTCAAATATCCCCCTTCCCCCCCACATTTCCCGGATCAAAAGTACCCTATGTTCACGGGGGATAGTGTAACTTCCCAACAGTGAAAGAATTATTAAAATCGGTTCAGTAGTTTCAAAATTGTTTTTCCCGCGGGAATGAGACGTTTCCCGTAGGAATTTTATAGCCTATGTCCTAATCCGGGTTATAAACTATACGTGTGCCAAATTTCATTTAAATCCGTTCAGCCGTTTAGGCGTGATTGAGGAACAAACATCCAAACATCTAAACATCCAAACATCCAGACTTTCTATAATATTAGTAGGATTAGTAGGAAGTCAATACCTGTCTTTCCCTCCCTTTCTCGATTCAGTCTTCTTAACAGTGGCACTTGGCCCCTTCGTCGACGTCTCCGTAACCGCGATGGGCACTGTCCTGAACAACACCATGAAGGCCACCAGCACCGACAACAGGAACAGAACTCCTAGGCACGCTATGCACGTGTACTCCGAGCTGATGATGCGCTTGAGACTGGTGGAAGAAATAGTAGTAGCACCATTGAACTACAATTACTAGTGTATAGAACCGACACCACAAACAAAATTTTTGCGCGATGCTTTGTTGCCGTTACCATGGTTACGGCAACAACTCATTCAAGATCTATGAGATAGGCATTTCGAACAAAACGCGTCAGCGCCTTGCTTTGCATGGCGCTTACGACGTTTTGGTCGCCAGAAAAATATACTCTGTAAGCAATCTATAGCGCTGCAAGTTTTATAGTTTGGTTAGACGACATCCGCTGTAGCAAATACATCAGTCAGTCCAGTCATCATATTGCAACACATTTTTTGTTCCGTATAGCCTCTCTATACGTAGTACTTGTAACTCAATGAGTAGCACCAGCCTATTTCATGGCCCTTCGTCAATTTACACGCCATCATAGCCGCAGCCCAGGCTAGCGACGCCCCTAGGCACCACCCTGACTTGAGGCCTTGCAAGTCAGGGTACCCGGGGATGGGCTGGTCAATAGCCACAAGGCTGGCACCGGCTCGTCCCAATCGGGTGTGAAGGGGAAACCGGGGGAGTTAAAGGGGCAGTGGACGCTTTAGTCTCGAGTCCCACACACGGCCGCAGGTTTAGCTAGCCTGCGGTTATGGCAATGGTGCATAAACGCATTCTACTCAAAAAAAAAGCGACCGTGTGTGGGGCTCGGAACTAAACATGTTCGTCCGATTACCCACTAAACTCCCCCGGTTTCCCCTTTCTACCCGATTCGGAAGAGCCGGTGCCAGCCTTATGGCTATTGACCAGCCCACCTTGGTTCTATTTAGGGTTGCCATCCGTCCGGGTTTTCCCGGATTTGTCCTAGTTAAGTGGGCATCCGGGGAGCGTCCGGCGAAGGTTTCATTTTGTAGACCGAGTTTAAAAAAAAGGTGATTCATGACATTTTAAACTGTTTTTTATTACATTGAATATGTTTAAAAGATCTTGTTGACATGTCCGGCTTTCGGACTCTAAAATCCGAGGTTTTTACGCGTCTTGTCCTGTTTTCCAAATTTTAGAGATGGCAACCCTAGTTCTATTAGGTGTTATGATAATTTTAAGAGTCTGACTGGTTAGCTACCAACCCCACAGGTGTTTGCAGCCGTAGCAGCTCTGGCTGTGTTCCAGCAATATAAATGTGTGAGCCAGTACACTTGAAATCAAAGGCTCGAAGATCAGATGAGCCTACAGTCTGGCAGCACATTGAGTGACGCTTCCTGGCTATGTATCTAAAGACATTTTTATTTACTTACGCACAAGAGACGCAGGAGCATGTGTCTTCAGATTTTTTGTTATTTTTATCCGCCGTATCTCCCTATAAAATAAAATAAAAACATGTAATCAAACATAATTTGGGGAAGAACCACCCTCTCACAAGACCGACGTATCAGTAAGAGTAAATTCCGACCTCCTCCTTATATAATCACCGTAAGGCTGGCACCAGCTCATGTCTTCAAATCAAATCAAATCACTTTACTTGTATAAATATGGTACATTAAGGTGTTACATTTATTTTGTTTCACATAATTATTTTACAGTGTCAAGAGGCATGCAAAAGCTTTCAAACAAAATGTATGAAATATAGCACAAATTATTCGGGCATTAAGTGAATACGGAGGAATTTAGTGGGTAGTAGGACCAACATCTTTAGTCCCAAGACCCACACTTAGCCGCAGGTTTTGCTAGCCTGTGCTTTCGATGCTTAAAAGCTTTCTCCTACGATAAAAGGCAATAGTTACATCTGCAATCCTAGTCACAGGAGTTCATAGGCGGCAGTAATCACTTACAATTAGGTATTCCACTCTAGCTCGTTTGCCTAAAAATAATAATGACAATATCAATGAAACTCACCCAAAACCACCAGCTGTCTTTCTTCTCACCTTGGAACGGCTGAAAAAATTAATTAGTTATTAGAATAATATTTGTGGCAGCGCAAGTGATGCCTGTGGGGTTTACAAACGTCCATAGGCGACGGTAATCGCTTAACATCAGGCAGACCGTCGTAGGCTTAAGCGCCACTGTAATGGTATAAAACGAATATTTACTGACTCCGTGGTGTAGCTTGTAGGTCGCAATTTAATGCAACAGTGGCGGGCCTGGGTTCAAACCAGGGTAGGGACAAAAAACTAATTATTGGGTTATTCTATTCAGAATACTTAATCGTAGCCCGCTGTCAGGAAGTTGGCGGTGTAAACGCCCCCGTGCCTTGAAAAGCACCTAAAGCCATTGGTCCTGCGCCTGATCTCTCCTTGGTCATGTCAGACTGCTGTCCCATCGTGTTAGCGAATATGGGAATAGAGAGTGCACCTGTGCTTTCGTTTCGTGTTCACGATTGTAGGGGATAAACAGTGCATATTCTGTGCTTGTGCACTCACTTGTGCACCATAATAATATTATGTATATAGTACGTAGTTGGTTGATCGTAAATACTGGCTGCCGTTGGAAAAAACTCGGCTTGGAAGAAATAATAAATGGAATTTTTATTCAATCAGGGCGAGGCAAATATAGGGGTACATGTGGTTACTCACAATACTCTGGCTCCTACACTGGCTGTAATCCTGTAATCTCTGGTCGTGAGCCACCCCCACTTTGTACTGGACGCTGTGCCGGTGCTTTTCCGAACTGCTGGAGTCACCAGACCTCTGGGAAGGAAAACATTGTGAGAGAACCTGCACAATTATGTAGCCATGATGACGGCTACCGCGTGTGAATAGAAAGAGATGCTAGAGTAAGTGCTTGTTCACGTTAACCCGCGGGCACGGTGGCGGCGGTCACGACTCACGAAGTATATAGGGCATAGTATCGAAGTGTTCACGTACAAAACGCGCGCGCGGGCTATGTTGCGAGCTACCTAGCGATCAAACGCTTGAGTCGTTTGTGTGTGTTCACGTCGAACTTGCGGCGATTTTCTTGCGACGTCAGGTAAGTTCAACCAGTTTGAACTGGAAAATTGCGCAAACGCCTGCCTAGCGGCCAATGTGATTACGAACTCGCGACGTCTACCGCGCCCGCGCCTGCCACCAAGCCCGCGCGTTCTACGTGAACAAGCACAAACTTGAGGTCTGCAATGTCACTTGTCTTGTCACTGTTTATTGGCCCGCTATCAATGACGTTCAATATACAACTAGACTCCCATTCACGCTCAAATATTGTCCGAAGCAAAAGTCTGCCCACCCGACTATTGGGCAGAGTTTCCGTTTAGTTGTATACAATTGACATTAAACACTAACTCCACGAGATAAGGTGTTAATTTGAACGAATGTGTTAATGTCATCTGTGTCAACGCCGCTCGGACGTTTTTTGAGGAATTTTTCTTAGAGATTGGGTGTCTAGTTGTATATTGAACGTCATTGCCCGCTATGCGAATACTTTGTTACTCTAATATAATAACATGGTGGAAGCGTATCCTGATAAAAAATTACAACACTTGAAAGTAGATAAATTATTTATTACATTATATAAATCTGTATTATAAAAGAAAGTGGCGTTAGTTACACTATTTATAACTCAAGAACGGATGAACCGATTTGGCTAAAAATTGGTGAAGAGGTAGCTTAGAACCTGGAGACGGACATAGGATACTTTTTATCCCGGAAAAAACGGGGAAGGGGGGATAGTTGAAAAAGGAAATTACGCACGGGTGAAACCACGTGGGTAGTAGTAGTATTTAATAAATAATATGTATATATTATTAGTAAATGAAGTGTAGGTAATTTCTAACCTGTACTCGATCTGATTTGGATCTTGAACCAGAATATTGTCTTCTCTTTCTTTTCTCCTGTTTTTCTTTCAACAGATTCGCCTTCTCAGGGTCACTGATAAGACAAATAAAGAGAAAGTTAATATTATTATTAGTTAATATTATTATGTTGGTACATTTTAAGATCTCGGGCCCATGGGGGACCCGGTCCTTTGAAGCATGCGTGGGGCCAAAACACGCAGAGGCTTTTTGGCACCATTTTCTCTAATCTGCATGGGTACATCTGCCAGGTTTTATCTCTGCATAGATATAAAATCTATCCAAAAACAACACCTGGCAGATGCAGGAACTATTGCATAAATATTTCACTTCATTGTTCTTTTTTATGTTATCCAATAGAAGTTGAGCATTTTTGCCCGCCTTGGGTCCTGTTAGTGGTATAACTGGCTAGCTACCCCACAGGAGAAATCTGCCAAAACAACTCTGACTGTGTTCCGGCAATATTAATATTGGAGGACTTGAAATCAAAGGACCGAAGATCAGAATATGAGCCTACAATATGGGAACACATTGGGCGACATATCTTGGTGAAGAAGGGAAGAGTCCCTCAATGAAGTGGCCGCTCACCATCAGGTGGCCTGTTTGCATGTCTGACTACCAACTGAAAGAACATAAAAACTTACGTTTTTTCTCTCTGAATCATTTCTTTGAACACCTTTAATACTGGAGACTGCGTTTCTTTGTCCGATTTCTTTCCATGCCTAAAATAAGAAAAGCAATCATCATCATCATCAGCCTATACACGTTCCCACTGCTGGGACACAGGCCTTACCTCAATTGTAAGATAGTGTGGTCCAAACTCCACCACGCTGGCCTAGTGCGGGTTGGCGGAGTGGTGTGTAAGGCAAGTGACCAGCCTTAATGTCAGATGTTATCAAGCCGCCAAATGGCCTCTGACTAGGCTTGACGACTAATATCTACACATAGTAAATATCAGCCGGGACCAACAGCTTAACGTGCCTACCGAAGCACGGAGACGCTCGAAATAAATGTCACTAAATGTGGTCAGAATGGTCACCCATCTATTAACCGACCGCGGCGTGGGTAGCTTGGCTGTCGTTATATGTCTTTTATTTCACCTTTATAGTTTTAAAGTAACATAATATGTAAGCATAATATGTAATTTCAAACATTTTCGCCACAATGTTTGTCGCTGCCAAAGATTTAAATTTTTGGTCGCTGCAGTGTCATTCGTCCGCGCTAAAAGTTTTTCGCCACAACGACCATTCGCTACAAATGTCATTCGAAACTACGTACGGGACCCCAAAAAATTATATTATTATGCAAGAATTTGATTCTCTCAATCATTAGTAACTATATCCATTTATCATATTGTTCTAGCTACCGTCAGACAGGCCGACATCTGCCGACATCCAAGAGATAATAATTATCTCTTGGATGTTTAATATCATACTCACAGAACCACAGAAGACCTTTATAACGACACTTTATGTTTTTCAACCAAATACCACCCAACCAACCTTTAATAAGTTACTTCACCTTTAAAATACAATAAATAATAATAATTGTAAAATAACAGAAAAATACCTTTTGTTGCCAACTTCCATATTTTTCTTGTTGACATTTGAAGTTTTCTTCAAATATGGCGTCATTGTCAAACTATGGAAGAAAAGAGTATTTATATCTAGCTACCACCCCCACAGGTGAAATCTGCCGCCATAACAGCTCTGGCTGTGTTCCGGTAGTATTAATGTGGGAGCCAGTACACTTGAAATCAAAGGCTTGAAAATCAGATGAGTCTACAGTCTGGCAGCACATTGAGGGACGTTGGTGAAGTGTCTCTCAATGGAATAGGCCGCAGGGGCCGCTTACTGACTATTTAGCTAATTAGTAAATTTTATTGTGCTTCAGTATAATTATTTAAACTTACCTCTACGATACATTAAGAAGAAGCGGGTGTCTCCTAACACAAGTAGATATTATACTTAAATGGAGACCATTGTAAAATATCACGTGTAAGTTTTTTATTTAAATTTTTTAAATTTGATCTGACCTAGTAAAAAAAGCTCATAATATATTTTTGTCCATGGTCCTTTCTCACGTGTGAAAGTAAGTTGATTTTTTATCCAACTTAGTTGATGTAAGGTTATTCGTCGTAAACTTAAGGGTACGGAGTTCGGTCCCTCGGTACACCGCGACCGGCAATTATTTCCAAAGGAACATCAAATAATATTTTATTTCGTTCCATTTAGTGATGTGAAATAAGAAGGGACGACTTATCGACTACCGAATTTGTGAATGGATGAGACGTCGGCTAGTACATCAGTGGTATCGGGTTCGATTCCCGTAAAGTACAAACATTTGTGTGCGTGGTTGGTCTGAGAGATTTCTACGTATAATATTATTGCATTCACAGAAGTTAACATTATTATATAACTCTTTTATTTTAAAACATGCGGAAGTCAAAGATACACGCTCTACTTCTCTCACTAATGATTTTTTCCTTTTTTCGAGAGTTTTTTTTCGATCTAGTTAGGGTGTCAGAAGCGGCAAACGAGCCAGCGGTTCGCTTGATGGTAAGCAATCACCGCCGCCCATGGACATCTGCAACACCAGAGGGATCGCTGATGCGTTACCGGCCTTTTAAGAGAGAGTAAGCTAGTTTCTTGAAGAGCACGCTTGCACCATAATCCAAGATTTGACGGGTCCAAGTGACTGACAAATGACTTTTTAAACCTTAACAGGGGAACCAGATCAATTGGATCATGGCTACACAGCCATTCGACTATGCAGGGTTTCCTCATGATGTTTTGCGTCACCGCTTACAGTAACCGCCAAGCTAGTGGTAAATTCGTACATAGAAAATTCCATAGACCTCATCATCATCATCAGCCTATATACGTTCCCACTGCTGGGACACAGGCCCTATCTCAATTGTGAGATAGTGTGGGCCATACTCCACCACGCTGGCCTAGTGCGGGTTGGTGGAGGGGTGCGTAAGGCAAGTGACCAACCTTAATGTCAGATGTTATCAAGCCGCCAAATGGCCTCTGACTTGACGACTAATATTTACATTATAGTAAATATCAGCCGGGACCAACAGCTTAACGTGCCTTCCGAAGCACGGAGACGCGCGAAATTAATGTCACTAAATATGGTCAGAATGGTCACCCATCCATTAACCGACCGCGGCGTAGGTAGCTTGACTTTCGTTATCGCTAACGAACCACTGTCACAGCTGCGCCACGAGCGCCTCCTCACAACCTCCAACCGAGACCTCACACAATATATAAAGCGACATTTCATGCCTTAATACCTTCTTTCTTTTTCTTTTCGTTCTCTCTTGATGTTGAACTAAATTCTTCACCTATCAGTCCACAAAGATCCCTCACTATTCCCTCACCTGAATACATCACCATTTCGTTGAGTGAGTGAATTGTGAAGAGACGTTTCATACCACCACCTACCACAGCTCTCTCCCATCACTCCTCATTGGTCCCTCACTATTCCCTCACCTGAATACCTCACCATTTGGTTGAGTGAGTGAATTGTGAAGAGACGTTTCATACTACTACCTACCACAGCTCTCTTCTATCACTCCTAACAGGTCCCTCACTATTCCCTCACCTGATTACCTCACCATTTGGTTTAGTGAGTGAATTGTGTTACAATATACCACCACCTACTACAGCTCTCTCCTACACTCCTCACAGGTCCCTCACTATTCCCTCACCTGAATACCTCGCAATTCGGCTGAGTGATACCGACTTAAGGTTTTATCGGCACTTTGTGTTTGAGGAACGAGTGTAGTAAACATGTTATAAGACCGGATCGACGCTAAATGGCCCACGTAAACTGCGATGTGAGATATGGCGGGAGTGAATTACAAGCTATTTTGGGCTATAAAAAGTTTGGGTGAGGTAAATCGAGTCGGAAATATGCTTCGATTAATTTTAGTTTAATTTAAAAAAATGTTTTTATGTCATAATGAGGCAAATGAGCAAGTGTGTCACGTAATGCTAGGCGATCACTATCGTTACCTGTCTTTGAGAATAAAATAAATAAATAAATATTTCTGGTTTCTCGCCCAAGTCCATGCGTCACTTAATTTCCTGCCCCACGTGCCCTGTCACCTGTACCCTGAGCTAATCAGTGCGACGGATAACGCGATACCTACGCGTCGCCCCTAGTACTGGGCCGACTTTAATGTTTGTCATCGGCACGAAAAGAAGAAAGAAGAAGAAGAATATTGGGCAACATCACAAACATTGACCTGACCACAAAGCACAAAGATAGTTGTGTTATGTTGTGTTATGGGTATCTGAATTAACGAAGGTACCACAAACATAACAACCAGATACAGGAAAAACACAAATTTTGGTCCTGAGTAGGATTCGAACTGACGACTATTGGCGTATGCGCCACCCTACTAAATGCGCCATCGGTCTATTGAAAAACTTATAAACATCACAGACTTCGCTGGCTCGGACACGTGGAGAGGATGAGTAATTAAAGATCGAATGGTGAAGCGAGCCTACCTTGGACGTCCGAATGGTAAACGCCCTGTCGGTCGTCCCAGGTATCGCTGGGCTGATGAGGTGATGAAGGATCTGCGCGAACTCCGAGTGGAGAAGTGGCGGGAGATGGCGCAAGACAGACTGAAGTGGCGTCTTTTGTTGTCGGAGGCCAAGACTCATTTTGGGGTCGCTGCGCCATCTTACGTACGTACGTACGTACGTACGTACGTACGGTCGTATCCATTTGAAAATAATCCCAAGTATGTAATTGCCGAATTCTGAAGTGAGTCAAAGAATGTAATGTTTATCCGTTGTTCGGCATGCATAGTTCAAGCTATTTTTTTACACTGGGTCAGTTGGCAGACAGGCACGCAACCCACCTGATGGTAAGCGGCCACTGTGGCCCATTTCATTGATCTATGCTGCCAGACTGTAGGCTCATCTGATCTTCGAGCCTCTGATTTCAAGTGTACTAGCTCCCACATTATTATTGCCGGAACACAGCCAGAGCTGTTATGGCGGCAGATTTTACCTGTGGTAGCTAACCAGTCGGATTCTAAAAAGCCACCAACCAGACCCAAGGCGAGAATCGAACCTACGACCTTCGTGTTTTTCACTGTTCCACGGAGGCGGTCAAAGGCTATGTTAAGATAGCGCTGTACGAACACCTAGCGGCCGCCCGCGGTTTCACCCGCGTGGTTCCCGTTCCCGTGGGAATTGATCAAAATCCTTTCTTAGCGGATGCCTACGACGTCATAACATCTACCTGCATGCCAAATTTCAGCCCGATCCGTCCAGTGGTTTGGGCTGTGCGTTGATATCTATCTATGTCAGTCAGTCAGTCACCTTTAAGTTTTATTTAAAGATGTCCAAGGATTTTTTTTATTACTCAATAGTTATCAATTTATTGATTTATTCTAGTTACTTTATTGACAGGGCAGGCCTACATCCACAAGTGTGACAGTAATAGGCCATAACAAGAGCTAAGCCTGGGGTCCACCGACACGAGGGGTGCGGATGACCCCCCTGGGGTTCACCGGGTCATAAAGATGTTTACTTGTGGGGTAACGGTGTTGTTTTTTGTATTTTATTTGTGTTTTTGTGAAATTTGAAGGGATGATGTCTATAAATTCGAGAACATGTCAAAGGATATTAATTTTCAAGGTAATCTATCTATATAAACTAATATTATAAAGAGGAAAGATTTGATTGTTTGTTTGTATTGAATAGGCTCCGAAACTACTGAAACGATTTGTATAATTCTTTCACTGTTGGAAAGCTACACTATCCCCAGGTGACATAAGGTACTTTTAATCCCGGAAATGTGGGGGAAGGATATTTGATAAAAGAAATAACGCGCGGGTGAAACCGCAAATCGTTGAAAGATTTTTTATCTGACTACAAAACAGCTATTTTTAACAGTGAAAAAAATATTGAAATTTAAAAGTGTCAATTCGGACACTGTGTCCGAATAAACTGTGTCCGAATCGACAGTTAGTCGAAACCGCGGGCGAAAGGCTAGTTACATAATATTTCTATGACCTGTACCATAAATACAAAACACAAATACCCCATAACAAGAAAAAAACAACCTTTTCACACTAAAAACGACAACAAATCTTCAAATGGAATTACCCTCGCTCATAACAATTTTGTTATGTCTCCCTCTCGTCAAAATGAACCTCCCTGGAATCGAACCGGCGCCTAGCATTTGACCCGACCCCGTTTGTAATTTATGACCATCTGTCACTCACATATTAGCTGGTAGGGCTGGCAGTATAAAGTTCTGGGAAAATATAGTTTTTCGCCAAAAATAAACATGACGTGTCTTCAATCCATACTATAGCCTGACCAGGAAAATAAAATACCTGCTCTGGAGGCGCCACATTAGCTATAGCAACACTTGGTTGTTATGGTTATACTCACAAATAAATCACAATATCCAATAATAACAAGGCACGGTTGACAATTGACATCACACTTTGACAGACAGCACTATTGAATGTCATCTTATTGTTTTTTGGAAGCAGCATCATCTGCCTCCGTGGAACAGTGGCTAAGCTGCTCGGGTATAAAAACACGGAGGTCGTGGGTTCGATTCCAGCCTTGGGTCTGGTTGGTAGTAGGGCTTTTTCAGAGTCCGACTGGCTAGCTACCACCCCCACAGGTGAAATCCATAACAGCTCTGGCTGTGTTCCGGCAGTATTAATGTGGGAGCCAGTACACTTGAAATCAGAGGCTCAAAGATCAGATGAGTACAGTCTGGCAGCACATTGAGGGACGTTTCCTGGTGCTTCGTCTGCTTACTATCAGGTGGGTTGCGTGCCTGCCCACCAACTGACCTAGTATAAAAAAAATATTTTTTAGGGTGAAGCAAAATTTTTATGTGGGACAAAATTCAGTCCGTCAATCGAATAAATAAGTCTTTTGCCAACCCTATGAGATGCCCGCTCACCTCTCTTCCTCGTTGCTTATTCACCACTTTTGCCATTTACATTCAGCACGCGCTGCCATTCACTAATGACGGCTCACCACTTTCACCAAACATCTTATATGACAACGTGACATTTTTATATATAAGTACAACGTAGCTCTGTGAAGTTATCATTTTGTAAAGGCTGTGTCGGGACGATAAGTCAATAAATAAATAATTATAAGTATGTCTTTAGTAGTTTGTTTGGCCTGGGTGTTGATTAACAGGCAATCAGTCAGCTTCCTCTTTTACCTTCATTGTTTCTGATACCCACATCAATTGAATGCGTTATTGAACCATTCAAATAGTACTTTTACCATAAAAATCTAACTGTTTTGCTCACTCATTTGTCATTTTTAACAGAGGAAATTACACCAATTAGATTTTGGCTAATCATCCATTCGACTATGCTCTCGATGTTTTCCGACACCCCGTCCTAGTGGAGTAAGGACCATTTAATTGATCTAGTATGTCACTATGACGATTTCAATATGGAAGTCGATGGTTCATAACTTTAAACGAATGAACTCGCGATAATCTACTTTTCAAATTTAAAACCCGACGTTTCGACCACTTTCCAGCAGTCGAGATCACGGAATGACTCATGTGTTATTTAAATTGTTATCTACCGTCAATTTATAAATATTTTAGAAAATTAGCAACCGTCGTCTTTACTAAAAATATTTATAAATTTGACGGTAGAGATAGGTAACAAGTTAAATAACTATTTAACACAAAACATATGAGTCATTCCGTGATCACGACTGCTAAAAAGTGGTCGAAAAAAATATATTGAGTTTATCCGTTTATAGTTGTTTTATTTAACGAGTAATCGCGTAAATATCAGAAACCCCTACCTATTACAAATAAACATTACGATCTTTACGTCCTCCGCGCTGTCTCTACACAGTAGAGCCTCGTATATTGTACAACATTATGACGTTCCCTATAATCCTATCTCCTAGCTTTGTTCCAAATCCAGGTGTTATCGAGATGTAGCGACATAGCGGATTTACTCTATGTAGAGCATGTAGAGTCGCGATGTTGAGAAATGGCGTGTTGCAAGAAATATTTATGTGTACTGGACTGGCCCAATAGTGTATTTTGTAGAGACCCTGCGCAATGTGCCAGGGTTCGTGGGTTCACTTCTTTCTCGGATGTAGAAGCCGAAGGTATCCACAGAATACCAGCGCAGTGGTAAGCATAGTTATACTGCGGCACATGTCAAAGTCAAAGTCAAAAGTCAAAGTATTTATTTTGCAATTTGATTTTGATTTACCAAGAAATTCTTTTGCACGTCATAATTTTTTTTTCCTTCCAGCACTTCGACGTGAATTGCATGCTGAGCGGAGACCTATTAGGTATAAGTCGATGTTATTTTAATTATGTATAAGAAAAATTTTACTTGTCTATACTAATATTTTA
Source organism: Mecyna flavalis (assembly GCA_949319885.1). NCBI lineage: Eukaryota > Metazoa > Arthropoda > Insecta > Lepidoptera > Crambidae > Mecyna > Mecyna flavalis. Next base: position 7,056,327 of record OX439420.1, on the reverse strand, counting down.
AAGAGGAAAGATTTGATTGTTTGTTTGCATGTTTGTTTGTTTGAATTGAATTGAATAGGCTCCGAAACTACTGAACCGATTTGAATAATTCTTTCACTGTTGTATAGCTTCACTATCCCCGGTGAACATAGGGTACTTTTGATCCCGGAAATGTGGGAGAAGGGGATATTTGAAAAAAGAAATTATGCGCAGGTGAAACCGCGGGCGGAAGGCTAGTACAAAACGTTTTTCTATTTCTATTTTTATAAATCTTATCAAAACAGATTCAGTAGTCTAGGCGTGAAAGGGTAACAGACAGACACATAGACAGTGTTATCCTGCACTATTTATTTATTCAGCAACGACCAAGTCACCCTAGCTGCATGTGAGATGACACCATAAAAGGCCACAGCCGTAAAAATGGCTTGTTGTCTCACTCCGACACATTACCTATCGATATCGGGACACGGTGGGATTGGTGTAAGTGGTAAGCGATGGCGAAAGCAATAAAGTACAAAATAATTAAGTTAAGGCTCAAATGGGAGCATCTAGCACAGTGTAAAGTTCGTTTTTCCTTATCTGACAAAAATGGTAAACATAAACAACCTTACCTTCTAATAGGTATATACATACCTACTACCTATACCTGCATCCGTGGTACAATGGTTAGAGCGTTGGGCTCTAATACCCGGAGGTCGTGGGTTCGAATCCCGTGGGGAGCATCAGCTCTTTGTGTGATTGTTTTCAGTTTGGTTAGGACATTGCAGGCTTGAATCACCTGAATGTCTGAAAATAATGATGATTCCGTGCTTCGGAAGGCACGTTAAGCCGTTGGTCCTGCGCCTGATCTCTCTTCGGTCGTGTCAGACTGCTGTCCCACCGTGTCATGAGAGTGAGGGAACAGGGAGTGCACCTGTGCTTGCGCACTTACTGCAGCACTATAATATATCCTGCGTAGTTGGCTGATAGTAAAAGACTCGGCTAGGAGGACTACTACCTATAGATGCCAAAGAGTAACCCTTTTGTTTTTTACTAGTTTGGGGATATTGGATCTGATTCATGTCTTACAAAATCAGATAAGTTAGATGTAACATGCATTCCTATCTTCTTTTTCTTGTGTATTATAGAAACACTGGATGTCTTCCGACAATATTAATGTAGGAGTCAATAACTTGATATCCAAGCCTCGAAGTTAAGAGTCTACAGTGTGGCAACACATTGAGTGATTTTATAGTTAATTGTCCCTCAACGGAATAGGCCGCAGTAGCCACACACTTATTATTAGATGGGCTGTCTGCTTTTCTGCGAAGTTTAATAAAGTTATCAGTAAGAAGTAGAAGCAGAGTACAACTAAGTAAAAGGTAATGAGGTAACACAAAAATAAAAGTAACACAAATAAAATCATCATATTCATCTTATCCACTGATTCGTATCCATTAGTGCACGGCTATTCCCAGAGCCCAATCAATTTTAACTTAAACGCAGAACGCATCTTTGAAAAAGTAACTAATCCTTCCGAACTCTGGGCGGCAATAACCAGAGCTAAAAAAAAAACACAAATAAAATAGAACTTTTAAAAAAACTCTCTCTTTTTCGCAGTTCCTTAAAAAAATACTTCCCGCTGCCGCCTATCCCTCAGCCCCCCTTATTTAGAAGGTAATGTCCCCACCAGCGACCTGCAACCAGCCTGTTTACGACGACGCTGAGCCGACGCCAATTGGTTCCAGGGTGATTCCAGACTTGTAATTGAATTGTGGTAATAGATGTCGGAGGTAACCCTTTTGTTTTTTACTAGTTCAAGGAAATTGGATCTGATTCTTGCCTTAAGAAATCATGTTTGTAAGATGGAATATTGTGCTACAGTGGCTGGAGTGTTGCCAGAGTAAAATAACCCATGAAGGATAAAATAAAACAACTTAAAACGGATAAAAAACTCGCGTTTATTCTACATTTTAAATTAAAATCCGACGTTTCGACCACTTTCCAGCAGTCGTGATCACGGAATGACTTAGGTGTTTTGCGTCAAAAAGTCATTTAAATTGTTATAACTACCTTCACATTTATAATAAAATTATTTTAAAAATCAGCAACCATCGTCTTTTCTATCATTCAATACGTTTCTACCCACGCAGTAGGAGCTGAGGGTGTCTTGAAGCTGCACAGTGTTGTGATGTCCATTGGATCCCATTAGATATAATACTGGGTCCCAAGTAGGTGGTACATTCCAACCAAATTTTTTTTTTAATTTCAATGATTTTCTCTGGCAAGGTCCCGGGGTTTATCAAAGCCAATTTATTGGTTGTTCTTATCCAGTATATGTTTATTGTTTACACACTCCGTTCTGTTCCGAAGTTGTTTTATTTAATGAGTAGTAACCGTGTAAACATCAGAAACCATTATGTAACCCATGAAGGAGTTAAAAAAGGCTACTTATTAATTATTTTTTCTTGTCTCTATTCAAAGATTCAAGTGCTTTTTTTAAGTTAACATAAATTAATTATTTTAACTTTGATTTTGAAGGGAAAATAACTATCGCTCACCAACTTACTACAGCAAAGCGCTTTCCCAGTCGGGCCAGCCATTTCTTCACATATTAACTATCAGCATGGCGCTACCACATATCTCAGGATATACGAGTATTGTATATTGTATAAACATTCGCTTCAGGATACGAGTATTGTATAAACACCATGCTTGAAGCTAGTCATGCGTGGTTATCACGAGCGAGGCGAGACGCCGCGTTAAATGGAATTTAAAAGCTTGAAATATTCCACAAGGGTGATTTGGATGGTGTTATGCGTTAAAGAGTAAGATTTGAGGAAAGTAAAATAATGTGTTTGTATATTTTTCAGCATTTATCTACTTAATATTATTGTGATACTTACCTTCTACTTACTACTTGTAAAGTGATTACTACCATCAGGTCACACTGGCTCACTTAGTACAAAATCTATAGTTTTAATATAGAGAAGCTTTTAAAACAACCATTTTGTCTTGACATCAAAAACTGAAGAAACATTATGTAAAAAGAAGTGTTTAATGCTATAATAAAGGTATATTTTGTGTTTTACTTCAAGTAACTACTTTTATTACAGCAACAGGACAATAAACCGATATAGAATCGGTATTTTATCTTAAACTTAATCGAAAAAAGACATTTAACAAACTTCCAAGTCACAATTCGTTATTTCGTTTCGAATAGCGTTGCGTTTGAACCAATTTGAATTTACCCACTATAGAAATATTATGTACCTAGACGTACTAAAAGAGTTACAGCACTTTCACACGGGCAGTCCAGTTTTTTGCAGGATCCCGTTTTTTGCAGGATCCCGTTTGATGGCGAATGTGTTTATATGATAGCGTTCACACGAGCATCCCGCATGCGGGATACTGCAAAAACCCGATCCGGCATTCGGTTTTGTCACTAGAAACTGGACCCGTCGTCCAGTAAAAAGCGGGATCCCGTTTAGTCGCACAAATATTTATATAGCAGTGTTCACACGGCAGTCCAGTTTTGCAGGACCGGCTTTTTACTGGATCCCGCAAAACTGAACTGCCATGTGAACACACCGTCCAGTTTTGCAGGATACAGTAAAAAGCTGGTCCTGCAAAACTGGATGCCGTGTGAAAGGGCTGTAACTATTTAAGTAGTAATCTGTGCTAATAGTAGCTCAATGTTACCCACTAAATTTGTGCCAACTTTCAATAATTATTTTCGTATTTAAAACGGAGCAAATAATTTAACCTATTATATAAAACTCAAAGGTGACTGACTGACATAGATAGATATCAACGCACATCCCAAACCACTGGACGGATCGGGCTGAAATTTGGCATGCAGGTAGATGTTATGACGTAGGCATCCGCTTAGAATGGATTTTGATCAATTCCCACGGGAACGGGAACCACGCGGGTGAAACTGCAGGCGGCCGCTAGTTTGTAAATAAATCTAAAGGAAAAATGACTCTTTATTGCTTAGTTTCTTCCCGCGACTGCACTCGGCGGATTGAGAGCGTGACTGCGTCGCGCGTGCTGTAAATACTATATCCATCCAGGCCCCAGCCGAGAATCGAGCCCACGACTTTGTTTACTACAATTGGCAAACAGACACGCAGCCCACCTGATGGTAAGCGGCCACTGCGGCCTATTCCATTGAAGGACATAACCAGGAAGCGTCGCTCAATGTGCTGCCAGACTGTAGGCTCATCTGGATCTTTGAGCATATTGTAAATAATTGCTTAAGTTGATTTTTAGGTGGTTATCGTCGCTTATGGACAATTACGATTATAACACCATTGGCATCAGTCACGCGTCGCCGACGCTGTCATTTTTTTTTATATACCACATCAGTTGGCAGACAGACACGCAGCCCACCTGATGGTAAGCGGTCACTGCGGCCTATTCCACTAAGGGACGCTTCACCTGGAAATGGAATGTGCTGCCAGACTGTAGGCTCATCTGATCTTCGAGCTTTTGATTTCAAGTGTACTGGCTCCCACATTAATATTGTCGGAACACAGCCAGAGCTGTTATGGCGGCAAATTTCACCTGTGGGTGTGGTAGCTAGCCAGTCAGACTGTGAAAAAGTCCTACCACCAACCAGACCCTAGGCGGAAATAATAACTTAACCAACTTATGTTTTAAACTTTAGGCCTACGGCCCGCCTAATGGTTAGCGGTTACCTTCACCTAAGGACACTTGTCCTTAGGTGTTGACTGGCCCGTTAGCGCATTTGGTAGTGACCCTGCCCTATGCGCCAGGGGTCGTGGGTTCGAATCCCACCAAGGACAAACACTTATGTGATGAACATTTGTGTTTGTCTTGTGTCTGGATGTATATATTTGTGGTACTTCGTTGTTTCTGACACCCATAACACAAGTGCTTACGCTACTTACTTTGGGGTCAGATCAATGTATGTGATGTTGTCCAATTTTTATTTTTTTTTTAATTTTTGTCACTTGTAATTCGCGTGACACTGACACTATAATTAAATAAATATCTCTGGACATTATTCACACAGCGCCATCTAGCCCCAAACTAAGCATGAGCTTGTGCTATGGGTGCTAGACGACGGATTTAAACAACTGTTTCTTTCTTCCTGCGATCGTTTTATTATGATCAAGTCATGGTACACTTGCACCAGGACAGGATTTGACCAGTTACATTGGAGCGAATGTCATCTGATTTCCGTAACCCTTGACAGGGAAACTTGGCCTATGTAAATAGTTAGTTTTTAATTTGGTGTTAATGGTCGAGAAGTTGGCTATAATACATTTGTGTGCAAGAACAATATTCTGTATTTTTGTTGTAGTCTGGGTGTTTGTATGTATATTAAAGACAAAAAATAATTTAAGTAATGCATATCCGTTGTATGGCATATATCGCACAAGCTAATGCTTAGTTTGGGCTAAATAGCGGTGTGTGAATAGTGTAAAAATATATTTAAATATAACTCGTATTAATATAATTCACTACTAGCGGTCGCCCTCACCCGCGCGTAATTTCCCTTCCCCCCACTTTTCCGGGATAAAAAGTATCCTATGTTCTAATCCCAGTTACCTATAAACTATACGTGTGCCAAATCTCATCTAAATCCGTTCATCCGTTCTTGAGTTATAAATAGTGTAACTAACACAAAACTTTCTTTTATATATATATAGCTCGGTTTCGGTCGGACGTGCGTTGTTTATTGTGCCACTGCGTCGTTACTAACTCGGTGGAACCGGTTTGCCGCTGCTATCGCGGCGAGCCTGCCTATCGCGGCTCTCGCCGGTGTTTACGTTATAAATGATCAAGTCATGGTACACTTGCACCAGGACAGGATTTGACCAGTTACATTGGAGCGAATGTCATCTGATTTCCGTAACCCTTGACAGGGAAACTTGGCCTATGTAAATAGTTAGTTTTTAATTTGGTGTTAATGGTCGAGAAGTTGGCTATAATACATTTGTGTGCAAGAACAATATTCTGTATTTTTGTTGTAGTCTGGGTGTTTGTATGTATATTAAAGACAAAAAATAATTTAAGTAATGCATATCCGTTGTATGGCATATATCGCACAAGCTAATGCTTAGTTTGGGCTAAATAGCGGTGTGTGAATAGTGTAAAAATATATTTAAATATAACTCGTATTAATATAATTCACTACTAGCGGTCGCCCTCACCCGCGCGTAATTTCCCTTCCCCCCACTTTTCCGGGATAAAAAGTATCCTATGTTCTAATCCCAGTTACCTATAAACTATACGTGTGCCAAATCTCATCTAAATCCGTTCATCCGTTCTTGAGTTATAAATAGTGTAACTAACACCAACTTTCTTTTATATATATAGATTTTAATTAAAAAGGGGTAAATGTACCAAATACCGGGCATTCGAAAACACAGTCCCGGTTCTTTTATTAATTTCTTAAATATAACAAACAAGGCGCATTGTAATTCCGTCGTCGCCGTCGGAATAATATCTTAATCCGATCGCGGACAGATGTTTACATCCGAATCTCATTATTGTGGGGTAGCTACACTGTTTTAGGACACAGGGAAAGAATAATAAAGATTTCTTAACAGAAAAATCAAATGTTAATGCTGTTTTAATAAAAGTACTTATCTTGGTGTCTATGTATGTAATATCTGTTAAATATTTTTTAGTATGAACTCTCTCGAACTGACTGGTTCATGAGTTTCTAGCTGGTTCTTTTTGATCAGTTCTTTTCCGTGTTTTCAACATAACGAAGCCTGCTGGCTGCTAAAGGCATTCTGTACTGTTGTTAATAATTTATTTACGATTTATAAGTGCATCTCTGTGGCCTAAATAGTTTATGATTCTGATTTTTATATAATAATTGGGGCAGGTACAGCTGTACAGAAAGAAAGACGTCTACCTATATGGTGTGCTCAAAGATTCGAATTGACGACCTCACACCTGGGAAGTTTCGTCTAAGGACAGCAGGCAACAACAACAGCCAAGGGTACACAGGAAAACAAGCTACTTTAAGTTGTTAGTTTAAAATAAAAAACCTACATAATTTGAAAAAAAAGTAATATTTTTTACGATTTAAATTTTTACAGTGCCCGAAACTGGTGTTTTTACCTTATTATCAGAACCAGGAAGACGCCGGATTAGCGGCGAGTGTCTCAACGGATTTATTCAATGAGATACACTCATATACCTATCTCTTACTGTGGAGATGTCAGGCCGCGAGAATATTGTAATTTTTCAGAATAAATTTAACTCATTTTCATTTTTGAGTTATTTATACAGCTCCGTTTCCCGTTCCGTTATTTTACTAAGATATTTTTTTTATTCCAAAAGAATGTCGTTCACGCTTACGGCCTGTCTGATGGTAAGCGGTTACCGTGGCCTGTGCACGCTTGTGACACCAGAGGCATTACTACTTACAGGCTAACGCGAGCCGACCCTGTAATAATAAGGGAAAAAATATTTTTTTTCATACTAATTCAGTTGGCAGACAGACACGCAGCCCACCTGATGGTAAGCGGCCACTGCGGCCTATTCTACACTTTACCAGGAAGCGTCGCTCAATGTGCTGCCAGACTGTAGGCTCATCTGATCTTCGAGCCTTTGATTTCAAGGGTACTGGCTCCCACATTAATATTGCCGGAACACAGCCAGAGCTATTATGGCGGCAGATTTCATCTGTGGGGGTGGTAGCTAGCCAGTCGGACTCAAAAATAATAGGTATAACTTTGACAGCATAAAAAAACACGTTCTTCCCGCTGCCAACATTACCTACACTATGTTTTAATTATTGAGCTCTAGAGACCTTACTCTTCGACAAAAACTTAGCACAACAGTTATGTATGAAGTGCTTACTTCTTTGTGGTGTTCTATAAGGTGGAGAAACTTCCACAGACGTGCGGCCCATTAGAGGGGAAGATCTACCGTGTGTGCCTCTCTTAAATACTTAAAAATGCGACCACTATGCTCTACTTCTGCCAAAATCTTTCAAAAAGCGAATGTATTCTTACCGTAAAAGCCAGCAAACGCTTTTGTGATGCAGATGTCCATGGTCAACGGTAAAAGAACCACTTGCTCGTTAGTCGAAAAAAAAAAGGAAAAGACCCACAGATAATCTCCGTGGTGGTGGTGACAACACCACCTGGCCGAGGGTTAATGAAACCCGTATCCTAAGGGCTGATCATAGATAGGATACACCGATACACGGGTGTTCACTCATAATATACAAATATAAAATAAAAAATGTAATATTTTTATGAATTCAGTTGGCCGATCTTTTAGGCCTTTATTAGAAACGTACTGGCTCCCATGTTATTATTACTATCTTGCAAAAAAAGTAAATAATGAGTCCAAATTCCAGATTAAAACGCATTAAATACTTCGTCAATAATTTATTTAGCGCCATCTAGTGTCGAGTAGCAGTAGCAAAATTTTGTAACAATTTTTTTCAACTGTAATTGACGCTCGTACGTTTTCAAATAAGATCATGAATATACAAATTATTATTTTGAGTTACTTTTGTAATAAATATCGCATTAGTTTTACTATTAATTCAATATTACGTTTCTTTTTCTCATCACCTGAAAACTATTAGCGCCATCTATTGTGCATTCGATCAAATAAACAGCGCTACATACCTATTGAGTTTTAGTTAAACTACTACTAATCGAAAGCATGCTTTTAAGTTTACAATTTAGTGTTGCATTTTGCCAAGGATGTCACTACTATTTTTGAAATCTGTGGAAAATATTATTTTGATTTTTGAAATTATGCTATAATTTTTTTAAGTAGATTGTTTTAACAATTAATTTCTTGACTTGTGGCTAAATGATAAAAGTAACATACAAATGAGTATTGATTATAGACCTTAAATAAAAATAATAAAAATACGTCATAGGTATCTATCAGCAATATTAACCATGATAATGTCTTACCTTCACTCTTCGTGAGATAGTGGTAATTCATTATTCCTTAGAGTTCATTAAATATAAAAATGAATAGCCGAAGGGCATCCTTATTTTCGTACATTTTTAATCCAAATTGTAAAATTATAATGCCACTACATTACCTTTTATACAAAGATGAACGCCTCCGTGGAACAGTTATAAAAACACGGAAGTCGTAGGTTCGATTTCCCACCTTCTGTCTGGTTAGGCGGTAGGACTTTTTCAGAGTCCGACTGGCTAGCTACCACCCCCCACCGATGAAATCTGGCTGTTTTCCGGCGAAATTGATGTGGGAGCCAGTACACTTGAAATCAGAGGCTCGAAGATCAGAATATGAGCCTACAGTCTGGCAGTACATTGAGCGACGTTTCGATGAAGCGTCCCTCAATGGAATATAGGCCGCAGTGGCCGCTTACCATCAAGTGGGCTGCGTGCCTGTCTGCCAACTGACATAGTATTGTTGCGGGTACGGGGTACGTCAATTCAAATTAAATGCCGGTTACGAAAAGACAATTATTTATTAAAACCACTAAACTGAGATACACCACTTTAACACAATTACACTTCACACTTTACGTAGACAATTCAAAACAAACACTGGTAAACGCTGTTCACTTCAAACGTCGCAGGATAGTTCGCACTGATCGCTTTCCGAAGAATGAATACTGCTCGCAGCGTCGCTCACTCTCTATTTATACCCGGCGCGGGCCCTCTAGTATTTCGTGGATGATTCGTGAAGCCTCTCGAACTGGCGCGAGGACACGCGTTTGAACAGGACCGTTCTTTTCATGAAAACAATCGCGCGCAGGTAAAAAGCAGGCGGCCGCGCGCAGGTAAACAAGCAGGCGGGCGCGCGCGAGAATGAACCTTATTGCGTAGAGGAGTGAGGTCCGTTTTCGCGTGCAAGCTCCGTTGCCGGGCATCGTCGTAACATTACCCCCCTCTTAGTCATGCTCGTCCCGAGCATTATTTGATCCGTAGTAGCGTGCCAACCGATCAATGTGCACAATCTTAGGTTTGCCCCTTGTTCCTTGCTTGATCCGATAGGTGAGGTCATTCAGCCTTGTGATGATCTTGTAGGGTCCTTCCCATCTTGGCTGGAACTTTGGTGACTTCCCTTTCTTCCGGAGTGGGTTGTGTAACCAAACCAGTGCCCCTTCTTCAAAGCCGGTAGTGTTGGCTTTACGATCGTAGCGAGTCTTCATTCGTTCGCTGGATTTCAGACTACAGTCTCTAACGAAGGCATGAATCTCGTCCAATCGTTTCTGGAGGTCAGCCACATAATCTGTGACAGGTTTCGGAGCTTCGGGTGGTGTACCAGTCAGGGCATCCACTGGAAGTCGCATTTCTCTGCCAAAGTTCACCATTGCGGGGGTGGCACTAGTACTATCGTGTACGGCAGATCGATAGGACAGCAGAAAAAGAGGTATGTACTGATCCCAGTCTCGCTGATGTTCATCGACAACTTTAGCCAAGTGATTTTCAAGCGTTTGGTTGAATCTCTCGACCATGCCGTCAGATTGTGGATGTGCTGGGGTAGTACGAGTCTTGTGCATACCAAGTAGTTGACAAACCTCTTGGAATAGTGCGGACTCGAAGTTTCTTCCTTGGTCTGAATGTATCTCGAGGGGTACACCAAATCGGCAGATCACTTCCTGGACTAGCTTCTTCGCAACCGTCTTAGCTTCTTGATTAGGCGTCGCGAAAACTTCAGGCCATTTACTGAAATAATCTTGAACCACAATGATGTACTTATTTCCCTCCTCAGATTCTGGAAAAGGTCCAGCAACATCGACTGCGATTCTTTCCCACGGGGCGCCGACATTGTATAGCTTGAGTTTTCCTCTATTCCTGGTTTGTGGGCCCTTTACTGATGCACACGTCGTACATTTCCTGCACCAGTCTTCAACGTCCTCTCGACAGTGTATCCAGTAGAACCGTTGTCTCAGCTTCTCTAGGGTTTTCTTCACGCCTAAATGTCCTCCAGATACCCCATCGTGTATATACCTCAGTAAGGGCGCCACTTGTTTTCGGGGCACAACTAGCTGTAAATTGCTTTGGTCCCCTTTTGGCGTCTCCCATTTTCTAAACAAAACTCCGTCTTTTATTACTAGACTGTCCCACTGTGCCCAGTAGCTTTTTGTAGTGGGACTTAACGACGATACATCACTCCAAGAAGGCCTTTGGTCTTTTTCCTTCCATTCAAAGATTTTCTTCAGGTCGATGTCCTCCTTTTGAGCTTTTCCTATAGCGTCCTCACTCCATTCATGGTCAAGGCCCTGGGTGGTTATAATCCGGACTTTCTCTTTGGTTTCTGACTTAGAGCAGTGGCTACAGGACTCAGGGCAAGGTCTTCTTGAAAGGGCGTCCGCATTTAAATGCGTTCTGCCGCTTCGATGTTCCACCACGAAGTTGTACTCCTGTAGTTGCTCTAACCATCTTGCAACTTGTCCTTCTGGGTACTTGAACTGCAAAAGCCATTTTAATGCTGCATGATCCGTCCGTAAGGTGAACTGTCTGCCGATGAGGTACTTGCTAAAATGTTGAAGAGTTTTCACTACTGCCAACAGTTCCTTACGAGTCACGCAGTAGTTCCTCTCTGGCTTTGAAAGCGACTTGCTGAAATAGGCGATAACGACTTCACGGTCACCTTGCTCTTGTGATAAAACTCCACCAATTCCAGTATTGCTTGCATCGGTGTCCACGATGAATCTTCCTTCTCTGTTCGGGTATCCAAGTATGGGAGTGGTGCAAAGGTGTCCCTTCAGTTTATTGAAAGCTTGTTCACATTCCAAGTCCCAGGCAAATACTCGTTTGTCTTCCGTAAGTCGATGAAGTGGCTTGGCGATGTCGGAGAAGTTCTTGACAAAGCGCCGATAATATGCGCACAAACCCAAAAAGGATCTTACATCCGTCTTGTTTGTTGGTGTAGGCCATTCTTGGACAGCTTTGATCTTCTCTGGATCAGTCCTCACACCCTTCGCCGAGATGATGTGTCCTAAATAGGCCACTTCTTCCTTAAAGAATGCGCACTTCTTCGGACTGAGCTTTAAATTTGCTTCTCGAATCCTGGTGAACACCTTCCCCAGATTCCTTAGGTGTTCTGCGAAATTTCGTCCCATGACGATGATGTCATCCAGGTAAACAAGACATGCGTCTCCCAGCAGTCCAACCAAAACCCTCTCCATTAGCCACTCAAAGGTCGCCGGAGCATTACAAAGTCCAAAGGGCATAACGTTGAACTGCCACAGCCCATTTCCAGTTCCAGTGGTAAATGCCGTCTTTTCTTTGTCTTCTGGATGGATGTCCACTTGCCAGTAACCACTTTTTAGATCAACTGTTGAGAACCACTTCATACCGCTCAGCATATCCAATGTGTCGTCAATTCGTGGCAAAGGGTAACTGTCCTTCTTCGTTACATTATTTAACATCCTGTAGTCAACGCAAAATCTGGTGCTGCCATCCTTTTTCTTAACTAGGACTACAGGCGATGACCACGGGCTCGTCGAAGGTTCTATGATGCGGTTCTTGTGCATCTCGGCAATCATCTCTGCTACTTCCTTTTCCTTGGCAAACGGAAGGCGCCTAGGAGTCTGCTTGATTGGTTGCGTTTCTCCCGTGTGTATGCGGTGTTTAACGAGGCCTGTTCGTCCTAAATCATGGTCACCCTTTGCAAATATGTCATTGTAATCGTGTAACAACCTCTTAGCCTGTTGAAGTTCCTGTGCGGATAACTTGTCCTTACAATCTTCTAGAAGCTGCATGACGTCATCTCGTTGACAGGATTCTGGCTCCCGAGTTCTTTTCAACTTTCTTATAGAATAACCTGTTTCACACCGACCGATCACACAGTTTCTTCGTAACTGTACCTCATTTCCACTAAGATTTATTATCCGCACTTTCGCTCCTTCTCTGGTCATCGCCAACGTTCTTGCTGTGATCCAACTTGGATGATCGCCACAGTTTTCTATTACTACACTACGTCCTTTACACACATTAGGAGGGAATCTAACTTGTACTAAAGTTTCAGACCTCGGCGGTAATGTTGTATTTTTCAGGCAGTAGACTGCACACGATGATCCTCCCTCCAGGAATACTTCTTGCTCCGGAAAACTTAGTACTCCCTTAGAGACGTCTACTACACATTTCTGGTCTCTCAAAAAGTCCAATCCGATGATGCATTTATCCGTGATATTTGCTATTAGCACCCTGTAGTCGAAGGTCTGGTCTCCAATTGTTATCTTCACCACTGTCTCACCGAGGACAGTTACTGGCTGGCCTGTTGCTGTTTGCAGCTGGATGGGTAGAGGTCTGCGTCCCCACATGACAGTTCTCTTCAGTAACTCCGGGCGCACTATGGTTCTTGAAGCACCGGTGTCTATTGTAAAGATACATGTTTTGCTGTTCAGCTGGCCTTCCACTGAAAGGTTGTTTCCATTTCCCATCTGTGATACAGTGATAGTAGGGGCTTGATGTTGACCAGCCAGCGCCTGCCCCACGGCCCTGGCTCCATTTAGTTTAACGACAGCTCTTCAGCGTCCACTTGGGTTGAGGACGCTACTGTCGTTCTGTGCGGCAATCTTCTTTTGGGGCAACTAATCCGGATGTGGCCCCTCTCTCCGCAGCCATAACACATTGGACCCAATGATGGTTTTTCCCTTACCACCATTTCCCGTAGTCTATGCGTTCTAGGGTCCTGGCGTACAGCTTCTACCTCCAAGGCATGGGCCAAAGCTTCTTGCAAGGTCTTATGATGTCCCAGCCTAACTGCTGCTCTGATCTCCGAGTCCTTGATTCCATCGATGAACGCTTGCAGGATGGTTGCTTCTACCAACGTTGGGCATGAGACATAGGCACGACGAACTAGTCTTTCAATTTCTGTGGCCCATTGTTGCAGACTTTCACTCGATTTCTGCATGCGGTCACGGAGCTGTGCTCTGTACGCGTGTTCGAGATGTTTGTCGCTGTACCTGCTCTCTAGTGCTTTATGGAGAGCATCCAAGGTCCTACTTTCCGGAGGCAGGTTTTCTAACGTCAGCAGGGCATCACCACGTAGAGCTAGAGTAAGCGCCATCATCGATTCTTCGTCGCTCCAGCCCTTTCCTTTGGCCACCGTCTCGAACTGGTACCAAAATGCTGCCCATGATGTTGTTCCGTCAAAGTGGGGTACTTCAATCCTAGGAGACCCAATATGTGCTGGAAGTACGGCACCGCTTTGCGATTCAACCTTCAGAATTTTATTGTGCAGTCGCTGCAACGTCACATCGTGTTTCTCTAGCGTTGCATCAACCTGGGTCAATCGCTTTTCGTGTTGGGTTTGCTGTGTCTTCACCTGAAGTACGTCCTCCTTGATGTGCCCTACCACGTCCGATACAGCAACAATTTGCTTTTCCATCGCCGCCTGCTTTTTCTCAATAGCCCCCAACAGAGTCTTCGCTAACTCATCCTGGCCACGGACCTGATCCTCGCGTAGTTGAGCTAGCTGCGCCTCTTGACGGCGAGCTTGTTCTTCTTGACCACGGGCCTGGTCCTCTCGTAGTTGAGCTAGCTGCGCCTCTTGACGGCGAGTTAGTTCTTCTTGTCGACGAGCTAGTTCTTCTTGTCGACGAGCTTGTTCTTCCTGTCCACGGGCCTGGTCCTCTCGTAGTTGAGGTAGCTGCGCCTCTTGACGGCGAGCTTGTTCTTCTTGACCACGGACCTGGTCCTCTCGTAGTTGAGCTAGCTGCGCCTCTTGACGGCGAGCTTGTTCTTCTTGTCGACGAGCTTGTTCTTTCATCAAGATAACCAGGGTGTTAAAGTCCAAAGCCGGTGGTTGTGCTGCTACTGAACCCGTTGACGACGTACTTGCGGCTTCATCTCCTTGCGAAGACGCAGTTTGGCTCCTCGTCACACGTCCCTCGCTGTCTTCTCGTGGCATCTTGAATTCCGCTTCTGACACCAATGTTGCGGGTACGGGGTACGTCAATTCAAATTAAATGCCGGTTACGAAAAGACAATTATTTATTAAAACCACTAAACTGAGATACACCACTTTAACACAATTACACTTCACACTTTACGTAGACAATTCAAAACAAACACTGGTAAACGCTGTTCACTTCAAACGTCGCAGGATAGTTCGCACTGATCGCTTTCCGAAGAATGAATACTGCTCGCAGCGTCGCTCACTCTCTATTTATACCCGGCGCGGGCCCTCTAGTATTTCGTGGATGATTCGTGAAGCCTCTCGAACTGGCGCGAGGACACGCGTTTGAACAGGACCGTTCTTTTCATGAAAACAATCGCGCGCAGGTAAAAAGCAGGCGGCCGCGCGCAGGTAAACAAGCAGGCGGGCGCGCGCGAGAATGAACCTTATTGCGTAGAGGAGTGAGGTCCGTTTTCGCGTGCAAGCTCCGTTGCCGGGCATCGTCGTAACAGTATAAAAAAAGGCGACATAAAACGTGACAAAGGCATAATTATGTTACATTCCGATCCAAAGGTAAGCCTCTTAAAACGGATTATTAAATCAATCACGACACCTCTCTCTAACTATATAGGAGGTTTTAACATATTAAAATACAGTATGAAAACTGAAAAGTAATTAGACATAATTAGTATTAGAATTTTAGTAGCGCCACTACGGCAAAAAGCGGAACTAGTAAAAATCTCCTTTTTGTAATATACCGAGGGGTGCCATCAAACTACGGCCCGCCTGATGGTTACCGATAAAAGTCGCTTATCTTATAGTTTGAAGGGAGAACATTACGTAGCAGGAAAATCTGCTCCAAGCCAATACCATACCCTTCTCAAATACGGTCTGGAGACCTTAGATACTCACCGACAACATAGCACAATGCTACTTTACTATGTCTTCTGAGAGGTGTACTTACTTCTTCAAACTTAATGTTGTATGTAGGGTGATGTACCAGCAACAAACCGATTAAGCGACATTTTGAAACACTACCACCAAGCGTAACAAAAGTGGCGGGAAATTCGACAGAAGGTTAATATTTTGATCTGAAATTAAAAATGGTTCACTAGGTACTGGTTCCTGGTGTGGCACTGGTGCACCCACCCTAACTATGTTTATTTTGCAATTCCGTGTTTCGTCCTTTTTACCTTCTTTTTGACTTATCAAAGGTTTGGACTAGCAAGTGGACATTCTGCGAAAGGGAGATTTGGCAGAAGGGACTTTCTGCGAACAAGACATTTTGCTGAAAGGACATTCTGCGAAAAGGACATTTTGCTACCACTGGACATTATGAGAAAGGGACATTCTGCGCCTGTGCCCCTCAAACGAGCGACTCTCTCGAGTCAAAGATCCATTTTGCTCTACATTTCTCGAAATGGAGTATTGGATCAGAATAACTGACTGGCAAGCTATCACCACATATCTAAAAAAATAGGTTCAAACCAATGACGTTCAATTAAAAAACTAGACTCCCAATCACGCTCAAATATTGTCCGAAGCAAAAGTCTGCCCACCCGACTATTGGGCAGAGTTTTCGTTTAGTTGTATACAATTGACATTAAACACTAACTGCCACGAGATAAGGTGTTAAATTGAACGAATGTGTTAATGTCATCTGTAATGTTTTTTGAGGAATTTTTCTTAGATATTGGGTGTCTAGTTGTATATTGAACGTCATTGGTTCAAACAAATTGACAAATGCATTTAGGGTGTGTGATGAGATGACCAATTCGCATTTGACAAGCGTGGTGATTAAGCAGTACCCATTGAGGCAATTACTTTATTAAAATAAAGGAGACCTTTGCCCTGCAGATTCGGTTTCGGAAGATTTGATAAACTTCTTTACTTTTTTTTATGCCAGAGGCGGCAAACGAGCCAGCGGGTCGCCTGATGGTAAGCATTCACCGCCGCCCATGGACATCTGCAGCACCAGAGGGAACGCTGATGCTTTGCCGGCATTTTAAGAGAGAGTACGCTCGTTTCTTGAAGGTCTTCAAGTCGTTACCGTCAGGAAATACTGCTGCAGTAAGATAGTTCCACAAAACTGTAGTTCGAGGTAAAAAAATTCGGGAAAAACGCCATCCATCTCTTATATTTCTTACTAGCGGCCGCCCGCGGTTTTACCCGCGTGGTTCCCGTTCCCGTGGGAATTGATCAAAATCCTTTCTTAGCGGATGCCTACATCATAACACCTACCTGCATGCCAAATTTCAGCCCGATCCGTCCAGTAGTTTGGGCTGTGCGTTGATAGATACTCGTATCTATGTCAGTCAGTCAGTCAGTCACCTTTGAGTTTTATATATATAGATTACAAGCCTTTGTGATTCGACTAGGATTAAATAAATCCACCTCTATATAAACTAATTTAAAATCACGGCTCTTATTAGTGAGTAATTTAGTTATTTAATCATCATTTTAATCAGTAGGTTTACACCGAAATCGTCATTAATATCCAAATCCACGATACACCTAATCCTTTATAATCATTAATGATTAGTCTAAGCTAATGATATTATGCGGTGTTTTGCCAGTTTCAAGGAAGTATTAAATTTTACTAATTAATAACAGAATATACTGCCTTTAATATTTTCAACCGACTTCAAAGGGGGATTTTCTTAAATAAACTGCACCATTTTCTTTTTGTTTACCTCAGAACTCAGTAATTTATTAATCTATTAGGTTAGCGGTAAGAGCGTTGGGCTCTACTCTAATACCCGGTCGGTCGTGGGTTCGAATCCCGCGAGGAGCATCACTTTGTGTGAAGGTTTCCAGTTTGGTTAGGACATTGCAGGCTTGAATCACCTGAATGTCTGAAAATAATGATGATTCCGTGCTCCGGAAGGCACGTCAAGCCGTTTGTTGCGCCTGATCTCTCTCCGGTCGTGTCAGACTGCTGTCCCACCGTGTTATGGGAGTGAGGGAATAGTGTGTGTGTGTGTGTGTGTGTGTGTGTGTGGAAATAGAGAGTACACCTGTGCTTGCTCACTCACTTGTGTCCTTTTCATGCACTCACTTGACTGTCGAAACATAGAAATGTATCCTATAAGAATTGAGCATGATCCCGATATAAAAAAGTAACTATGTCCTTTCCTAAGGGCTAGTCTATGTCTTTTCCAATTTGTACCTAAATTGAAGAAGAAATTATGAGATCCGCAGAAGGACTAGAGTCACCGACATTGCCCAAAGAATAATGAGCCTTAATTTCCAGTGGGAACATTTTTTTTATTGCAATGTATATCAAGACGAGCAGATCGTACACCTGACGGTAAGCGCCACGTCTGCCCTTAGACAGTTTAGTGCCAAACAGTACTATAAAGCAGTTACTGTTATTTGGTCTCATATCCAATAATTTCACTAGCGTCTATGGATGTACATCCGTTGATTGCCATCTGATTCTAATCTAGTGTTGATTGTAATCTTCAGAGCGCATAACATGCTAAAGCGGTGGTTATTGTAAATGTTTATCAGGATTCGATAATATCTAGATTCTAGATATTTTCGCAAAGTACTATTAATTGTATTATGCACGGTATTTTGCCCTTTTTTATCAATATCAATTTTTTTTTTTTATGTAAGCTTCAGAGTGTTTAGTCTTAGGATAACAGGGGAGTTTCCGCACTTAGCCTCTAGAATGGGCCATAGTGCGTGAAATGCACACCAACACCGTCACTCAAACCATCGGTCCAGAGCTCCAGCACTGCTGTGATGCTCCGGAGCACCTCCCGCAGGGTGCCGCGGTTAGAGAGCAAGCGCGCTCGATGACGGTCCACACTCTTGCACTGCAGTAGTACCTACGTGGGCCGGTGTTTCTTCAGCGTCCATGCAGCCTCTGCATAGCGGGCTGTCCGTCATGCCGATGTTGAACAGGTGCTTGTTAAGCATGCAGTGGCCTGTTATGATGCCTACTGCATGTCGTAGGTTTACCTTGGACAGTTTCAGAAAAGGGCCCTGCGCAATTGGCGGAAATATTCCTAAAGTGATTAATATTACCAATTTAATAATCATCACGAAAATAACAAAACACATTAGAATTAAGACTTAAACAATAGATTACTTAGGTCATATCTAGGGATTATAAAATTTAATTCTTATGTCTAATTAACGGCAAGATTGTAGTGATTTTAAGGATTAAATAAACCTATCTATTAATGTAGATTTCTATTTAAAAGACGTCAAAAACTGACCGATAGCAAAATCTTTACCTACTAAAGTAAAGTATCAGCCTATTAATGTCCCACTCATTGAACTACAATTACTAGCGTAACTTGTAACTCAATGGTCCCACTACAGGGCAAAGGTATTCTTGAAATCAAGTCATCGTTTTTTTTATTTACACAACAATAAATTACCGCACGGTACAAACATTTGTGTGCATGAACATGTCTGTTTGTATCGGTCTGGGTGTTTCTATGTATAATATGTATGTATTTACAAAAAAAAAGTATATAAGTAATGTTTATCCGTTGTCTAGCACCCATAGCACAAGCTAATGCTTAGTTTGGGGCTAGATGGCGCTGTGTGAATAATGTCCAGAGATATTTATTTATTTATTTATTTTATTGCACTAAGTAACAAGACGAGCAGATCGTACACCTGATGGTAAGCGCCACGTATGCCCTTAGACAGTTCAGTGCCAAACAGTAACTAAGCAGTCACTGTCTGGCACCGCCCTGCGCCCGCTACACCGAGACGACAGTTATTACCTAGGTCTCATATACCCAGTAATTTCACTAGCTTCAGTGCCCTTTCCCCGAAACACAGAAGTGCAAGACACACTTCTATTTCACGGGAAAATATCTGGCACTGCGGTGGTACCCACCTAGACGGCCCAGTACAGGAACCTACCACCTGGTAAGGTAAGGTAAGTGCTGGCTTCATCACTACGCTTGTCAAATGCTGATTGTTGATCACATCTATGACCGAAAGTTAGCTGTGTCCGAAAAAACCGACATAAAGGACAATGCAAAAGACTGGGACAAAAAAAAAGGTTGTGGAGATTTGGGACATAGACTAGGAAGTAGATCCAATAAACACCTTTAACTTTTATTATGGCGTCGACAAAATTGGTCCTAGTGAAAAAAATATGTTTAATATGTTAATTATTTATGTTCATATAAAAATAATAAATTATTATGGACGATAACTTTTCCCCCTGGGACGGATTATGGTGTCATCATAATAAAAGTTGATGGTGTGGTGTGTGTGGTCTTTCACGTAGAATACATCTCATCTCTGCACATTAACTTAAATTTTTTGGGCCCAAAAACAAAGGCAAGTTTTGCATTCTGTAACTCTTGTAGCAGCAACAACTTGCAACACTATCCTGTAGCAGTTTTTAAAATTGACAATGTCATTATAGTTCCAATTTTGGCCACCGGAACAGATAAGTTTGTCGCTCTTGATATCGGTAAAATCACAATTTGGGATTACAAATATTATCAATTTAAACCCTCTGTTTCGATGTTTCAGATTTCTGATAATCTGTAGTAAGCGTTCGTTTGATATGATAAAAATGTTTATTAAACTATGATTGGGTTTATCTACAAAGTGATATACCTATATGGTATTAATTTACGTCACCACCGTGCGCTACCTGAGTGGTATATTGAAAACTTATGCTAAACTATGACCAACACTACGGAGGCAGTCAAATTAAGTACCTACACCAAAGTTTTTAATGTATAAATCACTACATAGTATAAAACAAAGTCGCTTTTCTGTCCCTATGTCCCTTTGTACGCTTAAATCTTTAAAACTACGCAACGGATTTTGATGCGGTTTTTTTCATTAGATAGACTGATTCAAGAGGAAGGTTTATATGTATAATACATGCATAATATAGTAGAGAAACACTGATAATTTTAGAGGTTTTTAATTTAAGGTCGTAAATAATCGCATTTTTTTGCGCTTACATTGCAAACGCTGGCTGAACCCTACGAGATAGATCAAAATAATGTACTACACTATTGTACACCTTTAAAAGTTTTACAAAAAAGTTCGCGATGGTATATGTCTATCTCTTAGGGATAACCCACAATAACCATTTTCCTTTACTTATTACGATAAAATAATGGCTTATTTACGAAAAAGTGATTTTAAGCAATACAGTATTAATCCTTATCCAATAAAGTACCATAAATAAATTGTGCATGTAATATAGATCAATATGGCCCTTTACATCATGTAATTTAAATGAATAGTTTCGAAGATATTACAGATTTAAAATGCAGGGACATAGCGGTTGCGGCGGTTACCGGCCGGGGAGCGGATGGATGAACTTTTGTTATTCTTTCACGTAAAAATTACTGAATTGATTTTAATGAAACTTTACAATAATAAAGCCTATACATAAGGATAACACATAGGCTACAATTTACAAGATATTCCCGCGGGATAACGTCCTATAGTTCACGCGGGCGAAGCCGCGGGCGGAAGGCTAGTAAATAATAAATAAATATCTCTGGACATTATTCACACAGCGCCATCTAGCCCCAAAGTAAGCATTAGCTTGTGCTATGGCTGCCAGACAACGGTCCAGAGATATTATTTATTAATACATAGAAACACCCAGACCGATACAAACAGACATGTTCATGCACACAAATGTTTGTACCGTGCGGGGATCGAACCCGCGACCTCTGGTGTAATAGCCGACTTCTCGACCATTACACCAAACGGCTCGTCAACGTCGGTGTATTCGTTGTGTGCGCGATGACAGCGCCCCTAGTGGCCACAACTATTCAGGACTTGTCATCCGTCAAATCATGTCAACTAGATGTTAAGATATTATTGTGATATTGATTTTCGACTAGTTTTTCAACGAAATTGAAAAAAATTGTGTAAAAAGTGAGTGTGTATATTATACCTAGCGATTTTCTTCCACGTGAAAAATATGGATATTATAATACGTACGGGATTTGGATCGATTAAGCATAAAATACATTTCCAACCTCAAACTGAGCAAAAAGGGAAAAAATTAGTATTAGCACAGCATGTGAGAGAAGTGGAAGAGCTTAGAACGAACGGGAAAAGCTTCTTAATAAGAGCTCTGATCATAAGACAAACGTCTGTGACACAAACTCCCTACAAAACATCATTAAATGTAAGTACATACCTACCTACATATCAAGTTATAGAAATAGTATATTTGAGTTAGCTTCATGTCAGCTTACTTATATTAATTATTTTATTGTTTATTTTAATTCCAGATAAATGATGAACGTGTTGTTACAAATGTTAAGTGCGACTGTGTTTACAGCCAAAGTGGCAAGTGTAAGCATGTTGCTGCTTTGATACATTACATCAACACAGAAGAGAGCTTATCAAAAACAAGCAGCGAACAGCAGTGGGGAAATCCCAGCATTCGACAATTTGTCAAAAATAAATATACTAATATCGCAAATTTTTACGTTTTTACTTAAAATTATAAAGGAAGTTATGAAAATAAAGCAATTTGACACATGACAGCCCAGAATTAATTCACATTTTTGCCACGTCGTGCGCTACGATCGATTTGCCGTTCCCCACCACCCACTTCGCACATGCCGAATAGCCTGACCAAGAAAATAAAAAACCTTCTCTGGAGGCCCTACATTAGCTATGGTTATAGCAACACTTGGTTGCTATGGTTATACTCACAAATAACTTAGGTACAATAGCCAATAGTAACAAGGCACGGCTGATATTATTGACATCACACTTTGACAGACAAATAAAAAAACCTCGCCATATTGCGGAAAAATATTGGAACTAAATTCTTCATAGATTTAGTATACAGTATGACAGGAAATGCGAGGGACATATTTAAACCCCAAGTAGTTCATGCTTCCATATAACAAAATAAGTATAAATCAATAAAAACTCTATTAAATATCTGTCAATAACCTTAGTCGAAACCTAAAAATCCGCGTAACGTGCGGGCACTCCTTCCTTCACAGTACCTATTTCGTGCACTCGTTCAAGTACGACTTAAATTGAATTCGCGTACAATTTGAGTTTGGGGCGTAACCGGCCGCTCAGCACACGGGATTTTAGGTAGTTCATGCATACATAATTTTTTTGGATTTTTATGAAAAAAATTAAGGATATATTTTTTATAGCAAATTGGACTCTAAATCGGATTCTGAACACTCTCCTTAAATATGTCCCTCGGGTTACCTAACACCCTGTATTTTTTGTCAAATAAAAAAAACAATAAGATGTCATTCATTATTTCTGTCTGTCAAAGTTTGATTGTTACTATTGGATATTGTGAGTTATTTGTGAGTATAACCATAGCAACCAAGTGTTGCTATAACCATAGCTAATATGTGGCGCCTCCAGAGCAGGTTTTTTATTTTCTTGGTCAGGCTATACTTTTAAGCTTCACTATCCAGGTTTTGGCATGTGTACAATGCATTAGAGCAATTGCCATCAGACCTTTGTAGGAAGTAGACCAATTATTGACTGTGCAGATTTCCTCACGACGTTTTATATATTATAGGGGGGCAAACGAGCAAGTGGGTCACCTCATCAGGTGACCCACTTGCTCGTCATAATATATCATCATAAGTGATAACCGCCGCCCATAAGCACCCGAGACCCCCTTGGGGCCGCAGGCGGGTTGTTATTAGGTCTCTTATACCCAGTAATTTCACTAGCTTCAGTGCCCTTTCCCCGAAACACAGAAGTGCTTGACACACTTCTATTTCACGGGAAAATATCGTTTTCCCGAGCTAGGGTACCCTGCGCCGAGATTCGAAGCATTGACCTCACACATGTGATATGAACTTCCAAGGCTGTTCCACAATCTATATATATAAAACTCAAAGGTGACTGACTGACTGACATAGATAGATATCAACGCACAGCCCAAACCACTGGACGGATCGGGCTGAAATTTGGCATGCAGGTAGATGTTATGACGTAGGCATCCGCTAAGAAAGGATATCTCGATATTCCCACGGGAACGGGAACCACGCGGGTGAAACCGCGGGCGGCCGCTAGTCAAGTACCTATAATTGTATTATGACGAAAAAGTGAATAATATTATGAAGTTATAGAGTCATAAAAATAATCACTGATCTAAATTTCCATTTACAAGAAAATATTTAGTAAACAGACAAATTATTACCTAAACCAAATAAATACTAAAACGGTAGTGTTATAAGGCAAGTCTGAATGTAAAATAATGAATAAAATATTTATTAATTATCTTACTATTGTAAATCCAACCATTACAGGACACTGTTGTCTTAACAAGCACATGACTGTATTGGGTCTACGCGAGTCGAGGAAATGCAGATTCTGTCACACTAGCGACGAAACACCTCTGCATATACTTACGGACTGCGAGCCATTGATGCACAAACGTAGCCTTATTCTGGGGAAGCACATTCTACAACCAGAAGAGGCTAAAGATAAATCCTCCCCAAGAATATCCTCCTCTTCTTAGAAGAGGTTGGGCTTGGAGAGGAACTGTAATCTATGTGGCGTTCACAATAGATCAGAGTTGGTCGCAGTGACTGTGGAAACACTAAGCCGCTATTAATAATAATAAAAAAAATAAAATAAAATTGTAAATCCTTGAATTAGAACGTGGCTAAGCCGCTCGGGTATAAAAACACGAAGGTCGTGGATTCGATTCCCGCCTTGGGTCTGGTTGGTGGTAGGGCTTTTTCAGAGTCCGACTGGCTAGCTACCACTCCCACAGGTGAAATCCGCCGCTATAACAACTTTGGCTGTGTTCCGGCAATATTAATGTGGGAGCCAGTACACTTGAAATCAGAGGCTCGAAGATCTGATGAGTCTACAGTCTGGCAGCACATTGACGGACGCTTCTAGGTGAAGCATCCCTCAATGGAATAGGCCGCAGTGGCCGCTTACCATCAGGTGGGCTTCGTGCCTGTCTGACAACTGACCTAGTATAAAAAAAAATATGGACAATCCTTTGTTGTGGTCAAGAACTTATTTTCTTATATAGAACTTGGCATTTTTAACATATTTTTATTAGGATTACCCATTCCTAATATCACGGTAATCTCTGTTAATACTATGATAAGTATGGATTATGAATGGTCTCTTTCTCGCAAAATTTGGATGGTTCTACTTGAGTTCTCGGTCATACATAAGCGGTAGCGGGTTTGCGCATTTCACGTTTTTTCATCTGCAACACCAAAGGGATCGCTGATGCGTAGCCGGCCTATGGGGGTATGGGGGGTGTGGGCCTCCGGCACTGTTACAAACCAGACGAAGCACAATAGTAGTATAGACCGGCAAACTTATCTGTTCCGGTGGCGGCGTCGCTACTGTCTATTTAAAACTGTCATTAAATATCGTTTTGGCATTGCATTTCACGTAGTTACAATTTTGGCCACCGGAACAGATAAGTTTGTCGGTCTCTACCTATAATTTCACGTTGATGTTATGTAAGAGGGTGGTACTTCCCCGGACGAGTTGGCCCATTCGTGATGTAAAACAGCATGGCGCTACCACTACTAATTTATCCTCATCCACTTACCGCTACCGCTCCCGCTCCCGCTTCCAATCATACCCGACCGTACAATACAAAATTTAACAACCTATTACAGATAATACACTGATTATCAATCGCGATTCTTCGCAATACACAATATAAGTGACAAATACCTCTGAAACCAAACAGTGGTGAGGAGGTCCTAACATTCAGTGGAAAAGACAAATATTTGTTTCAAACACTGTAGTGACACAATAAGCCATATGTTAGGTATGTGTACTTTTCTATTTTACATAAGTGTTATTTAATGTGCTTGTTCACGTTGACTCGCGGGCGCGGTGGCGGGCGCGGTCAACAAATATCAAACACATGGCGTAATATCCAAGTGTTCAGTACAAAACGCACGCGCGGGCTATGTAGCGACTAGCGAGCTAACTAGCGACCGCGCGCGCGGGCGCCGCTCGCGACAATACCAAACGCATTCAGAGCGCGCGATTTTCTCGCGACGTCAGGTAAGTTCAACCAGTTCTGAACTTATCGCTAGAAACGTGTGGCCGTTACTTAAGGAAGTTTATATCGTCCATTTTTAAAATCTCTGACAACACGTCCGTCACACTCGCGCAAACGCCTGGCGGCCAATGTGAACCATAGACGTCGATCTCGACGTCTACCGCGCCCGCACCCGCCACCGCGCCCGCGCGTTCAACGTGAGCAAGCACTATACCCACTCAACGCCGAACCGGAACTCGGGTGCCGCATAACAATAGATTTTCTATTGTGTCTAGTAATCCGGGGCTAGAAGGAATACTGCGTGTTTTTTTAGTCGTTGTTTTCCCGCAGCAGAACGCTTCACCTTCAGTAATACTATCGATTTTTGCAAGTAATTATTTTTAGAATTTTTTTTTTAGAATTTTTTTTTTACTTTTTTTGATTTTTTTTCAAAGTTTGATGGGAAAATGGAAACTAAATGTTAGTAAATAGTAAATTATATCTTTTTTGATAAACGCGAAGGGCAATGACCCCGGCCGGTGACCGTCCGCGACGCAGCTAGTACTATTGGTTCGAGTTTCGTCTATCATAATTGTAAAACTTTTGATTTAACTAAAAAAAACTTTATTAATCTATTTTACTACTAAGATAGAATCATTTTACTGCGGGAAAACAACGACTAAAATTCCACGCTGTATAAGTCATCAAATTGAAACGCTGTGGACGTGGTTGTGTGGTAGAGCTTTAAGCTTTCCTTCATGTGTGAGGTATATGGATCTACATATGTGCGTATTTAACACAAGCTGGATGGTGAAGAAAAACGTCGTGAGGAAACCTGCACGGTTGAAATGCTGTGTAGCCATAACCCAATCGGTCTGGTTCCATAATAACATAAGTTTCTCAATTTAATTAACGACCGTGTTGTTACCCGAAACAGAAAGCGAATCCACGACCTCAGGGTTCATCAAAGTAACGTAACTACTATTCGAAGCAGGTGTCGGAATTTCTTTAATTTGATAACAAAGTAAAAATATTTAACAACAATCAAATTATCATTAGAATTTTTACTTTTACTGTTTCCGATAGTCATTAAAATCTAGTTGAACTACTCTCACCGCTAAATTAATAGTGTGACATTGCTATTATTAGATTAGTGATAACGGAAATATTAGTTGTTAAAATGGAGATTATGCGAAGTAAGTGTCTTTGACCTATTCTTTACCGATTTGGTGTAATGGACAACGAAAAGTAAAGTATCAGCCTAATAAATATGTACATACTTATTTATATTACTATGCTATTAACCTTCCTGATCCGTAGTACACCTAGCAAGTTCACCTGCTATCAAAGTTTCATAACCCTTAAGGATTCATTACGTCACTTGGTGAATTCACGTGCAGACAAACTAAGCGATATTAATTAGTATCTATTTTATATGATGGACAAAACATTTCCACGCCTGTTTATATTTGCGATTAAAGAGATTGTGGAAAAACACTAATAACTAAATTCATGTTTATTAAATTAGATTAGTAATATTGCTATGTTAGATATCAGATATTTTTTATTGTGGCTTTATCAGAAGTAAGTAGGTACACTCTGGCTTGGTGGTTTGGGAAATCTTAAAACTCGTACTTCCGCGATTTAAAAGACAAGTAACGCCATCTCTTGACAATAGAACTAACTGTTTACTTACGATTGTCTAGTGATTAAGGTAAGTCAGTCGTGATTTTGGTGTTCTGGGCTTCATACCTAGGTCCTATACATTTTTGAGCGTAGCCCGTGTTTGTGAAAACCAATCCGTATTTGGCAAGCATGTTAATTAAGCCAATAACTATCATTGTAAAACTTGATTTTAAAGATGGAGGCCTTTTTTTATACTAGGTCAGTTGGCTGACAGGCACGCCGCCCACCTGATGGTAAGCGGTTACTGCGGCTTATTCCAATGAGAGCCGTTTTACCTGGAAGCGTCCCTCAATGTGCACCAGACTGTAGACTATCTGATCTTCGAGCCTTTGATTTCAAGTGCACTGGCTGAACTGGCTCCCACATTAATACTGCCGGAACACAGCCAGAGCTGTTATGGCGGTAGAAGTCACCTGTGGGGGTGGCTGCCAGTCGGACACTAAAAAACCAACCACACTACCACCAACCAGACCCAAGGCAGGAATCGAACCCACGACCTCCGGGTTTTATACCCGAGCAGCTTAGCCACTGTTCCACGGAGGCAGTCAATATTAACGCTGATACTTAACTTTAACTGT
This sequence comes from Mecyna flavalis, assembly GCA_949319885.1. Taxonomy (NCBI): domain Eukaryota; kingdom Metazoa; phylum Arthropoda; class Insecta; order Lepidoptera; family Crambidae; genus Mecyna; species Mecyna flavalis. Next base: position 7,028,271 of record OX439420.1, on the reverse strand, counting down.
CATCTTCCACAGGTAAAATAATATTCGTCATATGCCTAGCCTGGGCGGCGGGGTCTCCATCGACCCGGAGCATCTGGACGCAGCCTTCAGAGCTCTGCCCCCCCACAGGCCACTGGCTCCTCCCCCATGAGTGGGACTGCACCAAGTTCTACTACTGCGAATACGGAGAGAAGTGGATAAATCCTAGGGATTGTGCCCCTGGGACGCATTTTTCTTACGAACTGCAGGTTTGACTATTTACATACTACGAGTAATAGTGAATGAAATCCCGATCCCGCGGGATCCCGAGGATTTTTACAGGATCAATCCCGAACCGAAAAATTGGACGGGATTGTCGGGATTATCGGGAGTCTTTTTGCCTTTACCATATACCCTCTCCTTCCTACTTTCCTTCCTTCCTACACCATAATATCTTTCCTAATGTAATAAATAGCACAACAGTTACTCAGTGCTACTTCACTCTGGTCGTCTGTAAGATGGAGGTATTTCCTCAGACGAGCCGCTTATTCATGTGGAAGTTCCACTATGCTCTAATTACCTCTCTTTACCTCGTCTTATATGTACTGCGTGTTTTTTTAGTCGTTGTTTTCCCGCAGCAGAACGATTTACCTTCAGTAGTACCATCGATTTATGCAAGTAATTTTTTTTTAATTTTTTTTCTTAAATTTTTTTTAAAACTTTTTTGAATTTTTTTCTTAAATTTTAATGGGAAAATGGAAACCAAATGTGAGTAAATAGTAAATAATCTTTTTTTGATAAACGCGAAGGGCAATGACCCCGTCCGGTGACCGTCCGTGACGCAGCTAGTACTATTGGTTCGAGTTTCGTCTATCATAATCGTAAAACTTTTGATTTGACTAAAAAAAGAACTTTATTAATTTATTTTACTACTAAGATAGAATCATTTTACTGCGGGAAAACAACGACTAAAATTCCACGCTGTATAAATCCTCACCTACAACAAACATTATAATTATTCTTCTCTGAATTATAGACAAACTTATACGACATTTTAAAAAGGAGAAATTCTAAAATATTATTTTTTATTTTCAGGTGTGCATACATCCCGTTATTGCCAACTGTACCCTTCCAAACCACCCCCCAACGGATCCACCACCAACGGAACCAACTACAACTGAAGAGACGACAACGACAACAACTACACCGGAGCCCACTACTACAACAACTGAAGCTCCCACTACTACAACAACTACACCGGAGCCAACTACAACAACAACAACAACAACTACTACAACTGAGGCTCCTACTACCACTACAACTACACCAGAACCTACTACTACTACCACCACTACAACTACTACCGAAGCACCAACAACAACAACACCAGAGCCCACTACTACCACAACTACACCAGAGTCCACCACTACTACTACCACAACAACTACAACTGAGGCTCCTACAACTACAACAACGACACCGGAGCCCACTACTACAACTACCACTACTACAACAACTGAGGCTCCTACAACTACAACAACGACACCGGAGCCCACTACGACAACTACCACTACTACAACAACTGAGGCTCCTACTACTACAACAACTACACCAGAGCCCACTACTACTACTACAACTACTACAACTCAGCCTCCTACTACTACTACAACTACACCAGAGCCCACTACTACAACAACAACACCAGAGCCCACTACTACTACTACCACTACAACGACAACTGAACCTCCAACGACTACAACTACGACACCGGAGCCGACCACTACAACAACTACACCAGAACCCACTACTACTACAACGACTCAAGCCCCAACGACGACGACCACGACACCAGAGCCCACAACGACTACAACTAAAGCTCCAACAACTACTCAGGTAATTGTAATAATTATGTATTGAATGTTTTAAAATAGTATTTTTCTAAAACTGAGAGCGCGATAGCGTATTTGGTAGTGAACCTGCCTCGTGGTGACGGGTTCGATTCCCGCCGAGGCTATCGAAACCTTCTGTGTGTGGGAGTCAATACTACCCACTAGTCCACTACCCGCTAAGCTCCCCCGGTAACCTTCACAACCGAAGAGGGATGAGGCAGTGCCAACCTTCTAAAGACCCAAATGCCCACTATACTTTTTTTTGGTATAATAAGTTCAAAGTTCAAGCTTCGATGGTCTAGTGGTTTAAGTACCAGGCCAAGATCTCGGGGTCCTGGGTTCAATTCCCGTGTCGAGCTAACTTTGTGTCGGTTTTTTCGTACACAGCTCGGGTTTGTAATCACCGATCGACATTTGGCAAGCGTGGTGATAAAGCCAGTACCCATGATTGTAGCGATAACTTGATTTCAAGGACTTTGCCCTGCGGACATTAATAGGCTGATACTTTACTATAAGTTCAAATCTATAATCTAATCTAACTACTTATACATATAATTTACGAGCATCGCTCTTGTCGGTGGAGCATCTTCCACTCTTCTCTGCACTCTGCCAGCACCTTAAGCTTAATATACATTTTAACATCAACTTTTTCCTGTAGCTGTTGTGTGTAGTTTCGTCTTGGTCTTCTTCTTCCCCTTCCTCCTTTTATTTCCCTTCTAATATTGTTTTGATGTAGGTCATGGCGTATAAATTGTCCTATCATTTTCCCTCTTCTATTTTCTATTGTTTCCATTAGGCATCTTTTTTCCTTATTAATGTCATGATTGCTATTCTATCTCCAGGCGCCTACCACACCCTCGAATCCAGGACTGCTGCCCAACGGATGCCCAGCAGACTTCGATATTCACCAACTCCTACCCCATAAGGAATGCAACAAATTCTACTACTGCAATTTTGGCGAGAAAGTCGGACCAAGGACTTGCCCTGATGGTTTATACTTCAATGCTGAGCTGCAGGTAAGATTTCTATGCCACCAGCAATATTATAAGGGGAGCCAGTACACTTGAAACAGGCTCGAAGATTAGTTGAGCCTACAGTGTCGCTGCATATTAGGCGACGCTTGCTGATGAAGTGTCCCTGTATTATATAGTAGTCTTTGGTGTCCCTCAATGGAATGTGCAGCCGCAGTCGCTTATTCCGAATTATTTCGATCTGTCCCCGTGCTTTGTCCCCTTGGGGTGACAGAACGGACAAAAAAATTCGATCTCGTTAGGGGCGTTAGGGGGAAAAATGGCAAAAAAAAACACGTGTTTAATGGACGGTCCTCTGTCATCAGGTGGGCTGCGTGTCTGTCTGCCAACTGATCTAGTATAACGTATAAATAAGTACATTGGCATAGCTCAGATTTGTAATAGCCAATCCGCATTTTTCAAGCATTTTATTGATATTTTTTTATAATGACCTTTGTCCTGCAGTGGGACATTAATACGTGCACGATCATACAGATTTGATAAAATAAGACCAAAACAAAATCAAAATCAAAATCAAAATCAAAATCAAAATATTCTTTATTCATGTAAACTTGTATCAAGTATTTATGAATCGTCAATTACAGAGTGACTCTACCACCGGTATCGGAATGCAGTCATCTGTCGAGAAGAACCGGCAAGAAACTCGACAGTTACTCTTTTTAATCGCCAAATAATTTATACAACAATGATAATAAATCTATCTATACTAAGCCATACAGTTTTTCGTGTGAATGTAGATATAATAATAATAATAAAGAAAAAATTATAACTGTAGGACGTAGTGTAGATATAACAAAAATGACAACAGATTAAAATACAGTTTGCGCTGACAGGGAGCGAAGCATTCCTACTACCAGTATCTACAGATCTCCATCATTAAGAAAATCTTCAATTTTATAGTAACCTTTTTTCATCAGACGGGTCTTGATCCACGACTTAAATTGATTTATGGGTAAGCTAACAACATCCATTGGCAATTTATTATACATTGTAATACTTAATCCTTTAAAAGAATTTCCAATCTTTTGAAGTCTAATATTTGGAATAGCAAGCCTATGTTTATTTCTTGTGTTAAATTGATGATGATCTGATTTCTTTGAAAAATTTTGTATGTTCTTTTGTACATACATAACACAATCCAGTATATATTGTGATGGCACAGTTAATATATTTATTTCCCGGAATAATTCTCTTAACGAGTCACGGGTTTTGAGGCCATATATAGCGCGGATGGCTCTCTTTTGCAAAATAAATATATTTTTTATGTCAGCGGCAGATCCCCATAAGAGCAGCCCATATGACATAATACTGTGGAAGTAACTGAAATAAACTAGTCTCGCCGTTTCCAAATCAGTCAGATTTCTTATTTTTCTGACAGCATATGCAGCTGAGCTAAGTCTTTTGGCAAGAGCAGTTACATGAGGCCCCCACTGCAATTTAGAGTCGAGGGTTATCCCCAGAAACACTGTTGAATTGACAATTTCAATGAGTTCTCCATTTACAGTGATCTCAGGAACCACCTGTCGCACATTCGGCATTGTGAATTTAACACATTTCGTTTTATTGGTGTTCAATAACAAATTGTTAACAGTAAACCAGTGTAAAGTTTGTGAGACAGCATTACTCACATCGTCAAGATTGTTTTCGTCTGTCAACTTTAAATATAAGGGAGGTATCATCAGCGAATAACACTGTGTCACACAGGTTTTCTGTATAATATGGAAGATCATTAATATAAATTAAAAAGAACAAAGGTCCTAGTATTGAGCCTTGAGGGACCCCCAACAGTAAAGGGGCTCCTTTGGAATCAATACCATTCACGTTTACCTTCTGGATTCTGTCAGATAGGTACGATCTTATAAGACTTAACGCGTTGGCAGAGATGCCATAATGCCGCAACTTCATCAACAATGTCTCGTGATCAACACAGTCGAAAGCTTTAGACAGATCGCAGAATATGCCTATAGCATCTTGCTTATTATCCCAGGCATCAAAAATATGTTCGATGAGTGCTATACCTGCATCTGTAGTAGACTTGCCTCTAGTGAACCCAAACTGATTACTATGTAATAAATTATTTACTTTAAAATGAGAAAGCAATTGAGAATAAATAAGCTTTTCAAATATTTTACTTAATGTTGGGAGAATCGATATTGGTCTAAAATTGGATGGGTCACTTTTTTCGCCTGATTTGAATAATGGTATTATTTTACTGTGCTTCATTAAATCCGGAAATTCACCATCATCCACGCATTGATTAAAAATAATAGCTAAGTGAGGTGCAATAGAATGGATTATATTTTTTAATATATCCATTGAGATTCCCCATAGATCTTCGGTTCTTTTCATGTTCAGTTCTTTGAAAGTTTTATAGATAACTTCAGGACTGACATGGGTAAATTTAAAGGATGTTACACACTCATCCACATGAGATTTGAGGAGGGAGTTGGCAAGATGTGGGCTAGAATTTAATTGACAAGTAGTTTTGACTGCAATGTTTGAGAAAAACGATTCAAATGCATTCGCCACATTCGCATTAGAATCATGAATAATACCGTCAATATTTAAAGAGATCTTGCTAGTTTGTGTTTTATTTTTACAAGTCTCTTTATTAATGATTTTCCACGTAGCTTTGCTTTTGTTAGTGGCTTTCGATATTTTATCTTTTAAGTAATTTGATTTTGCTACTGCACATACTTTTTTAAATAATTTAGAATATTTTCGTACATATTCTACAGTAGCAGGGTTATTTGACTGTGTTTTCATTTCATATAATTCAAATAACCTTCTTCTACTTTTGTAAATTCCCGTGGTAGCCCAGGCACTAAAGTTAGTCTTATTACTATCGATTTTAATAGTTTTTTTAGTAAATACAGATCTAAATTCTTTTTCTACAATATCAAATAATTTTTCATACTGTTTGTGTCCATCGGCACCACTAAAATCTGCCATGGACAATTGATTGTCTATACGCTCCTTAAATAGATTTCTGCGGTGGACTGTAATAGGCCTACAAACAATAGTCGACGGAGAACGAGCAAGAGGGCACTCAAACACTGCCAACTGTCCGCTGTGATCAGAATTTATAAAATTTATAATACTTTTTTTATTTACACTGTCATTGCAAAAAATATTATCTAAACACGTAGCTGAGGTAGCTGTTATTCGCGTAGGTTCATTAAAAAGTGGATATAAATCAAAAGATTGGAAAAGATTAAGAAATCTACTAGAGTTTTGTACATCTAAAATATTAACATTAAAATCACCACACACTATAACTTTTTTATTGGTGGTACATAACTTTCTTAATACATCTTCCATAACAGACTCAAATTCATTATAATTAGCAGATGGAGGTCTATAAACACAGGCAATAATATGCCGCTCTAACTCTGCACACGCTATCTCAATAGTTCGCTCAACTGAGGCAGACACAATATCTTTACGTTCTTTAAATTCAATTGAGCTTTTTAGTAATATAAGTGACCCACCTCTAATGGCCGTGCCTCTGGTAAACGAACTAGCGAGTTTGTAATCATTTATACTTATAATTAACTCATGTTGCTTTAACCAGTGTTCAGTAACACAAAACACATGAATATTCCCATCATTTAAAAATAATTCTAGTTCCAGCTCTTTTCCAGAGACACCCTGTATATTCTGATGAATAACATTTAAATAATTTTGATTTTCCTTAATTACTAATTTGCAAGAGTTATCCTCTATTGTCTTGGACTTAAATTTAAATGATTAATTGGAATGGATTCCAATGTCTTATTAAAAATGTCCTTAATATTAAATGCTAACAAATTAGCTAATTCAATTTTTATTTTATAAGGCAAATAAAAACTTTTGCCAGTCACAATAAAATTAAAATTAATAAATTTGTTTGTGTCAAAAAACACAAATTTGTCACTATGACATGTACAATTGTATAAAGAAGTATTCAACATGTGAATACTGTTATTTTGATTATTTGTGTAACACCTGGAAAAGGGAAAACCACACAAAATAACTTTCTTTACATTAATTTGATCCAATACTGAAAGTGACTTTATAATCTCCCTTTTACAGGTGTTCAGTCCGTTACCCATCATTAATACAATGATGGAGTTCTCATTTAAATTACAATGTAATATCCTCTCAATTATTTGACTAAGAGGAGCACCTGGTAAACAATAGTTGATAACATTAAAATACTTACTTATTCTGATAATAAAATGCAAGCGAAGATTAAAAAAACGATTATCCCGTTTTATCTCCATTTAGACTTTGTATGCACGTGTAAGGTTATTATTAACAATAATTAAAATTACATTTTGGCAACCACTCTAAGTTTTCTTCACTTAGTGGGGAGGAGGGATTTGAGGCTGTTGGAACTTTCACTCACTAAACAGATCGCAAAATAGCAAAGCTACTACTCACACTTTTGGTCTTTTGTGAGAGGGTGGTGCCAGTAGCGTAGCGAAGGGGGGCGGGGGGGGCGGTCCGCCCCGGGCGGCACTTTTTAGGAGGCGGCAAAATTTCCTGGAGGAGCAAAAAAAAAGAAAAAATAGGGCTGCAAAATTGTAAAAAAGGGCGGCAGAATTGTCTTCCGCCCCGGGCGGCTGACACCTACTACGCTACGCCACGCTACGCCTCATTGCAAGAGAGTGGAAAACATAAAAAACCCCCGTTCCTCATAAAGGTCGTAAGACCATCTTGCGCCTAATCTCTGGTGGTGTCAGCCTGCTATCCCATCATGCTATGAGGAGTGAGGGAATGAAAATTGCACCTATGCTTGCCAACACATTGCAGCACTGTAATATATCCTGCGTTGTTATCGGTCATTATGCCAATATTTTTTTAATTTTCTTTAAGCAAGACATTAAAAGTTTCTAATCCCAATTTCACCTCACTTTCAGGTTTGCGACTGGCCATGGAACGTAGACTGCGACTCCGATGACGGAGGTGGCTCAGGATCAGGCCCAGACACGCTCCCTAACGGCTGCCCAGCTGACTTCGACATCCACCAGCTCCTTCCCCACCAGAACTGCTCCAAGTTCTACTACTGCGTCTTCGGAGAGAAAGAAGAGAGGGTGTGCCCTGGTGATCTGCACTTCAACCCTGTCTTGCAGGTTAGTTCATCATCAGAGCTAACCAGAATGGGCTTGATCGCGATCTCAAGGCACTTTTAGCTACGTACGACTACATAGTCGACGACTACATTGATTTGGATCACAGAACAAGAAAATTTTCTCTCTGGTTTGGATACATGACTGCTCAAAGTTGGTTATGTAACCAACTTTGAGCAGTCATGTATCCAAACCAATAAGTACGACCCTTTAAAAAAACGATATTCGTCACTAGTCAGAGAAGACTTATAGCTAAAGATAGAGAAAGAGACTAATGCTCATCCCTAAGACTCTATAAGACGACTAAAAACCGGCCAAGTGCGAGTCGGACTCGCCCATGAAGGGTTCCGTAGCAGCAAGTATCATCATAATATAAAAGTTCTTGTAGTTCTTTGTAAGTTTGATCGATGTTTTTATATTTGAGTTAATTGAATGAGGGGAAAATTGCGGTTTACGATTTATGACGTAGGTATTAAAAAAAACTAATTACTAGATCTCGTTCAAACCAATTTTCGATAGAAGTTTGCATCGTAATGAACATCATATTTTTTTTAGTTTTATCGTTCTCTTATTTTAGAAGTTACAGGGGGGGGGGGGCAACATTTTACCACTTTGGAAGTGTCTCTCGCGCAAACTATTCCGTTTAGAAAAAAATGATATAAGAAACCTTATTATCATTTTTAAAGACCTATCCATAATTAGGTACCCCACACGTAATATTATTATTTTTCTATTTTTGTATAAAAATCTTAATGCGGTTCACAGAATACATCTACTTACTAATTTTCAACAGTATAGCTCTTATAGTTTCGGTAAAAAGTGGCTGTGACATACGGACGGGCAGACAGACAGACAGACATGACGAATCCATAAGGGTTCCGTTTTTTGCCATTTGGCTACGGAACCCTAAAAACGATATTCATCACTAGCTAGAGAAGACTTATAGCCAAAGATAGAGAAAGAGACTAATGCTCAATGCTCATCCCTAAGACTCTGTATGACGACTAAAAAAGTACATTGAACAATGATCCTCACCAGTCGATATGCCTTCTAGTTTTTGGTGGGACGTTAGATCTCACTCAGAAGCTATAACGAAGGAAGATCTTCCATTATTGGTGGAAGTCATACAGAAGATTTGGCCATAAAAATGTCTAACACCTTGCATTTCTGCAGGTCTGTGATTGGCCATGGAACGCTGGCTGCGAAGGCGCCAGCACAGCGTCCCCTGATTCCACTGGACCCCCTGACGTCAACCCTGGTCCCACTCCCGCCCCAGGCCCAGATACGCTCCCCAACGGCTGCCCAGCTGACTTCGACGTCCACCAGCTCCTGCCCCACCAGAACTGCTCCAAGTTCTACTACTGCGTCTTCGGAGAGAAAGAAGAGAGGGTGTGCCCTGGTGGGCTTCACTTCAACCCTGACTTGCAGGTAACTTGATAATGTGCTGATTTTTTTGTACTTTAGTTGGCAGACAGACACGCAGCCCACCTAATGGTAAGTGACCCTTGCGGCCTATTCCATTGAGGAACTAGCCAAAAAGAGTCGCTATATGTGCTGCCATACTGTAGGCTTCTCTGATCATCGTGCCTTTAATTACAAAGACACTGGCTCCAATAATAATATTGCTGGAATACAACCAGAGCTATCATGGCGGCAGATTTTGCATTTGAAAATGGTAGCTAACTAGTAGGACTTTAGGATGTTCTGCCAGACTCAGCTAGATTCGAACCAACGACCTATGAGATTTATACCCTAGCGGCTTAGCTATTGTTCCACGGGGTTCAAAGTCTCTTACAGAAACCAAAACGGAGAAACTTTTGTAGGAACGGCTCTCTTAAAGTGGGTCTATGCTTACGAACCGAGCACGAGCCGCGCACGAGCGGAGCACGAGCCGAGCCGCTCTGCTCGCGTGACAAGTGTGGACGCACAACGAGCCTGCACTGCGAGCGCGATGCAAACCTCTTTGTGTTCGTCAAAAACCCGACATTAGGCGGAGCCGTAGACAGAGAAAACTATAGACAGCTAGTAGAAAAACCGGCACGCGGTGCGAGACAAAAAATTGTGTAGATCTATCTCTTTCTTTTACATGGTCTATCCGTATCGCCCTCTTTTTCTTGTGTGAATGCGATAGATACTATCAATTTGTCTATAGTTTTCTCTGTCTACGGGCGGAGCACAGTCGAACACGAAACGAATGCTCGAAGCGCGCTCGTTCGAGGCTCCAAGTCGGTCCACAGTACACGAATTTTGGATCGGCTCGTGGTCCGCTCGTGCGCGGCTCGTGCTCGGCTCGTAAGCATAGACACACCTTTACAGAAGCGTGGGTCATAAACATTCTGACATCTTATTGCTCTGCAGGTATGTGATTGGCCATGGAACGCTGGCTGCGAAGGCGCCAGCACAGCGTCACCTGATGTCACCGGACCCCCAGATTCCGTGAACCCTGGCCCCACTCCCGCCCCAGGCCCAGAGACCCTCCCCAACGGCTGCCCAGCAGACTTCGACGTCTACCAGCTCCTGCCGCATGAGGACTGCTCCAAGTTCTACTACTGCGTCTTTGGGGAGAAGCAAGAGAGGGTGTGCCCTGATGGCCTGCACTTCAACCCTGAGTTGCAGGTAACTTGATTATACCTGAAGAGCTGGTGAATCGCCACAAGTCGGGCATTTATTGCAATATGTAACGAGCCGAGCAGATCGTACACCTGATGGTAAGCGCCACGTCTGCCCTTAGACAGTTCAGGTTATGGCACCGTCTTAAGCTAATATAGTGACAATACACGCCTGTGGGAGGGGTAACAAACCAGTCGGACTCTTAAAAAAGTCCTGCCACCAACCAAAATAAAGTTTGGCATCGAATCGAATCTTCGAGTTAATTTCTTGACCGTCTACCGACATTTTGATGGACACTACAGAACAACTCTCTATTGACACGATCAGAAACTGACAGCAATGGTTATTTCCCGGTCGTCCCCACTCTGTCGTCCCCACTCTGTCGTCCCCACTCTGTTCCCCACTCTGTCGTCCCCACTGGGTACGAGTGGATAAAAAAATTGGTACTTTTTTGACTTGACTTTTTACACAATTCAAATCATTCATTTGTTTTAGGCGTGTGACTGGCCATGGAACGCTGGCTGCGAAAATGACAACAGTGGAAGCACTGAACCTGGTAACCCTGGAACCACACCAAAACCTGACTCCACAACACCCGGTCCTTCCAATCCAGACCAGAAGTGCCAACAATGCAATGTCCTTCCCTGGGCTCATGATTCAGAATGCGACAAATTCTGGCGTTGTGAGGGAGAAAAAGCAGTCTTAGTGACCTGTTCTGAAGGTCTACATTTCAACCCCTCAACTGCTCTCTGCGATTTCATCTGCAATGCTAACTGTGACAGAAATGACGTAGAAGCCACAGCTGCTGCTAATGGATTAAAGGTCTTCTTACCTTGGGATAAGGTTGACAATCAATTGCTGGAGTTGATAGAGAAAATGAAAAGCAAGAATTAACAGTAGTGTTTATTACGCTTGTAAATAAATAACATGTAAATATAAACTTATGAACTGCGATTTATTAAACAGATTTTCAAAGACTTTCAGTTGTATAATTTATTTCTCAATTCGTAGCCATATTTTTTTAAATAGGTTCTGGTACAGGTACCGGCAAACTTGTTGAACATCGGTCGACGGAGAGGGGGAAAGTTCGCGCATGTGCACTTGCGCGTGACCAATAGCGTGCGCGAATCTCCCGAACGCCCGCGCGTGCTATTGGTTAGAGGTTCTGACCAATAGCCCGCAGGCGCGCGTGTCAAACGTGTCCTGCGCAATCCATATCCGATATTCGAGAAGTTTGCCGGTACCTGTACGTACTTTTTGTTTGATTATTACTACAAACATTTTAATTTAGAAGTAAACAAGTATTTAACTTTGGTCCCGTTTCAATTTGATGATGTATTCAGATCATAAAAAAAGAAAACATTTTCACAAAAATATGACATAATACAATTTTGTAAATATCGACCACAGTACATTTTAATACAAGAAATAATCAACTTGTCCATTTATCGGGCGGGGATCAAACCCGCACCTCTCGAATTCCGGGCAAATACACTATGCTACGACTATGCTATAGAAAACTTTACAGTCTCTTTTAATTTCTTCTTGTATTAATTAGCGAGGAGTGCAGGTTCGATCCCCGCCCGATACGTGGACACGGTAACTATGTACTTTATAAAAGCCCGACCATTAAATTAAAAAACCTCGCCATATTGCGAAAAAATATTGGAACTAATTTCTCCAAGTGGCAACATTCAAATAAAAAAAACAATATTAGGTCATTCATTATTATTGATGTCTGTCGAAGTGTGATGTCAATTGTCAACCGTGCCTTGCTACTATTGGATATTGTGAGTTATTTGTGAGTATAACCATAGCAACCAAGTGTTGCTATATCCTTAGCTAATGTGGCGCCTCCTGAGCAGGTTTTTAATTTTTTTGGTCAGGCTATATATCAATTGATTAGGCAGGTATAAAGCTTTAAAAAATTCACGTCACATAAAATAAGCCTTTTTTTTTAAATCTCATATCATAATTAATCATATAAAAATACTATAAAAATATAATCTTCAAAGTCTTTAACAACTTACAACTAACCAAACTTAAATCTAATTACACTAATTAAAGTTTTAAATGGAATGTTAACTGAGTTAGGGATTTCCGCCCGCCATCTTGTATGCCGCCATTTTGTTTACTGTTGGCTGTCAGCAATGTCATTGGTAGCTTCGATTACCTGAAAAAATATATCAAAATCAGTAACTTGGTTTATCTGTAGCCATCTCTAACGCTTCTTTCACACGGCAGTGCAGGATCCCGTTTTCTGCATGATCCAGGCCGCAGGCCCGCTTACCATCAGGTGGGCTGTGTGCCTGTCTTCCAATTATTATTGACCTAGCATTAAAATGATAATATTAAACACAGGACCCTTCAATCATGTCCAGGTGTACCACCACTCTAATCTATAATATAAAAATGAATCGCAAAATGTGTTGGTAAGCGCATAACTCAACAACGCCTGGACCAATTTGGCCAATTTTTTTTTAAATGTTCGTTGGAATTTAAGGATGGTTTTTACGGCGAGAAAAATTGAATTGATTGATTGATCATTTCCCACGGGAACGGGAACCACGCGGGTGAAACCGCGGGCGCCCGCTAGTTTATTATATTAATAATGTCCTCCTAGCCGAGTTTTTTTTTATAGTAGCTCAGTACATTGGCTCCACTTAGCCTGATGGTAAGCAAAAGGGGAACCCAAATTACCCTGACAACGGACGCAACACCGCGGCGTTCTATCCGTTGGCATCGCAGTACTGGCTGACAAGGTGCTTCTTCACGCTTCGTTTAAAGGAACTCATGTCATGAGAGGCAGAGTTTTCGGCTACGGCGGCCAATCTTTTACGATCAGCCAACTACGCAGGATATATTATAGTGCACAAGTGAGTGCGCAAGCACAGGTGCACTCCCTATTCCCTCACTCTCATAACACGGTGGGACAGCAGGCTGACACGACCAAAGAGAGATCAGGCGCAGGACCAACGGCTTAACGTGCCTTCCGAAGGATGGAATCATTATTATTTTTAAGACATTCAGGTGATTCAAGCCTGCAATGTCCTAACCAAACTGGAAACATTCACACAAAGTGATGCTCCACGCGGGATTCGAACCCACGACCTCCGGGTATAAGACCCTAATGCTCTAACCACTGTACCACGGTGGCGATCCAATAATTACTATAATTTTAAAGAAAAGACCTACCCGTCTAACTTTCTTCCCTCCAACGGACCAGAAAGTGACCTTTACTTGCGCCGGCTTGCCTGTCCGAGCATCGAACACCCGACAGCTATCGAACGGAGGGCAGTACAGGTGAAGGGAGACCGCTGGGTCTACGTTTGAAGGGTTCTCCATCCTGTGGAGACCTAGGGCATCTGAAATAGAAAAAGACCTATTAGTAACTAGTAGTTTACTAGGTGGTAGGTTCCTGTACTGGGCCGTCTAGGTGGGTACTACCGCAGTGCCAGATCTTTTCCCGTGAAATAGAAGTGTGCAAGCACTTCTGTGTTTCGAGGAAAGGGCACTGACGCTAGTGGAATTACTGGGTATATGAGACCTATACATTTATATAATATAACTGTCATCTCGGTGTAGCAGGCGCAGGGCGATGCCAGACAGTAACTGCTTAGTTACTGTTTGGTACTGATCTGTCTAAGGGCAGACGTGGCGTTTACCATCAGGTGTACGATCTGCTCGTCTTGTTACACATTTCAATTAAAAAATATATATATCGATGATAATTTGTCAATTTTCAAAACAGACAGCGTCATTTACTTTTTACTTTACTTGTGGATCAATTATAATTGATATGTTACAGTCAAAGTGATCAATTAGCTATTATATATAATGACTGGTCATTATATATAATAACCAAATTGACTAGACAATGTGATAAATTGATCACTTTATCCAGCTATTATTTATAATAGCTGGTCCTAGTTAGCCAAAGTGATCAATACGTACGTTCCTGACATATAAAGTGTATAAATAGTTGTACAAACTATGTATATGTTACGCTCAAAGATCAAAAACGCTCATTGAGCGGAAAAATAGCTTACAACGCATTGCGGTCACAGTAAAACATCCAACGTAACTGACACACAGAGGAGACTATCTTTTGAACAAAAACAACTTCGGAGGCGAAAATCGACTCTGATGGATATAGGTTAGAAGGCTAAGGCGGGAGCGGAGCGAAGCGGAGCTCCCGCCTTGGCCTTCGTGGTTATTTTTTTTTAAACCTGAAAAAAACTTTTGTGACCACAACGCCTGTGAGCTATTTTTCCGCTCAATGAGCGTTTTCGATCTTTGAGCGTAACATATAGACCATTTGATGATTAATAGTAAATAAACAAAATACTATCTCTCTGCCCTGACGAAGTAACATGGGTAGAATTCGGTTCTGGGGTCGCAGTTCTAACCTAACCTAACACAAATCTATCCATTCCTTTAAATTAATAATATTATTTCTTTAAAAAATTACCAGTCAGGCATTGATTTATTACATTGACCAAGTCTATGAAGATATTATATATAATGGCTGGTTAAAGTGATCAATTCTGTGTTATTTATCACTTTGACCAAATTGAGTAGATATTATATATAATGGCTAGTCATTATATATAATATCCAGATTGATCACTTTGGCTGTAACAGATATATAATTATAAGGAATTTATCGGACAGCTACCACCCCCACAGGTAAAACCTGCCGCCATAACTGCTCTGGCTGTGTTCCGGCAATATTAATGTGGGAGCCAGTACACTCGAAATCAAAGGCTCGAAGATCAGATGAGCCTACAGTCTGACAGCACAAATAGAGCAATGTAATAGGCCGCAGTGACCGCTTACCATCGTCTAGTAAATAAAAAAAAAGTTTTTAATGAAATCGAGTTTGGCTAGTTACTGTATAATTTTATATCTACCTATTCCTATTCAATATATCTCCAACAGAAGCTACAGAATACGATTAGAAATTAGATATCCACATGGAAAATTTAATCTTCAAACGTTAAACAACGCCTCTATAGGTCATTTTAATCGCTCATTATCTTCACATTAATATCGTAATGAAGTAAACTTGTAATTAATATGACAGTAATCAATGAACCGTTCATTTGATCACATGTTAACCTGCATGATCCACCGGTCACTGTTATTTTTTTTATCATTAGGTCAGAACTCAGAAGACAATATTAGAGGTAAATAAAGCTAGTATTTAATTGATAATTTAGTTTTTTTATTAATAAAGCTTTTTTGTAATGTTATTGTGGGTTTTACCAGGTGTAAGGTTCCTGTACTGGACCATCTAGTTGGGTACCACTGCAGTGCCAGATATTTTCCCGTGAAATAGAAGTGCGTCAAGCACTTCTGCGTTTCGGGCAAAGGGCACTGAAGCTAGTGAAATTACTGGGTATATGAGACCGAATAACTGTCGTCTCGGTGCGTCTTTCCATTCTATACAAGGCCAGAACGCAGCCATAGGAAACTGCTCGAGTATAATTATATTGTAATGCTGTTTTTAACTCTGTTATTACAATGCATACACGAATTTTGCGTACTGGTCGTGTATAGTTTGTATCGTGGATTCTCGCGTCTTTGTTCCAAACTATACTACAAACTTACTTACACTTGACAAGTGTTCAGTCTTGTTTTTTAGTAAAATATGAATTTTATTTTAACTTTATTAGGTAGAAATAAATACAAAACAATTACTTAATCATAATTATTTTGATTAAAAAGTTCTTTTCAACGAGCATTATTTATATTATTAAGTTAAATGCTAGGTCGTGTTTCCTTTTTCCATTTTTTGTCGCGGTGGTTGTTGAAGGCCGGCCTGCTAGTATTCTATTTTTTGTAGCATTTTTTTTCAGGTTTAATCCATCAAGCCCCGGAAAACCAGACACAATGGAAAATCTATTGTTTACGCGACTCCCGGCTTTCGGTCGGGTGTTTAAGAGTTAAAAAAAAATAACCTATATCCATCCGAGTCGCTTTCCGCCTCCGATGTGTTTTTTTTACTTAATTTCTCTCAGTACGCCGTATGTAAACGGCGGAATAAAACAAATTGCCTGCGCGACATATACACGATTAGTCCGTATGCGCACTGGCGCTGTAGATTATGGAACAAGAAAAACTTGTTCGTTACTACAAAGTATACGCGATTATTTGCGTACTGCTCTTGTATGGATTGGAAGAACTTAGTAAAAAAGTTATTTACAATATATACTCGAGCAGTTTCCTATGGCTGCGTTCTGGCATTGTATAGAATGGAAAGACGCCGTCTCGGTGTAGCGGGCGCAGGGCGGCGCCAGACAGTAACTGCTTAGTTACTGTTTGGCACTGAACTGTCTAAGGGCAGACGTGGCGCTTACCATCAGGCGTACAATCTACTCGTCTTGTTTCACATTGCAATAAAATAAAAAAATAAATAAACTGAGCAGAAAAACTCAACCACAATTTTCTTTTGGTCCGACCTGGCATCCGAGTTCAGGACCCCTGGCCTTCGCGGCCTTCACTACTGGCCTTGGCAGACAGACACGCAGCCCACCTGATGGTAAGCGGCCACTGCGGCCTTTTTCATTGAGGGACGCTTCATCAGGAAGCGTCGCTCAATGCCAGACATGTGTAGGCTCATTTATGATCTTCGAGCCATTTATTTCAAGTGTACCTACTGGCTCCCACATTAATATTGCTGGAACACAGCCAGAGCTGTTATAGCGGCAGATTTCACCTGTGGGGTAGCTAGCCAGTTTTTTCAGATTTATTTTTGTTTTAATCCTTACCATTTATATAGCAAACATCATTTACTTCTAGTCTCGTTCTTCCAGTCTCCTCCATCTGTTCTGAATCGTACCCGCAATCCTCGTCGCATCTATCCACGTTCCCGCCATTATTTTGACAGCTGTCATTCTGGCAGCGCAGCTCCGCCATCTTGGATTCGATGTCGTTATCCGAACTCCTTTCTTTGTCGTTCATTACTTTTCTGACTTCCGGTTGAACTCTGCTTGGCCAGTCGTATCTGAAAATGTCAATTAAATTTTTTTAACTGATTTTATGATTTATAAATCAATTCTTAGGCTGTCCATCCAGCACGGAAACGTGCCAAGTGTCCTAAGGATCCCCATGGACGGAGATCTCAATATTTTTTTTATTTATTAGTATGATTAGCTTTTTCTTTTTTTATTGTATTATTATTCTCTGTTTCATTTTTAATTTTCAATGATAAAATCAAAAACTTGTTAGTTGACTGGACTAAAAATAAAATGTTGTAAAATAGGACTGTATGTTTTCAAAGCGATAGGCAATCTTTGCTTATATTATAATTACTTGCATCACTTGTTTTTAATACTGCGTGAATATCTATACAATGTTATTAAATACTCGTATTTAACATTTATAAACTAAGTTAGGGTTGTCATCTCAAAAATTTGGAAAACAGGACAAGACGCGTGAAAACCCCTGATTTTAGAGTCCGAAAGCCGGACATGTCAACAAGATCTTTTAAACATTATTCAATGTTATAAAAAACAGTTGAAAATGTCATAAATCACCTTTTTTTTTAAACTCGGTCTACAAATGAAACCTTCCCCGGACGCTCCCCGGATGCCCTCTAAACTAGGACAAATCCGGGGAAACCCGGACGGATGGCAACCCTAAACTAAGTACTATACATAAGCGGTGCTTCCCAGTTAAAAATCTTATAAGTTGTTTCTTCTGGCTGGGATTCGAAACCACGGACCCTGGCGCATATTAGAGGGTCATCTTGCTACCAAAAGCCATCAAGCTTATCGAATAAAATATTTCAAGACATTCTGAATGCTCCCAGTATCTAAACGTGATAAGAACATCTATTTATTTCTGTCCAAGAGATTGTATTTATAAATGTATATGTATAAGTGCGCGCTTCACCCCTAGCTCATAGATAGTGTTATCTGATATACAGAATGAACTGGATTGGTCTTCTTTGGATGCCTAAGTGTTTACTGTTGAGATTATACCTAAATATAAATAGATCCCGGGACATAATATATGTTACCATTAGAGTGCGAAATCCGTTAATCTGCAGATTAACTAGGTAATCTGCGGAATACCGGATACTCTAACCCTCCCTTTTTGACCGCCTCCGTGGGACAGTGGCTAAGTGGCTCGGGTATAAAACCCGGAGGTCGTGGGTTCGATTCTTACCTAGGGTCTGGTTGGTGGTAGGGCTTTTTCAGAGCCCCACTGGCTAGCTACCACCCCCACAGGTGAAATCTGCCGCCATAATAGCTCTGGCTGTGCAATATTAATGTGGGAGCCAGTACACTTGAAATCAAAGGCTCGAAGATGAGTCTACAGTCTGGCAGCACATTGAGCGACGCTTCCTGGTGAAGTGTCCCTCAATGAAAAAGGCCGCAGTGGCCGCTTACCATCAGGTGGGCTGCGTGTCCGTCAGCCAACTGACTAAGTATAAAAAAAAAAAAACTCTGTGCACTCTAACGGATTTCCGTACATTAACGGTAACATAATATACATACCTACACTCAATAAAAACAGTCCGTAACAGCTTTTGTGGAATTCCAGTAATAACAACATGGGAGCCAATACACTTGAAGTCAAAGGGTCAAAGATCAGAAGAGCCTAGTGTGGCATCAAATTGAGCGACACTTCTTGGAGAAGGTAACCTTCAGGCTGCCCGCCCACGTCAGACTTTTTGTAGGACCAATAATCGGTGACCGATTTTATTTTATGGTATTTCTGACCGACTTTTTGTAGGACGTGTGCTTTGCTCCATTGCTATCAGTTTCTATCTGTCACCTACAAAAAGTCGGTCACCGATTATCGGACGTAAGCGGCCTTAATGGGATAACCGCTTATCATCAAGTCACTGTCTGCCTTTGCATTCAAAAACTCTTCGTCAGCTAAGAGATGCTTTACCTGACTTCCTCCAGACTTCCACTGAGCAGCTTCATGAAGCAATGGGAGTCAGCATGGTCGTGGATAGCTGATGCGTGTCCTGGGCCCCAGCAGAGGATCATGATGTTGAAGGCACCGTTGCCAGAGTCCACCAGGTTCCTTGTATACCTGGGAACGAGGAATTTATTCAATACCTAAGTAAAAATACACTTTAAAGGAAAAAATACGCCTTGGGATGTAACAGACACAGTGTAGTCATAAATGCATTGTCCATGTAAATCGGTCATACTAAATATTTTATGGGAAAAGCCTTTTGGCGATTGAAGAGAGCAACTGTCAAGTTTCTTGCCTTTATGTAGGTACTACAAGCTTTTTCGCCCGCGATTTTATCCCGCGGGAATGAGACTTTTTCCGTAGGAATTTTATAGCCTATGTCCTAATCCGTGTGCCAAATTTAATCTAAATCAACGAATTGAACGCTTAAACAGCTGAACGCAGCCGTTTAGGCGTGATTGAGTAACAAACATCCAAAAACATCCAGACTTTCGCATTTATAATATTAGTAGGATGTATTTTTCTTAAAAAAAAGCCATGCCAAAGCTGGCGGTAGACACATAATATTATTATTCCTTGACGAAATGCTTTTTGTAGCCTTAATATAAATAAAGTTAATATAAATTTGAAAAGGCAACTATGAATTTCACATTGAACAAAAAATAATCACTTAAATTGGATCAGAAACGTCGGACGTCTGTAAAAACGTCTCTAAAACATAGAAAAACAAACGTACCGCCCGAATTAAGAAGCTCCTTTTTTTCTGAAGTCGGTTAAAGATACCTGCTCCCAAACAATTCAAAGCACAGGAATCAATATATTATATTATTCTCATATATTTAACTCACCGAAAACGATCGAACTTGGCATATTTCTTCCAGTCTTTCGGGTTGGATTTGTACCCAGCCATCAGTTTCTGGACAGACTGTATATTGACAAAGTCGTGTGCAAACACCCTGTGTAACTCCTCCACTAGTCTGTCCAGGCCGTTTATTTCTCTGTGAAACAAAAAATCATACTTATTTAATTTTGTATGAATATTATCTTAAGGAAGACGCTATATTTTTATCCAAAAAAGATTTATCAATTAATCACGACGATTTAGGGTTAAAATAGCAAAACTTATTTATAAATATAAAAGTAACTCTCTGTCTGTTACGCTTTCATTCCTAATCCACAAAACCTCCAAAAACACAACAACAAAACGCCTACACCAATACAAACACGAATGTTGCGGAAATCGAACCCGTGACCTGGCGCAAATTAACAGATTTCCCAACCATTAAGGCTGCGTCCCCAGTAGGCTGTTAGCGGCAGACTGAGTTTGCGGCTTATCGATTTAGTACGCCTTTCCATATTTACAAATGGAGTGTCCACAGTTTTCTTAGTTTTGCGCTCACTGTACGCAGTTTGCAGCGTTACGCGCGCCGACTATCTCAGTGAGCGGCCGATTCCCAGCAAAACCAGTTGCAACGTTCGAAAATTACAATTCGCCACTTTGCGGCTCACTCAGTCTGCCGCTAACAGTTTGTTGCCTAATGGGGACGTAGCCTTAATCGGTCGTCGCTTCAAACTTTGCATGCGCGATGCAGGATAATATAATTTGTAATCGTTTTTATCCATCTGTTATCATTTAATAGACCTTTTTTTATATACTAGATCAGTTGACAGACAGGCACGCGCTGCGCACCTGATGGTAAGTAGCCAAGTAGAGTCGCTCAAATATGTGCTGTCACACTCTTGTAGCTCCTCTGAGTGCCTTTGATTTCAAGTTTTTTTTTATTGCAATGTGTAACAAGATGAGCAGATCGTACACCTGATGGTAAGCGCCACGTCTGCCCTTAGACAGTTCAGTGCCAAACAGTAAAGCAGTTACTGTCTGGCATCGCCCTGCGCCTGCTACACCGAGACGACAGTTATATTATATATATAGGTCTCATATACCCAGTAATTCCACTAGCGTCAGTGCCCTATCCCCGAACCACAGAAATGCTTGACACACTTCTATTTCACGGGAAAATATCTGGCACTGCGGTGGTACCCATCTAGACGGCCCAGTACAGGAACCTACCACCTGATAAACTACTAGTTATTAATAGGTATTTTTCTATTTTCAGATGCCCTAGGTCTCCACAGGATGGAGAACCCTTCAAACGTAGACCCAGCGGTCTCCCTTCACCTGTACTGCCCTCCATTCGACAGCTGTACTGGCTCCCACATTATTAACATTTAATTACTATACTTACTCGGTCACTTTGATGGGTCGTTCTATGGGGATAATCTCCATGTCCACACACTGGGATACCTTGATCTTACAATTGACGTTTTCAACGTCCATGGCACAGTCTGTAAAAAAAATAACCAAAGTCAAAAAAGATTTTTAACTGTGATACCTCATGTTTTTACTGGTTGAACCATTTGATAATGCTTCAGACAGCTTAGCCAATTTTTCAACGTAAACGACACCAAACCGACTCGAAAAACCCGAGCTGTGTCTTTAAAAATCGACACAAATTTTGTTCGTCCCGGGAATTGAACCCAGGGCGTCGAGATCGCGGGCAGATGAGACTTAATGTTTAAAACGAAAAGAAATCGTAGGAAGATTTTTTATCTGACTGTACAAAACAGCTATTTATATCGCGGTGTCCGAATCGACAGTGAAAAAAATATTAAAATTAAAAAGTGTCAATTCGGACACTGTGTCCGAATCGACAGTTAGTCAAATCAACGATGTGTATATATTCTGTGACGATGTTTCGTTTCATGGCTTAAGAAGCACGTAGCATACTTGCTTCTTTGCCTCTCTTTAATGTAAAAAAAGTCTTAAGAACTTGTAGAAATTGCGATAATACTGGTGACTTTTTTTACCGTCTGGAAAATTTTCGTGTGATATAGGCTTTAATATTAATTCCATGGAACAATAAAGATAATTATTTTACAACATTAAAAATATATACAAAAAAGAACTAAACATAATTATAAATAAAAAATTTGGCCGAGGTCTCCGTCCATGGGAAAAGTACCCAGGACACTAGCAACGTTTCCACGCTGGATGGCCAGGCTGATACGCTGCCCTAGGTACAGACCAGCTTTGGGATCGTGAGATGACTCCAGCAAACGCTTAGATATCTCACGATACACCCTGCGAGCGCTTGGACCCCAGGGCCCCAGCGTTTCAACCCCAAAAGGCTCAAATATATAGGCATCACTGATGACAGAATATTTGCGCCTTTTGAGGTCTTCAGCCGAACCAGCCGCAGAACCAGCCCTGCCAACCGACAAAGGAAGATAAGACGGCGCCAAAGTATCAACACAAGTCGCGTCCCAAACAAGGGGCCGCCCCATCTTCCAGGGGACAAGGGTCATTCCATCCGGGCGCTTACCATCGCTGCGTGACAAACCATTGGGTTCTAAGACAGCTGGGATACGAGCGCTGGCAAGAGCACGGCGGATAATGTCGTTAAGGCTGGCATGACGGGAAAAGCGGCCGGCACTTCTGCCGCAGGACAGCCCGTGGTGCCCGAGCTGGTTAACGTCTTTCCCGCATGGACAGAGATGAGGAACTGTGCAATATGCGCCCAAACGCAGACAAACAGAAATTTGGAATGAAATATTATCAAGAAGAGTTCCGAGGTTGGTAGATGGAAGCGCTTGAAGCCACAGACCTGACTCCCACTCTCCCACAGCCAGCAAGCGAGCGCGCTCAGCAGAGCTGATAGGCGTGTCAAGAAGGTTATTACGCACAACTCTACAAAGCGGCCCGTCCCACTGGCGCTGGGAGGAGAGGTCATGAGGAAGGTCGGCTGAGCTTAAAGTCTTCCACGACTCAATAGCCTCTGGTAAAAAAGGAATAGTAAAATGAGCGAGAGATTTAGACAAAATTTTGGATGTAAGATCGCGGGTACCATGAACCGATGAAAGGAAAGCCGGAAGAGCTACACTAGAAATTTTCCTGATACCCAGGCCCCCAAGGCGAATTGGCAAGGAGGCTTGGGTCCATATGCGGCCTTCAAATCTAACGTTGAAACAAACCGAAAGAGTATCCCTAATTAAATCGTCCAATTCTGACGTTAGATGAGAATGCTTCCAGAAAGGAGATGAACGGAGTGAGTACGTGAATTGTGGTATGAATAAACAATGACGAATTATCGTGTAGGACATATGATTGTTAATTTGGATAAGCCGCTCCGAAACTGAATTAAAGTGTCTAATTTTGTCCTCGACAAAAGCCGGAAAAGACTCGTCTAAGATAGGGGCCCAAGAAGGCGAAGTGTGGACCGATCTATTATCTTGATGTTGGGAGCCAAAGGTATAGGTAAATGATATATTATCTGTGATATAGGTGACAATAGCATTTTAAAAACTTTAAAAAAAATTCAATGTTTTTGCGAACGGGTAAACGCGGCCGCATAAAACTCGGACTCTTCATTATTTTTTCTTTTTAGTTTTTGATGTAGGATTTTTAACCCCCGTAATAGAATTTCACGAGATCGAAGACGTTCCTAATACCTATGTTCTTACCATAAATAGAATCTAATTTATGATACCGTTTTTAAATAGTGACTGCAAACTTACATAAACTTGTACACATACTGTTGTCGCAAGTGTATAAAACAAAGGCATGCAAAGACGTTTATATTCATTTATAGTCAAGTTTATCACAAATTGACCTTAGTGAATGAAAGCATCCACGATTAAAATGGCATTTATAAGTTGGAGTGCGAAAACAGATGTCACGCCTCTTTATAGAAGATAAACATGTTTATTAACTGTTAAATGACGCTAGAATAATAGGATTATCATCAGCTGATAATTTATACAGTATGCTCGTTGTTTACTAACAAAAATCAGCCTTGCGGTCTAGTCAGGGTTCGTTTGCCCCATGATTCAGGATTTATTAAGTTCAGTTACATTGGAGCGGCTGTTATAACATAACATAACATAAATATTCTTTATTGAACAATAATGCACAATATAGGCGGTCTTATCGCTTGAAGCGATCTCTACCAGACAACCCCCAAGTAAAGGAGTACCGAAAGAATGGGTAAATCAATGCAATTTGAATATATAGAAAAAGTTACTTACTTTATTTAATTAACAATTACACTATTACATATTAAAATAAATTCATAAATATACATACACATAATTATATCCACAAACATATTACTATACATACATAAACCTACATTTATTATACATACCATAAACAATAGAGAAATTATAAGATAGCAAAAGTTTCAGAGTGCAAGGAAATGAGCTTTTACTCGAGTTTTAAAAATAGCCAATGACTCGGATTGACTTATTTTTTTTTTTTTGCAGAGCAAAATGCCTGAAAGCACCATAACCGCAGGCTAGCAGGACCTGTGGGACTCGGTGCAGTTTTATACCACTAAACTCGCCCGGTAACTGACTGCTATCTGACCTTTTTTTCTTACGTGCCTTAGCCGCAGGCTAGCTAAGCCTGCGGCCTTGTGTGGGGCTCGGGAATCAAGACGTTCGTCCCACTACCCACTAAACTCCCCCGGTTTCCCCTTTTCACCCGATGAGGACGAGCCGGCGCCAACCTTGTGGTTATTGACCAGCCCGTCCACCCACGGGTACCCCGGCCTGATGCGTAGGCCGGGGTGGCGCCTAGGGAGGGCCACCCGAGAAATTAGGTGACCCCCAGACTTAGCTCGGGCGACCTGTGCAATGCGGGCGTTAGGGAGCTACACTCGCCCGCAGGTCAACCCTCAGGCCGGTAGGCTCCGGCCCGGCCGTCTACGCCAGAGGGGAGCAGAAAGACGATCTTCCTCCCGCTCCCTCTACTTTGCCTCCTTCTGCGAGATTACGGCCTCGCAGAAGGAGGCAACTGCTATCTGACCTACGTAATCCTTGACAGGGGAACTTAACCAATCGGATCCATGGTTACATTTAATCGAGGTTGTCTCACGATGTTTTCCGTCACCGATGATTAGGTAAATAGGCACATAGAAAAATGCATAAGTAACCGTGATTTGAACCATCGATCAATTATTATTATTAATGTTCTATTTAAAATTTTGCCTTAAATACTATTTTTGATGCCAATAGGATAAGTGTTATTAAGTGTATACCCACATTTAATTTATAAATAAATGAATTGAATTGACCTCACTCTTCTTACTCCCCGGCGTGGGGTAAGAATCCCAAACGGAGACCCCAGGGATGTTGGCGCGAAGGGTGGGGAACCTTCGTACCTTTCAAGCATCCCTGAGTATGTCAGCAGTGTGGGGTGGCCTCACATTGCCGAACGTCATAAGGAAACAGGGGAAGCCATGGCTTCCCCTGAGGAGCGCTGCACTAAAGCGGAGCGCAGCTGGTGGGGGCAATTATGTGAATCTCTGCATAGAGAGACCCAGCCCCCTAGCCTGTGCTTGAGAAGGCCACAGTGGAGTTTTAGTCAGTACCCCCTAACATAGGGCAACTCTTTTTTTTTTTTTTTTTTAACGCGGTGAATGCGTTACGCACCTGTCACTCTGTCTTGGGGGCGAAACAGAGCCGTGTGTGGGACTCCCAGTTTTAGGTCTACCCACTAAACCCCGCGGTACTCCCTCATCACCCTAATGGATGGCCACGGGTATCGGCAAAGCCCTTGCTCCGCGAGCCATCCGGCGACAGTCCATCAAGTGGACTCTCCGTACCCCCTATTGGTAGGGGGTTTGCGGAAGTGTCCTTGAGTACTAGGACACTTCCGCCCGTCGGCGGTGAGGCCGTGCAAGGCAGATCAGGGTGCCCCCGCACCCGTAACCTGCTAGCCTCCACCTTGGAGGGGCGGTAAGAAACGGTCGAACGCCCGCCTCCTCCGCCCCGTCCTCCGCCTGCGGATCGCTGGTGCGAGGGGATCTTCCTCCCGCTCACGTTCCGCTGCCTCCTTCTGCGACATGACGTTTTCGCAGAAGGACGCTACCGCCGCCCAAGCCTCCTCACTCCCTAGCATGGATAGAACCACGCTGGGGAGGGTAAGCGCCTGGCCTACAACAGCGACAAGTTCGTTGCGCTGTATGGCCCACGCCTGGCACACCGCGAGAGTGTGGTGTGCCGTGTCTTCCACAGCGCCGCATGCGTGGCACGATGGCGATTCCTCTCGTCCGATTCGATGCAGGTACACGCCGAAGCTGCCATGTTCGGTCATGACCTGCGCCAATCGAAACGAAAGGTAACCGTGTGGCCGTTCGAGCCAGTCCTCCAATACTGGCCCGAGTGCATCGAGGACACGACGGCCGGCGGGTGCGTTGGCGATGTCCCTCCGCCAGCGACGAAGGAGCGTTTAGCGTGCCTCACGCCGTACCGCACCCTGTTCTTCAGGAGCGGGGATGTGTCCTCGGGACCTCATATTTGCCATCCAGGTATAGATGGCGGCTAAGACGTCTGCTTCCAGGTCCCAAGGAGGAGTCTTTGCGAGTGCACAGGCCGCGGCAAAACCGACGGTTCTGTAGCACCTTGCAACTCGAAGAGCTATAGCCCTTTGTGGCCGCCGAAGAAGTGCCAAGTTATCTCTTCTGCTGAGAGAATCGGCCCAGAGTGGTGCCCCATATAGGGCCATAGACCGAAGAATGCCGGCATATAAAAGCCGGCATTTGTCCCGCGGTCCCCCTATATTAGGGAGGAGCCAGCTCTGACATAACCTCAGCTGCTCCCCCAAGCGGCTGGGGTATCTATAAGGGATTTCTCCACTATAAAAAGGGTCAACTAAAAATCTAAAATTCTAACTCGCGACTCGCAAAGTCGCAACATGATAATTTTTTACCAAAGCCATCTTATGATGCCATCCGGAGTCGTAGGCTTTACAATCTTAGATACGAAATCGAACGTAATTGTAAGTAAACATAGGCCCAGTTGACATAGGCCGGCTGTACCGGTTTGCATAAAATTATACGCGGCCAGCCTACTTGTATGCAAGATATTTCATGTCGAGATGCAATTAATATAAGGGGTGGTGCATAAGAGTTATTAATGCAATAAACTATTTTTCTTTCTTTTTAATGGAAAACTTATGAAGTAACTAAACCATGCTTTTATTATAAATGCGATAGTAACTTTGACAACCGATTATGTGAAATGAATAAAATAAATAAATAAATACCTATCTCTGAACATTATACACACAGCGCCATCTAGCCCTAAACTAAGTTAGCTTGTGCTATGGGTGCCAGACAACGGATAAACATTATTTATATACTTTTTTTATGTAAATACATACATATTATACATAGAAACACCGAGACCGATACAAACAGACAATTAGTAGTCGACTATTCCACCAAGAGGTCGCGGGTTCGATTCCCGCACGGTAAACATTTTGTGTACGTGATCTTGTCTGTTTGTATCGGTCTGGGTGTTTGTATGTGTAACATGCATGTCATGTATTTACAAAACAAAAAATATATACTTAAGTAATGTTTATCCGTTGTCTGGCACCCATAGCTTTACTTAGCTTGAGGCTGACGACGAAAAAAGTAGGTAAAATCGAAAGGTCAACTCGCGGATATCCGCGAGTTTCGCGTCCGCGAGTTGACGACTAAGTCTGGCATACAGTCACGCAGCCCACTGATGGTAAGCGGCCACTGTGGCCTATAATATTCCATTATAGGCCACAGTCGTCGGTAGAGCCGCTCAATGTGCTGCCACACTGGTCGGCTCCTTAGATCTTCGATTTAACTCTGTCTTTGTGACTGTTACGTGAAACAAACAACGAACAAAGGCGTAGGCCATCCGGGTTCTTGAGATTTAAAAAAGACTATGGGTGTTATCTAGTGTTTAAATGAGGGGTTTCAGAAAAAAGAAGCTCTAGATGGCGCTACGTAGCCTTAAGGTAC
Organism: Mecyna flavalis; assembly: GCA_949319885.1. Lineage (NCBI taxonomy): Eukaryota > Metazoa > Arthropoda > Insecta > Lepidoptera > Crambidae > Mecyna > Mecyna flavalis. The sequence goes on along the minus strand of OX439420.1, from coordinate 6,999,889 downwards.
AACTAAAACGTAATTATTGGTTTATTTTGGCGGAAGACGTCAAACCACCACCATAAATTACGTCAAAATGAACCGATCACGTTTTAAAATAGTTGGACCTTATGGCTACGTAGCGCCACCTTGCGGATTTTTTTTATTCCGAAACATGTCCTCATTATGTTGATAAATTAATATGAATTGAATAATATTTGATATTGTACAAATGTAGGTATATAATGTACACCAATCTTAATATTCGCGTACATAGATAATTTCCTGTTTAGATGAAACTTGAATGGAAACCTTAGTTCAAGGAAATACAATCTCTTAGGTTCATTATGCGAAACCTAGTGCTTATTTCTAGTGTTTACAACTAATGATCCTGATGTTTGCTTATGTAAGTAGGATTTCGTTAGTGTTTTTATAATTATATAAATAAAAATATTGGAATACAAAATTTGACTAACTCGGTGGGGCGTTTGGTAGAGACCCTACCCTATTGGTAGGTCGTGGGTTCAATTCCCACCCGGGAATAATATTCATATGATGAACATGTTTGGAAGGACTTATGTTATTTACCTAACAATCTCATTATTTTATACATTAAACAAAACATTAGTTATATTGATCTAGTTCCCTGCGGTCCTGGCTTCAATTCCCGAGTCGATTTGTTTGTATCATTTTTTTCAAATCAACGCCTCGATGGTCTAGTGGTTCAAGTACCGGGCCGAGAGGTTCAATGCCTGGGTTGAGCTTACTTTGTATCGGTGGAAATTACACCTATACCCCATAATTGTAAAGATACCTTAATTTCAATGGTAATGGTGTAAGGGTTACGGAGGTCAGATGACAATCGCTCCATTGTAATAACCAGGCTTGTCAAATCTAGGATCATAGTCGAAGCGGACACTGAGCTCCATACTGGATGCAATCGGGAATACGCTGGGATGATGATGATGACCTTAATTTCAATGGTGAAGACGTTCGCCCTGCAGTGGGACATTAATAGGCTAATATTTTATTTTTTTGTACTTTGGTGTTAAATGTGTCAGAAGATCAGCGTATGTTGTTAAAGCGATAGCTAATCTTATGTATATATATGTTATGACTTGCATCACTTGTTTTTAATACTGCGTGAATACCTACATAATAATATAATTAAATATTCAACATTCAACATAATAATAATGTATTTATGATCAGTTCATCTGACGGAGTCGAATAATAGAGCCTTTACCATTCAATTCAATTTATATAATTTAGCAGAAGTGGGTATACAAGATTCAACGTGTTGAACGTTCAACACTTTGCCTATCGGCATGCATATCTTCTTCTTCTATATATTTATAAGAAAGTCGTGTTTGTTACAACACTTATAACTCGAGAATGGATGAACGGATTTAGATGAAATTTGGCACACGCATAGTTTATAACCGGAATTAAAACATAGGATACTTTTTATCCCGTTTGTATAAAAAAAAACGCAAAAAAAAATACAATTATATTAAAATACAAAGTCTACTTATTTATACCTCTAAGGCGGAACAGAATTCGCCGGGTCAGCTAGTAAATACAGAATTATGTGTTGTATAAAATAGCAATTAATTTATAAAGTATACAATTAAGATATATTGTCCAACGGCTAAACGAGCTTTTTGAGGAACGGGAGCTTTATAACGGGAACAGGATATTTATTTGTATTAAAGAAGTCTTCATAGGTTCACTTATTTTATCTTACATACTCGTAATTATACTTCGATGGTCTAGTGGTTTAAGTACCAGGCCAAGATCTAGGGGTCCTGGGTTCAATTCCCGGGTCGAGCTAACTTTGTGTCGGTTTTTTCGGACACAGCTCGGGTTTGTGATCACCAATCCGCATTTGGCAAGCGTGGTGATTAAGCCAATACACCCATCATTGTAGCGATGCCTTTGCCCTGCAGAGGGACATGAATAGGCTGATACTTTTTATACTACTTGTGGTACCAGCGTTGCCAGACGTCCCGATTTTGGCGGGACGTCCCGATTTTTAAATCAAAATTAAATGTCCCGCGCGGGACAGGCTCAGTCCCGCTTTTCGGGGAGAACTCGACCGTACGTGCAGAGTACTGCAGAGTGCTGAGAAAGAAAGGCGCGTAATGAAGATACTAGTTTATTATAATACATTTTCTATGGCTACTTTTGCTGTCTATTGTCACGTAAACTTTATTTTAAGTCAAATAAAAAGATAAATATTTGAAAACCTTTGATTATACGTTTTTTTACTATGTCCCGCTTTTGACGGAAGAATCCCGCTATTTTCACTCAAAAAGTACCAAAGTCCGATTTGGCAAAAAAAAAACTGGTAACGCTGTGTGGTACCTACATTATCCGATACCATTAAGTTACTTACTTAAAGGTTCAGACAATCACCAATGTGTGATGTTGTTTTATTTATTTATTATTAAATTAAGTAACTTAAAGGCTGAAGACTGTGACTAAGTATTTCCCAAACAGAAAAACTCAATGAAAAACCGGTCCGACACGGGATTTGAAAACTAGGCTCTTAGCGTGGCCATCGCTTAAGGCTTCATGTAGACGACGCCGGAACCGGACCGGAGCCGAAGCGCATATTGTTATGAAAACCGTGCCTGCGCCGGACTGAAACCGCGTGTTCTATTTTGATGCTGATTTTAGTACAGAAAAGCATGGCGGCCCGATGCGCACGCGGTGTCGGTCCGGAGCCGGTCCGGCTCCGGTCCGGCTCAGGCGCGGTTTTCATTCGTATACACAAACATCCGGTCCGGCGCCGGTCCGGTTCCGGCGTCGTCTACATGAAGCCGCAGGTCTTAAGTAAAATTTTAGTATTTTTCTCCTTTCTCAAATGTTAAAGGACGCCAAGTTACTTTGCCCTTCGTGTTTAAGCACAGATTATTAAATAGTTACTATTAAGTTTATTTTTCTTGGTACAAAATAGGCATAAAGTAAAATATACCAACATTGTATTGTCTATTATTATCCACTGCAGGGCAAAGGCCTCCAACATTGTAATGTACCTATTTAATAGCTCCCGTCACAAGATGCTTAATGTTGTAAACAAACAGTCAGGTTGCAAAATTGGGACCTAATAATAAATATTATGTTAATTAGTTGTGTACATGTATAGGTAATACTAATAACGTAACCGTTATTTCAAAATGGCAGACCAAAAAGTTACAATTCTGTTTTTTTTTTAAATAAAGAAGCCAAAGATTTTTAATATTTTCAAGGAATAATTAGCTCTTTTCATAGAAATCTAACAAACTATCAGTCATTTTCTTTGTAGCCGTTAAAACTCAGTACCTGGTTTTGATGCTCGGGTCCTGGAATCAATTTATGGGTCGAGCATAATTTGTGTAATTTTTTCGGAGGAATACCCGGTTTTTAATCACCAATTCAAAGGCCAATGCAAAAAACTGGGCCCAAAAAATAAAAAAATGTTGTGCAGATTTGGGACATAGACTACGAAGTAGATCCATTAAACACCTTAAACTTTTATTATGGCATCGACAAAGTTGGTCCTATATGTCAATTATTTATGTATATATCAAAATAATAAATTATTATGGACGATAACTTTTTTATCATAATAAAAGTTGATGGTGTGTGTGCAGTGTGTGGTCTTTCACGTAGAATACATCTTATCTCTGCACATTAACTTAAATTTTTTGGGCCCAAGAACATTGGCAAGTTTTGCATTGTCCTTTTGGCAAGGGTGATGATATTATATCATCATCATCCTCATCATCATAGCGATGACTTGATTCCACGGAGAACTTTGCCCTGTACAGTTTGACATTAATAGGCTGATACTACATTTTTAGCTCTGGCTGGGTATTTGTAGCGAGAACCTTTATGGATTATGATTAAAAGTTATAATCTATTCTAATCGAATATTGCCAATTTTTCAATAACACTATTATTCCACAGATACTGTCCGACTGGAACACTGGATTCGTCAATAAAAATATGTATTTTAACCCACTTCTTCACATTCCAGTCATAAATTATGTCAACAAGTACCTACCAATAACTTACTTTTCACGATGTTTCTCGAACAATATCTACTTTACACGCTAACTATCACACAAACAAGAAATATCAGTTCACAACTAAATACTACAACCTCTTTTCACTTCACTTAAGTTACTGGCACAAAATAAAAAAGCGTGCGAAAAAGTTTTTATTTGTTTTTTCCTGTGGCACTGTCTTGGCGCGTTGTCTATGTTCGAATGACAGTTGTTTTCGCGCGCAATCGCTTTTATTTGACAAGCGAAACTTTTTACTATCTAGACTCCTTGGGGAGTGTTTACAGAAGTTCTGGTGACGTACGCCATCTTTAAATGACGTCTGTGGTGTATTATTTAATTTGTGTTGGATGATAATAAAGCAGCTAGGTTTCTTGGAAATTATGTCTCATACATGATACGAAACTATTTTTATGAAGCGAGGAAAGCCTAATAGAAGGAGGGGCGCTACGCTAGTAATTGTAGTTCAATGAGGGGCGCTGACATACATTGGCGGGAAACTCCATAACAGAATTAACAGAATAATAATGTAGAAGTGTGGAGTCGATGGTCTGAATCCTGGCAAAAAAATAGTTATTTACCACCAGCTTGGTGGTGATGGAAAACATCGTAAGGAAACCTGGACGTTCAAATGGCTGTGTACGCTGTGTAGCCATAATTCAATTGGTCAGTCCAATGTCAAGGGTTACAGAGGTCAATAGAATGAATAATAATAATAATTTATTTATTCAGTACAGTACAGTTACAGTTACTTCAATGTATAGACTGATACCGCGTAGAAGGCTTCGTGCCACTTACCGTGGTTCCTCCCCACTAAGGACAATGAGGGAGCGTCGCAGGGGTTTTAGAGGGTATGCCTCTGGGTAGCTTCTTCTGTGAAGCATCCCAGATGGAGAGCCCCACATACCCCGTTCGTCCCCCGACGGCGAGCATGCAAAAGGGTGTCGGCCCATTGCACTTTGGGCCGGCGGCATTTCCCCAGCGATACCAAAAAAAAAATGTATAGACCGATAAACTTACCGTTTCCGGTGGCCAAAATTGGAACTACATAGGGAGAAAGCTCGAACAATGAAGAGAGGCCCAAAGTAATGTCTGGAAAATACTAGATTACAAAGAATCAGAACTCAGAACAAATTGATAAGTCAATGGTCAGCGACAGGAAGCTTCAACGAGTGCATTCGTTCAATTGTAAACGAGTTGATACAATAATGGATGTTATTGTCACAAACTTATATCATAGCCGTGTCAAAGGCATACACAGTCAGGCCAGGTGAAGTGATGATGATGCAGGATGGCTGGCAGGAGCTGGATGCGAGTGGCCGAGGATCGAGCATTGGGAGTGGCCTACGTCCAGCAGTGGACAGGCTGATGATGATGATAATGACTGTCTCACTATTACGTCTTTTCGACCGCCTCCGTGGAACAGTGTCTAAGCCGTTTGGGTATAAAACCCGGAGGTCGTGGGTTCGATTCCCACCTAGGGTCTGGTTGGTGGTAGGACTTTTTCAGAGTCCGACTGGCTAGCTACCCCCACAGGTGAAATCTGCCGCCTTAATAGTTCTGGCTGTGTTCCGGCAGTATTAATGTGGGAGCCAGTACACTTGAAATCAAAGGCTCGAAGATCAGATGAGTCTACAGTCTGGCAGCACATTGAGCGACGCTTCCTGGTGAAGTGTCCCTCAATGGAATAGGCCGCAGTGGCCGCTTACCATCAGGTGGGCTGCGTGTCTGTCTGCCAACTGACTAAGTATAAAAAATGTCCCTTTTTCATAATATCCATCCGTTCAAAAGGTCCCTTTTGTATTAAGTGATTAGAAGATCCAACTTGACGCGATAGTTATGTTTCGATTCCCAGGTGGAACCGAAAATACTAAATATTAGAAATGTTTCAATAACTGTTTTACTGTTTGTCCGTATAAATCACTGTCCCGATTTTAATGAAGTCTGGTACAGTCGACAGCACATCAGACTACCTCAATCTGTCAAGTTTGTACAACCAATTTTAAGCTTTATTTATTTAACATAGAGTTCTCTTTGAGTTGAGAATATTTGACAGATTAGGGTTGCTTGTAGGGTTGCCAACCATACTGTTTTAAACAGTATAATACTGTTTTTCACTAAATTATACTTTTTACTGTTGAACAAAAATAAAGTATACAAAATACTGTTTTCAGTATCAAAATGCTAACACATTATGTGTTATTGCATGCATGTATTAATTTAATAAAAAATGAGCTCCTCATATATTTTAATTTTAGTTATGATTGTGATGAGGCGTATGAAGTTTTTAAAAAAGATTGTTGTGCGAAAAGTTCTAAAAAATATGTATTTAAAACAATAAATAAATAAAATACTGTTCATTTTTCTAAAATACTGTATAATATTCTTCATAGACCAGAATATACTTTATTTCTTGTAAAAAAAGTTGGCAAGCCTAGTTGCTTGATCTGCTGCCGTTTACGTAACCTAAACATTGAGAAAGGACACAGCCTACTGTAAGGCTGGCGATTGGTGGACGAATAGTTAAATAGATAATTATGTGTATGTCTGTTTATGAATTTATATATAAATAAATAAATATATTTTGTTTACACTAATATGTATAAATTAAATAAAGTAACTTTTTTTTCATTCAAATTGCATTAATATACCCATTCTTTCGGTAGTCCTTTACTTGAGGGTTGTCTGGTAGAGATCGCTTCAAGCGATAATTAAGCCCGCCTATATTGTTCACATGTTTGTTCTTTTTATTGTAATTTTTATTTGTTTTTGTGTGCAATAAAGAATAATTTTGTTATGTTATGTTATGGACACTGTTCTCAAGAATAAATAAATGAATCTATAATATAAAAATGAATCGCAAAATGTGTTGGTAAGCGCATAACTCAACAACGCCTGGACCAATTTGGCCAATTTTTTTTTTTAAATGTTCCTTGGAGTTCAAGGATGGTTTTTACGGCGAGAAAAATTGAATTGATTGATTGATCAATTCCCACGGGAACGGGAACCACGCGGGTGAAACCGCGGGCGCCCGCTAGTAAATAATAAATATCTCTTGACACTATTCACACAGCGCCGTTCTGCCACAAACTAAGCATATTATAGCTCGTACTATGGCTGCTAGACAACGGATAAACATTATTTTTATTCTGTTTTGTTTATACCGCGCGGCGGTCGAACCCGCGCCCTCTTGGTGTAATGACTTCTCAAACATTACACCCAAATGGCTAGTCATAGTATATGAAAACAATATGAATGCCTCCAATAACTTGACACAATGCCTTTTATACTATTATCACATATGTGAGGGTAAGGTCTAAGGTGACATACTACACGTCTTCACCATTACTACTAATTTTACTTCACTTTACTTTAATCCCGAGATATTTTTGTTAGTTTCCGTGTAATAAACATAGAAGTGTTTTTGTTTCTCCTTACTTTACGTTTTTTTCATTGCAATGTGTAACAAGACGCGCAGATCGTACACCTGATGGTAAGCGCCACGTCTGCCCTTAGACAGTTCAGTGGCAAACAGTAACTAAGCAGATACTGTCTGGCACCGCCCTGCGCCCGCTACACCGAGACGACAGTTATTAGGTCTCATATACCCAGTAATTTCACTAGAAGAAGACATAGAAGTGTTTTTGTTTCTCATTCTTTCACGTAGCAAAGGAGTAACGATACGACGTGAAATAAGGCTGGAGATTAGTTTGGGAGCTGGAGAGTCTGGAGAGATATAAGTACAAATTTTTTTCTAGGATAATATCACATTCCCGCCTTAGGTCTGGTTGGTTAAAATAGGACTTTTTCAGAGTCTGACTGGCTAGCTACCATTCCCACAGGTAAAATCTTCCGCCATAACAGCTCTGGCTGTGTTCCGGCAACATTAACGTGAGTGCCAGTATACTTGAAATTATAGGCTCAAAGATCAGATGAGCCTTTTTCGGAGGAGAATGCGTTTATGCACCATAACCGCAGGCTAGCTAGACCTGCGGCCGTGTGTGGGACTCGAGACTACAGCGTCCACTACCCACTAAACTCCCCCGGTTTCCCCTTCACACCGGGACGAGCCGGTGCCAGCCTTGTGGTTATTGACCAGCCCATACCTGTGTACCCCGACTTGAGAGGCCTCAAGTCAGGGTGGCGCCTAGGGAGGGCCAGCCGGCTGGTCAATAGCCACAAGGCTGGCACCGGCTCGTCCCAATCGGGGGTGAAGGGGAAACCGGGGGAGTTTAGTGGGTAGTGGACGCTTAAGTCTCGAGTCCCACACATACGGCCGCGGGTCTAGCTAGCCTGCGGTTATGGTGCATAAACGCATTCTCCTCCGAAAAAAAAAAAAAAGGAAGGGCCAGCCGAGAAACTAGGTGACCCCCAGGCTTGGCTCGGGTGACCTGTGCAATGCGGGCGTTGGAGAGCTACCCCCGCCCGCAGGTCAAGAGATCAGATGAGCCTACAGTATGGCAGCACATTGAGCGGCTTTTCCTGGCTAAGTTCCCCATATAACCCATATTGGAATAAGCCGCTTATCATCAGAGAGTGTGCAGTGAAATAACCTCTAAAACAAAATTTAACAGTATACTATACTAATATTATAAAGAGGAAAGATTTGATTGTGTTTTTGTATTGAATAGGCTCCGAAACTACTGAACCGATTTAAAAAATTCTTTCGCTGTTGGAAATCTACATTATCTCCGGGTGACATAGGGTACCTTTGATCCCGAAAATGTGGGGGGAGGGGGGAAAGGAAGTTGAAAAATAAAATTAAGCGCGGCTGAAACCGCGAAGGTGGCAGCTAGTTATAATTAAGTCGATATAATTTTATCTTATACGGTCATATTTAAAACATAACTCAGATTAATATGTTTTGTACACTGTCGTCACTCAGTGTTATTTTCGCAAGTCTGACCTATTTTATTAGCGAAACAAAGATTTATCATTGCAGTATTATTATTAAACGCAATACCTAAGGATCAATAACATTTTTTATCATGTTCTTTAATATTTTACTGTTTCCAAAACAAAGCCAATGACCTTGAGCATTATTGTTGTCTCTTTCACAAACACACACACAGACACTTTTAAAATAAACGTTGAAGGCCTATTTTTGTTTCATTTTGTGATTACGCAAATAAGCATTTTGGTGAGAATAAAATAACATTTAAAATTAATATTATTTATTATTATTTAAATATTATTTATTCCTCAAATAACAATGTGACTCTACCAGCGGATTCGGAATGTTGTTATCTATCTATTGAAAAAAACCGCCAAAAACCATCGAAAAACCGGCCAAAAACCCGATAGTTACTCTATTCTATCGCCAAAATTGTACCTACTAATGCTTTACTCGCAATTTTCTGCCGCGCACGACCAAAATATGGAATTCTTTGTCATCAGCGGTGTTTCCGAACCGATACGACTTACAAGTGTTTAAAAAAAAGAGTGCATTCCTTCCTTAAAGGCAGCGCATTTGTGATTCCACCTGATTTGCAGATGTCTATGGGCGGCGGTAGTCACTTTCCACTGTTGAGATTCAAGATCTCCTGCAAGCGCAACATGAGTTCATTTCAAATCGATCCTGACACCTGGGAGAAACACGCCAACATGAGACCAGAGTGGCGTCATGTTGTAGCCCTTGGCATGTCACAGCATGATAAGGCCTGGCTGGGACAGCTAAAGAGGAAGAGACTTCAACGCAGTGCCACGACTCCCCTTGACTCTCGATTCATCTGTGACAGGTGTGGCAAGAGGTGTCGTGCTGCCATCGGACTTTATAGTAACCGGAGACGTTGCACCCCCCAAAATTTACCCCCGTGATGCTGCAACAATCATCTGCAAAGATGCTGTGGCCAATGATGATGGGCGGCGGTCAACGATGGGTATTTAACCACTCAACGCCGAACCGGCACTCGGGTGCCGCATAACAATAGATTTTCTATTGTGTCTAGTAATCCGGGGCCAGAAGGATTAAATTCGTTGGCGGCGGTAGTCACTTTCCATCAGGTGTGCCGCATGCGTCTGCCCGCTATACAATAAAAAAAAACTAATGCTTTTCTTATAAGATACATTAATTTTCTAAAAAATCTCATTGTCATTGATTTAACACTAGAAATAAACATAGGCTTACATTTCCAAAAAGATGATTCGATAAGATTGGTAATTCGTTTGTAGTATGAAATTACCCCAAGAATATTAGATTAATTACCTACCAAAACATAAGTTTGCTTTACATCAAATAAAATATCAAGTGTTCAAAAGTGGAAAACTATGTATAAAGGATAAGTATATAATTAGTTGTCGCTTTTCTATTTGACCAACTATTATTTTTACAATTTATTTACATCAGTATTTATATCGAGATAAAATTATCATATTATAGATAGATAGATAGATAGATAGATACTCTTTATTGCACAAAACACAGGAAAACATGTTACATAATGAAGCTCTGTACTATCGCTAGATAGCGATCTCTTCCAGTCAACCTTAGGATAGAGGAAAGTAATAAAAATAGTTTGAACAAAAATAAAGGGCAGGTAGTGCAAGACGGAGAAAAAAAAAGGAAAATATATGTCGCATCTAATAAAGAAATAAGAAATATATCATAACATATAAATATATCTAAGTATATACATAGACATACATAAACATAATAATATTATGTAATTATTATGGCATTTATTAAGAAAAATATTTTTTATCTGTACATATACATACGTTATCATGGAATTAATATTATACGTTACCTATACGTATTATTTTATAAAAGGCAAACTGTTTAGTTGTAACTGGCTAGTGACGTCAAAGTGCTGGTAGAAGAAATAAATTGACTAGCAAAAATACAATAAGTATGTACTTTATTACATACGTCTATGATATTTACAGAATTATTATTATAGTCTATAGACATTTTATTTCGTAACTTTCAGAACAAAAATATCTTTTTTTTTTTCTACACTACCTTGTGTTTTTCTTTCCTAAGGACTCTTTTACATCTTTACCAAATTTTGTCAAAATCGTTTAAGTGGTTTATGCGTGAAAGCTAAACAGAACGGAGAGATAGACAAACAGAGTTTCATTCACATTTGTCATAATAGTTATTAAGGTTGGGTTAACAAATATAAAGCATTTAGATGTAAGTACTAGTGATGGGCCGACTATAGTATTTGCCGACTATTCGACTAGCCGACTATTCGGTTTTCAAATTGCCGAATAGTCGGCCGACTATTCGGCAGTGCCGACTATTACTGCGTGAGTTTTAGTCGTTGTTTTCCCTCAGTAAAATGAGTCTTAGTAGTACAATCTTAGTAGATTAATGAAGTTTTTTTTAGTCAAATCAAAAGTTTTACGATTGTGATAGACGAAACTCGAACTAATAGTACTAGCTGCGTCGCGGACAGTCACCGGCCCGGAATAATTGCCCTTCGCGCTTATCAAAAAGATGATGATTAACTAAATATTAATAACATTTGATTTCCATTTTCCCTTCAAACTTAAAAAAACAAATTAAGAAAATACTTACATGAATTGATAGTACTACGAAGGGTGAAGCGTTCTGCTGCGGAAAAACATCGACAAAAAAGTCACGCGGTCTACTGGTGTTCGGGATTTTTCGTCATCACTCTGCTCCGCACGGCGGCCGTTGAACATGGCCTGACGTGTTTGTTTAATTTTTTTTTATTTGTTTGGTGTTTATTTAAGTAAACTTAAAAAAATGAATCGTCAATGATACAGAATGACTCTACCACCGGCTTCAGACAGTTGAGAAAAACCGGCAAGAAACTTAATCATTTCTCTTCTCAATCGCTAAAAAACTATACAACACTAGATGACTTTCGCTCGCGTAGACTAGATACACCCTGTAAAACACTATGAAACACCCCTGGGAGGTAAATTCCAAAAATAGAAGAAATCGCGCGTGTGAACATTCTTTGTTAATATTGAAGGTGCTGAATAATATTATAATATATTATATACTACAAATTTTGCCGAATAGTCGGCGAATGGTGCCGAATAGTCGGCTTTCCCGACTAGTCGGCTAATAGTCGGCCCATCTCTAGTAAGTACCTACCTATGTTGTTTTTTAATTTTGATTCTGACAGCCAAAGCTTTACAGCAAAAATTGTACCAATTTCCCTCCGCCAGTTTTGAGCTCAATCAAGTTATTACTACTTCAAGGAGGTGAACAAAAGACTAACAAATAGTTCGAAGACCTGTATAATGGCCGTATTATGATCATTATTCATTAATCTTCACATGACAACAATAAGACATGTTTATTCTTATCAAAAGTTTTTGTTACGGTCAGGAAAGGTTATCAGAGGTCATGGCTGTCGGGAAAGTTTCTGACTGTATCGCTAAGGGCTCTTTGAAATAAGACGTTTTGTGTCGGACGGCTGCGGCTGCTATTTTTCATACAAAACACGCGATGCGGCAACAGTGGCGTTCAACGTCGATCCGATCGAATTGTCAGCGCCGAGAGTCTTTCTGCTAAGCTCGATCCCTTGGCGTTGCGGAGAGAAGTAGCATCTCTGTGCGTTCTCTACCGCATGTACCATGGGGAGTGTTCGGAGGAATTGTTCGGACTTATACCTGCTGCAGGGTTTCATCACCGTACAACTCGTCACAAACTGAAGTTTCACTCTTATCACCTTGAAGAGTGGCAATCTACTACCATACGTTTCACTCGAAACTTCATACCACGTACGACCAAACTGTGGAACCAGCTCCCTGCAGCGGTATTTCCCGACCCATATGACATGGCAATCTTCAAGAAACGAACATATCTCTTTCTTAAAGGCCGGCAACGTACTTGTGGCTACAAAAAAAAAGACTTAGGTACTTCAAACAAAAAACGCACTCAAAAGTGAAAACTTATTATATGCACAATTCTTGTTTGTGTGTAAAAATATAATTACAAATAATGTCATTTTTTGTTTGTTTTTTTATTTTTTGGTAACACACAAAAAACATAATATACGCCAGTAAACTTGAAATCAGAGGCTCGAAGATTAGATGAGCCTACAGTCTGGCAGCACATTGAGCGACGCTTCCAGGTGAAGCGTCCCTCAATGGAATAGGCCGCAGTGGCGGCTTACCATCAGGGTGGGCTGCGTGCCTGTCTGCTAACTGACTGAACTAGTGTAAAAAAAACTATGCAACAATTACCTATAATAGTGTTTATGTCTCCAAGAACTCTACATAATTCTATAAATTGTATTTCTGAGAAAAGAAGTCAAGCCTTTTGGGCCTCGAATCTTGCTTAATTAGATTGCCAAATATAGGTAATTATATGTATTACATCTAAAGTTGACGCATTGAAAAATATCGGGAAATTACAGAAAGCATTCCCGCTCATCAATGACGTTCAATCATTGATAGTGTATTAAACACTATCAATGCGTTCAATATACAACTAGACACCCAATCTCTAAGAAAAATTCCTCAAAAAACGTCCGAGTGGCTTTGACACTGATGACATTAACACATTCGTTCAAATAAACACCTTATCTTGTGGCATTTAGTGTTTAATGTCAATTGTATACAACTAAACGAAAACTCTGCCCAATAGTCGGGTGGGCAGACTTTTGCTTCGGACAATATTTGAGCGAGATTGTGGGTCTAGTTTTTTTATTGAACGTCATTGCCGCTCATGGAATTAATATTATCTATTAGTTATATTACGTTTATGTTCCCGTTCATGGGCTAAAACCAGCGCCATCTGGGAAAAAACACAACATTTATGTCAGTTTTAAAACATTTGAGAGCGTTTAGGTACTAACTGTCACGTGAGACTAAAAACCTAATTTTGGTGTTTTTTATAATCTTAAATTGTGAACAAATATTCGGGTGCCTATTTTATTAATTAACTTAATTTTTTATTATCCGAGCCGACACTGTAAAAACATTTTCACGTCTATCTTGAAGAACCCCATGCTACTTATACATATTATGTATACATACATATTTGTAGTGGTAGAGCCATGCTGTTTTACAGTACGAATGGGCCGGCTCATCCGAGGAAGTACCACCCTCTCACTTAACACCAGCGTGTAATAATAGTGACTACTATGGTGTTTCGTCTGGTTTGTGAGAGTGCCGGAGGCCCACACCCCCCATACCTCCATAGGCCGGCAACGCATCAGCGACCCCTCTGGTGTTGCAGATGTCAATGGGCGGCGGTGATTGCTTACCATCAGTTGACCCACTGGCTCCTTTACCACCCCTGACATAAAAAAATATCTATTAAGAAAAAAGACGCAGGATTTTCACATGACACTATTTTAATTGACGTTATTATTTCATTATCCTTGTTAATTACAGTACACTCAACACAAAACTAAGTCTTGAAGAATGTGTGCAGATGGCCTATTAGTTACTAATGAGGAAAAAATAAGGAAACATTGATGAGATATCTAATGGGAAATCTATGTGACAACTGAACTTCCCCTTCCCTGATATTTTCCAAAGGCTAGCTCAATCATCATTATTAACCATAAGATGCCCACTGCTGGGCATAGGCCTCTTTCAAGGATATCCATGATGATCGGTCCTGGGGGCTTAGACAAGATGACATCGCTTCATAGCTGGCGAATTTCGTTAAGTCCAATTTGTATGGATTTGACAGATGCGGGATGCCATAGAAAAGTCACTTTTTGAAAGTATGGGATTTGACATTCGCTATCGCAAATTGAGCTATAACGAACGTCATAAATGCCGCTTGTCTAGGGGGGCTGCGCTGTGATAGAACGGTCGCTTCACATGCGTAAAGTCTATGCTGCCCTATGAGCCAGGAATCGTGGTTCGAATTCCACCCAGGAAAAACACTCATGTAAATAACATTTGTGTTTGTTCTGTGTCTGGATTTTTTATGTGTATTAATTACGTATATTTGGCAGCGCATTGTGGTTCCACCTAATAAACCTAATTTGCAGATGTCTATGGGCGGCGGTAGTCATTTTCCATCAGGTATGCTACATATGTTCCTTTGCCCGCTAGGTATACCATTGAAAAAACCCTTCGTTGATTCTGATACCCTTATCACAAGGTGTTTGCTACTTACTTTGGGGTCAGAATAATGTACCTACATGAAGTGATGTTAGTACAACATTGGCTACTTTAGCTTAGGGTTGCCATCCGTCCGGGTTTCCCCGGATTTGTCCTAGTTTTGAGGGCATCCGGGGAGCGTCCGGGGAAGGTTTCATTTGTAGACCGAGTTTAAAAAAAAGGTGATTTATGACATTTTCAACTGTTTTTTTTTTATTACATTGAATATGTTTAAAAGATCTTGTTGAGATGTCCGGCTTTCGGACTCTAAAATCCGGGGTTTTCACGCGTCTTGTCCTGTTTTCCAAATTATAGAGATGGCAACCTACATGACGTGATGTTAGTACAACATTGGCTACTTTAGCTGTGCAATATTTCTCAACCACAAACTACAAATATTTCTCTAAACGTGGTTGTTAAATATTACCAGCTCGTAATCGAAAGCCGAGGCTTTCGAAAAACATTCCTTAAAATCGAGATCATACTTCACTAGCATCACATAAGCCATTTTACTGCAAAAATCACACTCACATACGCCCTTTTGCATCTACGAAAGTATCGCGTAAAAGTGGTATACCATTTTCAAACGAGATCACAAATCCTGGATGCAACGAAACGTCGTATCCTATCACTAAATGTATGATAACATACGTCGTTTTGCTATTACAAGGCTTTGAAGCAAAAGTAGTATACTATTTTCTGCACAGCGGCAGTAAAATGGCGTAAGTACAGCTGTTTAGGGTGGAGATACGCCGTTTTGTATCTGCGGTCATGTTTGTTCTAGATTTAAAGAATTCATGTTGCGTGATTTAACTGGATGCGTAATCGAGACTTGAATTTTTTAACGACGTAAACAGCGTTTATATATTCTTTTTGCGTTGATTTAGTAAATAACGTTTTTAAAGGACTGGAAGAGTCCCGGATTTACTATCTTGAATTACATAATAATAAATATCCCTGGACATTATTCACAAAGCGCCTTCTAGCCCCAAACTAAGCATTAGCTTGTGCCAGGGTGCCAGACAACGGATAAACATTACTCATATAATTTTTTTTTGTAAATAAATACATATCACACATAGAAACACCCAGACCGGTACAAACAGACATGTTCATGCACACAAATGTTTATACCGTGCGGGGATCGAACCCGCGACCTCTGGTGTAATAGCCAAAATCTCGACCGAAATGGCTCGTCAAATTACATACTAGAAACTTAAATCACTTGACAGTACGAATATTCAAAGCAAGCTTTCCGCCCTCAGCTTACGACGCTATCCCACGAGTATGTGATACTTTTTCGGGATAAAAAGTAGTGTTGCCCAAATTCAGTCTTGGTCTTGCAGTCTTGGTCTTGTTCTTGCGTTTTTGCAAGACCAAGACCAAGAACAAGACCGCGTATTTTTAGCAAGACCAAGACCAAGACTGACCGTGCAAGACTTGAGCAAGAACAAGACATAGCCTGCAAGACTCTTGCGTCTTGCAGCTAGGACTTAGCGCTATTTCACTGAGTAGTTAGGTGTAACAGTTCGGTGTATAGGTAGGTACGCTTAGGAATTCTATGAGACGCAAAAAACTGTATCAAAGAATATGAAAAACTGGACCTATGCGCATTACGACTAATACCATAAACATAGCGAATAAAAAAATATCTATTAAAATCAAACTGAGTGCATGCATAGTTATGTTTTAACCATCGGCACTTTGATAATGCGGCATCAAAGGTTTTGTACTTACTTCTCAAAGAAATTTGCCGCTTTTCGGAAGTACATGGTTATGATAAACGCGCCGGCTCTTTTATTAAATTAATTAAAAAAATAAATATTTTATTAAATTTCTTTTATGTTGAGGGTTCAATCTCTTTCTAGACAGATAAGTATTGTACTTTAAAATACAGTCAAGTTATTGTAATTAATTTGTTTATTTACATGTTTTAGCAAATGTAAGCTTATAAATCATAAATGTTTATTAAGAAACAGTTACTTCCATGGAAAACGACATATCGCACACCCGGTAAAAAACTGTCATAACACAAAAACAGGCAAATCTCACCCCCTGCAATAAAATATTTTTTTACTGCAAAAAGTGAGATTAAGAAAATATTATTTTACTGAAAAAAGTGAGACCCGCCTTGCCTCTACGTTATGTCAGTTTTTTACCGGGTGTGCGATATAGGTCAGTTGATTTTTCGAATTTCTTATCAAATCTTCAGTTATTTATTAATCTGCTTGATCTTTACTATGGCTATGTTAATTCAAGCTCACAATGTTCCAATTCTAATACGTTTTTCTAAGATTTAAAGTAAACTTTAATAAATAGTAATAGACTAATAGGTAATTGCAAGACTTGCAAGACTCTGGCTGCAAGACCAAGACCAAGACCAAGACTGGGAGCGCAAGACCAAGACCAAGACCAAGACCAGGTGTATTGGCGCAAGACCAAGACCAAGACTGGCTAAGTCTCGTCTTGTTCTTGCATTTGGGCAACACTAATAAAAAGTAGCTTATGTCACTCTTTAGCTCCTAAACTATCCCCATACTGCTATAGGGATAGTTTGACGTCGATCCATTGCACAGATTGCAACGTGAAAGAAATATTATTAAAACATTGTATTATTTTTACGTAATCATATATCTCTGAATATTAATATCCAATGAATATCAAATGGCTGAATGGTGCCGTGTGATAAGAGTATCACATAACAACCTAAAATTAAGTTCTATTTACGTTTATTTATTGATATTTTTTGTAAATACATACATAATATTAAACCTAAAACACCCAGACTAACACAAACAGACGTCATGTTCACGCACCAAATGTTTGTACCGTCGCCGTCGGGGATCGAACGCGCAACCTCTGATGACGTATTATCCAACTTCTCGACCATTACACCAAATGGCTCGTCAATTGAAAATTATAGGTAATTATACAGTATCTTTATGAATAGATTGGTTCCAGCCGTAAGTACATGCACAAAGTTTTGACCTCTGTGTATGATAATAATTGTAACCGACTTCTTAACCATTACGCCAAATCGTTTGTCATTTTTAAAACAAAATAAAAGTTTATGTCTTAAAAGGCACGCACGAATTTAATATTTTATTTATATAAAGATGTATAGTAAATGTAATAAGTACTGTATTACTGAACTGGTCTCATCTTAGAGAACAAGGTACAGCATTGCTAACCAATAAAGTTACTTGTAATAGGTAGTTCTATTCTATCTCCCTATTTAATTAGGTACATAATAATATGTATCTATGTAATGTATAATGTTAGAATTATCATTGAACTCGTGTTGATATGCCACAAGTTTAGTCAAATAAGGCCTAGCCAAGGTATAACTTTATGTTGATTTTATGTACGAGTATTTAAATACCTAAGTACTTACCTACTTACGGAAATCTCCAAAAGGGCTGGCTGGCTATTTGTATGTGGAAGTCAGCGTATTATCATAAAGCTCAGTGGTGGAAGTCCATTTTTAATACAAATCAACCTTGTACGGTTTGAATACCATAGATTCCAGTATGACGAAGAATACAATTGATTGAGTCATCATGGAATTAATATTATTGTTATTGGATTGAAAAATTTAATAAAAAATAGTTGTTTCTCAAATTGCGTGAAACGGAGTATTAGTGTCAAATTTGACATTTTTGACAAACTTGTTTGTTCCATTACACCACATTTTTTTACAATTGCGGCAACTTCAAATAGAATCAACATACAAAAGCAATAGAATTTCTGCGTAAGAAAATGTCTAGGAAAAAACTAAATGGAACAAGTTTTGTTTGTTTTGTGGTGAGTAGTGATGGGTTTTTATCCGGATAAATACTCAAAATGGATAAATACTCATAAATATCCATTTTTACTTGAGTATTTATCCAAAAAGGCGGATAAATACTTTTAAAACATTTTTCTTTTATTTTTTAAATTAAAGTGAAGGTAGATTAGAATTCATTTATTACGACCTTGGTTGTAGCGACCAATTGGCAACAGCGACGTTAAGACTAAGTGCCTTGAATTTAAAGCATACTTTAGTACAACATTTTTATTGGCTATAGTAACTTTGGATGTAACGCCGTGTTCAGGTGTGGCGATTATTTTCAATGAATCATTTGTAACAAATTCTTTTTTTTTTTTGAGGAGAATGCGTTTATGCACCATAACCGCAGGCTAGCTAAACCTGCGGCCGTGTGTGGGACTCGAGACTAAAGCGTCCACTACCCACTAAACTCCCCGCAGGTCAACCCTCAGGCCGGGGGAGGCGTGCTAAGTGAGCACGCCTTCTCCGGCCTGGCCGTCTACACCGGAGGGGAGCAGCGAGGGGGTCCTCCTCGCCCTCCCGCTCCGCTGCCTCCTTCTGCGACATTACTTGCTCGCAGAAGGAGGCGGCCGCCTCCCACGCACTCCGTTGGCGACCATGGTTCGTGCCATGGTCGCCAACGAGAGGCGTCCACCGCCTAGCGCCGCGATCAGTTCGCGGCGCTCGTGTCGCCAGGCCCACTCGATGAGTCGGATGTCTTTTAAGTTCCTTCTCCGAAAACATTATCTCCAGACTTCCCTAGCATCGTCATTCACCTGTCCCAATCATTAACCAGCGTCATTTCTCTCTCTTTTGTTTTACTCTTTATTATTATTATTATATATACATATATATTATATATATATATATTATTATATTTTATTTATGTTATTTTAATTTGTTTAAGACTTAATTATTTTATTTCATTTTTTTTTTTCTCTCTCTTTAGCCCGTTAGCACTACCCACCATTTTTTTTTTCTCTGCTTGGCCCAAAGGTTGACTGGCAGAGAATGCCATTAGGCATTAGGTCCGCCTTATGTACTCTTGATTGTGCATTAAAGTTTGAATAAATAAATAAATAAATAAATAAATGAGTGTGTGCTCGGCTGTGTCGTCGGGGTGTAGCAGTGATGACATTGCGGCGTCTCCTCCCGACGGGGGACACGGTACAGGTAGTGTCCGAAACTTCCGTGTGCGGACAAAACCTGCGAAGGCCGGTAGGTGAGGCAGCCGTGCCGGCGTTCCACCCACTCCCTTAACACCGGACGAATGGCCGCGACCCGGATTCGATGCACCTTGGCCAGAACCAGTCTTCTTATTCCCCGCCTACGTCTTCGACACGACTAACTGTCGTTTCGGACACATTTTATTCGGACACAGTGTCCGAATTGACACTTTTGATTTTAATATTTTTTTACTGTCGATTCGGACACCGCGATATAAATAGCTGTTTTGTACAGTCAGATAAAAAATCTTCCTACGATTTCTTTTCATTATAAAAATAAAGTCTCAACGAAGCCTTCTACACGAAGCTATCGGTAATGTTTCTAAAGATGACTGGGTCAAATGTGTGAGGCATGCAGAGGAATTACAGGATCAGGATCTAGCAAAGGCAATTTTAAAAGATAAGAGAATACAGTCTCTGGTAATAAATTTACACGAAGATGACAGCGCTCCTGACCCGTGGTACAACTGCGATGTCCAACTGGTTGTACCACGGGGAAGTAAAGTTACCCATGGTTCACCCCTATTTATTGATATTTATGATTATGACCCGTGGTAAAACGGTTGAATTATGTCCAACTGGTTGGACCACGGGGACCCGCTCCCGACCCGTGATACCTACAACTGCGATGTTCAATTGGTTGTACCACGGGGAAGTAAAGTTACCCATGGTTCAACTGGTTGTTCTATGATTGTTGTGCGTCCCCATGATCCATCTCCCTGATATACATGATATGTATTACAGGGAGTTGGACCAAGGAAAAAACAACTCACCCTTGATTCAGAATTCTCAGCAAAGTGGATTTTTTTGAACTAATGCGTGTCTGAAAATCTATTAAGGAATGGCGGACAAATGCAATCTTCTTTCATCAAACATAACTTTTCTGGATAACGTAAACTTTTTAAATAACTCCACTAAGGTCATGTTGCCCTGGTACCCTTTGCGGAGAATTCTAAATCAAGGATTAAAGGGGGACAACCACAACAATCATAGAACAAACAGTTTAACCATGGGTAACTTTACTTCCCCGTAGTACAACCAGTTGAACATCGCAGTTGGACCACGGGTCGGGAGTGCATTTTATAACTCCACTAAGGTCATGTTGTCCTGGTACCCTTTGCTGAGTATTCTGAATCAAGGATTAAAGGGGGACGACCACAACAATCATAGAACAACCAGTTGAACCATGGATTACTTTATTTCAGCAGTTGGACCACGGGTCGGGAGCGATTCCCAGTAGTAGGTACAACTAGTTGGACCAAGGAAAGAACAACTTACTCGAGTTGAACTATTGGTAAACATTTTTCCCCATAGAACAACCAGTTGAACCATGGGTAACTTTACTTCCCCGTGGTACAACTAGTTGGACATCGCAGTTGTACCACGGGTGAGGAGCGCTGTCATCTTCGAGTAAATTTATTACCAGAGGCTGTATTTTCTGATCTTTTAAAATTGCCTTGGCTAAATCCTGATCCTGTAATTCCTCTGCATGCATCACACATTTGACCCAGTCATCTTTAGAAACACTACCGATAGCTTCGTGTAGAAGGCTTCGTTGAGACTTTATTTTTATAACGTAAAGAAATCTTAGGAAGATTTTTTATCTGACTGTACAAAACAGCTATTTATATCGCGGTGTCCGAATCGACAGTGAAAAAATGTTAAAATTAAAAAGTGTCAATTCGGACACTGTGTCCGAATAAAATGTGTCCGAAACGACAGTTAGTCTTCGACACGGAGGCGCGAGAGGGTAATTTTCCCTCTCCCGCTCCGCAGCCTCCTTCTGGGAGATGACTTCCTCGCAGAAGGCGGCCATTGCCCTCCAGGCTCCTTCGCTTCCAACCATGGAATTGATCACGCTTGGTAGCGAAAGGTCCGGACCTACTTCCGCGCACAGAACACGACGCTGCTCCCCCCAGCCTGGGCAGAAGGCGAGAGTATGCTGCGCCGTGTCCTCCGCCGCACCACATTTATGGCACACCGGGGATTCCTTTCTCCCGATTTGGTGCAGGAATGACGCAAAGGAGCCATACCCGGATAACATCTGTGCCAAACGGAATGAAAGAAACCCGTGCGGATGCCCGAGCCAATCCTATATCACGGTACCAATGGCATCGAGCGCCCTGCGATCATGTTGCGCGCGAGCCATGTCCTCTTGCCAGCAGAGCACCATAATGTCGCGCGCATCCTCACAGCGGCCCGCTCTATCGGCGCTGGGCGCCCACCTAGGGCTTTCTGCTCTGCCGTCCACTCATAGACACGATAGTTCTTCTATGTGTCAACCGCACGGAGTGCCTCTTATGTACATGACGAATTAATTGATGGTATCGTATATGTAACCGAAATCACCAAAATTATCGAACCTTTTTAATACTTTCTTTTGAGAGATAAAACAATCACACGAATGACGTATGTAACACTCTGCAACGCAGTTCACAACAGACTGATGGACGCGCATGGCATGACGGGGAGTCTAGTCGGGGCCGCTTGCTAATATTGCGCGGCGAATAATCATTATACAATTATTGTAACCAAACAACCGAATATACATACTTTTCTCGCTCTCGCGCGGACTTGTGAGCAACGTTTGCAAAAGCAAGCAATGCTACAGTATAATAGGT
Organism: Mecyna flavalis; assembly: GCA_949319885.1. Lineage (NCBI taxonomy): Eukaryota > Metazoa > Arthropoda > Insecta > Lepidoptera > Crambidae > Mecyna > Mecyna flavalis. The sequence continues at coordinate 6,977,166 of OX439420.1, read as the reverse complement.
ACAACTACCCTGAGACTTGATATAACACCCAACCGTGCTAAAATAAAGTTATTATTTTGATGCCAAAGTATTCGGACACAAAATACTAAGCTTTTGTCAAATGTGGTCAAGTGCAACAAAAGTCGTGTGTGAATACAGCTAAAAAGATATTTATCCTTGAATTTGAGTAAATATCGGGTAAAAATGGATAAAAATGAGTATTTATCCATTTTGGATAAATATCCGAGTATTTACTTTTTGAGTATTTATCCACTGCCCATCACTAGTGGTGAGAGATTGTGTTTGTGTTTGGTTACGTTTTATTGCAGATATTTTTTTATAATTTGATTGAATTAGAACATAGGATAAAGTGGAATATACTTAAATATAATCGGCAAGGCAATATCTTGACTTTTTTCTGTAGTTTTTAAGCACAACGGTACAAAATGTCGGACGTAGAAGTTGAAATTCCTACTACGTTTAAAAAGCGTAATATTAGAAACAGGGGTGGAAGAAAACGTAAAGCATCAAGTTCCGAAGGTAATAAACTCTTATTTTATATAATATTGGGATATGATGTCGTTTATAAAGAAAAAAAATATATAAATTTTGTTAAACAGTTTGAGGTTGTTTTATTAAGTAATTTGTTACTCCGACGTCTTTATATCGACTTCGCTTATAATTATATTTTCTAGGACACAGCAGTAATTGCTTACTATTAGGTGGACTGCGTGCCTCATCCTTAAGTAACAAAGCATAAAAAAAACTACATTATAAAAATAAATGACATTGAATATTTTTTCAGAGAAGAACAGTTCGGACTCTGATGAGCAGACTGTAGTGCAGCCGACGAAGAGGGCTCCGAAAGCCAATCCTAACATCCAGTCCACATCAGGACCTAAAACACAAAAACCACAAATCAACAGTGACGGTAGTGATGACGAAAAGGTATATAAACTTTATCCAATAAAATATTTAATCCTAGCAGTATATACTGATGAATTATGGTAGCCAAGTGGTTCAAAACTAAATGAGTGAGGTTGATAGTTTAAATCTCAGTGCACTTGCTGGAGGGCAATGACGTTCAATATACAACTAGACTCCCATTCACGCTCAAATACTGTCCGAAGCAAAAGTCTGCCCACGCAACTATTGGGCAGAGTTTCCATTTAATTGTATACAATTGACATTAAACACTAACTGCCAGGAGATAAGGTGTTAATTTGAACGAATGTGTTAATGTCATCTGTGTCAAGGCCGCTCGGATGTTTTTTGATGATTTTTTCTTAGAGATTGGGTGTCTAGTTGTATATTGAACGTCATTGCTTGAGGGCCTATAATCCAATTGGTATAATTCCTACTAGTCGCCCGCGGTTTCACCCACACATTATTTCTTTTGTCAATTATCCAAATGTCAGACATCCACACAAAAAACAATCAAATCTTTCCTCTTTATAATATTAGTATAGATTTCTATAATATAAAATTATCTAGCGGCCGCCCGCGGTTTCACCCGCGTGGTTCCCGTTCCCGTGGGAATTGATCAAAATCCTTTCTTAGCGGATGCCTACGTCATAACTATACATCGTTATCGCGCGGGCAGTTTCGGGGCGACGCGTGGATACTTACGAATAGGGTTGCCACGCATGGATCTTTCTTTTTAAATTATATTTGACCAATAAAAATATCGATTTTTAAATCGATATTATGCATTGAATCTATTTGTAATCCTAAATCGACCACTGAAACAATAATGTTACCTTACGATTTTTTTCGGTTTCGATAACTTAACCAATTTTATGAAAATGTTATTTTTATCCTAATTACTCATTTATAGCTGTATGATGTCAATTTCTGACTTACTGGACTGAATCAACCCTCAGAGAAAGTGTTGCTAACTTAAACAACGCTTCTACACTACTTTGTCCCAATTTTGAATACAATATCAAAATAGAAATAATATTCTATTTATCCTCATAAGGTATTTATCCTCATAAGGAATATACATAACATGAAAGGCTTTAATTTAAAGAATAAAAAAACATGCAGATATTCTAATACTCGTTAAATACGTGTGACAGCCCTTCGGTCATCTATGCGTCGCCCCCAAACTGCCCGCGCGATAACGATGTATAGTCATAACATCTTCATGCATGCCTAATTTCAACCCTATCCGTCCAGTGGTTTGGGCTGTGCGTTGATAGATATCTATGTCAGTCAGTCACCTTTGAGTTTTATATATATATAGATAATCTTTATTGCACACAAAAATAACAAAAATTACAATTAAAAAGAGTAAAAATGCACAATAAAGGAGGTCTTATCGCTATCTATGTATGTCTATGTATATTGCCAAGGGTTTCAGAGGTCAGTTGGCAAGGCGTTCCTGTGTAACAACTGGTCAATCTTTCTTGAAGTTATGAGCATCTTTTGATGAATCATTTTAATTTATACATATTTTAGATTAAGGAAAAATAACAAATTCTTTTATTTTCTAGCCAGACACATCCCGCACAACACTCTCAGTCCAACAGCAGAGGGAGAATGCCACAGCCACTTATGAGCTGGACACGGAGAAGGATAGGGATGCTCAGGCTATATTTGAAAAGGCGCAGAAGATCAACGAGGAGTTGCAAGGACAGGCTGATGATAAGGTAAGATAAAAAAACTGACTAAAAATAAAAATAAAACCCACTAAAAATACAATTATTATTTTTGTACGTAATGAGGTCTTGAAGAATTTTTTTTTGGTGTTATAAATGTTTCCTAGTTCTTTTTTTATTATTATATATTGTTATAAAATTTTCGTCTTTTGAATGTAATATTCTGTACATACATACAAGTAATTTTAGTATAAGCATAGCTAACAAACCAACCGAACCGCAACCGAAACTGACTGCAAAAATAACATTACATCCAAAAGAGTTTAATAGTTTTTAACTTATCAGTGAATATTTTGTTTAAAAACTTTTAATAAAATCAAACAAAAACTTAATTCTCTTCTATAAACTATGCATGTTTCTCTGCAGATATACAGAGGTATAAATAACTATGCACAATACTACAAGAAGAGAGACACAGCCGCTGGCAACGCTAGCTCTGGTCTCGTCAGGAAAGGACCCATTAGGGCTCCGGCCAATCTTAGAGCTACGGTCAGGTAAATATCTATCTTAAATAAGGGTAACACATCCGAGACTCAGTCACAGGTGTCGAATAGGTGATTGTGATCACACTGCTCTTTTGCCTCTCACTTGCATAAAAGAAAACTTGAATTTATAAATCTCTACTGTATTGTTTTATTTCTTCACTACTTTTTTTTTTTTTGTTATTGTTTTACTACAATCTGTCGCCTTCTATGGGACATTCAGCAGTATGTTTGGTATTATTGCTATTGGCGCTCTCGGTATGTGACCTGTATCACATCCTCTTCATAAAGACAGCTTATTCACTGTTGCTGGATTAAATCTTGTGGTATTTTCCGTTTTAACCGTCGAACTTTCTTATGTCCATTAGTGGCTGTGCCAAAGCATTAGGGTGATGAGATATACGTTCCTTGTAGGACTTGGTATGACGTTCAATTTCCTGTTTGACTGTATCATTTTAATTATTAATAATTAGGTATTAAGTAATTGTTAAAATTTAATTGTGAAATTTTATTTACAGATGGGATTACCAACCAGATATCTGCAAAGACTACAAAGAGACAGGATTTTGTGGATTTGGAGGTAAATTTATCTATTTAACGTTACATGTTTCTGGCATCTATATAATTTTGCCATTTAAGGTTTATTGACAAAACTACTTACCTCAGACAGTGAAATATTATACAATGTGCTTAAATACATAATTATCTTGTCATGCATAAAAATATTTTCTATATTACTTTTTTAAATAAGCATGTTATGTACTTGGTGAGAAATAAAGGGCTTTTTTATTTATTTTATTTATTTATTTTATAAGGTTTATTGATTACTTCATAGTAAGTTGTGCGATTGTTTCAAGTTTAGTGAGGACATTGCAGGCTTGAATCACATGAATGTTTGAAAAGAATGATGATTCCGTTCTTCTGAAGGCACGTTAAGCCTTTGGTCCCGACTATGTTCCATGTAGGTCTGGATTCCTTGTATGGGTTACAGGGATCAGGTGGCAATCGCTCCATTGTAAACAAAGCTTGTCGAATCCAGGATCATAGTTGATGCTTTTGCTGTACTTATTACATATATTATTATTAAGTTGACATTATATTGTTATTAATTTGACATTATATTATTATTAAGTTATTATTGTACAACACAAAATGATTTAAAAAAGGCTATCATATGTAACTGTTGAGTTTCTTGCGGCACTTCTTCTCAACAGCAGGCCATTCATTCACGTCGAAGTGCTGGTAGGAAAAAAAGTTTATGACGTGCAAAAGAATTTCTTGGTAAATCAAATTGCAAAATAAATACTTTGACTTTGACTTTGACTTTGATGCGGACCCTGGGCTCCATACTGGATCCATCATCAGCCTATATACGTTCCCACTGCTGGGACACAGGCCTTATCTCAATTGTGGGATAGTGTGGGCCATACTCCACCACGCTGGCCTAGTGCGGGTTGGTGAGGGGTGCGTAAGGCAAGTGACCAACCTTAATGTGAGATGTTATCAAGCCGCCAAATGGCCTCTGACTAGACATGACTACTAATATCTACATAATTATACCAAATATCAGCCGGGACCAACAGCGTAACGTGCCTTCCGAAGCACGGAGACGCTCGAAATAAATGTCACTAAATGTGGTCAGAATGGTCACCCATCCATTAACCGACCGCGGCGTGGGTAGCTTGACTTTCGTTATCTCTAACGAACCACTGTCACAGCTGCGCCACGAACGCCTCCATACTGGAATCTGGAATATGCAGAGATGATAAGGTTGCCATTTTTTTACCACTTCTAGAAAGGTAATATAATTATTCCCAGATTCCTGCAAGTTCCTTCACGACAGAAGTGATTACAAACACGGCTGGCAGTTAGAGAGGGAGGAACTGGAGGCCGCGGCGGGCGGCGGGGACTCGGACTACGAGGTTCACAGTGATGATGAACTGCCGTTTCGCTGCTTCATCTGCCGGGGTAGCTTCACTGACCCCATAGTTACCAAGTGAGTTGGTGATAGGCTTGTGGTATGTCATTTCTGGTGACAGACAGGCACACAGCTGACCTGATGCCAAAAGGCTACTGCGGTAATTTAAAGACTGATCAAGAAATCGATTTTCAATGAATCTTAAAATCGATAAGACTATCGATAATATCGATTATGGTTTCTAGACAATTGTATCGACGATAGTCAAAGTAGAAGATTTATCGATTAAATCGATACGAAATGACATCGATTGAATCGATTATATTGCTGAAATAGATTGAGTCTATTATATTAGTGAAATCGTTTGATCGATAATATTGCTGAAATCGATAACAATTATTATCAATAGTTATGTATCTATACTTGCTATCTAGACACTATCGATTGTATTGTGAAAAATCAAAATCGATTTGAAACACACATCGATACTTTTAAATCGTAGTTTCTACCATGACTTCTGTAGATCTGCGCCAACCGGTACTAAAAGGCTCATGGTCAAGTGGACGTGGCCACATTAGACAGAGTTAGATATAGTCTTAGCGATTACAAACACGGCTGGCAGTTAGAGAGGGAGGAACTGGAGGCCGCGTCGGGCGGCGGGGACTCGGACTACGAGGTTCACAGTGATGATGAACTGCCGTTCCGCTGCTTCATCTGCCGGGGCAGTTTCACCGACCCCATTGTCACCAAGTGAGTTGATGATAGGTTTTTAATTGCTTATTTTGGGATTCTTGGGAGACAGTCTACCTTAAGGTAAGAAGCCACTGCTGTTATGTAGCCGTAAATCGTTATCAATTAATCGATTACTGCCCCCCCCCCTCACAATCTTTATCACTATCGGTTATGGCTTTAGAAAATAGTGTCGTCTACCTAGCCTTAGTGGATGATTTATCGATTGAATACATTGCATCGATACCTGACATAAGCCATAAGGTAATACTATCGATTGAATCGATATTGCTACAATCGATAAATGGAATAATTATATTCGATTTTGCATGTTATCGATTAGTTTGGGCATCCAAATTTGCTGTTCGCATTCAATAGCATTGAGAAAAATTGAAATCGATATAATCGATTTCGTTAATTACAATCGATTTTTCGATTTCATGAATGCTTTTAAATCGAAGCTCCTTCTGTAAGTTCTGTGGAACTGTCAGAAGTAGGTAACTAGAAGCGATTACAAACACGGCTGGCAGCTAGAGAGGGAGGAACTGGAGGCCGCGGCGGGCGGCGGGGACTCGGACTACGAGGTTCACAGTGATGATGAACTGCCGTTCCGCTGCTTCATCTGCCGGGGCAGTTTCACCGACCCCATAGTTACCAAGTAAGTTGATAGGTCTTTCCACTTGGCAGATAGGCACACGTCCCAGCTAATGGTAAAAGGGGCAATTCGGTGATTTAGTGTTGTCGAAAAATCGATTATCAATGAATCGATTTTTGCAATCTACAATCGATAATATCGATTATGGTTTTTAGACAATTATTTCGACTATAGTCCAAGTAGAATCTAAGAATCGATTGGACTCTCGATGATATCGATTATGGTTTGACAAGAGTATCGAATAGCTCAAAGTATGTAGTTGATTTATCGATTAAACGCTGAATCAACACAATCGATTAAATCGATTATATTACCGATAAATCGAATATTTATAATCGATGGTCGATCGATACCTGAATCAACACAATCGATTAAATCGATTATATTACCGATAAATCGAATATTTAAAATCGATGGTCGATAGTATGGTATCCAAACTTTTAATCGATACTGTCGATTGTGTTGAGAAAAATCAAAAAGCTTCTTCCATGACTTCTGTATATGTGATAGTAGATATAAGTAGACATTGCCATTAGTCAAGAGGTAGATTATAGTCTTAGCGATTACAAAAACGGCTGGCAGTTAGAGAGGGAGGAACTGGAGGCCGCGGCGGGCGGCGGGGACTCGGACTACGAGGTTCACAGTGATGATGAACTGCCGTTCCGCTGCTTCATCTGCCGGGGCAGTTTCACCGACCCCGTCGTCACCAAGTACATAAGTTGATGATATGTTTCTGATATGTTATTTCTGGTGACAGACAGGCATGTAGCTAACCTGATGCTAAAAGGCTACTCCGGTAATTTAAAGACTGATCAAGAAATCGATTGTCAATGAATCTTAAAATCGATAAGACTATCGATAATATCGATTATGGTTTCTAGACAATTGTATCGACGATAGTCAAAGTAGAAGATTTATCGATTAAATGTATTGAATCGATACGAAATGACATCGATTGAATCGATTATATTGCTGAAATAGATTGAGTCTATTATATTAGTGAAATCGTTTGATCAATAATATTGCTGAAATAGATTGAGTCTATTATATTAGTGAAATCGTTTGATCGATAATATTGCTGAAATCGATAACAATTATAATCGATAGTTATGTATCTATACTTGCTATCTAGATACTATCGATTGTATTGTGAAAAATCAAAATCGATTTGAAACACACATCGATACTTTTAAATCGTAGTTTCTACCATGACTTCTGTAGATCTGCGCCAACCGGTACTAAAAGGCTCATGGTCAAGTAGACGTGGCCACATTAGACAGAGTTAGATGTAGTCTTAGCGATTACAAACACGGCTGGCAGTTAGAGCGGGAGGAACTGGAGGCCGCAGCGGGCGGCGGGGACTCGGACTACGAGGTTCACAGTGATGATGAACTGCCGTTTCGCTGCTTCATCTGCCGGGGCAGTTTCACCGACCCCATTGTCACCAAGTGAGTTGATGATAGGTTTTTAATTGCTTATTTTGGGGTTCTTGGGAGACAGTCTACCTTAAGGTTAAAAGCCACTGCTGTTACCACTGCTGTTATGTAGCCGTAAATCGATTATCAATTAATCGATTATTGCCCCTCCCCCCCCCCTCACAATCTTTTGCACTATCGGTTATGGTTTTAGAAAATAGTGTCGACTACCTAGCCTTAGTGGATGATTTATCGATTGAATACATTGCATCGATACCTGACATAAGCCATAAGGTAATACTATCGATTGAATCGATATTGCTACAATCGATAAATGGAATAATTATATTCGATTTTGCATGTTATCGATTAGTTTGGGCATCCAAATTTGCTGTTCGCATTCAATAGCATTGAGAAAACATGAAAACGATATTATCGATTTCGTTAATATTGAGTAAATCGAATAATGATAATTATTACAGTTACAATCGATTTTTCGATTTCATGAATGCTTTTAAATCAAAGCTCCTTCTGTAAGTTCTGTGGAACTGTCAGAAGTAGGTAACTAGAAGCGATTACAAACACGGCTGGGAGGAACTGGAGGCCGCGGCGGGCGGCGGGGATTTGTACTACGAGGTTCACAGTGATGTTACCAAGTAAGTTGATAGGTCTTTCCACTTGGCAGATAGGCACACATCCCAGCTAATGGTAAAAGGCCAATGCGGTGATTCATTGTTGTCGAAAAATCGATTATCAATTAATCGATTATTGCAATCTACAATCGATAATATCGATTATGGTTTCTAGACCCTTCGATTATAGTCCAAGTAGAATCTAAGAATCGATTGGACTCTCGATGATATCGATTATGGTTTGACAACAGTATCGAATAGCTCAAAGTATGTAGTTGATTTATCGATTAAACGCTTCGAATCGATACCTGAATCAACACAGTATCTACTAAATCGATTATGTTGCCGATAAATCGAATATTTTTAATCGATTAATTATCAATTAGGTCGATAGGGTACCCAAACTTTCAATCGATACTGTCGATTGTATTGAGAAAAATAAATACATACATATTATACATAGAAACACCCAGAACGATATAAACGGACATGTTCATGCTCACAAATGTTTGTACACACACCAATTACACCAAATGGCTCGTCGAGATGGGAGACGTGAGATTTGGAGAGGCCTATGTCCAGCAGTGGACTGCGACATGGATGATGATCATGATGATTTCCAACCCCTTCCCCCCACTCCCCACTCCTTCCTAAATAGGAAGGAGTGGGGGAATCGAAACATTTACAACACTATCAATAATTATCGATTATGGTTTCTAGACAATATTGTATAGTGTAAGTACGAGTATAAGACTTTTATTATATCGTTAGAATAAATGTTAACAGGCTTTGGTACAGTCGACCGCAAAACTAGCTGCACTATTTCTGCTATCATACGTCCTTATTATTATGACAAAATTCGTACCATGAAGTGCCTTTAACTGACTCGCATTTGCATCGCTTACCGAGGAATGAACGAACGTTTGTCTGTGGTCCGGGATGTGAGAAAGAGATAACGCTATACATAAGTTGCATAAAAGACATTTTGATATCGTCGAAAGATCATTTACTTTTGCGGCCGGCTGTACATCTTTGGTACAGTCGACCGCAAAACTAGCTGCACTTTTTCTGCTATCATACGACTTACGACCTTATTATTATGACAATAAGACATTTTGATAACGTCAAAAGGTCATCTACTTTTGCGACCGGCTGTACATCAAAATATCAAAATAAATATTGATCGATGTAGCTATTAAATTTATTTAAAACGTAATTTGTTACAGATGCAAGCATTACTTCTGCGAGAAATGTGCTTTAGAAAACTACAAGAAAAGCACTCGATGTTTCATCTGCAACACCCAGACCGGAGGCGTGTTCAACCCTGCTAAGGAGCTGGAGGCGAAACTGAAGAAGCAAGACAGTGATGATGATGACGATGATGATGATTGATGATTAATAAAGTTTTTAAGTTTTAATTTGCATTTTATTTTATTTCCAGTTCTAGTTGTATACTGTGGCAATGTTGGAATAAAAGTACCTAGGCGTACAAAAATCATTCACACGAATATACACTAGTTTTCGGCGATTCACGTCGAAAACTAGTGTAAAATTCTTAGTATGAATTAAATGGGTGGGTATATGAGACCTAATAACTGTCGTCTCGGTGTAGCGGGCGCAGGGCAGTGCCAGACAGTAACTGCTTAGTTACTGTCTGGCACTGAACCGTCTAAGGGCAGACGTGGCGCTTACCATCAGGTGTACGGTCTGCTCGTATTGTTACACATTGCAATAAAAAAAAATCTTACAATATGTTGATTGAAGATTTCAGGAATGATCAACATCGATTCATTAAGTTAGAAGTTATTAGGTTACACCTTTTTTTTGAAGTCTAAAATATTCTAATTCAAAGTTAGGTTAAACCCGGCTTGAGGTAAAAAAAAATTCTTTCGGTCTGTCGAAATGGACTGGTTCGACCGGGGAAGTAGGTACACCACCCTCTTATACATTAGAAGATCACTTCTGTATGTATGATTTATAGCTTCGGTACTTTTTCCATTCAATTGCCGGACGCCCAAAACAAAAGGCGTAACCTACTTATTTTGAGTTCCATATTTTTTATTATCAGCTCAGTTTTTTGTTGTTAATTTGTTTATCTTTAAATAATCACGCAATATATGGCCACGTTGACGTTATTCCAACTCAAGTACACGTGCTGACAATGGTGTGACTAATTTAATATGTAGCATTGCTATATTTGACTGCAGCCATTGATACAGTTCACTTTAATCAACAATGCATTAATGTCGTAAATATAATTATGATAATGATGTCATCAGCTGGGTTTTCGGCTATGACGACCATCTTTAAACAGGATAATTTATTATACTATATTGACCAAGTGATTGCGCAAACATTTATGTGCTCTCTAGGTCACTCTTGATACGATGATCCAAAGATCATGGAGTAATCACAAATAAACAAAGTTACCTATTTAAAATAAGTTTTTATTCGTACGCCATAAAATACCCATTTCTAAGAATCAAATAAAAATATCTAAGGCGGTTACCACACTGCACCGCGCTCCGCAGCGGTAGGCGGGACGACAGATTTAATCATTCTATGCAAGTGCCTCAGTTTGTATAGAAAACACGCGCGGCATAACTCACTGAAAAACGCGCCCGCGTGCGAAATTTTTACTATGCTCAGTGTGATAACCGCCTAATTGCTGGATATGGGATGCGCGAAATCGGTTGCGATATTGATCCCCGGACGGTAGAAACATTTTTGTACATAATACGAGTAGGTATAATATTATGAACATTATCTGGGGCGTGGGGACTGTTCTATGTAAGGTATTTATGTAACTCAGATGGCCATTGGGACAGGAAAGTTCTCGATAGGAGACCACGTTCCGGCGAAGCAAAGGACGGCCACCTTTTTTTTTTTTTTTTTAAAGGACGGCCACCTACGAGATGGACAGACGACCTGATGGGGATGGCTGAGCTGAGATTCACTGGATACAGGTCGCTTTAAATCTGACATTGTGGAGGTCGTGGGGGAATGGGGGAAGGCCTATCTAATGCAGTGGACGTCCATGGCTATGATGGTGACTACTGATGATTCCAGTCGAGAAAACGCTGACATCAGGTTAACCTAATCGAATGATGTGCGTTTACAATACCTACATGTTATGTAAATAAACATCTTATTTATGACTGAAATTCGCGGAAATTGTGATGTCATTAAATGATTAGTATTCCTTGAGCTAATATAAAAACATTACTTTGGTAGTTTTGATTGATAGTAGAACTTAGAATTTTACTGGCTAGCCTTCATAATAACTTGAAATCAAAGGCTCGAAGATCAGAGGAGCCTACGGTGTGGCAACAGGTGGTAATTTGAAGAGAAAACATAATAATATAACGTCAGCAAAAAATACTAGTTCTTCTCGCTGCCAACACCACCTGCACCGGGCACAACAGTTACTCAGTGCAACTTCACTATGGTCTTCTTCTGTAAGGTGGAGTTACTTCTTCAGACAAGTGGCTTATTCGAATGGAAGATCCACTACGAACCTGGCCAACCTAAAAGCCAGGCCAATGCCAACTGTATAAGCAATGGCATTAGCGAATTGCACGCTGGCGACCGCCGCTGCCGCACCGCCGAGAGCCGCGCCGCTCGCGTCGACTTCCTCCGCGCCGCTCCGAGTCGGCCTTGGTGACCATCTATACTCGCCCCAACCTGGCAACGAGCCCTATTCTCCACAGTTTGTTAACCTAAAAGCGCACCCTGGCTCTGACCTGTAATAAGGTATCTAATCAAAACCAATTTGATACTAAGCCTACAAACTACGGAACTTTCTTCTCAAGTCACGTTCCTTACATAGCTCCACCCAAATCTACAATAAACCAATTTGAATGGTACAACGAATCGCGACTAATCGCATAATCGATGCTGTGGCAATTATTATAATTATAATATATTATAATTACTACACGGCTATTGGCCTTTACTGTGGAGGCTAGCGGCCGTGCAGGCTACGGCTTTGTTATGGGTAAGCATTTAACTTTAATTTACCTATTAATTAAGTAAAATGTCTAGGATGTAAGTTTCGGACTAGAGCAAATATTTAACAAGGATACTCTATATCATTATAAAGCCTCATTGGTCTAGTGAAAGTACAGTCAAAAGCACGTCAGACTATACACTTTGGACTTTGTACCACTTTTATGTCGGAGGCATTAGTGCTATTATCAAACTGCAAGTGTTAACCGTGATGTGCGGTTGACCGTACCTAGCCGTGATCTCGCGGTCCTGGGTTCAATTCCCAGGTCGAGCGAAAATTGTGTTATTTTTTTTGGACACTGGAATGGGGAGAATGCACAACAAGTACGGATGCCCTAATCATCGGTAGACCCCGTCCTTTCGCCAGAGGTCGTATGTTCGAATCCCACCCAGGACAAACTTTGCGTTTACTTTTTTCCGATGAGCAACGTTTATGTAAAAAGGCACAGGTTAGCCGAACCGTGGGACTTAACATCACCTACATATCTATAGAAAGACAACCCTACTTATGAGGTGCGTTACGAAATCCGAACGTCATGAACGGAAATGCGTACAGTCCGAAAGATTTGATTGATGGCTGTTTTCGGGACATCTTTAGCGTGTAACGGGATCTGGTTGTAAGCCTTCACTAGATCATTGTAGCGATGACTTGATTGATTCCAATGATGAAGGCATTTGCCAGTTGGACATTAAATAGGCTAGTCCTTCACTAGATCGATGGTTTAGAAAACCAGAGACTAAGAAATGCTGTGTGCGAAGTCACAGTTAAGCCGAATTTGATGATAATTAACATTTACTCTATATCTCAGATGCAGAGTTTCAGAATGACTACCATCAGTTTCGGAATGATGGTTTCCTATCGTAGAAACGGCAAGAAAATCGATAGTGACTCTTTTCATCCGCATACAACCGCAACAATATCAATACAATCTCTATTATTTCATTTTGCCAAAAAAATCAAATAAGAATAGATTAGATCCCAGCCTGAATACCTACTGACAAAAAAACTTTCTTCCAGAGTACAGTAAGCTAATACTCCTACTTTGCGTGTCTGCAAATGCCGCCAACTTGCATCCCCTAGCCCCAACGGTGGTGGAGATCAACCGCCCTCCCTGCGACTCCTCAGAACTGGTACCAGATCTGGATGACTGCAGAGGGTACTATGAGTGTGTCGATGGGAAACTGAACCATAGAATATGTCCCGGCATTGACGAATTCAGTCCAGTTTATAAGGTAAGTGCTTCCTACTAATATTATAAATGCGAAAGTCTGGATGTTTGAATGTTTAGATGTTTGGATGTTTGTTTGTTCCTCAATCGCGTCTAAACGGCTGAACGGATTTAGATGAAATTTGGCCCACATATAGTTTATAACCCGGATTAGGACATAGGCTATAAAATTCCTACGGGAAACGTCTCATTCCCGCGGGAATAACAATTTCGTAACTACTGAACCGATTTGAATAATTCTTTCACTGTTGGAAAGCGACACTATCCGCAGTGAATATAGGGTCTTTCGATCCCAAGAAATGTGGGGGTAAGGGGGAATATTTGAAAAAAGAGATTACGCGCGGGTAAAACCGCGGGCGGAAGGCTAGTATTTAATAACTTTTTGACAGGAGCTATGCAATGGCGCATTTGGATTATTATTTTTAATCTATGAGTCAGCCGAGGACGTGGGTTTGAATTGAACTAAAACAAACACTTATGTGATGCACATTTGTGTTTGTCTGTATCTAGGTGTTTTTTTGTATTCAAGTCAATGACGTTCAATATACAACTAGACTCCCATTCACGCTCAAATATTGTCCGACGCAAAGTCTGCCCACGCAACTATTGGGCAGAGTTTCCGTTTAGTTGTATACAATTGACATTAAACACTAACTGCCACGAGATAAGGTGTTAATTTGAACGAATGTGTTAATGTCATCTGTGTCAACGCCGCTCGGACGTTTTTTGAGGAATTTTTCCTAAAGATTGGGTGTCTAGTTGTATATTGAAAGTCATTGATTCAAGTATAATATTTGTGGTACCTTCATAGTTTCTGATACCCATAACACAAGTGCTAAAGCTACTTACTTTGTGGTCAAATCTATGTCCCCCCTTGTGGCTTAGTAGGCGGGCTGTTGCTGGTGAACTAGAGTGGCCAAGTGGGTGGACCGTCAGTACAGACGGTCGGCCTGTCACACATGGAGAGCGGACAGTGTAGTGACCATCTGTCTGCTCAGCGCGTTAAGTTGCCGATCTTCCCTGCGACCAAGCGGGGTCACACTGTGTGTTGTATCATGGCGAGAGTATAGGGGGCCGTGTTGGACGGTCGCAAGTGCTTCTCCCCACCCTCTAAAGCGGAAGGTGCGAGGGTTCCACTGGTAGTGTCAGATGCAGGGCTATGCCGATTCCTGTGACACTACCATTAAGGCGTCTGTTGGGCACTGTGGTGTTTAGTGGATATACTAAACTTTCGGGTAAGGGAGTCCCACATAACCCTCTGTCGGTTTATGTTGTCGCTTCTTGCCAGTACCACCGGCCGAGGGTATGCGTAACCCATCCCCCACAATAAAAAAGGACAGATCATTGTATGTGATGTTGTCTAATATTTTTTATTTCATGAAAGCGTAAGGCACAATAGCAATTGTGACAACTGGTGGTTAGTTCCTAGAATTGTGTCCCGATCAAGTCAAGGTATGCTTGCATCATAAGTATAAATGATCCAGGACAAAATTGAAGAGAAAACACAGTACCTTCAACATTTCAAAATGTTAGGTGATAAAGTTCCGTTTTGTAAAATCTTATGGACTTAAGAGGCTACTTCACCTGATATTATACATTTAGTAACTCTCCATTTTTCTTCCACAGTGGTGCTTACCTCCGAAACTAGCGCAATGTCGAACACTCCCAACAGAAGACCCCTGCAAGAAGAACACAAACCCCACCACTACCCCTACAAACCCATCTTCACCATCATCTATTACCCCAAAAGGCCCAACAGACAGCTCAACCCCAAACAGCCCAGAAACTGGACCAACAGAAAGCCCATTTCCTAGCAGCACAAACACTGGATATACAGAAAAAAGCCCAGCCACAGGATCAGAGAGCCC
Organism: Mecyna flavalis; assembly: GCA_949319885.1. Taxonomy (NCBI): domain Eukaryota; kingdom Metazoa; phylum Arthropoda; class Insecta; order Lepidoptera; family Crambidae; genus Mecyna; species Mecyna flavalis. Next base: position 6,961,588 of record OX439420.1, on the reverse strand, counting down.
TAGTAGTCCCGAAACAGGATCAACAGAGAGCACAGGCACAGGATCAACAGAGAGCTCTTCTAGCCCCAGCACAGGATCAACTGAGACCTCTGGTAGCCCCGGCACAGAGACCTCTGGTAGTCCCAGCACAGGATCAACAGAAAGTAACGGCACAGAATCAACTGAGAGTCCCGGCACAGGATCAACAGAGACCTCTGGTAGTCCCAGCACTGGATCAACAGAAAGTAACAGCACAGGATCAACTGAGAGTCCCGGCACAGGATCAACAGAAAGTTCAGCTAGCCCCAGCACAGGATCAACTGAGACCTCTGGTAGCACCGGCACAGAGACCTCTGGTAGTCCCAGCACAGGATCAACAGAAAGTAACAGCACAGGATCAACTGAGAGTCCATTTCCTAGCAGCACAAACACTGGATATACAGAAAAAAGCCCAGCTACAGGGTCAGAGAGCCCTAGTAGTCCCGAAACAGGATCAACAGAGAGCACAGGCACAGGATCAACAGAGAGCCCCGGCACAAGATCAACAGAGAGCTCTTCTAGCCCCAGCACAGGATCAACTGAGACCTCTGGTAGCACCGGCACAGAGACCTCTGGTAGTCCCAGCACAGGATCCACAGAGAGTAACAGCACAGGATCAACTGAGAGTCCTGGCACAGGATCAACAGAAACCTCTGGTAGTCCCAGCACAGAGACCTCTGGTAGTCCCAGCACAGGATCAACAGAAAGTAATAGCGCAGGATCAACTGAGAGTCCATTTCTTAGCAGCACAAACACTGGATATACAGAAAAAAGCCCAGCCACAGGATCAGAGAGCCCTAGTAGTCCCGAAACAGGATCAACAGAGAGTGCCGGTACTGGATCAACAGAGAGCCCAGGCACAGGATCAACAGAGAACACAGGCACAGGATCAACAGAGAGTTCGCCTAGCCCCGGCACTGGATCAACAGAGACCTCTGGTAGCCCCAGCACAGGTTCAACAGAGACCTCTGATAGTCCCAGCACAGAGACCTCAGGTAGTCCCAGCACAGAGACCTCTGGTAGTCCCAGCACAGAGAACTCTGGTAGTCCCAGCACAGGATCAACAGAAAGCAACAGCACAGAACCAAGTGAGAGTCCCGGCACAGGATCAACAGAGATCCCCGGCACAGGATCAACAGAGACCTCTGGTAGTCCCAGTACAGAGTCCTCTGGTAGTCCCAGCACAGGATCAACAGAAAGTAACAGCACAGGATCAACTGAGAGTCCCGGCACAGGATCAACAGAGTCCTCTGGTAGTCCCAGCACAGTATCAACAGAAAGTAGCAGCACAGGATCAACTGAGAGTCCCGGCACAGGATCAACAGAGACCTCTGGTAGTCCCAGCACAGGATCAACAGAAAGTAACAGCACAGGATCAACTGAGAGTCCCGGCACAGGATCAACAGAAAGTAACAGCACAGAATCAACTGAGAGTCCTGGCACAGGATCAACAGAGACCTCTGGTAGTCCCAGCACAGGATCAACAGAAAGTAACAGCACAGGATCAACTGAGAGTTCCTCCTCTGTCAGCCCTGGAAGTGCACCTACAGAGAATCCAAACAGTACTAGTCCAAACACAGAATCAACTGAGAGCCCCGGTACAGGACCAACAGACAGTCCCGGCACAGGATCAACAGAAAGTAACAGCACAGGATCAACTGAGAGTCCCGGCACAGGATCAACAGAGACCTCTGGTAGTCCCAGCACAGGATCAACAGAAAGTAACAGCACAGGATCAACTGAGAGCCCCGGCACAGGATCAACAGAGAATTCATCACCTCCCAACCCTGAACCTGCATCTACAGAGAATCCAACTCCTAGTAGTCCAAACACTGGGTCAACTGAGAGTCCTGGTAGTCCCAGCACAGAATCAACAGAGAGTCCTAGCACAGGATCAACTGAGAACACAGCTAGCCCCGGCACAGGATCAACAGAGACGCCAGGCACAGTATCAACAGAGAGCACAGTCACAGAATCAACAGATACCCCAGGCACAGTATCAACAAAGAGCACAGGCACAGAATCAACAGAGAGTCCCGCCACAAAACCAACTGAAAGTTCATCCTCTGCCAGCCCTGGAAGTGCACCTACAGAGAATCCAAACGCTACTAGTCCAAACACAGCATCAACAGAGAGTTCCAGCACAGGATCAACAGAGACCCCAAGTACAGGATCAACAGAGACCTCTGGTAGTCCGGGCACAGGATCAACAGAGACCCCAGGCACAGGATCAACAGAGACCCCAGGCACAGGATCAACAGAGGCTTCTGTTAGTCCCGGCACAGAATCAACAGAGAGCCCCGGCACAGGATCAACAGAGAGTCCCGGCACAGGATCAACAGAGAGTCCCGGCACAGGATCAACAGACACATCATCCTCTGTCAGCCCTGGAAGTGCACCTACAGAGAAACCAAGTCCAAACACTGGGTCAACAGAGAGCCCTGGCACAGGATCAACAGAGAGTCCCGGAACAGAATCAACAGAAAGTCCCGGCACAGGATCAACAGACACATCATCCTCTGTCAGCCCTGGAAGTGCACCTACAGAGAATCCAAACACTGGGCCAACAGGGAGCCCTGGCACAGAATCAACAGATAGTCCCGGCACAGGATCAACAGACAATCCAAACCCTTCTAGTCCAAACACTGGTTCAACAGAGAGCACAGACACAGAATCAACAGAGAGTCCAGGAACAGAATCAACTTCATCCTCTGTCAGCCCTGGAAGTGCACCTACAGAGAATCCAAACGCTACTAGTCCAAACACAGGATCAACAGAGAGTCCCGGCACAGGATCAACAGAGAGTTCTTCTAGCCCAGGCACAGGATCAACAGAGACCTCTGGTAGTCCCAGCACAAGATCAACAGAGACTCCAGGCACAGGATCAACAGAGACCTCTGGTAGTCCCAGCACAGGATCAACAGAGACCCCAGGCACAGCATCAACAGAGACCTCTGGTAGTCCGGGCACAGAATCAACAGAAAGTCCCGGCACAGGATCAACAGAGACCTCTGGTAGCCCCGGCACAGGATCAACAGAAAGTTCCTCCTCTGCAAGCCCTGGAAGTGCACCCACAGTGAATCCAAACCCTACTAGTCTAAACACAGGATCAACAGAGAGTCCCGGAACAGAATCAACAGAAAGTCCCGGCACAGGATCAACAGAGACTTCATCCTCTGTCAGCCCTGGAAGTGCACCTACAGAGAATCCAAACGCCACTAGTCCAAACACAGAATCAACAGAGAGTCCTAGAACAGAATCAACAGAAAGTCCCGGCACAGGATCAACAGACACATCATCGTCTGTCAGCCCTGGGAGTGCACCTACAGAGAATCCAAACGCCACTAGTCCAAACACAGCATCAACAGAGAGTCCCGGAACAGATTCAACAGAGAGCCCCGGCACAGGATCAACAGAGACCTCTGGTAGCCCCAGCACAGAATCAACAGAAAGTCCCAGCACAGGATCAACAGAGAGTCCCAGCACAGGATCAACAGAGACCCCAAGCACAGTATCAACAGAGAGTCCCGGAACAGAATCAACAGAAAGTCCCGGCACAGGATCAACTGAGAGTCCCGGCACAGGATCAACTGAGAGTCCCGGTACAGGATCAACAGAGCCCTCTGGTAGCCCCGGCACTGGATCAACAGAGACGTCTGGTAGTCCCAGCACAAGATCAACAGAGAATCCCGGCACAGCATCAACAGAAAGTCCCGGCACAGGATCAACTGAGAGTCCCGGTACAGGATCAACAGAGCCCTCTGGTAGCCCCGGCACTGGATCAACAGAGACGTCTGGTAGTCCCAGCACAAGATCAACAGAGAATCCCGGCACAGCATCAACAGAAAGTCCCGGCACAGGATCAACTGAGAGTCCCGGTACAGGATCAACAGAGCCCTCTGGTAGCCCCGGCACTGGATCAACAGAGACGTCTGGTAGTCCCAGCACAAGATCAACAGAGAGTCCCAGCACAGAATCAACAGAGAGCCCAACTTCAACGAGTACCACAAGCGGGCCACAACATACCACTCTTCCCCCATGCGATGGCAATGATTTATATCCCGACCCCAACAACTGTTCCCAATATTATGCATGTGAAAATGGCGTTTTCGTTCACAAGACTTGTCCCGGAAATATGGAATTTAGTCCTCGGTACATGGTAAGTTTTGGTAAATTATTACACTACATATTTATGACGCTGCGTAGACGTCGACAATTTTGTGTCTTGTCTGATACTATTGCCACAGATTACTAAATAGTTACTACGTATAGCCACCAATGGATATTAAATCAGTCCTTCCTTCACAGACGTAGATAATTTTTGTATCTATGGTTCAATATACTGTGTCTAACCCACAAAGACTTACCTACCCTCTCAACATTAAAAGCTTAATGAAATCATTGTGATTTCTCCATATAAGGCGCAGCGCAGAGTGATCGAGTCTGCGAAGCACAAAAAGATGTAAATTTTAAGGACTTTGACGCGTCGTGCTTTAATTATAATTGCAAAGGTTCTATTTTCACAGACTAAAAAGTGTGTCACGGATAGTCTGTCGTCTGCGCTGCCCCTAAAAGTAACTCATTAAAACTACGCAACTTAAAAAGCAAATCTTTGTATAGAGTGATGATTTAGCCTGCTATAAAAAAGGAAGAAAAGAAATCATTTGGACTAAAAATCATGTTGTTTTCAGATATGCCTACCTCCATTCTTAGCTCAGTGCAATAAGACAGACCCTTGCATACCACAACCAAAACCCTTACCAGATGACTCGCATAATAAGACCACAAGAGGCCATACAGAACCTAACTATAATCAAAAAGATGGTTAGTATTGAATCACTAATGAAATTGACTTTTTTAGAAAACTAAATTTTATAGTCTTTGTTTACGTTTTTGTAGATTTGTAACAGATTGCAAAATGGAGGAGGAGTTGTCAGTTTGACTAAAGGACAACGCAAGAAATTGTATGGGATCTGTCCCCACCCACCAACAGACTTGGCACTAGTTTCAATATTATTCTGACATTCCATAAAAAGACAAATAAGACTATAAAACAAGCAAGAGGTGTTGACAGAGATACGTTGGAAATCTGTTGGTGGGTGGGGACGCTGTTTTGCATGGTCCTTTTTTAAAGATTTATTTATTAAAAAAAGTTTTGCGTATAAATCAAAAAAACATACTAGGTGAACCGATTTTGATGATACATTTACACAAAATCGGACAAGTAGCTCTAGAGTTATCCCAATTATATTACATTGACTTCTACATTGATGATGTTTTCGTTGATACTTGTCGTTCTAAAGGAATGTCTCATTTATGAGCAACAGATTTAATAAGTCTTCCCGTATAAATCAAGAAATAACAAAATATGTATACTTAAACAGACTCTAAACCAAACCAATAATGCATTTAAATAAATAAAAATTATTAAGACACAAAAATCAACTGCAATAATAACTTTACTTGTTCATAAAAAATACAAAATGGATAAATTTTTTAGCTATTTTTTTATCAACAGCTTTTCTATTTATTAACAATTTCTATATTTACAGATGACGAAACGACAACACCGTTGAAAGACTACACAGTTCATACTATTTTCCCTGATTCAATCATAAACTCATATCTATGTGAAGACACAGACATATACCACGATCCGAATGATTGTACACGATATTATCAATGTTCTAAAGGGTATTTAGAGCATCGTCATTGTACTAAGGGATTAGAATTCAGCCATAAGCTTAGGGTAAGTATTTTAAATCAAGTGGTTTCATTTTATGCATTTTATGATGGAGGCAAATTAGCAATTGTGACATTAGTAGAGTAATTACCTTTTTAAGTATCCCCCCTTCCCCTCACATTTCCGGGATAAAAGGTACCCTATGTCACCCGGGGATAGTGTAGCTTTCCAAAAGTAAAAGAATTATTCAAATCGGTTCAGTAGTTTCGGAGCCTACCTATTCAATACAAATAAACAAACAATCAAATCTTTCCTCTTTATAAAAAAAAAAATATTTTTCAAAAGAACCAAAACAATATTTTCCCTTTCAGAAATGCCTGCCTCCATCTCAGGCTAAATGCAAGACTTATCCAGTACCATTCGTCACTTTGAGCCCATACAATGGCAACGAGCACCCATGGATTGTTAGCTATTTAGCAGGTGAATTTAATTTCTAAATCTGTGTGCTTCTATTAAATTGTTAAATATGAAACATATTTGTCAAATAAAATCTATAACTTTATATTCTTCTTTTCTTGCTTTGTTTTATTCTTAAGCCTCTTACAGCTCTTCACTTTGATGGAAATACCCTACCAGCTTCTCAGCACATCTCCTCTCGTCTGATCTCCTCTTGTCTCCTTTCCTCACCACTTTATATCTTATCTCTACGCGCGCGCACTCGTCAAATCATAAAGAAGTCTAATAAAGGCTATCAGAATGTCTACTTCTATTTTAAACTTATTAAATTTTACTTATTAGTAATTTTACAGTAATCTTCTAGAAATTATTATCATACAGCTTCTTTTAAAATAATCTCTGTACTTTACGAAGTCCTAATCGCAAACTACAGTTCCATAAAACAAAGCAACGTTTATCCAAGTCTGCAAATTTTGGACGAGCAATTCCAAAATGAAATGGGAAAACATGGAAATTCCCAAACTCCTTGATACTTTACTTTACTTTTTTACACATAGCACACAATACGGAAGATGAATCGGAATCAGAAACCTTCGACCTCGCTCGCCGAGCGTCTTCGCCCAAACCTGGAACTCTGAGGTCTTTAACAAAACTGGTTCCGGACCCAACCGACTGTAAACATTACTACAGCTGTATTTGGATCATTTGTATCAGAAGAACATGCCCTGGTGGAACGGAGTTCAGCCCTACAGAACTGGTAAGTGCTCAAAATCTTTCTTTCTCCGAGTGTTTTTACGCTTGCATCACGATCCAGGTTTTTTTATACTTAGCCCGACAAATGACGCCACTCCACCTGATGTTAAGTGGAAGTGAAGTCCAGACGCGAGGACAACTGGTTCAACGCATGGGACGAAGCACAGTCACCCTCACTCTGCCGGCCCACTAAGTGCCTCTTCACGCCTCGTTTGAAGGACCCTGTGTCATAGGAAGGAGGGAATGCATGCGCTGGTAGACTATTCCAGTTCTTGGTGGTGCGACAAAGAAGCGAGTCACCGAATTTCCATTAGTTTTGATTGATTTGGCATGTCCAGTTATTACATTGAAGCTACTGCCATCTGACCTCAGTAACCCTTAACATGGGAACTAGTCCAATAAGATCATGGCTACACTGCCATTTGACTGGGCAGGTTATACAAAAGATAAAGAGAAATGGACCTAGTACAGTCCCCTGCTGTACCCCAAAATTCATTTTAAGACTAGCTTTTGCATATCGCATTGCAAGCATTTAGGCCTTGCCATGTGATAATATAGCTGCGGAATCAGTTTAGACGTAAGCGTTTCACACCACAGAGTTCTTACTTTTTTTGGAACTTGGGGAACTGGGAATTTCAGGTTAGGGATTTTTTTTATTTTTTAAAATTATAATATAAGTACTTTAAAAAACTTACAAATTTTGATGATTTGTTTCAGAAATGCATGCCACCCGATCAAGCTCATTGTGTTATTAAAACAACTACAACTCCAAAAACAACTACAACAACAAAAACAACTACTACCCACACAACAACAACTACTACTCCCACGACAACCACTACCCGCACTACAACAACAACAACTCCTACAACAACAACTAAAACGACTACAACAACTCCCACAACAACAACTACAAAAGCCCCTCCAGGTAATACAGATACTGTCTTTTTACTTTTAATTTGCTAATTCTTGATTTGGTAATTTATATGTATATGTAGGTACAGCATTTCGAAACTGTAAAATCATTTTATTACTCTACGATTTATAAATGCTTTTTGTAGCATAAATAAGTAAAGATATATTGACAAGGCTATTATAAAATAGAAAATTAATTGAAGATTATTTTAATGATAAAAAGTGGACACATTAAGTTGCTTCCATGCACAATTTTTTAAGCGGTCACTGCGGTCTATACCATTGAGGGACACTTCACTAGGAAGCGTCGTTCAATTTGCTGCCAGACTGTAGGCTCATCTGATCTTCGAGCCTTTGATTTCGAGTGTACTGGCAGTCGCAGTCCATGACAGTCGACTTCAATAATATCTAAGCGCCCAAAGGAATACATAGGGTTGTATTTAACTGCACATCAAAAAAATACTGATTGTGCATCAAAAAATACTGAATTGCTAACCTAACCTAACCTTTGGTGTGCTATCAGTTATTTCGATGTACATTTCAGTATTTTTTCGACGTACACTTAAAAATATCCCAAATACATATGTAGGTACACCAATATCTACAGATCTCCATCATTAAGAAAATGTACTAATTTTATAATAACCTTTTCTCATCAGATTGGTCTTGATATACGACTTAGCCATTAATAAGTATATATTTTATTAATGTTTCCAGTACCACAATGTCCCAAGACAGACAAGGAAGTGGTGTATATTCCAGACGAAACGGACAAGACTTGTCGCCATTACTACGTTTGCATGAATGGACGTGTAGTCAAAGAATACGAGTGCCCTGAACATTATGTATTTAATCCGGATAGACAGGTATACAACGAGTTAAATAGATATAAAGAATCATCATCATCATCTTAGCGTATTCCCGATTGCATCCAGTATGGAGCTCAGGGTCCGCTGCGACATTGATCCTAGATTTGACAAGCCTGGTTATTACAATGGAGCGATTGCCATCTCACCTCCGTAACCCTTACAAGGGAAACCAGACCTACTTGGAACACAGTCGGGACCAACGGCTTAACCCTTTCCCCGCAACGCTTTTTTCCGAAAATGGTGCCCCACACGCCACGACCATTAAAAAAAAAATTACAAAAAATTATTAGGTTATACTCAACTCATTCAGGCAAGTAAAAATACAACGTTTCTTGATCATGTTTTTTTGTCTGATATATCAGACATTGGCGTGATGGGCACGAAAATGGTTTGTCTGATATATCAGACATTGGCGTGGAAAAGGTTAACGTGTCTTCCGAAGCACGGAATTATCATTCTTTTCAGACATTCAGGTGATTCAAGCCTGCAATCCTAACCAAACTGGAAACAATCACACAAAGTGATGTTCCCCGCTGGATTCGAACCCACAACCTCCGGGTTTTAGAGTTCAACGCTCTAACCACTGTACCACGGAGGCAGTAAATATACCTACTGCGTGTTTTTTTTGTCGTTGTTTTCCCGCAGCAGAACGCTTCACCTTCAGTAGTACTATCGATTTATGCAAGTAATTTTTTTTTTATTTCATTTTTTTGAATTTTTTTTAAAACTTTTTTTAAATTTTTTTCTTAAATTTTAATGGGAAAATGGAAACCAAATGTAAGTAAATAGTAAGTAATCATTTTTTTGATAAACGCAAAGGGCAGTGATCCCGGCCGGTGACCGTCCGTGACGCAGCTAGTACTATTGGTTCGAGTTTCGTCTATCATAATCGTAAAACTTTTGATTTGACTAAAAAAAGAACTTTATTAATTTATTTTACTACTAAGATAGAATCATTTTTCTGCGGGAAAACAACGACTAAGATTCCACGCTGTATAGATATAAAGAATATAAATATAAATGTTGAGCCTTTAGTGGCAGTGGGCGGGGCACATTGCGAGGAGGACTGGCATGTCAAAATTCTTGTTCTGCGCAATCCCGATAGTCAACAAGTTTGGAGTTAGGGGGCAACTCGTCCCAGTCCAAAACTGGGCCCGGGGACCAGTTCCACCCTTTCTAATTTGATAGTGGTCAACTGGTCCCAACATCAGAATCAAGATGGGTCAACTGGTCCCATCTTGATTCTGATGTTGGGACCAGTTGACCACTATCAAATTAGAAAGGGTGGAACTGGTCCCCGGGCCCAGTTTTGGACTGGGACGAGTTGCCCCCTAACCCCAAGTTTGAGGGGACCTGTATCTTTATGTAATGTTTTCAGGCTTGCGTGCAAGAGGGTACCTATGATTGCCCGTATAAGACCGTCCTAAATCCTTTTATAATATACAAGAAAGAAGAATTATACATCCCATTGGAAGAAGAGAATGGAGATTATGAAGATAATTAAAATCAATGTTGTAATTTATTGTTGTTTTTTTACTATGTACTTTAAAAGACTATGATGATAAATGGCCACTGAGGCCTGTTGCGTCGCTCAATGTGATGCCACGCTGAAGGCTAATCTGATCTTCGAGCCTTTATTTAAACTTAAATGCACAATCAAGAGTACAGGGGACCTCACAGAACAAGAAAATTTTCTCGGGGACCTAATGCCTAATGGCATTCTCTGCAAGTCAACCTTTGGGCCAAGTAGAAAAAAAAATAGTGGTAAAATAGGTAGTGGTTACGAAAGCCTATGATTAGTGTACTGGCTCCTAAATTTATATTGCCTGAATATATCCAGAGCTGTTATGGTGGTAGGTTTCACCTGGAAGGCTGTTAGGTTAGAGCGGTTACGCACAACGTCCGATCCGAATCCGATCCGAATCCTACCCGTCCGTCGTAAAATGACGGTCCGGAGTAGCCGTAGAACTATTTCTAGGTGATGTACGCACTACATCCGTCATCCGTCATCCGATGTTCTTTGTGATTTTGATTTCACGGAGACGGATCGGATTCGTATCGGACGTAGTGCGTAACCGCTCTTAGTCTGGCTCTAAAAAACTACATAATAGGCCCAAAAAAAGTCAGGGCTTCTTGGCTCAACACAAATTATTAAACAACATCACAAACATTGATTGAATACACCAAATTATGTAGCATAATTCACTTACGTAGGCATCAGAAACAACGGAGGTACCACTAATATATTCTATAGTACAAATAAACATCCAGACACAGGATAAACACGAATGTCTGTTCTGGAATTCGAAGCGCAGTGTCACTACCAAATGCTAGTCTTATAATCACAATCGCTGGGTGGAGACTTTGGATTGAGCCACTACGAAAAAAATAAATTATGTAAATACTAGTTTCTGCCACCGCCTTCACCCTTGCGTAAATTAAAGCCCATAATAGGCAATAGAATCATACTTACAACAAATATTATGTTATCTTCAGTTCCCCTGACAAGGGTTACTAGTGTAACCCTTGTCGAGGCGTCGAGGCGTCGAGGTACGAGGCGAGAGTGTAAATCTAGTGATTTACACTCTCGCCTCGTACCTCGTCTCGTGCCTCGTCTCGTATTCACAGCTCACCTCGCGTGATCGATGGTAAGTGTTCACATTCTCGTGGTAACGCTTCGCGTTTGTTCGAGGTCCTTTGACTCGTGCCCAAAAACCGCTCCGGACGCGAGCGCTGCGAGGCGAGACGCGAGGCGAGCCGCGAGCGTCTGTTTACACTCTCACCTTGTGCCTCGGCTCGTGCCTCGTCTTGGGACTCGTACGCGAGTGTTAATCACGCCTTCGGAGGTCAGATGACTGTCGCTTCAATGTTATAACTGGACTTGCCAAACCCTGGATCATGATGAAAAAATATCTTTAAATGCATTATAGGCATTCACAGAAGTACTTACGAATCGTCAAAAACTAAAATATTCAAGTATAAAATAGTAGTTTACATAAAAATACATATATATTTTGATATAAGTATACGATATACTAATAAATATACATAGATGTAATGCGTAATCTAACCGAGAAGTCACCAGCAAGAAACTTGGCATTTGCTCTTTTTCGTCGCCATGATTGTTTTACAATTTGTTGGTTACAATACAATTATAATAATTAGTTTTAGAATACCAAGCCATAAAGTAAAGCGAGAAGAATCCGCGAGCCCTGGAAGACCAGTGCCCAAAGGTGGGACCTGCAGCACAAGTACTGACGACGTATCTTAGAGTGGTGCCACACGGGCGTTGCGGCTGCGCTGCGTCGTCGCAAGGCAATTATTTCAACGCAGTGACTGCCACATGAGCGCTGTCGGCGCATCACTAACGGCAACCATCATTCCAAAAAACAGTTTTTGTCTTGATACGCACCGCGAAAGACTCATTCTACTCTTGTTGGTGTTGAGACGACGAATAAAGAAAAAAAGCCTAGATTTTACGATGAAATCTGCCGCCATAACGGCTCTGGCCGTGTTCCGGCAATATTAATGTGGGACACTTGAAATCCGAGCCTACAGTTTGGCAGCACATAACTACAGCGACGCTTCCAGGCGAAGTGTCCCTTAGTGGAATAGGCCGCAGTGGCCGCTTACCATCAGGTGGGCTGCGTGCCTGTCTGACAACTGACCTAGTATATAAAAAGAAAACGGTCCGTGCCGTGTGAGAAAGTCGTGGACGGCACGCCGTGCTCGGCGCTGTTCACGGCGGACGGCGGCGCACCGGTAGACATGGGGCCAGGGCCTTAGGGCCTGTCCAGATGAAGCGTTTTCACTCACGCGTTTCGAGACGCGCAAGTCGCGAGGTACTAGAGCTTCATACATCCCGTCCACATGCAGTCGCGCGTTTTTCTTTTGTTCAATTCCAAACGCGCGAGTCAAATCGCGCAAAAAACGCTTGGTCTGTTGATCGTAACGCACAATGCTGCGGCATGTGGCATGCGGTACCCGACACTTATTCGTATGAAAAACGTCTAGAATGGTCTCTTGTTTCGTCGCAGTATGCGCCAGCGGCGAAGACGTTTTTCATACGATTAAGTGTCGGTAACAGACCAAAGCTTTACGCAGCGCAGTTGCAACGCCGCGCGCGCGCGCGCGCCCCGTGTGGCACCAGTCACCACCCTTTACCCCGACTATATAATTATCGAGACGAAGCGCTTGGAAGAACAGATGTGCCTTCAATTACAGGTGCACTGATATTTAAAACCGAAAATAAAAATAGAAGTAAATCAAGAATCAGCTATTAATGTCCCCCTGCAGGGCAAAGGCCTCCATCCTTGAAATCAAGTTATCGTTACAATGATGGGTACTGGCTTAATCACCACGATTGCCAAATGCAGGTTAGTGATCACGACCCGGGCATTGAACCCAGGACCCCGAGATTATGGCCCGGTACTTAAACCACTAGACCATCGAGGCGTTCTTAAGTAGAAAAATAGTTATTTATGTGACTGCTGCATAATGAGGGTCATTAAAATACGAATGTGGTTTTATGAAACGAACGAAGTGAGTGAGAGACATGAGTATTTTAATGACTAATTATGTACAGTCACATACATAACTTTATCTTCATTCATACGATAATATGTCTATTTTATAGTCAGGATTGATGAGCAAACGCCCTAGTTACCAACTTAATCTGTATGTAAAAGTTAGTACTGACATAATGACTGACGTTTGTAGTTTTTAAAATCCATAAACAATCTAGACTCGAGTTGATTTCGATTCTCAAATCGATTGTTATAATGTCAGCATCGAATTAAATGTATAGGAATGGAACATAAAATTACTAATCGACTAATTCGATAATCGAAAAAACCTATTAATTTTTACTTTTAAAGAAGACGTTCGAAATTTGAATGAAATTAAGTATCGGTTACCGACACTAAAATGTAAACATTTCAATGCAGCCACAGATACTTATATCTAAATGTAGGGCGTTTGCTCATCGCTCCTGAATATAAAATAGACATAATATTATGGTATGGATGTAGATAAATAATATTTCATTACAGCTATTTGTGATGCTGGCTTATATGTAATAAAATCCCAATTATTGGTAATTAATGACATCATTATTACTAATAATGACTCATCATTATACAAATAAATAATCGCCTAATAAAATCGATAAGTTTCACGTCCATACAAAATTAGTTTCGCTTAGTTTAACGGTAATTTAGAATATGTTGTTGGTTCTCAGTAATAACTTGCAATGATTAGAGGACACATCATGATTTCAAAGTGGAGTTTTTTAAGTAAGTGTTTTATTATTATTTAACGACCGATCCAAACGAGCCAGCGGGTCGCCTGATTGTAAGCAATCACCGCCGCCCATGGACATCTGCAACACCAGCCAGAGGGATCGCTGATGCGTTGCAGGCCTTTGAAGGGGGTTGTACGCCTCCGGCACTCTCACAAACCAGACGAAACACAATAGTAGTCACTATTATTTTCACGCTGGTGTTATGTGAGAAGGTTGTACTTCCCCGGACGAGCCGGCCCATTCGTACCGTAAAACATCATGGCTCTACCACGACTAATAAGTCGGCGGTTACACCAGAGGTCGCGGGTTCAATCCCCGTACAGTACAAATATTTGTGTCTTAGTGTTGTTTTATGTCCGACCCAGGGTTCGAACCTTAAAGATTTGCTTTAAAGTGCGATATACTCCACTAACAAGGCAGTCAACACACAGAAATCAACGAATAAGAATAAAAAAAAATACTAACAAGAACCTATTTATTTCCAGTGTTGGCAGCAATTATTTCTCTGGCAAGTTCTGTTGAAAAATTTGCAGAGGAAAAAGAGAATGAAGATCAACTTAAGGATAGCAATTCAGAAGACGAAGGCTCGGGGGATGGGTGTCCAGAGGTAAGGAGCTATGTACGTAAAAGGTGCTTCATCTGGGCTCTGGGGACTGAATATAGTATCAGCCTTTTTAATTTCACGAGATCTCGCCTTTTTCTCGACCGAGATTCAATCTCGCTTATAAAGGGCCGAGATCTTGCGAAAACGAGATCTTGTGAGAACGAGATTGCATTCCCTAAAACCAGATCTTACCTATTACTTTTGTTACAGTGTCAAACAAAATCAGAAAACAAAGAAGAAAGGGTAACAGAAGCGTTTGTATTAAAAATTCTAGAACAAAACAGACTTAAGAAATTCCACAACCAACATAATATTTTCGATAAACTAAGACAAATCTCTCTAGTCTTAAACACAAACAAGAACAGAGTAAAAGAACTTATAGTAGAGATCAAAGATGGACAGAATGATTTAGACACAAAACATAGTTATGTTTTTGATAATGACAGAAAAAGAATAGTCAAAAGACAAGTTAACGATCAAGAAACACAAAACGAAGAGAATAATGTTAACAAGCTAGCAAATCCGGATCCTAATACTGGCAAAAAAGACGAAACACAAAATAATGAAAACACAGATGCTACTAACAGCGCCCAAAGTGCATCTAACAGTCAAAATAGTGAACAAGCAACCAATTCATTTACTGTATCGACTGATTCGGAAAACACTAAAAATTATAATGAAAAAGGATCTGATGAATCTAACTTACGAAATGCAGAAGTTAATAATTTTCAAGACAGTAATGTTACTAATACTAATGATTCTTCTACAAATGATACAGCCGCAGCGACCTTAAATGTGGATAAACAAACTGATCAAAATTCGACGCAAAATAGTAGTTCTGTAAGTTTTGATGATAGCAATAATATTAATGCTAGTGATTTTGCACAGAATAATACTAATAATAACAGCTCGTCGAATGCTGATAACGGCAAACAAGTACCACCATCAAGTGAACAATCTGTCAATGAAAATGTCAACAATACACATAACGATTCTAATGGTGTTGCTGCAAATAATATTATCGGTGATTTCAATTTTAAAGAAAGCACCAATTTAGAAGGTGAACCGATTGAAAGGTTTGAAAACGCTTCAAATCTAAATGAGACAGTTCAATTTACTTTAGGTGCACAAAATGATACTTTTGACAATAGCAGTAACTCAGGAAATTATTTAAATAGTAATCCTGATATAGCTTTTCGAAAATCTAACGGAGATAGACATAAAATCGGTAAAGCTAATTCTAATAAAGTAGATAACAACTCCTTTGATAATACTGAATCTCATAATGTAAACGTAAAAGTTCCACTTTCTTCCAACCAACTGAGTAATCTACAAAACGTTTTAAATAAAAACTATGGTGTAAACAGTCATAACTCGCAACCCGTTGCAAATTTCCAGCTTGATAAATCAAAATCTGACGAGAAACCAGTAATCGTAATAGTTTACAACTGCAGTTGTAATAAAGGTAGCGACCATGTTCATAATGAATCTAAAAATGTCGAAGATGAAGATGTAAATTCTTTTCTGGGATCAGCTGGCGAATTTCCCAATACTAGACGTATGATGCATGATAATCCAATTACAGATAACTTCACGTTTCCGCAAAATGATGATAGTGGTTTAACTAACGATACGAAAGAAATTCAATCCTATTCACAAAATAATGAAAGTAAAAGTAGGTCTGATGTAGCAAATCTTAAAAGCGAAGATATGACATCAGTTGGAAACAAACGCAGTGCAGCATCAATTGAGAACGATTTACTGATAAAATGCAAAAGTTTATTAGCAATAGAAGCAGAAAATGCAGAAAATTTTGCTAAAAATAGAAGATATGATGGTTCTGCAAACAACTCTGAAGTAACGAATAATGAAAGTCAGGTTCGAAGTACTAGCGACCAAAGCAATGAACTAAATAGGATAAATGAAAATAATCCTGTGAACGGAGCATCAAATGATGTAAATTATTCAGAAGGCACTAACTTCTTAAATAATTTCAATGCATCCAAAGCTGATGTTACATCTGACAATGTAACTTCTGATCAAGACACATCACATAATGCAATTAATAATAGCCCTTCACAAAATCAAGAATCTGTAAATGTAAGTCATGCTGATACAGATAATGAAGCACTAAATCCAGTTAATACAACAAATCAAACAGGTGAACACGGTGATGATTATAAAAAAACAACCGGTGATAGTTCATCTACTAATAATAGTACTATTTTAGATAATCAAGGATCTGATAATTCTAACCAGCAAAATAATACACAATTTAATTCTACAGCAGTAAATCGGAACGAAAATAATACACTTGATAATGACAATGGAGGAAATAATAGTTTTGCGTTAGAAAATGGCAATCAAACGCAAAATGATGTCAATAACACAAAATCTGAAACTGATAATACATCTCACAATGAGGAATCAAGTGTTACAACCGGCAATATTATTTCTAATCTTCAAAGTACAACTTTGAATGTAGACACTACACTTAATAGTAAAATAGACAGTCAAGATCTAAACCCAATACAAAAATTGGCAGAAACTATACTTCGTAAAAGACGTAATGTTGACAAAGACAAAGAAATAATTGAACTGCCACGAAAAAAACGAGATGTTTTAAGTAACATTAATGAAGCAGTGAAGAATATTTTTCAACTTCCATCTCAAGGTTTTAATTTACTTACTTCCGTCTTGGATTCAGATGCAGATATTGATAATAGAACAAAAAGGGAATTAGATCTAGACAAACATCAATCTGATGAAGACACTATAAACGATGATCCATTGCAATATTACCTCAATTACAATAAGTATTCAGAATCAAAAGACTTTGAAGAAAATAGTTCAATAGAGTCTGAAAAATATGGCTTACAAAATTCTAATTTAAACGACGACGATGCTTTGAAAGTAAATAATGTAACAGACGATACGTTAATGAAACTTATAAATCTTTTAAGACCAATTGAAATAAACGTTTTTTTAACTGTTGATACAATTAGCAGTAAAAAGCAGGACGAAAGTTATTAAATGATATTTTGTGATTATTGCGATATTTATTATAAAATAAAAAAATACTGTATAATAATAAAAATGATTTAATATCTGATATTTGTGCATTTTTTCTATTTAGACCTATACGTAATAATATGTATTAAATCTTTCATTATCACCCAAATATTATAGTTGTTTGCTAGTATTTTTTATTAGGATATTTTTAAGTGTACATGTGTGTGAAAAAATACTGAAAGTATATCAAAATAATTGATGTGCAGTTAAATACCATCCTTTTTTCTGTTGTGTTACACCGGACTTTGATAAAAAAACCAAAAGGTAACAATATTTTTTTAATATACAAAATAAATAACAAATTAAATATAAAACATAACAAATAGGTACATATTGATCTGATTGTAAAGTGACCTAATAATCCCTTTGTTTTCAGTAAAAATGGTAATCATATTAAAGTTTTTTTATGGTTCGAATGGTATCGAACCCACGTATTCTAGTAAAAGTTTACCTACTATCAAATTCAAATACATCTTTAAACCAAAAAAAAATACGAAAGGAAAAAGCTACAAACAAACTTATAAATAAAAATATTTGACTTAAATCTCCGTCCATAGGGAAAGAAGGTCCCTAGGACACTCACTTACCACGTTTTCGCGCTAAATGGCCATGCTAATAGGCACGTTGCTTAGGTAAGAAAACATCTTATTAAATTACTTAAATTGACCAAAATTTTCTTGCCGGAAAGTCAGTTACTTCATTAGAAGAACATAAACAAAATTAAGACAATTTTTTTTTAAATTAAGTAAAATCGCAATTCGATCTGACCGATGTTAAAAAACATTTGACTAGACCCGGGATTATGATTATTTAAAACAAAATCATTCAGGTGTTCTCAATAATTCTTATTAGATAAATACTGCAACTTCAACTCCTGAAGGTACTTCAACTTTAAATCCTTAAGTGAATACTTTAATTAAAATAAATTCATAGGCAATAATGAACACAACTTTACAAGGAATACTCATACTCAGTCCAGTTTGGGTCAACTTCTAGTGGCGTAGCATCCCGTATCAGAAATCCTCACGCATTGCTGCAAAGAAAAAATATACTTATAAGCACAGAATATATAAAAGTAAGAACTTATTGAATACTTAATGTTTCTTAAAGCCTGACCAATAAATAAACCTGCTCTAGAGGCGCCACATTAGCTAAGGGTATAGCCACAGGTTATAGCAACACTTGGTTGTTATGGTTATACTTACAAACAACTCAATAAAACAAGGCACGGTTGAAAATTGACATCCCCTTTGACAGACATCTAATTGTTTTTATTTTTATTTGATTGTTGCCACTTGAAGAAATCAGTTCCAATAGTTTTCCGCAATATGACGAGGTTTTTTATTTTAATGGTCGGGCTATTAAATCTGTTATTGCCTGGCCATTCGTCGACAGCCCCCCTAGACAAGCGGCATTTATGACGTTCGCTATAGCTCAATTTGCGATAGCGAATGTCAAATCCCATACTTTCAACACGTGACTTTTCTATGGCATCTGTCAAATCCATACAAATTGGGCTTTCGAAATTCGCCAGCTATGAAGCGATGTCATCTTGTCTAAGCCCCAGGTCAGACGAAAATTGTAGCAATTTTTCATCCTTTCTCAGAGTCTTACTGGCTACCAGAGGAAAAATCTACAGCCATAACAGCTCTGGCTATGTTAAGGCAACATTAATGTGGGAGCCAGTATACTCGAAATCAAAAACTCGAAGATCAAATGAGCCTATAGTGTGGCAGAACATTGAGCAACGCTTTCTAGTATAGTGTCCCTCAATGGAATAGGCCGCAGTGGTGGCTTACTATCAGGTGGGCTGTGTGCCTGCCTTACTGATGAACATTTTCAGTCCTAGAGTCCGTTGATAAATCTTCGGATCAAAGGCTTTTGCTTACACAAGCCTTTGATTTGGTGGCTACGCGGGGTCGTCGCGTCTGATCCCGGTATCCGTTTTAGTTACAACGGATACTGATCGATAGTTTTATCGAATACCGGTATCGGTTGCACCCCAAAACATAGTTATTGAGGATTAGTATGCAACCGGTATCCGATACTGGGATGATGGGATCAGACGCGACGACCTCGGCTACGCTACGTCAGAAATTAACTGGTCAATATTATCAGACTTACCCCAACAATAGGATCAAACTCAGACCCAGCAGTGCATTGAAGCTCAATAGCTTGTGCCCCAGTACACATGAAGAATGAACTACACCGCTCAGGGTGCGGTATGTTCCCGAACATTCCCATAGGACAAGGGTTAGCCATGGAACCGTTTTCAGGATGCGAAGGTGCGACTGTTAGGGATTCAGTTGGGGGTTGAGTTGAGGGTTTAGTTGAGGGTTCAGTTGGGGGTTCAGTTGGGGGTTCAGTTGAGGGTTCAGTTGGAGATGCAGTTGGGCTTTCTGTCGGTCCAAGCGTGCAACCTCCAGGAGCTATTGGGACGCAGTTCTGAAAGAAAATGCATTCATTAATAAACAAGATTCTGGGACTTATTCGGCTTCAAAAAATATTATGAAAGAGAAAGTAACTTAAATTACTGAATCGATTTTGATAATATTTGGTACAGACTTTTGGCTGTGGAAAAAGATCACACTTAGTTCCCATGGGATAAAATAACTTTGAGCTGTTGAACCTGCGACTAGATTCATGCGTTACTTGCCTTTAAGAAAGTAATTTGGAAGGAAATGGGGTATTCGAGCCTCCAGGAGCCAATTTAACTCGTTTGCCTGCCTCCATAACAACGAAAATTAAAACACGTGTCACAAAACTTACCCCAACATTTGGATCAAATTCAAATGTCTCCGAACAAGTCATGAGGATGCCGCTTCCTGTTCCCATGCACATGTAGAATGAGTAGCATATACTCGGATGTGCTACATTCCCGAAGACGCCAGGAGGGCAGACTGATGGCGTTGTCGTCTCAACGCTTGGAGTCGTTGTTGTCTGCTCCTCTGTTGTTGGTTCGTCTGTTGTAGCCTCCTGTGTTGTTGGTTCATCTGTCGTAGCCTCCTGTGTTGATGGCTCGTCTGTCGTTGCCTCCTGTGTTGTAGGTTCCTCTGTTGTGGCCTCCTGTGTTGTTTGTTCGTCTGTTATAGCTTCCTGTGTTGTAGGTTCCTCTGTCGCAGCCTCCTGAGTTGTTGGTTCGTCTGTAGTAGCCTCCTGTGTTGTTGGTTCCTCTGTTGTAGCCTCCTGTGTTGTTAGTTCATCTGTTGTAGCCTCCTGTGTTGTTGGTTCATCTGTTGTAGCCTCCTGTGTTGTTGGTTCGTCTGTCGTAGCCTCCTGAGTTGTTGGTTCGTCTGTTATAGCTTCCTGTGTTGTAGGTTCCTCTGTCGTAGCCTTCTGAGTTGTTGGTTCGTCTGTCGTAGCCTCCTGTGTTGTTGGTTCCTCTGTTGTAGCCTCCTGCGTTGTTGGTTCGTCTGTCGTAGCTTCCTCTGTTGTAGGCTCCTGTGTTATAGGTTTCTCTGTTGTAGGCTCCTGTGTGATAGGTTCGTCTGTTGAAGGCTCCTGTGTTGATTGCTCCTCTATTGTCGTTGGAACGTATGTTGTAGAGGTATCTTCTGTTGTAGGTTCCTCTGTCGTTATTGGTTCTAATGTAGAAGGTTCCTCTGTTGTAGTGGGTTCCTCTGTTGTAGTGGATTCCTCTGTTGTTGTAGGGGTCTCTGTTGTTATGGGGTCTGATGTAGTAGGTTCCTTTGTTGTAGGTGTTAGTGTTGTTGATTCCTGGGGTGATGTTAGTTCTGTACCATCAGTGGGACCCGTGGTAACAGGACCAAGAGTGCAGCCTCCAGGAGCGATAGGTACACAGTTCTGTAAAAGAAAAAGTTATAAATTAGAAGTCGGATTCTACATCATAGGGCGTGGGTTCATTTTCGCATGGTACAAACATATTGTCTGTATTGTATTGTGTGTTTCTATGTATAATTATGTAAAATTTACAAAAAGAAAAAGTAATATTTACTCATAGTACGGACGGCAGCAGGTCAAACTAACCTTATCTGTCAAAAAATCTCAATTAGAAGAGAACTCCATATATGATACTGATCAGATGTGCTGTTGACTGTACATTCTACGCGTAATTTTTCGCTAGACTGCCCTATGTGAATAATAACCAAAAATATTTATTATTATTATTATTAATCAAGAATACTTACAGCAACTACAGGATCAAACTCGAACGTGTCCGAACACGACATCAGTATCCCACCCCCGGTTCCCATGCACATAAAGAATGAACTGCATAGGGTCGGATGCGCCACGTTCCCGAAGACCCCGGGGGGACAAACAGAGGGAGTTGTCGTCTCAACTGGAAGCGTTGTTGTTCCTTGTGTTGTTGGTTCTTGTGTTGTAGCCTCTTGTGTTGTAGGTTCATCTGTTGTTAGTTCATGTGTTGTAGATTCGTCGGTGGTTGGTTCATATGTGGTAGGTTCCTGCGTTGTTGGTTTATATGTGGTAGTCTCCTGTGTTGTTGGTTTCGCTGTTGTAGGCTCTAGTGTTGTAGGCTCCTCTGTTGAAGACACCTCTGTTGTAGGCTCCTGTGTTGTTGTTTTTTCTGTTGTAGGCTCTAGTGTTGTAGGCTCCGCTGTTGTAGACACCTCTGTTGTAGGCTCCTGTGTTGTTGGTTTTTCTGTTGTAGGCTCTAGTGTTGTAGGCTCCTCTGTTGAAGACACCTCTGTTGTAGGCTCCTGTGTTGTTGGTTTTTCTGTTGAAGGCTCTAATGTTGTAGGCTCCTCTGTTGTAGGTTCCTGCGTTGTAGGCTTCTGTGTCGTAGGCTCCTGTGTTGTAGGTTCCTCAGTTGTAGCCTCCTCCGTTGTTGGTTCCTGTGTTGTGGGCTCCTGTGTTGAAGCCTCCTCTGTTGTAGGCTCCAGTGTTGTAGGCTCCTGTGTTGAAGACACATCTGTTGTAGGCTCATGAGTTGTTGGTTCATCTGTTGTAGGTTCCTGTGTCGTAGGCTCTAGTGTTGTAGGCTCTTGTGTTGAAGGCACCTCTGTTATAGGCTCTGGTGTTGTAGGATTCTGTGTTGTTGGTTCCTCCTGTGTTGTATGTTCCTCAGTTGTAGGCTCTTGTGTTGTAGGCTCTTGTGTTGTTGGTTCCTCTGTTGTTAACTCTTGTGTAGTTGATTCCTCAGTTGTAGGCTCTTTTGTTGTAGACTCCTGTGTTGTGGGCTCCTGTGTTGTTGGTTCCGGTGTCGTTGGTTCCCCTGTGGAAGGCTCCTGGGTTGTTGGTTCTTGTGTTGGTGATTCCCCTGTTGAAGCCTCTTGTGTTGTTGGTCCCCCTGTTGAAAGCTCCTGTGTTGTTGGTTCCCCTGTTGTAGGCTCTAGTGTTGTAGGTTCCTCTGTTGTAGTCTCCTTCGTTTTTGGTTCCTGTGTTGTGGGCTCCTGCGTCGTTGGTGCGTCTGTTGTAGCCTCCTGTGTTGTTGGTTCGTCTGTTGTAGCCTCCTGTGTTGTTGGTTCATCTGTTGTAGGCTCCACTGTTGTAACCTCCTCTGTTGTAGGTTGCTGTGTTGTTGGTTCGTCTGTTGTAGTCTCCTGTGTTGTTGGTTCATCTGTTGAAGCTTCTTGTGTTGTTGGTTCTTCAGTTGTAGCCTCCTGTGTTGTTGGGTCCTCTGTTGTAGGCTCCTGTGTTGTGGGGTCCTGTGTCGTTGGTTTCTCTGTTGTAGGCTCCTGTGTTGTAGTTACCTCTGTTGTAGGCTCCTGTGTCGTAGGTTCTTCTGTCGTAGTCTCCTCCGTAGTTGGTTCCCCTGTTGAAGCCTCTTGTGTTGTTGGCTCCGGTGTAGTAGGTTCTACTGTTGTTGGTTCCTCTGTTAAAAGCTCTTGAGTTGTTGGTTCTTGTGTTGTTTGCTCTGGTGTAGGTGGTTCTACTATTGTAGGCTCCTCTGTTGTAGGCTCCTGTGTTGTAGGCTCCTGTGTTGTAGGCTCCTGTGTCGTATAATACGGTGTTGTAGGCTCATGTGTTGTTGGTTCCTTAGTTGTAGCCTCGTCTGTTGTTGACTCTGTTGTTGAAGAAATATCTGTAGTAGGCTCTTCTGTTGTGGCCTCTTCTGTTGTAGGCTCCTGTGTTGTTGGTTCATCCGTTGTAGGTTTCTCGGTTGGAGTCTCCTGCATTGTTGGGTCCTGTGTTGTGGGCTCCTGTGTTGTAGCCTCCTCTGTTATAGGCTCCTGTGTTGAAGACACCTCTGTTGTAGGCTCTGGTGTTGTAGGCTCCTGTGTTGTTGGTTGATCTGTTGAAGGTTCCTGTGAGGTAGGCTCCAGTGTTATAGGCTCTTGTGTTGTTGGTTCCTGTGTTGTTGCCTCCTCTGTTGTAGGCTCCTGCGTTGTAGGCTCCTCTGTTGTTGGCTTCTGTGTCGTTAGTTCTTCTGTTGTAGGCGCCTGTGTTGTAGGTTCTTCAGTTGTAGGCTCTTGTGTTATAGACTCCTGTGTTGTGGGCCCCTGCGATGAAGGTTTCTCTGTTGTTGGCTCCTGTGTTGTAAGTTCCTCCGTTGTAGGCTCTTGTGTTGTAGGTTCCTCTGTTGTTGGCTCCTGTGTTGTTGGTTTCTCGGTTGTAGGCTCCTGTGTTGCAAGCTCCTGTGTTGTTGGTTCCGGTGTTGTTGGTCCCCCTGTTGAAGGCTCCTGTGTTGTTGGTTCCCCTGTTGTAGACTCCTGTGTTGTTGGTGCTTGCGTTGTTGGCTCCGGTGTTGTTGGTTTTTCTGTTGTAGGCTCTAGTGTTGTAGGTTCCTCGGTTGTAGTCTCCTCCGTTGTTGGTTCCTGTGTTGAGGGCTCCTGCGTCGTTGGTGTGTCTGTTGTAGCCTCCTGTGTTGTTGGTTCGTCTGTTGTAGCCTCCTGTGTTGTTGGTTCATCTGTTGTAGGCTCCATTGTTGTAACCTCCTCTGTTGTAGGTTGCTGTGTTGTTGGTTCGTCTGTTGTAATCTCCTGTGTTGTTGGTTCATCTGTTGTAGCTTCTTGTGTTGTTGGTTCTTCAGTTGTAGCCTCCTGTGTTGTTGGGTCCTCTGTTGTAGGCTCCTGTGTTGTGGGCTCCTGTGTCATTGGTTTCTCTGTTGTAGGCTCCTGTGTTGTAGTTACCTCTGTTGTAGGCTCCTGTGTCGTAGGTTCTTCTGTCATAGTCTCCTCCGTAGTTGGTTCCTCTGTTGTAGGCTCCTCTGTTGTAGGCTCCTCTGTTGTTGGTACCTGTGTTGTAGGCTCCTGTGCTATCGGTTCCTCAGTTGTAGGCTTCTGTGTTGTAGGTTCCTCGGTTGAAGGCTTTACTGTTGTAGCCTCCTCTGGTTCCTGTGTTGTTGGTTCCTCTGTTGATGGCTCCTCTGTGGATGGTTTCTCTGTTGATGGCTCGTCTGTGGATGGTTCCTGTGTTGTTGGTTCCTCTGTTGTGGATGAGTCTGTTGTTGGCTCGGTACTGGTTATATCAGATTCAGTGGGTCCTGTGGTAGTGATACCCAGAGTGCATCCCCCGGGAGCAATAGCGACGCACATCTGGCAAGGAAAATGTTTAATAATAATTAATCTGTACCAACGATTATAATAATTATACAAAATTATAATGTAAGCCTATGTCACATTAAAAAAATATTTTAAAGTGACATGGGCTCCTACAGTAGTTTTAAATGTACTTGCTCCCACATAAATATTTCCGAGCTGTTATAGCGACAGATTTCACCTGGTTAGAATTCCTACAACTAGCAACCACCCTCATAGGTGAAATCTGCCCCCATCACAGCTCTAACTGTGTTCCGGCAATATTAGGATGAGAGGTACACTTGAAATCAAAGGCTTGAATATCAGAGGAGCCCCCATTGTCGTAGCACATTGAGCCATGCTTCTTGGGGAAGTTTCCAGAATGGAATAGGCCGCAGACTAGAGGTCGCTTACCATCAGGTGGGCTGCGTGCCTCTCTGCCATTAAACAGTTATAAAAAAAAGAAAACCCCTTTTATCTTACTTCATAAACTGGATCAAATTCAAACGTCGCTGGGCACCGAAGCAACATGGGAGCCCCATTTCCTGTGCACATGTAGAAAGAATTGCACAGGTACGGATGCGCCACGTTCCCGAAGTACCCTGGGGGGCACAGGCCTGATGTTGTTGTCTCAAGGACTGGTGTTGTTGTTTCAAAGTCTGTTGTCGGCTGTACTGTTGTTGATATGTCTTCGATTGTTGTGGTTGTAGTCTCTTCCGTAATCGGTGAAGTAGTTGCTTCAGTTGTTGTTGTTGTTTTCGGCTCATCTGTCGTTGTGGTAGCCTCAGTTGTGGTTGTACTAGGCTCCTCTGTCGTTGTAGTCGCCTCAGTTGTTGTTGTATTAGGCTCCTCTGTCGTTGTGATAGCCTCTGTTGTTGTTGACGTCGGCTCCTCTGTAGTTGTAGTACCCTCTGTTGTTGTTGACGTCGGCTCCTCCGTAGTTGTAGTACCCTCTGTTGTTGTTGACGGCGGCTCCTCCGTAGTTGTAGTACCCTCTGTTTTTGTTGGCGTCGGCTCCTCCGTAGTTGTAGTACCCTCTGTTGTTGTTGTTGTTGTTGTACTATGCTCCTCTGTCGTTCTAATAGCCTCTGTTGTAGTTGTTATAGGCTCCTCTGTCGTTGTAGTAGCCTCTGTTGTTGTTGTACTAGGCTCCTCTGTCGTTGTAGTAGCCTCTGTTGTTGTTGTACTAGGCACCTCTGTCGTTATGTTAGCCTCTGTTGTGGTTGTACTAGGCTCCTCTGTCGTTGTAGTAGCCTCTGTTGTGGTTGTACTAGGCTCCTCTGTCGTTGTAGTAGCCTCTGTTGTTGTTGTACTAGGCTCCTCTGTCGTTGTAGTAGCCTCAGTTGTTGTCGTCGTAGGCTCCTCTGTCGTTGTAGTAGATTCTGTTGTTATTTTCGTAGGCTCATCTGTTGTTGTAGTCGCCTCAGTTGTGGTTGTACTAGGCTCCCCTGTCGTTGAAGTAGCCGTAGTTGTTGTTGTACTAGGCTCCTCTGACGTCGTAGTAACCTCTGTTGTGGTTGTCGTAGGCTCCTCTGTCGTTGTAGTAGCCTGAGTTGTTGTTGTACTAGGTGTAGTAGGCTCCTGTGTAGTTGTTGTACTTTGTTCAGTTGTTGTTGTGGTGACACCGATTTGGCAGTTTGCCTGATTTGGCCAGTTGCAAACCTGAAAATAAAATAATGATGCTAAATCAATAGGAAATTAAATAATGACAGTTCCTTTCTTAGACAGTAAAAGAGAGAGAGAACATATTGCAAGGGGAAATGCCTTTTTTTCTAAGATCATTTTTGTAAATCTTTTCAAGATACGTTTGAACTGTGATCTAGGTTCTGACTATTCCAGTTATTACATTAGAGGCCATCTCATTCCCGTAAGTCTTAACAAAAGGAATTAAATAAATTGGATCACAGCAGGTTTCCTCACGATGTTTTCCTTCACCGCCGAGCTAGTAGTAAATAACTAAAGTGGTGTTTGCTGAGATTTTAGCCATAGACTGTGGCGCTGTGTGAATATAATCCAAAAATAATATATATATTTTTATAGCACATCAGTTGGCAGACAGACACGCAGCCCAGGTGGTAAGCGGTAACTGCGGTCTATTCCATTGAGGGACACTTTATCAGGAAGCGTCGCTCAATGTGCTGCCAGACTGCAGACTCATCTGATCTTCGAGCCTTTTATTTTCAAGTGTACTGGCTAACACATAATTATTGCGGAAACACAGCGAGAGCTGTTATGGCGGCAGATTTTACCTGTGGAGGTGGTAGCTAGCCAGTCGGCCTCTGAAAAAGTCCTACTACCAACCAGACCAGAGGCGGGAATCGAACCCACGAACTTCGGGTTTTATACCCGAGCGGCTTGGCCACTGTTCCGAAGGCGGCAAAAACGGCGGTAATATTGACATACCTGTTCCTCTACATCGAAGTGTAAACCAGAAGGACAATACATAAGATGCGCGTATCCATTGCTGCATTTGTAGAACAGCGAGCAATCGCTGCTGTGTGGCAGCAAGAGATGGATGCTGAAGTCGGAGGGACAACCGTTGGGAAGCGTTTCGGTTTCTGGTTTAGTGGTACTGTGAATTTCTGGTGGAGGACTAGTGGTTGGGTTGCAGTTTACTTGGTCTGGCCAATTGCAGATCTGAAAATGTTTTTTTATAAAAACTTTAGTTGTTACCTAACAGGCATTTGATTGTAAGCAGTCATTGGCCTAATGAAATAGGCATTAAATGAAGTGATTGATTTCAAATCGGCAAAAAATCTTTATTTTTGCATGTTGAAAATCTCTCACAGAACTTACTACAGCAAAATCGATCAGACAGATTTTTACAGTTGACAATTTAACGATCGACAGATTGTAATCATGAAAAGATATAATCAAACGAAAAATAATGTGTTAAATAGTGAACCGTGTAGTAAAGATTACAATTTATCGATAGATTACAATCTCGCGAAACATCTTATTAAATAAATAAAAATGAATTGCTGTTCGTTGGTCTCACTAAAACTCGGGAACGACTGAACCGATTTGACTTATTTGAGTCTTGAAATATTCATGGAAGTCCAGGGAAGGTTTAAACGATAAGAAAATATGAAAGAAAATAGGGTTTTAAATTGATATGGTTTATTTTAAGAGGAAAGTGATACGAAGTTTACCGGGTCAGTAGTCTATTTCATAATAAGTATCGGTTTTTGAAATTTTACGGTGACATATGAATATTTTATAGCTTGCACTAGCCGATTCGGCTACGGCGGCCAATCTTTTACGATCAGCCAACTACGCAGGATATATTATTATATCCTATAATAACCAAGTGAGTGCGCAAGCACAGGTGCACTCCCTATTCCCTCACTCTCATAACACGGTGGGACAGCTGTCTGACACGACCGAAGAGAGATCAGGCGCTGGACCAACGGCTTAACGTGCCTTCCGAAGCACGGAATCATCATTCTTTTCAGACATTCAGGTGATTCAAGCCTGCAATGTCCTAACCAAACTGGAAACATTCACACAAAGTGATGCTCCCCGCGGGATTCGAACCCACAACCTCCGAGTATTAGAGCCCAACGCTCTAACCACTGTACCACGGAGGCAGATAGCTTGCTTGCACTATGAGTGCTACAAAATGAGTGCGAAAATCGAACCCGCGACCTCTGAAGTAATAACTTCCTAATCACAATCGCGTGAAGCTAAAGCTGAAAAAAGGGACTTTTGTCCCTTTTCAGCAAATTGAAAATTTGAGGGAATATTTAAAAAATCTACCTGCTGCTTATAATCAAAATGGAGTCCCGCCGGACAAAACATCTGTGTCTTCTGTCCATTGCTGCACGAGTAGAAGCGACCACAGTCATACTCGTGAGGCAGCAGGCGATGGATGCCGAAGTCTGCGGGGCAGCCGTTTGGTAGCGTCCCATGGTCTGTGGGAGGACCTATTGTCGTTGTTCTTCTGGGAGTGCAATTTGCATTTTCTGGCCAGTTGCAGATCTGGAAATATTAAATAAATATATGTTATATTGATTTGAATGAAATGAGTATGAGCCACGAAAACTAGCTATAGTCAGCTTGATCAGTTACTTACCATGGGTTAAAAATAAAATAAAAAAAAAATATCTCTGGACATTATTCACTCAGCGCCATCTAGCCCCAAACTAAGCATTAGCTTGTGCTATGGG
Source organism: Mecyna flavalis (assembly GCA_949319885.1). Lineage (NCBI taxonomy): Eukaryota > Metazoa > Arthropoda > Insecta > Lepidoptera > Crambidae > Mecyna > Mecyna flavalis. The sequence goes on along the minus strand of OX439420.1, from coordinate 6,932,308 downwards.
TGCTAGACAACGGATAAACATTACTTATATACTTTTTTTTGTAAATACATACATATTATACATAGAAACACCCAGACCGATACAAACAGACATGTTCATGCACACAAATGTTTGTACCGTGCAGGGATTGAACCCGCGACCTCTGGTGTAATAGCCGACTTCTCGACCATTACACCAAATGGCTCGTCTATTGCTCGTCTATCGCTCTCTGCATTGGACAGGGTCACTACCAAATGCTCCACCAGTTCAATCAAACATCTCCAACACACCTGGTTTTCTTCATCAAAATGCAAGCCTCCAGGGCACGGCATGAGTATTCGCTGTCCATTGCTGCACGAGTAGTACAGCCCGCAGTCGGTCTCGTGCGGGAGCAGGAGATGGACGCTGAAGTCGGACGGACAACCGTTGGGGAGGTGTGCGTATGCGTTTACTGCTAGCAGTATTATTAGGAGGGGGTTGGGCATTTCTGAAATCAAGATGGATAGATGGATAAACAATTAGATAATAAACGTTAGATGATTATCTATAGGAAACTTGCCAATATTATAAAGAGGAAGATTGTTTGTTTGTATTGAATAGGCTCCGAAATTACTGAACCGATTTGAATAATTCTTTCACTGTTGGAAAGCTACACTATTCTCGGTGAACATAGGATACTTTTGATGCAGTTTTCAGCAGATGTCAGTTAGCGGAATCGTTTTCAAACAAAATAAATAACATTTCTGCTCTATCCTCGTGGCGCCCACGATCCTTTTGAAAGGACAAAATAAACATGGCGACTCCGGCCCAGACATTTTTTCCACAATCTATTAATAACCGCCCACGCGCCTTTCAGAAGGACATATTAAAAAAGTCTGTGTAGATTTTTGAATTACGCGGGCTGTCGAAACAATTTTATTAAATTTGTAAACGAAACACTATGGAACAATTTCCGGTATGCTACCATTGGCTGTAACAGTTGACAGACGTCATTTCTAAGGAAATGGACAGCGCTATGGCTGGCTCACGAGGACGTGTAAGTAAATCGTACTTTTTATGATAAATCCGTGACTATTAGGTTTGTTTTTGTGCAAAAAGTTGATAATTATTAAGTAACACATATATGAAATCAATTACATAGCACTTTCAGAGCTTTAATTCGGCGAAATCTTGTGTTGAAATATTATGACCTTTGTAAAGCCCATTGGGCCGAAGTTAGTATGGAAAAAAAAATTACCTTATGATTTAATTTGTTTTTATGTTTGGTTGGTTCGTGAAATATTAATAAAAATTATAAGAATGAAAGAATTTAATGAGGAGAAGTTAATATAAAGAAGAAAATGTATATTATGAACTAACCTTACGCCCGCCGCGGTTTCAACCGCGTGTAATTTCTTTTTTCAAATATCCCCCCTTTCCCCCAAATTTCCGGGATCAAAGTACCCTATATCACCCGGGAATAATGTAGCTTTCCAACAGTGAAAGAATTATTCGATTCGGTTCAGTAGTTACGGAGCCTATTCAATACAAACAAACAACAATTAAATCTTTCCTCTTTATTTTGATGACTGATTATAAAAAAAACTGTAATAGATGTAAGGAAATTAATTTTATTTCATTAAAAAGAACTGAAATAAACATAATAATATTAATGTTACTAATTTTGTATTATTTTACATCATTTAATCATTTATTTTGGTATAGTAACTGTGGCCCAGAGACCTTTGTAAAGGACAAAAGATAAACGAGCAATTGAAATTAAAAACATTTGCTAATATAATCATAACTATACCCTGAAAGTTTCATTTCAAACCGATAACTATAACACATACAATTTTCAACTCAAAACCCTGGGCGGATAGGACTATAACAATTATGTCCTTTATGAAGGACAGTCGGGCCGTTGTCAAGGAAGAGCCAAAAAATCTCTGGGCGCCACGAGGCTATTGGGGGTATTATCTCGATGTTACAGAGTGATCATCATGTGATCATCGGATTTTTTTTTATTATTAAAATATTTTTTGCCACAGACCCACTGAGCTCTATGATAATACGCTCAGCGTATTACGCTGGAGTGGCTATAGACATTAAAATGACAGCTATTTTTTCTGTCGATTTGAAGCGCCCCCAATAGTGTACTGGGAACTAAAATGACTTCAATTTTCTCTGTCTACGCTTCAAATGGACAGCCATTGACATTGACAATGACAGCATTATCGAAGTTTATCTGCGAAAGTCAGCACTATTATTAGTTCCAAGTACACTAACTACTGCTCTCATCGCCAATATGGCGATTTTCAAATCGGATCAAATATTTGGTACTAATCGCCTATCCATTTGTCTATGGAAATCAGTGCACAGACCAGACTCTTCGGTCCGTGCCTTTGTTGTGATCACCGAATTCAGAATGTAACTATTGAGGAGAACCGGGAAGAAACTCGAAACTAGTCAACCATCATACAAAATCGATCGATATAATATTATGCGGTATCGTCGATTTTGATCTTCAAAACACAAATATATATAAAAACTTACGTCATAAAAGATTCGGATGTCAAATCAGTATGTAATTAGATAAAATTAATTAATTTTACAACGATTAGATAGGCTACTGGTTATATATTTCAATTATTTCTTTTCTTTTTATTGTAAACAGATAATATTGATTTAGAAACAGATAAATAATTTTGTACGTAATATTGTTTTACCGAATCTAAACTTGCCATCAATAATGTAATAGATTATAAATACTGATATTAAACAGCAACACGTTGATCTGACACCAAAATAGTAGCACGAGCAAAGTAAGGGTTAGTCCATCTAGTTATACTTTTAGTTATACAGTATAACAGAATGGACAAAAATCTTGTTTGTTATACCGCTCAGTATAACTAATTGGATTCGAAAAAAATAATAAAGGTTTGTCCATGCAGTTATACCTTGTGGCTAGCTACCACCTCCACAGGTGAAATCTGCCGCCATAACAACTCTGGCTGTGTTCCGGCAATATTAATGTGGGAGGCAGTACACTTGAAATCAAAGGCTCGAAGATCAGATGAGCCTATAGGTCTGGCAGCACATTGAGCGACACTTCCTGGAGAAGTGTCCTTTAGTGGAATAGGCCGCAGTGGCCACTTACCATCAGGTAGGCTGCGTGCCTGTCCACCAACTGATGTATCTTCGAGCCTTTAATTTCAAGTGTATTTATATTTAATTATTTTGGTTTCTGAAGTACCTAATCTATTATATAAAACTCAAAGGTGACTGACTGACTGACTGACATAGATAGATATCAACGCACAGCCCAAACCACTGGACGGATCGGGCTGAAATTTGGCATGCAGGTAGATGTTATGACGAAGGCATCCGCTAAGAAAGGATTTCGATCAATTCCCACGGGAACGGGAACCACGCGGGTGAAACCGCGGGCAGCCGCTGGTCCGTTATATTTTTTTCTAATGTTCAAACAATAATAAGATAAAATAATCACGTCATCTAAGATATAAGATATTGATTGTAGGTAGCTTCCTAATGCCTAATTACTGATAGTTAAATAGGTAACTTACTAGGAATAGATGAAATCACTGCTGTAATGCGGGTTTATCGGATTTTACTGAGAATTAATATATTTCTTATCAGGCAGCTAAGTATTTAATAGATAATACAACAAGAGCTTACTTTTTTGTGTTGTCATTCAACACAAAAGGTAAGCCATTATTTTTATTATTTATAGCCTTCCGAACGCAATTTCACCCGCGCGTAATTTCTTATTTCAAATATCCCGTCCTCTTCCCCCTACATTTCCATGATCAAAAACACCCTATGTCACCCGGGAACAGTGTAGCTTTCCAACAGTGAAAGATGTATTCAAATCAGTTTAGTAGTTTCAGAGCATATTACTCAATACAAACAAACAATCAAATCTTTCCTCTTTATAATATGAGTATCTATAGATAGCCTTGCGCTCTCTTTTCCTCCCCATACTCCCTTTATTTTTTTTCATATAGGCAAGCAACGCACGCATCTGCGACCCTTTAGTAGTGGTAAAGCCAGGCTGTTTTACAGTACGAATGGGCCGGCTCGTCCGGGAAAGTACCACCCTCTCACATAACACCAGCGTGAAATAATAGTGACTACTATTGTGTTTCGTGTGGTTTGTGAGAGTGCCGGAGGCCCACGTGACGCCACCCTTAAAAGGCCGGCAGCGCATCAGCGATCCCTCTGGTGTTGCAGATGTCCATGGGCGGCGGTGATTGCTTACCATCAGGCGACCCGCTCTGGCTCGTTTCCCGCCTCTGACGTAAAAAAACCCTTAACATATATTGTGTCCTTGTGTGGTTGTGATCACTTACATACATACTTAGGTAAAACCATGGTCCTTCATACAAAAAAAATGGAATCTGTCGGATAATTAATTACTGTTTATCCGTAGGCTTTTTCTAATGGTGTCTGCCAGCTTTATACCATAGCAATTTTAGACCAGCTAAAATACTATTTACCTTATAAGAATTTTCAGACCCGATCTCACTTTTATGGCACTGCACTTTTATTACTTGGCACTTTTCGCACTTTTCGCACGACCTTACCCCACCACACCGCGCACTATAACGCCAGTGGTGGATAATCTTTATTTATTTTAATATCGTACAAGCTCTATCTTCAAAAGATAACAAATCAAATGAGATAGGTAATTACATGTGTTTTAAGTTCATATTAAATTGTCTTCCAGTCTGACAAATTAATTAAGTAGGCATAATTAATTTGCTTAGCTCACAGGTTCACCTTTTTTTATACTAGGTACATCAGTTCAGTTGGCAGACAGGCACGCAGCCCACCTGATGGTAAGCGGCCACTGCGGCCTATTCCATTGACTCCATTCAGGGACACTTCACTAGGAACAGCGAACTAAAATGTCATTTTAGTTCGCTGGCTGCCAGACTGTCATCTGATCTTCGAGCCTTTTTTTTTTTTTTTATACCACATCAGATGGCAGACAGACACGCAGCCCACCTGATTGTAAGCAGCCACTGCGGCCTATTCCATTGAGGGACACTTCACCAGGAAGCGTCGCTCAATGTGCTGCCAGACTGTAGACTCATCTGATCTTCGAGCCTCTGAAAAAGCCCTACCACCAACCAAACATGTTTCTCTCATGCTTCTCAACGCCTCGATGGTCTAGTGGTTTAAGTACCGGGCTTAGATCTCGGGGTCCTGGGTTCAATTCCCGGGTCGAGCTAACTTTGTGTCGGTTTTTTCGGACACAGCTCGGGTTTGTGATCACCATCCGCATTTGGCAAGCGTGGTGGTTAAGCCAATACCCAACATTGTAACGATAACTTGATTGGAAACGGAGGTCTTTGCCCTGCTGTGAGACATTAATTGGCTGATACTTTATGAATTTGTTTAGCTCATCACTTCAGTGGCTAATATAAAATCAAATCTTAATGTTCTTTATTCATGTAAGATTCAAAAATGGCTGGTCAATAGCCACAGGCTGGCACCGGCTCGTCCCAATCGGGTTTGAAGGGGAAACCGGGGGAGTTTAGTGGGTAGTGGACGCTATAGTCTCGAGTCCCACACACGGCCGCAGGTTTAGCTAGCCTGCGGTTATGGTGCATAAACGCATTCTCCTCCGAAAAAAAAGGACAATGCCACATGGCACCGACTCGTTCCTCTTCGGTTGTTCAGGAAAACCGGGGGAGTTTACCGGGTAGTGGGACCAAATAGTTCTGAGTCCCACACACGGCCGCGGCCTCCTTTGCAAAAATACGAGTAGTTACCAGCTAAAAGCTTTTAAAAATAGTAAATGATGGACAAAAATAGTACTTACTTTGATTTTAAATGGCCCTCGATGCTCCTCTATAGTCCTCTATGAATTCTGTAATCCTCTTTAGTTAATATTGAATGTTTTTGTTCATATACACATAACAGTTTATAAAAGCCTATACACAACATGTAACCATAAATCGTTTTAATATTTTTACTTCTTGACAATAATTATTGTTAAAATAAATTATTAATAAATTGTTTATACGGCTAGACGCATAAATAGTTGAGTACATTATTTATAAAAACTATTTTGTACATTAAGTTAAAAATTTATATTTCAATTCGTTATTTGGTATTTTAATCCATGGTTTAGTTTGTTTTGACAGATAAATAAAATTTTATCAATGAACTGATTGTATGTACTCTTTATACGAAAATCTAACACGCACTATGAGTTAATGAAACTAGAATTAAAAGATTACTATATCGATCTTTCGCCTATTTCCTTGTTTATGTTATAGGTATGTAAATGCGAAGAAAAGACGTACATACTGTTTATGTAGAAAAGCATTAGATTACCTTTTGAAATTCTTCCCGGTGCATAATATTCAAGGTGGAAAAACCAAAACATTTCCAACTTTTCATTTCCCAAGCGCTGTTTTCCTATCAAGTCACGGTGATGCCACACGGGCGCGTTGCGCTGCGCTGCGACGACGCACCGCAAGCGCTCGACGGAATGGGTGCCACCACACGATCCGACGCGTCGTCGTAACGCGCTGCCTTGTCCAAGCGCGGTGTCGTCGGAGCGCTGCACCACTCCCCCCGCTTCGTCTCTCGGCTACAAGTCCGTTGTGCACGCGTTGCGGCGACGCGCGTCGCCACAACGGACCGTGTGGCATGCCCTTCAATTTGTATGAAATATAACGCATCGACGACGCTCCGTCACCGCAGCGCAGCGCAACGCGCCCGTGTGGCATCACCGTCAGGCAACGCTTGCGCCTTGGGTCCAGGATCTGACAAGTCCAGTTATTACATTGCAGCGACTGCCATCTGACCTCCGTAACCCTTGACAGGGGAACCAGACCAATTGGACCATGGCAACACAGCTATTCGATTGGTCAGATTTCCCTAACAATGTTTTCCGTCACCGCCGAGCTACTGGTAAATGAACTTAAATACTGCTGGCACCAGGTGGTAGGTTCCTGTACTGGGCCGTCGAGATGGGGTACCACCGCAGTGCCAGATATTTTCCCGTGAAATAGAATTGTGTCAAGCACTTCTGTGTTTCGGGGAAAGGGCACCGAAGCTAGTGAAATTACTGGGTATATGAGACCTTATAACTGTCGTCTCGGTGTAGCAGGTGCAGGGCGGTGCCAGACAGTAACTGCTTAGTTACTGTTTGGCACTGAACTGTCTAAGGGCAGACGGGGCGCTTACCATAAGGTGTACGATCTGCTCGTCTTGTTACACATTGCAATAAAAAAAACAGGACATTTGGATCATGACACAGTAGGTGTGTGCAGGTTTGCTCACTGTGTTTTCCATCACCGCCGAGCTACTGGTAAACACACATAGTAAAATTGGTAAACTAAGTACTTGCCTACATTCGTACTATCTTTTTTATCCTCATGTATGTAGTCTTGTTGAGGTATTATACAAAAATGCAGGCAAAACTGCCTAGATAGTAAGTGGGCGATAAGTGCCCACTTCCGCTCGAACTAAACTGTTCTAAGTGTTCTATCACAACTATTATAATAAAAATATGTCTATCCCCCTTTTTGACCGCCTCCGTGGAACAGTAACTAAGCCGCTCTGGTATAAAAACCCTCTATTCCCGCCTTGACTGTGTTGATGTGTTACATAATAGCACTGGCTGTGTTCAGGCAATATTAATGTCGAAGCCAGCACTTATCAAAGGCTCGAAGATCAGATGAGCCTACAGTCTGGCAGCACATTGAGCGACGCTTCTTGGTGAAGTGCCCCTCAATGGAATAGGCGGCCGTTGTCTGCCAACCGAAGCAGCAAGTATTTTGTAAGTAAAAGTAATTATTAAAGAATTTAATCAAAGTAAGCACATAAGTACAACTGCTTAGAATTGGCAATCAAGTATTTACCTTATCTATTCACATGAACAATGGGTGACGTTGTTTGATAATCTCTTGTAAACATTGGAAATAGGTATGTTAATTTACTTTTATCTACATCCATACCCTAATATGTCTATTTTATAGTCAGGATCGATGAGCAAACGCCCTACATTTAGATATGAGTATCTGTGGCTGCATCTTAATGTTTACATTTTAGTATCGGTAACCAATACCTTAATTACGTTCAAATTTCGAACGTTTTATAGTCAGGATCGATGAGCAAACGCCCTATATTTAGATATGAGTATCTGTGGCTGCATCTTAATGTTAACATTTTAGTATCGGTAACCGATACCTTAATTACGTTCAAATTTCGAACGTCTTCTTAAAATGTATTTTATTCAAATTGACCTACAAATTATGACATGATTTTGTACTAAGTCCTAACTTGGCTCATCGATCCTGACTATAAAATAGACATATTAACGTATGAATGAAGATAAAGTTATTGACTGTACATAATTAGGCATTAAAATACTCATGTGATCCTTTTATGAAACTCACTTCGTTCGTTTCATAAAACCACATTCGTATTTTAATGACCCTATCATTATGCAACAGCCACATAAATAACTAATAAGAGACAAAAACTCAGTAGGACTTTGAACATTTGATGACAAAATATTGACCGATGACCCGTTCACCCACTGGCTTCACCCACCGGTGGGTGTAGCTTTACAAGTATCAGCCTTTTTAATGTCCTCCTAGCCGAGTTTTCGGCTACGGCGGCCAACTACGCAGAATATATATATATGTATTATAGTGCACTCCCTATTCCCTCACTCTCATAACACGGTGCAGTCCGACACGACCGAAGAGAGATCAGGCGCAGGACCAAACGGCTTAACGTGCCTTCCGAAGTACAGAATCATCATTATTTTCAGACATTCAGGTGATTCAAGCCTGCTAAGTCCTAACCAAACTGGAAACATTTACACAAAGTGATGCTCCCCGCGGGATTCGAACCCACGACCTCCGGGTATTTCCTACCACGGAGGCAGTTATCAGCCTATGCAAAGGCCTCCATTTTTGAAGTCAAATAAATAAATAACGTCACACCATGGCCTGGGAATTGAACCCAAGAGGCTTTTGGTAATCTTATTAGCACAGAGTCTTCTCTTCCCTCCTCCCCATCCCCATTTCCCATAGCCCTTTTCACTTACCCCCTCCTATCATATTCCTTTAAAAGCGGACAACGTATAAGTACTGCGTGTTTTTTAGTCGTTTTCCAGCAGCAGAATGCTTCACCTTCAGTAGTACTATCGATTGATGCAAGTAATGTTTTATTGTTTTTCTTATTTATTTTTTAAACATTTTTGTTTTTTTTTTTAAATTTGAAATGGAAACCAAATTAGTAAATTATCATGTTTTTGATAAACGCAAAGGGCAATGACCCGGCCGGTGAACGTCCGCGAAGCAGTACTATTGGTTCGAGATTCGTCTATCATAAACGTAAAACTTTTGATTTGACTAAAAAAACTTTATTAATCTATTTTACTACTAAGATGGAATCATTTCACTGCAGACTAAAATGCCACGCAGTATACAAACAGGCATGGGTCGTGGTCCACCTGCTTAGTTCACCTGGGTGGACCACGGGCAAGAAAAAGTGCCCGTGGTCCACCCAGGTGAACTAAGCAGGTGGACCACGACCCATGCCTGTATACAAACACTTGCTCGTTTTCCTCCCTCGGAAAAAAAAACCACCGTCAGCGCTTGTTCTCGTTGAACGCGCGGGCGCGATCGCGAAATATCAAACATATTATGGCGTAGTATCGAAGTGTTCACGATTTAAATTCGTTGTGTTCACGTCAAAACGCGCGCGCGGGCTATAGAGAGAGCACCGCGCCCGCGCCCGCCACCGCTCTCGCGCGTTTAACGTGAACAAGCACTCGTCTTCCTTTGTGTCATTGTCATAATTTTATTTTTCCTTACCTTTAGGGATTCAGGGAACCAATACTTCGGTTGGTAGTAAATAAAAACAACAATAACTTTTTCTAACTTCTTTATTAATAAAACATGGCAACAATACCTTCATTTAACTACTTTACACCGGCTGTGTTAGGCTTTCATCAGAGGAACTCCACACGAGGCTTCTCACATCTAGAAGAATTATACTTGAAGATTTATAACAGTCCAGTCAACGAAGCCTTAACTTTGCCATTTTAGAGGAAAAGCTGAAACCGGTGCCAAAATTTTTCTTAGTGACCCCGTAATAACATACAAAAAATGCAGGGTCGTGAGTCACCGGGGTCATACGAAAAAAAAATGGAAAAGGGTGAAAAAATGAGTTTTTCCCAAAAATCTCGATAACTAAAAGAGATATGAGAAAAAGTTTTAGACAAAAGTTGTAGAGAATTACTTTGTCTACAGAAAAGATTACTATCAATTACGCGTATCGCGCACCGTTTGCTAGAAAATCGAGTACAAAGTGCGAAAATTCGCACAAACAATGTTTTTTGTTTAAATAGAATTTTAACAACTTCTATCTGGCGAGTTTAGTCCAGATTTACTCACGTCTTGGCCTTTCGCGACTTGATATGACGAGGCTTTAAAATAAATAAATATCTCTGGACAATATTCACAAAGCGCCATCTAGCCCCAAACCAAGCATTAGCTTGTGTTATGGGTGCCAGACAACGGATAAATATTACTTATATTTTTTTTGTAAATACATACAACCATATACATACATAGAAACCACCAGACCGATACAAACAGACATGTTCATAAACACAAATGTTTGTACCGCGCTGGGATCAAACCCGCGCCCTCTGATGTAATAGCCGACTTCTCGACCACTACACCAAATGGCTCGTCAATGGTCGTATAAAATAACATTGTGTTAAAGCCATGACCGAATCCATAGACAAAAAAAACACTATAAATGTATTCTTATTACCTACGTCTCTGAATCCTACATAAATTGGAATATTTTGATTTTATTACAATTAAGTTTCAATACATTTGATTCCTCGTGTGAAATTCCCATACACACAACTACCGTTACATCACTATACCCATTCAAACATAATTAGATCACCTTAATTTCTTTAATAAATAAAAGCATACAACATAAATACAGACAAATAGCGTGACATTATTATCCTCAACCAATGAGATTACAACATCATTGTCCTCAACTGTCAAAATTCTTAAAAAAATCATTGATTACACTCTGTTCCACATAAGAAGTCCTCTAGCCGCTATATTGGTACTACTGTTTTTCAATACTTTCAATCTGTTTTTTGACAGATTTACAAAGCGTAGGCAATGCTGCCAATATAGCGGCTAAAGGACAACTTATATGGAACAGAGTGTAACAAATATTATTATTATTATTTTATTTGGAAGGCTAAATAATTCACAGTAAGCTGTAAAGTGACACTCTCATCGAATTAAAAATCATAATTAGCATGTAAGTATACAAAGAATAAAGAATCCTCTATTTAGAATTTATTACAAAGAGGAAAAGTATTTTTACGTCATCACAAGAACCCATGTTTAATCTATATTTTAGTTTCAAAAAGTATCAAAAACGGCCGTTATTGACACTTTTAGTGACCACATCGAATACGAAACATAGATCTACACTCTGTTCCACATAAGTTGTCCTTTAGCCGCTATATTGGCAGCATTGCCTGCGCTTTGTAAATCTGTCAAAAAACAGATTGAAAGTATTGAAAAACAGTAGTACCAATATAGCGGCTAGAGGACTTCTTATGTGGAACAGAGTAGAGCCCTGTTTTAGCAAGTGCGGCAACGTAAAAATACTTATCCTGTTTGTAAAAACACAAAATAAATACCCTACAACTTTAATCTTCGTTATGCTATGATATGATTGTGTAATCAGTGGCGCCTCAATTACGGGCTATAATCGCCCTAAACAATGCTTCCTGGTTTAGTACCGTGTCCCTCAATGGAACACCGCCGTGGTGACTGCCATTGGGTTCAGGCGCAAATTGTCAAATTCGCATTTTGTCAAGCGGTCGCAAACGGTCAAATTCGCAATACTACTTCAAGCACGCAGTACACCTGGGGGCCTAGACAAAGAAACATTTTGACAGCGATAGATATAAATTGTATGGATTTGACAGATGCCATAGAAAAGTCACGTGTTGAAAGTATGGGATTCGACATTCGCTATCGCAAATTGAGCTACAACGAACGTCATATAAATGCCGCTTGTCTAGGGGGGCTGATGATAAGCGACCACTGCGGCCTATTCCATTGCAGAAAGCATCATCCAAGTTCGCCAAGAAGCGTCTTTCAATGTGCTGCTAGACTGTAGGCTCATCTGATCTTCGAGCCTGCGATTTCAAGTGTACTGGCTCCCACATTAATGTTGAAGGAACACAGCCAGAGCTGTCTACTTGATGGTAAGCAGCCTCTACAGCCTATAGACCGACAAACTTATCTGTTCCGGTGGCGGCGTCGCTACTGTCTATTTAGAACTGTCATTAAATATCGTTTTTGCATTGCATTTCACGTAGTTCCAATTTTGGCCACCGGAACAGTTAAGTTTGTAGGTTTATACTCTAATGCGTGACAACTACTTTTTTCCTACGAAATGTTAATATTTTTTATGAATTTTGACAGCGTGTAGACTACGTGTCAATGACTACAATTCACACTTTTTGACGCCAAGTTTTTTACATTACATTTTCCACAAAAAAAACATTTTACATTTTGTACTTCCTTAAAGCTTTGTTAAAACTAAAAATGACTAAACATTAAGACATTGCACTTCGAAGTGGCACTTAAAATAAAACACATTGAAAATGTACAGTGAACAGCAAATCAACCTATACTTAGCTGTCAACCAAGTTTCAAATGTCTATCGCTTAAAGTCACTGAGGTCCATTATAATACGCGCGGCGTATTACGCTGGAGTGGCTATAGACATTGAAATGACAGCTATTTTTATGTCGATTTGAAGCGCCCCCCATTAGTGGACTGGGAACTAAAATGACTTCAAATGGCTCAGAACATGAGTCAAATGGACAGCCATTGACATTGACAATGACAGCATTATCGAAGTTTATCTGCGAAAGTCAGCACTATTATTAGTTCCAAGTACACTAACTACTGCTCTCAGCGCCAACATGGCGATTTTCAAATCGGATCAAACATTTGGTGACAATCGCCCATCCAGTGTCATAGAGATCAGTGCTTAATTCTATATCAATAATTATTGAGACTCAAAAAAATTAGTGTAGGTTGATCTGCTCCTCATTAAACTTAAAAAAATAAAACTTACATAAAAAATAACGTTCAAAAATAAATATATCTAAAATAACTTAATAAAATATAATGGAAATATTGTAAGTCCCATACGGCAATATATTTACTGCATTTTATTCGCTAACACACAGCATTTAAAATAAAAACATACCTAACTAATATGTTATACAAATATTATTTGTAGAACCATTTTGTGTATCTTCGCATTTATCGTAACTCCGTAACCCTTTGAAAACAGAAAATAACATAAGCATTGCAACAAAATCTAAAAAAATATTGAGTAAACGTATCAATCGATCTAATCGTCTAATGTAAACATTCGTTGCCCGTAAAATATTACCTTCTCTTTCGTACTTATGATTTATAGATGTTTGTGACGCAGGTATGTCGTCTCGTGTCTGTGTATAACACAGCACAGTCGATAAGTGACGCCACCCAGGCGTCTGCCACTAGTCAAAAGCCCACCATATAGGACATTGTGATGAACATGACTAGACAACCAACAAATCCTGTGTAGCTGCATCTCAATGTTTTCAGCCATTTTCGGCATGCATCAGCCGGTAGAGAATGAGTTCTCTGAATTAGAAGAGACATGTGACGCAGCATTGTCGTCATAATTATATGTACACTGTCATAACAGAGTCTATATATGACGCCATGTATGCGTCAACCTCTAATAATAAGGTAATAAAGTTTCTATCACACTTAGTATTAAAAAAAGCATTGAGACGCAGCAGCACTATCGTCACGTGTTTGTACTGAGTAAAATAAGAGTCTATATTATGGGACGCCACACATGCGTCTGTCGATAAAGATAGTTCGAATAATTGTCTTGCGGGCAACGAATGTTTAATTCAAATATAGTATTTTGTTTTCTCCAGCAGAGATGTTTAAATTATAATTATTACAATTCTCCATCCATACATTTTCCATTTTTATCTATGATGCAATACACTATATCATTTTTGTCTAATTTCTGTACATTGGGTATAATGTTATGACATTTAACTAAAAACTATTTTTGACAGTTCATAGTTACTTAAGTGGAAGTGCTTATTCAATATGTTTATTTCTGTTTATATGAATAAACATACAAAATGTTTATATTCCATGACTTTTGATCTCATTACGTCAAAACTTTGGTGAACAAATGTTGCCGAAACCAAACTTTCTTACTTTTCTTTAAGAAAAGGAAGGTAATACATTACTTAAAATGCTGGTGGCGCAAGACTGACCAGTTTAAAGATCCTTGTGGAAGGCCTAAGTCCAGCAGTGGACTTCTTTCGGCTGATGATGATGATACAACACTTGTCTCTTGGCTTATTTACAGAGGAAATTAAATACGGACGCCACTTAGCGTCACTGCCATTTTATACACCACAACCAAACAAAGACAAGTCAAGTTTTTAGTTAAATGCGACAATCACATACATTAGCTAACTATAAACTACTTTTTACTAAAATTGATATCATCTTCCTTTGCTGTGTACCAAAAAAAAAAAGTCAAAAATGGGTTATTTACAAAATGGCGCTGGAATATGGCGCCAATACGTGTATCACATTTCCAATAAAAAAAAACACAGAGATACTTTGGAATCAATTTTCTAATAACATCTAATAAAAATAATACTTTTAAAAGATTTTAAATTAATATCTTAAATATTGAGACCAATTTACACGAATGTATTACACTGAACATCAATTTAGGCCTTTTCATTATTTTAAATTGTAAAGACAACAGCAGTTTCAACTTAATTAAGTATTGATGTCAAATTCCTGCAATTAAAGTCAAATCTTAAATTATTATTTAAAAATGTAATACTTGTAGAGATGTGTAATATTGCGCTACGCTGCACATTTGTAACAACCCTATTCACTGATTCACAGTGTTTTAACTCACTCGCTCAAAGTGTGTTTTGTCATTTTCATACGCCAGTCATGCTTATGACTCAATCGAGTTAGTGCAATTGAGTCGGCGTAATACAATTCAGAGTTACTGAGTTAACTCAAAAAAGTCACACTGAGTCTTAATAAAAATTAGATAAAAAATTTACAGTTTGCGTAAGTCTGAAATGCTGTTGGCGATACAATCTTACTAGCAGAGGCACCATTAAAGGGACTGAATAACTACTTTAACAAAATTATATGCAAGTTCATTGACATATTTGACCACTGCAAGAAGGATCGGGCCTAGAGTAACATATTATTAGTAAACAAAACCAATACCAATGCTTTAATAAAATAAAAACAATGTCAAATGCTTTAAGTTTTAAGCCTATTGTTATAAGCAAATTTCCCAAATAAAGAAGCTTCAAATCATCTCATCCCATTTAAAAAATAAATATTGTGATTGCGCTAAATTGGTAGGTACCTATTTATAGCGCAAATGTGCCATGACACTAAAATAGCACTAATATAACGTTAGTACATAACGACACATAATATTAACACTTTGTAATACTTTACAACGAACACAAAGTCAAATCTATTGTCATAACACAAATAATTTTCTAGTTAAGGGCTAGACTTATGGTGTAACGCTGCGCCGTGCAACTGCGCCAACTCAATACACTTCGGTGTGTTAACGCACTTCCAGTCTAATTGAAAATACAGAATTTTTGTAGCATATTGAGTAATGCTTGGTCAAGTGTTCTTAACTCGATATTATTATAATAGCCCTTAGTAAAGATAAATTAAAATAGATAATAGTCCACTCAAAAAAGATACGAACGAAAGATCTATTCAAATAATAATGTTAATAAATAAATATTGGACAACATCACATACATTGATCTGACCCCAAAGTAAGTAGCGTAAGCACTAAACTTGTGTTATGGGTATCAGAAACAACGAAGGTACCACAAATATATACTTAAATACAAATAAACATCTAGACACAGATAAAACACAAATGTTCATCACATAAGTGTTTGTCCTGGGTGGGATTCGAACCCACGACCCCTGATGCATAGGGCAGGGTCACTACCAAATGCGCCATCGGGCCAGTCAGTCAATATGGACTATATTTTATTTATTCAGATAAATAAAACAACTTAAACGAATAAAAATTCGCGGATTATTATTATTAGATAAGGTCTTTGCCCTGCAGTGGGACATAATAGGCTAATACTTTACTTCAATTTAATTTATTATAGAAAAACACTTTAAATTTCAACTTATCGCCAAAAAAATAAATACCAAACCAGATGTTAGTCGAAACCCATTATTTACCTTAAAGAACTGTATTATACTGAGTGAACCTGCAGATCTAATACTTGTGAAACACTACAAAAGACATCTACATACTTAAAAAATACTAGAGTACAAATTATACTTTAGTAAATACTTTAGCAATAATTTAATTTTTGTGGTTTGAAATTTTTAATTTTGTTGGTTACCTAATCATTTGATATACCTCTCTCTCTCACTTAAATATTTGGGAGACTATGCAAAGAGTACTAAATGTTTTTTTTATAATTAGGTACTTTGCTAAGATTTTTTTTATTATTTATATCCAAAATTAACGTTTCCTGTAACCGAAAACAGAAAAATGTTTGTTAATCCGATCAGAAATATGAAAGTTAAAAGTCTTTTAAATATGCTGGAAGGGAAAACCGTCAAGCAACAGAAATAGGATGAACTGCGTGACATGTGACGTCACGGCCGTTTGGCCGCACGGGTGTGAAAGAGATGGCGAGATATCACCCCGCGCACCCACTCCAACATATTTAAAATGCGACTTGATGTTAGATTAATTAACAATTTTCTTTATTTTTTTCGAGAAACGATTCTTTTTGTTTTGTTTTGCGTAACACATTATTAAAAATAAAAATCAGTCACGTACCCAATTAAGAAGGCAAAAAAACAAAGAGATTTGTGTCACTTAATGTTAGAATTATCGAAATAAACAAGCCAACGTAATATTTTTGATAAATAATTTTGAATTTGAATTTAAACGTCTCACCAACGGTCAGGGGAAAGCATTATTTTAATCTGTGACATATTTAAAGCAAATTTAATAAAATTAACGTAATTAAGAATATCAGTGCGCCACATAAAATTATGTAAGTCAATACTTTAATTTCTATATTCTTAGAAAAACAGACTTTCTGATGATTGAGATTTCCTAAAAATAGACTGCCTGAGCTATCGAGGCAGAGAAATCTAATTTTTTAAGTCTCCTACACTCTAAAAACCAAACGATCATTAGTAAATTATTTTATCAAGATATAAAGCCTAGAGCAAATTTTCACAAAAAAAAATGAGTACCGATTACGAGAACACTTTTCCTGTTAAAAAGGCTGTTTAAAAAAAATTGTTAATACCAATATTATGTATTAAGAAAAAACTTAAAATGTTGACTTACATCATTTCACCTTTCCGCCACCGCCCGAAGCCTCAGGAACCACCGAAAGCGGGTAAGCTTACATTTCATAACATCCTATGACTACGTTTCAGCCGTAAAACAGTATATGTACATTTTATTAAGTTTCGTGATAAAAATTTCCAATTTTAGTGTTGCCACAATCTTTCTTTTAATAATGTAGCCTTTATTAGTCAAACATAAGCTTGGTCAATGAAAATTCTGTCAAAATTGGTTCAACCGTTTCGGAGAGTATCCGAAACAAACAGACAAACATTTAATTTTTTTGTCGCAAATTAAGTTTGATAATATTTAAAAATCTTGGTCTCAAATTGCCAAGAGTATAAACTCTCAAAGATAGCACTAATATCACTGGCAACATTCGATTCGAAAATGGGCAACACTAATATTTTGAATGCCATAAACCCATCCGTTATCATTCAAGAATTAACGTACAACGTCTTAATTTGGACGACGTTGATGGCTACCCCTTAAATTGCCTGAGTATCACGTGACCATAAATATGTCTCAACTATTGTTTTTCTTAAAATATTACTACTAGCTTCCACCTATGTCTTCTTCCGTATTTTATGTTTGTAGTAAAAAGCCTAATGTCAATCCAGCTTAAACATTACCTTTTCGTTTTCTTAAAAAAAAACAATTTTTTACCAAATAATTTGGACCAAAAAGAATTTTATAATGTTTTGACAAAAAATCTGACATACATTATTGGCAAAAGTATCTTTCAAAAGTTTTTTTCAAAAATTCTTTGGCAATTTTGTTTTTTCAAAAAAAATGCATAATTTTTTGCCATAACTGCTCTTACCTACATAATTATTTTCCAAAAAATATTTGTTAATTTTTGCTAAAATACTGTTTCAAATTTTTTTGCGAAAAAGCTATAACACACTTCCATCCTCACAAACGTAGTCATATTTTTTTATTTAATAACTGAGATTCAGAAAACTTTATTCGCATCGATTTATTATAGACGTACAAACAAATAAAAGTACCTACAAACATTTGTGTGCATGAACATGTCTGTTTGTATCGGTCTGGGTGTTTCTATGTATAATATGTGTATTTACAAAAAAAAAAGTATTTAAGTAATGTTTATCCGTTGTCTGGCACCCATAGCACAAGCTAATGCTTAGTTTGGGGCTAGGTGGCGCTGTGTGAATAATGTCCAAAGATATTTATTTATTTATTATAGACCAAAATCCAGGTGTTATTTCTTTGCACTGACTAATTATTGACTATAGACCAAGTTCCAGGTGATATTTCTTTGCACTCACTAACTATTGACTATAGACCAAGATCCAGGTGATATTTTTTTGCGCTGATGGATTATAGACCAAGATCCAGATGATATTTTTGCACCGATTGACTATAGACCGAGAGCTGCACGCAATTTTTTCTTCAATCGACATCGTGATCCAACGGAAAATTTTCGTTACCAAATTACTTTACAATCAGGTCACGTGACACTCCGACACGCCCATCCCCTCGCTAGTAGCGATAGTAGTTCGGCTTGAACGGGCCTACTTTGTTCAACCCGAGGTATTTCGCCTGCTCGTCTGTTAGTTCTGTGAGGTGGGCGTCGAATGTCGGCAGGTGGAGGCTTGCTACGTATTCGTCCATCTTCTTTGGTAGGAGGTATACGTCCGCCTGGAAAGAAAATGTTGAGTTAAGATATAGTCATTATAGTACAGGCGTAGCGGTCTTGGGCCCGGTTGGGTATGGAAAAAATTTAAAGAGCTGGTGTGTATACCCGGAGATGGGCCAGTAGGTACCTGTGGTAACTTAGATCCATGATAAGTGGTCACCAAACCACAATTGGCAAATGTGGTGATTTTGCCAGTGTCTAGCTAGCTCAAGGCGTGATCGTCGTGGATTCAGTTCACGGACCAAATGAAAAATATTTCTGACAGTTTAACATTGCTCAGGCTTGTGTTCATCGATTCCCTTCAATTGGAGATTTAATACCCTCGATGGGGGGTTAAATCCCCTCAAACGGGATTGATAACCCTCGATGGGGATTAATTACCCTTGATGGGAATTGAATCCCCTCAAACGGGATTGATTACCCTCGATAGGATTAAATACCCTTAATGGGGATCGAATACCCTCGATGGGAGATTGATTACCCTCGGTGAGGGATTGATTACCCTCGGTGGGGATTGAATATCCTTGATGGGGGTTGATTACCCTCGGTGGGGATTTAATCCCCAATTACTTTTATTTTTCTTTTTTATTAGTTTTACCTTATATCGATGTTGCGGTGCGTTATACAGCTCGATGAGGGCCAGCGCCTGCGTGGCGGCCGTCACCGACACCACGAACGACGGCAGCGACGAGCAACACAGGTTCGCGAGCCGCCCCTCCGCTAGTAACACTATCCTTTTACCATTCGGCCATATTATGTGGTCCACCTGTGAACAAAACATTATTATCACTACACGTTCCCAGTTTATTTCTTTGTTGGCAAGAAAAACAAGGTTCTTCCCGCTGCTAACACCACGCACTCCAGAATTAAGCTCATTAATTTATTCATACACTGATTCTTCCATTTATTCATTCAGTCTTCGTTCAGTCATTCGTTCAGTCAGTCGTTTAGTCACTCGTTCAATGATTCGTTCACTCCATTCTTTCAGTAATTAGTTTTGTCATTCGTTCAGTCATTCGTTCAGTAAGTCGTTCAGTCAATCGTTCAATCATTCGTTCAGTCATTCATTCAGTCATTCGTGCAGCGATTCGTTTAGTCATTCACTCGTTCATTCATTTATTCAATTACTCACTCATTCACTCATTCGTTCATTCATTCAAACATTCTTTTATTAATACACCTACCTGGCCCCTCACCCGCTCCCAGAGCAGGTCGGGCGTCCGCAGCGAGTGCACGTCCACTTCAGTGTTGCTGTGGCCCATGTTGCAGACCAAGCAGCCGTTCTTCATCCACTCCATGTTCTTTCATTTATTAATTCACTCAGTCACTCGTTCAGTCATTCAATCAGTCATTCGTTCAGCCATTCATTCTGCCATTCGTTTAGTCATTCGTTCAGCCATTCATTTAGTCATTCAGTCATCCACTCAGTCATTCGTTCAGTCATACACTCATTTATCCACTCATTCAGTCACTTGTGTATTTGCTCGTTCATTTACTTATCAATTCATTTATTTATTTAGCCGTTCACCCACCTGGCCCCTCACCCGCTCCCAGAGCAGGTCGGGCGTCCGCAGCGAGTGCACGTCCACCTCAGTGTTGCTGTGGCCCATGTTGCAGACCACACAGCCGTTCTTCATCCGCTCCATGTGTTCGCGCGTCACCACGCCTTTGTTGCCGGTCGCTGTTATCACTATGTCCACTTGTCTGATCACCTGGTGAAGAATATAAATCAGTCAGTCAAATAATTAAATAAGTTGACCGGAAAAGATTGCTAATGTTGTACCACTAAATTATGTTACATGTTTATTTTTAATGTAATTTACGCCTATCTTTGTCATCATTTATTTTTTATTCCAGATCAGTTGGCAGACATGCACGGAGCCAACCACCCAGTAAGCGCCCACTGCAGCCTATTCTACTGAGGAACTCTTCTCAAGAAAAAGTAAATTCAACTAACCATTAGTCATTCATCCAAACAAAAGATCGATAAATCAATTTAAAGGTCCTTAACCGAACCTATAAATCAGTCAGTAATTTAATCAATCAGACCATCAAACTTTGACTTGAATGTATCGTTCATTAAATCGTTTTCACTCAACCAAAAGATTCATCATTCAGTCAAGTCATATGAATTGAAAACCTTGTCGGTTTCCAATCCCGAGAGAATTGATCACAAATATTGGTCCACAATACTTGTGATCAATCAATTGATCTCAAAAAATAATGCCTAATAAATACTACTTTTATGTATCTTTTTTAATCTCCCAAAAAGAGCCCAATAATATACCCCCATCCCTAAATAATAAAAAAACTAATAATATAAAATCTTACCTCATTTAATTTAACAACTCTAAAACCATCCATGGCGGCTTGTAACGCGCATATCGGGTCTATTTCAGTCACGTATACCTGAAAAATAACAAGTTCAATATTAATATTTACTATTCTTGGCCATTATTCAGACAGCGCCGCCTAACCCCAAACTAGTAATAACTTGCATCCAGCAAGCAATCCAGCTGAATCCAGTGGTGTTTTTGGGTATGCTGGATCCAGCAGCGCAAACGTATCAAATTCAAAATAAGTTACTTTGTGTATTTTATAACCACCAAAACCGCGAGTCGGCAACATTGCTAATCTTCTAGTCAATCGAACTAGCAGGTTATGTATAGTTTATGACTATTAGATGACCTTAAAACTGACCAGCGTGGAGAATAAATAAAAAAAAATAAAAAAACATTTTTCACAAATCAAAATTGAAGTTGGCAACCCATAAACCCTAATCCCAGCAAAAAAAGTCCTTAAACGTAGCACCTGATCACAAGTATGACGTATGTATCGGCCATCAATTCTTAACCACAATAATGTTGGTACTCACCACACATCCCAGAGCCTTGAGAGCCTGACAGCATCCTTTCCCCACCTCCCCGTAGCCGCAGACCACCGACTGCTTCCCACCAAACATCAGGTCGGTACTGCGTTTCAATGCGTCTATTATGCTCTCCCTGGAAATAATGCATCATTATTATCGTCATCATTATTATTATCATCATCAATTATTATAATCGTCATCAATTATTTATCATCGGCATTTAGCTCCTTCTTTTTTTTACGCAGCCCACCTGATGGTAAGCGACCACTGCGGCCTATTCCATTGAGGGACGGACTTTACCAGGAAGCGTCGCTAAATGTGCTGCCAGACTGTAGGCTCATCTGATCTTCGAGCCTTTGATTTCAAGAGTGCGCAAATGCCCTTTTGTATTGATATGCCTAATTGTTAGGACTGAACGTTGGTTGTCAATCAGTTAGTGACTCAGTCAATCAGTCATTCATTCAGCCAGTCAGTCATTCACTCGTTTGATTTTTTCTAAAAAAGGTTGCTACCTTTTTTAGAAAAAAAAATTTAAAGTATCTAGCGTCAGCACTTATGTTAAGGGGTGTCAGGAACAACAAAGGTACCTCAAACATAATTGTAAATACAATTAACATCCAGATACAGAACAAAATCAAATGATCATCACATACATTTTCGTCCTGGGCTTTGAAACCACGCCCCCTGGCGCATAGGGTGTAACTGTAACTGAAAATAAGATTATTTTAAAATATCTAACTTACCGACAAGAGTAGAGGTTGTCGAACTTCGTTTTCGTGACCGAATCGTTCACATTCATCGCCGGAACGCAAAGCTTATTCGCTTTGCTCAACTGGTACAGCCTGTGGACACCCGTCACGCTCTCTTCTACTATGCCTGAAAGAGATAGGGATAGATTTAACTCCAATGTAGACAGACACGTAACTACTAAGTCTTTGTATAATGGATAATTCCTTTTGACTATAACACACCCGCTTTACGATTAACTACGTAAATAATGCTCAAAATCAAACCAATAGAACAGGCATTAAAATCAAAAAATTCTTGATTCATGAAGACTGCAAAGATGCACTTATGAAAAGTCAATTATACAGAGTGACTCTCCCACCGACTTTTGAATGTTGTTATTCTTCTTTCTTCTTGCTTTCTTTCTTTGTATCTTCTTACCTTTGATATGCTTAAACGCCGGGGCATGCTTCTTCAGCATAAGATGGGTCGCGTCCCCTCCATCGTCCAGTATCATGTTGGGCTGCCACGTGGCACTGGGAGTGCAGCACTGGTCGATACACCACCAGAACGCTTCCTCACTCTCGCCACGCCACGCGAATATTGCGTAACCTGTTTATCGGAACATATTACTTATGTTAAGAAACAGACAAGTGGAACATCTGGCATTCATTAAACCATATCATCAGCATAGCAGTAATGTTCCCTAGCACCAACGATATGAAGAAGAAATACGGTAGGCGATAAAACAGAGCCCTGTGGAACACTGGTGTTCACCAGTATGCAACAAGAATTATTGTACGATAAACATGTCCATTTCGTACTATGTCCATTCTATGTTGATTTAAGAAGCCGGCAACATAAACATAAAGGATTCTTATCCATGCCGGAAGTTCAGATAAGAGTAAGAAACCCTATCTTATGCCTTGGAAATATCTAAACCGGTAGCCCCCGCTTTCGGTTATCAAAAAAATAAATTTATTTTTTAAATTGTTATTGTTTTTGTCGTTCGACTGTAACTTTTTTACATTGTTCTTGTTTTGTTCTCGCTTTTTCATTTATCTTGAAGTATATTACCAGCGTGAGCCAGCGCCGCAGCCACTTCGTTTTGCGTGCTGTATATGTTGCAGGCCGCCCAGCGCACAGTGGCGCCAAGTGCTGCTAGCGTCTCGATCAACACCGCTGTCTGGGCATTGATGTGTGTGCAGCCTACTATCTGTAACAGAAGATTGTAAGAATAAAGTACAACTGCTAATTCAATGAACAGCCTACGACACAGGGACATAATGCATTGAGCCTGTAAATCTCTACAAGGTGGGCACCGGCAAGCCCTTTCGGGTATGAAGGGGAAACTAGTCCCCTAGTTTAGTGGGTAGTCGGACGCATATCTTTAATCCTGAGTCACGGTGCATCAACGAATTTGCTTTAGAAAAAAAGACATAACAATGAGTTCTTTAAAGACTTTTATTTCTCCTCCCACAGCCCTTAATATAACTTTTTATTCCTTAATTATCACAGCCAATTGAGACAGAAGTCTGACGGGATGACAGAAATGCATATAAACCCTTAGTAAATAAAGCAACGTCATTAATAAATTCATTAGACACCAACTCTGAGTAGAAACATTAATAGACACCAACTCTGAGGATGACCCCCGATGTCATGATACCGGTCCATGTTTTCAACAAAACATTCAAGGTTGAGATACCGGACAGGGAAAACTGGTTAAACAACCAAGTTACCTGTGAACGGGGAAGCCTAAACTGGTTCACCGATGGCTCCAAAATGGGCCCAAAGGTGGGCTATGGAGTATATGGAGAGCGACCAAGATAATATGAACACTCACAAAATCTGGGCACATTCGCCTCCATTTTTCAAGCAGAGATCTTCGCCATCATCGAATGTGCGGAAATCAACCTGCAAAGTAACCACGTAAATCGTGGAATATACATTAACTCAGACAGTCAAGCGGCGATACTAGCACTCGCCGCTAACCAGGTAACGTCAAAACTGGTGGCAGACTGTATGACCCGACTAAACTCTCTCGGCCAACATGGCCCAGAGCCAATCTGTGGAATCCCCAAAAGCCTAGCCCGTACCACCTTGGAAAACCTATACACAGAAAAGTCAAAAAAGGGATGTTTAAACATGCCAGGGCTTAAACACGCAAAATCACTTACAAAAGCCTTTGATCCGAAAACTTCCAAACGGATCTGAGGACTGAGTAAGCGACATGTACGCATCATGGTTAGAACCATTACAGGA
Organism: Mecyna flavalis; assembly: GCA_949319885.1. NCBI lineage: Eukaryota > Metazoa > Arthropoda > Insecta > Lepidoptera > Crambidae > Mecyna > Mecyna flavalis. The sequence goes on along the minus strand of OX439420.1, from coordinate 6,907,280 downwards.
CACTGTTGTCTTAACAAGCACATGACTGTAATGGGTCTACGCGAGTCGAGGAAATGCAGATTCTGTCACACTAGCGACGAAACACCTCTGCATATACTCACGGACTGCGAGCCATTGATGCACAAACGTAGCCTTATTCTGGGGAAGCACATTCTACAACCAGACGAGGCTAAAGATATCCTCCCCAAGAATATCCTCCTCTTCGTAGAAGAGGTTGGGCTTGGAGAGGAACTGTAATCTAAGTGGCGTTCACAATAGATCAGAATTGGTCGCAGTGACTGTGGAAACACGAAGCCGCTACTAATAATAATAAAAAAAAGTCATTAATATCTACGTAATGAAACGTAGGTCTTAATATTCTACCCTGCGGTATACCCTGAGACTTGTGCGTTAGTGTAGCCGCTAAAGGAGTTAATGTCTCTTTAATATCTGTCCTTGGACCGGATCGGGCAACATTTATTTTAAATTACCGAAACAAAGATCGAGTTTCTGATAAGCACCAACCCGCATAAGTCCCACATAGGTAAATAAAATTAAATTAGACAAAAAATGTTATTGTTACAATGGCTTCATTTCAATGACAGAAGCATTTGCCCTGCAGTGTTACATGAATACTACTCTTAATTTTCAAAGACCCTACCTTCGCATCCTTCAAAGGCTTGTCTTCTTTCGCCCGAGCCCTTAACGCCATAATGCCTGGCATCTCCTGCTCTGCTATCTCTATCTCTCTTCTACCGAAGGCGTGCTGCTCCACGTTTCTCACGCAGTAGGGGGGGTTGGCCTGCCCTGCCGCGATCGCCTTTTCATGAGGCTGCACCCCTTCTTCTTCATCTGATGATGACCCTGGAAAGAATAAGGGAGCTATTATTATGGGTGTGATGGCAAAACTAGGTAGTGGCGAAATAACAGAGGATAAAATAAATCTTTGTAATTTGTTTTTCAGCTGATCCAAGATTTAGGAAGTCCAGTTATCACATTGCAGTGACTGCCGTAAGACTGTCGGATTGGGCCTTATGCTCTCTTTCTAACCAAACATAGCGTAATAGTAAAGTTACTACTTGTGCGTCAGTTTTCTGTAAAAGGTGCTTCCCTATTGAGCGTAGCCTGTTGCAATTGACAGACAAGATCCGCCTACAGAATGGCAGTGTGTGCCACACAAAAAAAGTAAAAACTCTTGGTAAAAAGCTGCGTACATTGAAAAATCGATAGGTACGCGCTGAGATTATGCCCGTGTGTTATCTGAAACCCCTACTCCCTACCAAAGCTTACAAAAAATATACGTACCCTACATGATAATCGTCTTAACAAAATCTTGCGAATGATGCATCAAATTCATTATCATTCCAGCGTATTCCCGATTGCATCCAGTACTCCATACTGGATGCAATCTTTTTCAATTTAGGGTCCGCTTCGACTATGATCCTAGATTTGACAAGCCTGGTTATTACAATGGAGCGATTGCCATCTGACCTCCGTAATCCTTACAAGGGAAACCAGACCTACTTGGATAGTCGGGACCAACGGCTTAACGTGCCTTCCGAAGCACGAAATGATGCATCAAATTCCATTGAATATATCCCAAACTTTGCACTGTAAATGTATGAATGAAATCCTAAATATACACGAAGTCGATCGCGTAACCTTTATTTAGAAACTGGGACGAACACGTTAATCTATCTTTACATGAAACTGTACTACTCAAGATTTATTTACAACTGGTAGTAGGTGGTAGGTTCCTGTACTGGGCCATCTAGGTGGGTACCACCGCAGAGCCAGATATTTTCCCGTGATATAGAAGTGTGTCATGTACTTCTGTGTTTCGGGGAAAGAGCACTGAAGCTAGTGAAATAACTGGGTATATGCGACCTAATAACTGTCGTCTCGGTGTAGCAGGCGCAGGGCGGTGCCAGACAGTAACTGCTTAGTTACTGTTTGGCACTGAACTGTCTAAGGGCAGACGTGGCGCTTACCATCAGGTGTACGATCTGCTCGTCTTGTTACACATTGCAATAAAAAAAAACTAGTTGTGTACATAGCTTCGTTCGCGTTAAAGGGTTAACGAATAAAGAAAAATAAGCTTTTATTCTCCGAGCCCTTTAGCTCGATTTAGTCAGGGTATAACTCGCGGCACGAAAGTTTAGCGCTGACCGTTACGGCTGCGCATGTTAGTGGTATGGCCGCAAGGTCCAATATACCTTATTTTTGACTTCTGCGCATAACGGTCAGCGCTAAACTTTCGTGCCGCGAGTTATACGCTTGCACCATTTTTTTTTCGGAGGAGAATGCGTTTGCGCACCATAACCGCAGGCTAGCTAGACCTGCGGCCGTGTGTGGGACTCGGGACTAAATCTTCCACTACCCACTAAAGTCCCCCGGTTCCCCTCACACCCGATTGGAATGAGCCGGTGCCAGCCTTAATGCTATTGACCAGCTCTCGCTCACGGCTCACCGGCCCCTGGATATTTTATACAAACGTTACTCTAGCAGTCTATCTAACCGATGACCATAAGACCGCACAAAATTAGTCACACGTTAACATGGCCGTAACCACAGGGCGTAACTAAATGTAAAGGAACGAATTGTACGATTAACACATTAGTTTCACTTGCAAATACGAACAACAACGAAACTGTGGAAAACTGTCAATCAATTTTGAACTTTCATAGTAAACAGTTAAAGCAGCTTAAAGATTAATCCAATAAGGACATATTGTAGTGATTCCGTTCCGTATGAGCGCAAAATGGACCTCGTTGGCCTAGTGTTGAAAATACCATCATCTCAAGGTCCTGAGTTAAATTTTTAGATCTAGCAAAATAAGTGTCATTTTCTACGGACACATTACAACTTTAGGTTTGTGATTCGGGATCACTAATCAGCATTTGGCAAGCGAGATGATAAAGCCAGTACCCAACATTGTGGCGATGACTTAATTCATTGTTGGAAGTCTTTGCCCTGCAGTAGAATAAAATATAGGCCCACACACCCCATAGGCCGGCAACGCATCAGCGATCCCTCTGGTGCTGCAGATGTCCATGGGCGGCGCTGATTGCTTACCATCAAGCGACCCGATGGATCGTTTGCCGCCTCTGGCATAAAAAAAAATAGGCAAGAGGGAGGCAAACGAGCAAGTGTGGAACCTGATGGTAAGATATCATAGGTCCCTTTTCCAAAATCAACCTTTACATTTAAAAAAATCGGAAAAGCATGGCTATGTGAAATAGGGATGGAGAAGAGAAAAGAGATTGGAGGAGTTCGGGCCTCTTATAATTTTTTGCAACTTACAAAAATCACTCCTTCCAGACATAATTGAATGCCTTTTCTTTAGCGGTTTGTCCTCAGGAACAGATTTCTTTAATATTCCCTCCATTTTTAAGCAAAACGACACTTTTTCCTTTTTTATATACGAACACAATTTAAGACACACAACTCGGTTATATAGTGTCACTTTTATACGACCGCAGTTTTATGTACTGACACTTATATGAATTTTATACGATTGCACTTTTATATTATGACACCTTTACGCAGTGGCACTTTTACGCAGGAACACTTTTACACGGTGGCACTTTTTTCTTCTGAACTTTTATTCACTAACACTTGTGATTTTTTACAGAATACTATATTAATTGTCGGCTTTCTCAGTCTTCTCAATTTTAGTGTAAATCACTTGACGATATGTAGAAATCCGTCTATCTAATCGTTTTTAAAACTTATTGATATTCTACCAACTTCAGTAAGAAGATAGTCACTTAGCCTATATTTTGATTAGAAGCCACCACCACATAAGTATTTTTAAGGGACATTTCACAGGAAGTCTTCAATTATGTTTCCATATTTTTCCTTGAGGAGAATGATTTGAGGACCGTAACCACAGGCTATAAAACCCCACGGTCGTGTGTGGGACTATGGACTTAACACTAAACTCCCACTACCCATTAAACACCCCTTTAACCTTCACACCCGAAAGAAACAAACAGTACCCACTGTGGCGACCCCTAGTTCCACGCGACACTGTCAAGTTAAAAGTAGTTATACGAACTATAAAGTACTTCTAGTGAACGTTAATGGCATGTCCTTATTAAGAGAGTAGATGCGATGAACTAAACCGGCCGTTTACAATCTCGCGAGTTCTAACATTATGGAGCATTCAAACACCGCGGGACTGTATTATGCAGTAGAGTGCAAGAAAAACAACAAAAAATACCGTGTGAATGCATATTTAAATGTACGAGAATCTACGAGTTGTTGTAGTAATTTAGTCAATGTAGTACTCCATTCTTTACCATTTTTCTCAACTACGAAAAACGGAGTACCTAAATACAAATTTTGCTACAGCAACAGGTTTGTGGCCGTAGGTCCAATTCCCTTTCCCTTTAAATTTGCCCAATTGCCGTAAAAGACTCGCAAACGCTGAGAACTTTTGATATACGTGGAGGCCGTGTCTTCATATATTTTCTTTATACTAGGTCAGTTGGCAGACAGGCGCGCAGCCCACCTGATAGTAAGCAGCCTCTGCGGCCTATTCCATTAAGAGACACTTCGCCTGGAACCGTCGCTCAATGTGCTGCCAGACTGTAGGCTCATCTGATCATCAAGCCCCTGATTTTCAAGTGTACTGGCTCCCACATTAACATCGCAGGAACACAGCCAGAACTGGTATGTCGGCAGATTTGTGTGGGGGTTGTAGCTAGCCAGTCGGACTCTGAAAAAGCCCTACCACCGATTTTTCTTCTTAGAGAGACCTCCTGCCTATATTTTATCAGTAAGTATTCCGCCACCCGAACATAATTGATGTTAGCGAGCAACAAGTAATTTTATGTTCGACGTGCGGCCTCCAGGTAGTTTATAAACTTTTTGGTCTGGCTGTAATTTAATTCAGCATAATCATGTAAGGTACACTTCAAAAATAAAAGCTGGAAGCTTCAACCATCTTCCCTATAAAGTGTCGACAGTATTTTATAATACGCTATGAGTGTCGATGTTACAACTTGCAAAATTAAATGCACTATTCCTGCATACAGCACTCCCGCAGTGCGCCGATGACGTTTGTAGGTCAACAGATATTATTGTACCAACGGCCGACTTGTCTGTGTGTCTGTATACATGTTTACCTACCTTTATAATTACTAGCAAAAGTCTTTTTAACCAACGCGAAAGCATGCTGCTTTTTATTTTTAGATAGCGTCAACAGATGGCGCCGAAAGTAATTTACTTCACGGTAGCGTTTATTTTTTCTAAAAGGCTCACAATAACGAAACATAAGAAAGTATTTGATACTTGTGATAGAAAGCTCTTCCGAGAAAAAAGCATTTATATGTGAAAAAATGTACTCAAAAACATATTTGATAGATAATAGACAAAAATAAATTACATTGAAGAGCAAAATAAAATGTGTGAATGTGTTATTTAAGTGTTACTTGAAATTATGTCCACTTCGGCGATTTTTTTGTGTGTGTGTGTATGTGTATTTGCATACATGTGATGTGATCTTATAATTGCGTGTAAGTGTGTATGATCGAATAATTACGTATTTAAAAAGTTTCGGTTTAAGTTTCCACAATTTCCTTTAATGTCTTTGATTAATATCTGATCTCTCTTTTATGGCTTCTATTAAATAGGCTTAATGTCTACATTTGCGTAAAGTAGGGCTGATTTCCAATACACAGGTGCCTGGTATCCGGCAAAAGACATTCAAAACTCTTCAAGGCACTGTAAACCTGAGTAGATAACTTCAATTTCAACTCGATATCTCATCGCACGTCTTGCGTTCAGATATCCAAGTCGGTAAATAACACTTGAAAAGCTTATTGGATGGAAATGTTTGTTAATCTTAACCCTTTCAACGCCAATGTCTGATATATCAGACAAACCATTTTCGTGCCCACCACGCCAATGACTGATATATCAGACAAAAAAACAGGATCAAGAAACGTTGTGTATTTTTACTTTACTTTTATTTTTGAGTTGAGTATAACTTAATAATTTTTTGGTTTTTTTTTTAATGGTCGTGGCGTTAGGGGCACCATTTTCGGAAAATAGCGGGGCGGGGAAAGGATTAAACGTAAGTACTGTTATGTATGGATGTGATGAAATTTGGCAAGCTGCCGGCTTTTAAGGTACGTGTAGGCTTTCATCAAATCTGGCTGTGTTCCTGCAATATTAACCCTTTAAGGGGCACATTGTTATGTGTCGGGTGGTTACATTCCCTCTAATATGGTTGAGTGAAATTATGGCTGGCACATACGTCATACTTGTGCTGCAGGTGCCACCTTTGGGCACTGGTCTTCCAGGGCTCACGGATTTTTCTCGATTATAGTCTCATTCTTATACTTTATACTGTATGGCTTGGTATTCTAAAACTAATCAGTAATTGTAACAAACAAATTGTAAACAAACATGGCGATGAAAAAGAGTAACTGTCGAGTTTCTTGCCGGTTCTTCTCGGCAGATGACTGCATTCCGAAGCCGGTGGTAGAGTCACTCTGTAATTGACGATTCATAAATACTTGATACAAGTTTACATGAATAAAGAATATTTTTATTTTGATTTTTGATTTGATTGATCGATGCTACTTGGTGAAGAATCCAAAATATCCCATAATAGGCTGGCGATGAGCGATGCTTCCTAAAGAAGAGTTCCTCAATAGGCTGCCTATTGAGCGGTGCTTCCTAGAGAAGAGTTCCTCAATAGGCTGCCTATTGAGCGATGCTTCCTAGAGAAGAGTTCATCAATAGGCTGCTTATTGAGCGATGCTTTCTAGAGAAGAGTTCCTCAATAGGCTGCCAATTGAGCGATGCTTCCTAGAGAAGAGTTTCTCAAAAGGCTGCTTATTGAGCGGTGCTTCCTAGAGAAGAGATCCTTAATAGGCTGCCTATTGAGCGGTGCTTCCTAGAAAAGAGTTCCTTAATAGGCTGCCTATTGAGCGGTGCTTCCTAGAGAAAAGTTCTTCAATAGGCTGTTTTTGAGCGGTACTTTCTAGTGAAATGTCCCTCAATAGGCCTGCTATTGAGCGTTGCTTCCTGGTCAATTGTCCCTCAATAGACTTGCTATTGAGCAATGCTTCTTAGTTAAGTGTCCTTCAATAGGCTTAGTAGCCACTTATTATTAAGTAAGCCACGTGTCTATCTGCCAGCTGCTTGAAAAATCAGTGACCATATTTCTTACTACGAATGCGTGTTTAATCAATTACTTTAAATTACAAGAGCTAAATTACGATCACATATCAACATAATCCTTGAAAACCGACAGTTATAATTATTAGCACTAAACCTTCAAAGCACTAGGTAATACTTTTATAATACTCCAATAACAAAAATGGCGCATTTTATAACAACCACAGGTGAAATACGTCAACTTTTCCACGTAACGTTCACAAAATTCTTAGAACGCGAACCGGTAAAAATCGATACGAAACCGTCCACTGTCACAGCACTAAATTAGACTTTAAAATGTTAAACAAAAGCACGGGAGCCCTGTTCGAAATTCAAAATTCGATTTTTTAAATTCGGAATACGTTCGACGCGCGTAAAGCACTCGCCAAGTGTGACCAATGCATCGCGCGCCAAGATTTGTCGCGCTAAGCTAATATAGAGTGGTGTTGCAGAAAATATTGATTTTAATTTATTTTAATAAACGTCTGTTAAGTGGATCTAATCTTCTTATTCTTCATCCCAGCGAATTCCCGATTTCATCCAGTATATGGAGCTCAGGGTCCGCTTCGACTATGATCCTAGATTTGACAAGCCTGGTTATTACAATGGAGCGATTGCCATCTGACCTCCGTAACCCTACAAGGGAAACCAGACCTACCTGGAACATAGTCGGGACTAACGGCTTAACGTGCCTTCCGAAGCACGGAATCATCATTCTTTTCAGACATTCAGGTGATTCAAGCCTGCAATGTCCTAACCAAACTGGAAACATTCACACCAAGTGATGCTCCCCGCGGGATTCGAACCCACGACCTCCGGGTATGAGAGCCCAACGCTCTAACCACTGTACCACGGAGGCAGTTGTTAAGTGGATCTCATGTTCCTTTAAAAGTGAAAGATGTTCCTCCAAGCTGGATCGACTGTACTCGGGGATCATAGGCCAGTGTACCACCATCTTTGATATGCCAGCGGGCTTCAATTACTTGCGCGATGCAAGATTTCCGCTAGTTGAGGCTTAGTCGGAGTGGGAAGTTGGCCTCCTGTGTCGGACAATTGCTAGACGATAGTCAGATGACCACCGCTCCAATTAAATCACTGGACTTGCCAAATGTGTCCACTCATCCAACTGTCAAAATCAATAAATAAAACTTAAAGAATCAACAATGATCAGTCTTTGGATTAATAACATAATGCTGGCCATACACCATCAAGCCTATCGTCAAATCGGCTTGAAGCGATCGATTGGATAAAGATAAAGATTCATTTAGAGATATCAAGCCGATTTGACCGTGTGTGGGCGTGGATTGGCTTGACAACTCTGGTTGTCATGCCAATCCACGCCCACACACGGTCAAGCCTACTTGATCCAATCGATCGCATCAAGCCGATTTGACGATAGGCTTGATGGTGTATGGCCAGCATAACAGCCTTGGCTAAGGATCAGAATGTATCAGTTCGCCCAGTCAACAAAAGTTGCTGAGCAATCTGGTTAGCAGTGACCTGGCTAGCAGTTTTAAGAGGAGGAGGATCGCCTGGCATTGTTACTATTGTTAGCCCTAATGCGCCTTTTTTTCATGTGACGTAAAATATATCAGCGGGATGAGTTGTCCGATTCAAAAATTGCGATGAGATCGAGCGGGATGAGTTGACCAAAGGCTCGCTGGATCATGGTACAAGGTTACCCCCTTTTTTTTGAAAGAGAATTCGTTTATGCACCATAATTAAACCGCAAGCTAGCTAGACCTGCGGCCCTGTGTGGGACTCGGGACTAAAGCGTCCACTACCCACTAAACTCCCCCGGTTCCCCTTCACACCCGATTGGGACGAGCCGGTGCCAGCCTTAAGGCTATTGACCAGCCCATCCCTGGGTACACCGACTTGAGAGGCCTCAAGTCGGGGTACAAGGTTACCCTGACAAGAATCGGGACAATTATATTATTATTCGCTCGTAGATAGAAGAGAGATAGAGTTACCCTTTCTGCTGTAGTGTCCCTAAATGGCTTACGTTTTTGTTGCCGCCAATTATTAGCTGATAATAGTCTGCCAACTCAATAGAAATCAGGCAGTTTACATACTCTCTCATTATATACATCCACTACAACAGGTTATGCACGGATGATTTTTATGTGCGACAAAGTAAATAGAGATAACGTCCTCAAACAGCTAAATGAATGTTTTCTTTTACGAGTTTTTGTATGAAAGACGTATGTCAGAAAGGATTAGAGTTCCATATTAACGTCACATGACAGACTTAATCGCTCTGGCTATGTTTTCGCAAACCATATTGCTAATAATAATGTAAAATTTCAATCCAAATCCAGCTTTTTCTATGGAAGAAAGAGGCATAAGAGCAAGTGTAACGGAACGGAATAAGTAACAAGTCACGGTTGACAATTGACATCACACTTTGACAGACAGTAACAATGAATGACATCTTATTGTTTTTTTATTTGACTTGAAGAAATTAGTTCCAATATTTTTCCGCAATATGGCGAGGTTTTTTATTTTATTGGTCGGGCTATACTGTATTATCTCGCCACATATCCCGCATTGCATTGTGCCTCTAACAGAATACTTAATTATAGCGATATTAGCGACCCCTTACATATTGGTATCATTACGCTATCCGGAATAAAAACCAACTTGCTCGTTCCCAGGCGGCCAGGGTGTCAAACCTACCCTTACCAACCAACAAGACGTTGACACGTGATAAGGAATCAACATAAAAATAAACAGGAAAAATACAAGGAAAAAGTCTGTCGAACACGAGCTTGCCACTCGTACGTATAACACGAAACACAAACATTGACTGCGCATTATTACATAAGCAGGTTTCGGTGAATGATTACCAAAGCTTATTTATTTGCGAGTTTATAAATAACGACCATTATATTTTATGGTCGAAGGTTCGAATCTAACCTATGGATTTTTCTATGTATTCTATTCACCAGACCAGACTTGGTCCCTCACTGAAAATCAGAAGTCCAAACTCAAATATGCCAGAGAGCTATGGAGCGAAGCATTCTAGGAATTCAGCTTGTTGACAGAGTCAGAAATATCTGTATTCGCTCTCAGACAGGAATAATGGATGTAGGAGAAAAAAGTGCCAAGTTGAAGTGAAAGGTGGACCAAGATTGTTACTCTTTGGCACCCGGCCGATGAGGTTCGGAAAAGGGGCAGGCCCAAAAAGAGATGGCGTGACGAATTGACGATCTTGACGAGTGTATCCGAGATTTGCCAGAAAAAGCTAAAGATCGTGATGTTTGGAGAGATTTGGGGGACGCCTTTGCTCAGCAGGTGGGATAATTTATAGATTTATAAAAAAAATCTATTCACCACTGGCTCGGCTGTAATGGAAAACATCTTGCGGAAATCTGCACAGTTTCTGCATAGCTAAGATCTAATCTTCTAGTTCCCCTAAGTTACAGAGGTTAGAGAGCAGTCGCGCCAATGAAATGGCTGGACTTATCAAATCCTGGACCATGGTACAAGCGTACTCTGACCAGATCAGGACAAAAGGCTCGTAGAAATAAGTAAAGGGTCAAAAGTACAAATGGTTCGTGTAAATAATACACTCGGCGCTGGCTAGCCCGTTCCTTTGCTTGAACTTGGCTTGACACGCTGTTTCTTTAATTTTACTTTTCTCATGTAACCTTAAAACTGGAGAATTTCCGCCCAATCAAACAGTCAAAAACAGTCATATCACATCTATATCGTAAGTGTACTGTGAGCCTAACTTAGGGCCGGTATTTCAATATATACTTATCTTATTGCTTAAGTTAAGTTTAACATTTAAGATAAGTATTACTTTTGACAGGTGTCAGTGTATTACTTTAGGTGCCGCTTAACTTTAATCCTATAATGAAATACACTTAAGTCATACTTATTATCAATCCCGGATTAAGATCAAGATAAGTATATATTGAAATACCGGCCCTATGTGAGTGTAGCAGAAGTATGGTTCATAAAACCATAAAAGTATCCTTAAAAAAGATACAGAAGGTTCGCTTGTAACAAATGAAATGAAACACTGCCAAGGACGATCCGGGCGATATACTGGCGTAAATCCGACGAGATTGGCTTATCGTCGCAAAGGATGTGTCGTAATACTAGTATTACTAGTTACTAGTTACTAGTTACTAGTCTTAGCTAGCTAAGACTTATACTATAAAGCAGACAACAGTGTAACAAGCACTGCGCTGCATCGCTCAATGAGGGTGTTTGTGTTTCAGAATAGAAAATCCGCTTGATGGCACTACGTAGCCATAAGGTCCAACTAAAACTTATATGTATCGTAATTATAATTTTTTGGTTATCCTGTAATGTGTAATTGTTTGTTGTTCCAAAAAACGTGATAGGTTTATTTTGACGGACGACACAATGAACCAATACAAATAAAAGTCCAATCTTGTCCAATTTTATTCACACTACAGGACCAGCTTTTGAATTAAAAAAAAGAATTACCTAATCAGTTAATAGAAGGTTAATACACTTATAAAAGGTTTCAAAATCGGTTCACGCAGTAAAAATTACGAGTGACACAAAAATGGAGAACCTTTTCAAGTCGTATAAAAGACCTACCACCATTGATAAGACGATGACTTTTCATTTCAATGGTGGGGGTCTTTGCCCTATGGGGTATTAATAGGCTTATTACTTTACATAAAACCTGAGAAGTATTTGACCTCCATGACCTCAGGATTGCACGATAGCCATGAAGTATAGACAAAATATGAATGTATTTATGCCACGCAACTCGCAAGCATGCTCACGCTATGGTCGAGTTTGATGCGAATTGCGAAGTAAGCGCACAGTTTACTGTTTTCTGTCTACATATACATAGTACTACTATTCTTTATATTAGATCTATATTTTATACTAGATCAGTTGGCAGAGAGACACGCAGCCCACCTGATGGTAGGCGGTCACTGCGGCCTATTCCATTGATGGCCACTTCACCATGAAGCGTCACTGAATGTGCTGCCAGACTGTAGACTCATCTGATCTTCGAGCCTGTGATTTCAAGTGTCCTACATGGATATTTGCAGATTTCACCTGTGTATTCATACAAATATTGTTAATAGCGGGCGCCCGCCCGCGGTTTCACCCGCGTGGTTCCCGTTCCCGTGGGAATTGATCAATCAATCAATTCAATTTTTCTCGCCGTAAAAACCATCCTTGAACACCAACGAACATTTAAAAAAAATTTTGGCCGAATTGGTCCAGGCGTTGTTGAGTTATGCGCTTACCAACACATTTTGCGATTCATTTTTATATTATAGATATGAAAATAGCTTACTCTCTCTCTGTCTTTTAAACTTATATCACTGAACTGGGCTGTCAACTGTCTGTACTGTACAACATAGGCTGCTTTTATTCCGCAATAATGTTTTCCCACGGGATAACAGGAATAGAAGTTTAGTGTTTTTGTTTGTTTTTCTTTCACACCGTAACGGTGATGGATGTTACGGAGCTTCGATTCCGATTCCGTTAAGTCGGAACTTCCGATTATTTTAACACTTTCGGTTCCGATTTCGGTTACGGGACTTTCAAATCGGAGGTTTTAATCGGAGGAGGACACAACTTTTGGAGTCAATGCATTTGATTTAATTTGTTGTTTAGTTAGAAACATGTTTTCATTGTCGTGTTGTAATTTGTTTTGTAATTAAAATGAAAAATAAATAATGTTTTTATTTGCCCATAATAAAAAATCTCTCATGTCCGATTCCGGTTCAGACTCCGGTTCCGATTCCGATAAATGAAATTCAAAAACTCCGATTCCGACTTCGGTTCCGATAATATTTCGCTGCTGATCGACGATCGAAAAATCATATAAGGATAGTTTGGGAGCTGCAGGATGACGACATTGGCATACTGTTTATCCAGAAAAATATCCTCGGCGGCATAACGTTTTATAACATGCGTTTTAATTATATTAATTATTAATAAAGCCGCCTCCATACTCGACACACCCCCGCAGTGTCAGCTGCATAAAATTGATTGGTCAGCAGCGCTGCATAAACACGCTTGTTAGTGCACGCCGGCCAGACCTGTGACCCTGCCCTACACAGGGGTCATGGGTTCTAGTCCCGCCGATGACATTCATATACTCGTTAGTTAAGTAAATTAGCGGATTCAATGTCCCACTGCAGGTGAGTTTTTTCATTGATTCACCATAAATTGCAACAATAATATTTTAGTACGTTATCATTATCGATGATACTAGAAAGTCCTTTTCAAATCCCTAAATAATTCTCAGTTTTATTGGGATAACAGAAATAGAAATGTTTTATAGTAAGTAGAGTCATTTTAATAGGTCACATTTGACAGTTCATTTATGCAAAGAAAAATATACTTTACGCTTAAGGAAAAAAACTCAAGAAAACAATATCAATTTTTTTAATACGAAAGAAAATTAGACTCTACTCTTGATGTACATAAGTAGCACTTTGCTTTGCATATATGAACTGTCAAATGTGACCTATTAAAATGACTCCACTATAGTGTGTGTTTTTTTTAACGCCGCAACTGCTGAAGCTGATCTGAAGAACTCCGCAACGGAGCAACTGTCTACGTGATTTGTCAAAATATCCCATAAAAAACTCATTTCACATTTTTTCCCCTACTAAGGGATTATTGCTTTCAAATGAGACCTTACCACTTCGCTAACTAGGCAGTAAAGGTCAAGACGTATGGATATCAATCAAGTCCAGCCGCACGTCTAACCCTGTCAGAGTAATTAGCGAACCAGTTATAACGACGCCATGCAATGAGACGCTGTCGTTGATTTATTATTATTATATTTATTTATTTATTTATTTATATATCACTAAGATTAAACTATAAATTAAATATCTCTGGAACATAAGTGACACAGCGCCATCTAACCCCAAACTAAGCTTGCAATATAGTTGCCAGAGAACGTATAAACAAAAATTTTTTGTAAAAACATATACACAGAAACACCCAGATGTTAAAAACAGACATGTACATTACATGCACATAAACTGAGTGGGTTAGTCCATCTAGTTATACTTTTAGTTATACAGTATAAGTCGTCCTCGATAAGACGTTAAACTGTCGTGCACCTTAGGTGTATAACGCCATCCTAGGGCTTAGGAAACCTTAAAAATTGTAAGGTTTTCTAGAGGCCTAGATGGTACAGTTGGTATTAGCGCAGGATATCAACTTAGGGCGGCGGCGGAGGAACGTTCAGCTAACGTGAACGTCAACGGCGGCGCTCTCGGACCGAGTAAGGTTTACTGAGCACCCATCAACCCGCAGTGGACTAGCGTGATGGGTTAAAATGTCCAAACCCTTACCCTCATGACAAATACAAATAATGGCATGCCCCAAGTGCTCGGCGACTCCAGCGGAGACGCTGCTATTGACGGTATGCAGAATATCTCTGGAGTCTCGGGGCTTCAAAATCCCCGAGCGGCAAACTCTTACCGTCACACGACTAAAGCGAACCAAATGGACCATGATAAGTTAAACGTTTTGACATTCAACGTACGGACCCTAAGAACTGAAGAAAAACTTGTGGAGCTAGAGAACGCATTAGAAACCATTAACTGGGACATAGTAGGACTTTCAGAAGTTAGAAGAGAAGGCGAACATACATTAGAACGAAGAGAAAACATATTTTACTTTAATGGAGAATCAGGTGGCAGGTCTGGTGTTGGATTTTTAGTTGCAAAGAAGTGGAAACACAATATTGTAGAGTTTGTCTCGTACTCGGATCGAATTGCTGCACTAAAATTTCGTATAACGCCAAAGAAAACTATTTGCATTTTTCAAATTTATGCTCCAACGACAGCACACTGTAACGACGAAGTTGAAGAGTTCTATGAACTCCTAAACAAAGCTTGCGATGAACATAGAAGTACATGGACCATAGTCATCGGAGACTTTAATGCTAAGGTTGGCATTCGTCAAGAGCTGGACAACCCTAACATTCTAGGACCCTTCGGATTAGGCACCCGTAACGAGCGAGGAACACGTCTCTTACAGTTCGCATTTGGCCAGAACCTTAGTGTGTCCAACAGCTACTTCTTTAAAAGACCCCAGCGCAGATGGACATGGTTTTCGCCAGATAGCGTGACAAAGAACGAGATAGATTACTGCTTATCCTCTTCTAAACAAATAGTAAAAAATATAGAAATACTAAGCAAATTTCAATTTCATTCCGATCATAGACCTCTCAGAGCTAAGTTAACATTTAATTTGAAAATCCATAGATTCCAAACCATACAAAAATCAATTAAACGACTGGACAAATTATCACTTATAGCAAACAATGATCAATTTTTACTAGAACTAAAGAACAGTTTCAGTGGACTTTCTTTAGTAGAAGCAGAACCCGAAAGTGTTGAATCTCAATATAATAATATTAGAAATTGTATTAGGTATGCAAGTAATCAAATCAAGTCACACAAACAGAATAAACAAAAACTGAGTTATACAACAAAAAATTTAATAGCAGAAAGACAAAAGTTAACTCCCTATACTTTAGAATACAGAAATAAAGACAGAGCAGTAAAACGATCTATTCGCAAAGACATCCGACAGTATAACGTAAACTTATTTAAAGCAGCACTACAAAAAAAGATTTCATTAAAATCAGCTAAACAAGGGGTAGAAGCAGGTAAATCTTCAATAACTTGCTTGAAAGATAGAAATGGGGTGAAACAGACCGATAGGGCGAAAATTATGGAGATTGCAACAGATTTTTATAAAAAACTATACACAGGTGAGGCTATTTCTGATCCGAAAAACGGGTATACATGTTCCGAAAATATTGACATGATTACAGAATCTGAAGTACGAGCGGTCCTCAAGGACATGAAATGCCGTCGAAGTCCTGGTGAAGATGGCATAACCACAGAATCTTTAAAACTGGGTGAACCAGTCCTTTTACCATACGTCACCAATCTTTTCAATTCTATATTAAAATCCGGTTCCTTCCCTACGGCCTTCTGCCATTCCAACATTATTTTGCTGCATAAAAAAGGCGACAAAACCAACATCGGAAATTATCGTCCCATAAGCCTTATTTCCCATTTATATAAAACATTTATAAAAATAATAGAAAACAGAATATCACAAAAGCTCAATGAACACCAGCCACCTGAACAAGCAGGATTTCGCCGAGGCCTCTCAACCACTGATCATTTACATACATTAAATCAAATCATCGAAAAGCATGGCGAATTCAAAATTCCATTATATTTAGCATTTGTAGATTACTCGAAAGCGTTCGATAGCATAAATCACTCGTCTATCTTTACAGCACTACAAAATCAAAATATTGACAACACCTACATAAATCTGCTTAAAATTATTTACGCCAATAGTACAGCCGCTGTTAAATGCCAAGTAACCGGTCCAACATTTAAAATAGAAAGAGGAGTTAAGCAGGGTGATCCGCTGTCGCCAAAATTGTTTAATGCCGTTCTAGAGGAAGTCTTCAAAAATCTAGCAACTAGTTGGCAAGAGAAGGGTGTGATCATTGGCGGAAAAAGGCTGACAAACCTTCGTTTCGCCGATGACGTAGTTCTCTTTGCATCCTCGGCCGCGCAGTTGAAAGAAATGCTCGACCAACTGAGCGAGGAGAGTCTAGAGGTCGGCCTTCGGATGAATATGGATAAGACCAAGGTAATGACAAATAGCGTCAAGCGCAGAATATATGCGGATAGTGTGGAGATTGCATATGTCCATGAATATGTTTACTTAGGTCAAATAGTCTCCTTCCAATCGCGTCAAGAAAAAGAAATTACTCGACGCATCGAAAACGCATGGAAGGGATATTGGTCCTTCAAGAACCTTTTTAAAAGCGACTCTCCAATATCGCTAAAACGCAAAATCATGGATATGTGCATTCTCCCCATTCTCACTTATGGTGCTCCAACTTGGTCTTTGACCAATCGTCAAAAGTCCGACCTCGAAGTTTGCCAAAGGGCCATGGAACGTAGTTTGCTTGGTGTCAAACTGACAGACCGTATCCGCAACACAATTTTACGCTCCAGGACTTTGGTGACAGACGTCTCAAAGAAGGCTTCACAACTGAAATGGGACTGGGCCGGTCATGTCTGCCGCATGCCCGATCAACTCTGGGCCAAAATATCCACCGAGTGGATACCTACCAACAAAGTCCGTCCTCGCGGTAGACCCAAAAGGCGATGGCGAGATGAGCTTGACTCATTTGACGCCAACTGGCACACCATTGCTCAAGATCGCAAAAGATGGAAAGAGGGTAAGGAGGCCTTTGCCCTGCAGTGGGACAGTACAGGCTCCTAATAATAATAAAATATACAGTATAACAGAATGGACAAAAAAAATCTTGTTTGTTATACCGCTCAGTATAACTAATTGGATTCGAAAAAAATAATAAAGGTTTGTCCATGCAGTTATACCTACATATAAACAGTTATAAATTAAACAACAAAATAACATTAATAGTTTAACAGGTGAGTAAATAAGATAAACAAAAGTGGTTCATTCACAGACAAAATACAAAAAAAAAAGGGTTCATTCCCGCTGTCCACCCTCTGATCTGCCCCCGCCGGTGCACGATGGACAGTGAGACAACTTTTGAAAATTTATCGCACTGTCCCCCGGGGGTGGATAACGAAACTAAATTGGAAAAACTGTGGCACTGTACACCCCTCGGTGGATAAAGATAATTTTACGAGAATTATTTACAAAATATATACTAGGGCAACATGACCTTATTAGAGATGTATTAATTTTTCAAGCATTTATTATGAGTTGATTATTATGACGAGTCAAGCGTATAGAAAAAAAAAGAGACTAAAAGCTGCAGTGTGTATAACCTTGATGAACAAATGCATGGCAAAACAAAACACACCTCCAATAAGGTCATGTTACCCTAGTACATACATTTGTAAATTATTCTCTAAAAAATCTCTTTATCGACCGTGGGGTGGACAGTGCCACAGTTTTTCCAATTTAGTTTCGTTGTCCACCCCCGGGGGACAGTGCGATAAATTTTCAAAAGTTGTCTCACTGTCCATCGTGCACCGGCGGGGGCAGATCAGAGGGTGGACAGCGGGAATGAACCCTTTTTTTTTTGTATTTTGTCTGTGAATGAACCACTTTTGTTTATCTTATTTACTCACCTGTTAAACTATTAATGTTATTTTGTTGTTTAATTTATAACTGTTTATATGTAGGTATAACTGCATGGACAAACCTTTATTATTTTTTTCGAATCCAATTAGTTATACTGAGCGGTATAACAAACAAGATTTTTTTTGTCCATTCTGTTATACTGTATAACTAAAAGTATAACTAGATGGACTAACCTGAGGTCTATAGTTCGAATCAATGGATTTTTCTATGTTTTTTTATGGTAGCGGGCAGACGAGCCTGCGGCATACCCAATGGAAAGTGACCACCGCCGCCCAGACATCTGCAAATCAGGTGGAATCACAAATGCCCTGCCTTTAAGGAAGGAATGCACTCTTTTTTAAACGCTTGCAAGTCGTATCGGTTCGGAAACACCGCTGATGACAAAGAATTCCATATTTTGGTCGTGCGTGGCAGAAAATGTGCATATTTATTTACCAAAAGCTCGGCGGTGACAGAAAACATCGTAAGGAAACCTGCACATTCGAACAGCTGTGTAGCCATGATCCAATTGGTCTGGTTCCCCTGTTGAGGGTTACGGAGGTCAGATGGCAGTCGGTACAATGTAATAACTGGACTTGCCAAACCATGGATCATGGCGCAACCTTGACTAGATCGGGAGAAAAAAATAATTACATATTATTGATTTTATGCTTCAATAAGTTAGAAGACAGTTTGTGATATTAAATTATTCCCGTAAGGCCCTTCTCCCATTACGATACGCCCGCGCGACTCTAGTCTCGGAGACTATACTCGAAGTATCTCACATACATTTATATGGAGACTAGCGGCCGCCCGCGGTTTCACCCGCGTGGTTCCCGTTCCCGTGGGATGCTCTAATAGAGATGCAACGGATAGTTGTTTGGCCGGATACCGGATACCGGATATTCGGCCTGAGCACCGGCCGAATATCCGGTATCCGGCCGCCGAATATTCGGCCGGCCAAACGATACCTACATTTTAGTTTGGCGCGGCGGGCGCGTCGTGCAGGTTTCAACCCGTTACTTATTGTAGGATCGCGCGGACCGTTTTCTAGGCAAAAATGGAGGGCCTAAAAATTAGTTGTAGCGAAGAGGATTCAAATAGGAGTAAAGGTGATTCGCCTCCAATGAAAAGAAGGGCAGGCAATGGCGCAACTGTTGTTAATGAAACATTTTGTGATTGCTTTCACGAAGTCGCTCAAGATAATAGTCAAACCGAAGATACGACAAATAGTGCTATAGCCAACGAGCTTGACTTTTACTTATCCGAGTTGATCGAAAGAGTGACCATTATGCATGATGGGCAGCAAACGCCAATCAATTCCCAATATTGATAAAATTTGCCCAAATAAATATCTGTCCTCACCATGTAGCAGCACCATTTTTCAAAGGTAAATACCAAACAGAATCACTATCCGGTATCCGGCCGGATAGTGCGTAACTATCCGGTATTCGGCCGGATAGTAAAATAATGGCCGGATAGGCCGGATACCGGATAGCAACCGGATATCCGTTGCATCTCTAAGAGCCTTTCTTAGCGGATGCCTACGTCATAACATCTACCTGCATGCCAAATTTCAGCCCGATCCGTCCAGTGGTTTGGGCTGTGCGTTGATAGATATCTATGTCAGTCAGTCCACCTTTGAGTTTTATTTAAATAGATAAGTTAGAATACAGTTTGTGATATTCATATTTATTCCCTTGTTGTATATTATCTGGGCAATACCCAAGTCTGTCGCCCTTGAGAGAAGTAATAAGAAAAACAACATGTTTATTAATACGATGAATCTCATTGGACTGAATACCGTGGTTATAATGGCGAGTGCTTACCATAATACATTATTTACGCAAAATGGCTGTCATGGATTATCACAGTCCTGCCAAATTACAATAAAAAACAGTTTTTGACTGCTACGGAAGAGTGGCTAAGACGCTTATGTATAAAACCGAGGTCGTGCGTTCGATTCTGGGATCGAACAATTTTTTTGGACACAGCTCGGGTTTGTGATCACCAATCCGCATTTGGCCAGCTTGGTGATTAAAAAAATACCTATCATTGTATCATTTTAGCCTTTGCCCTGCAGTAAGAAATTAAATTGTACAGTTACTGTAAAACAGCATGGCTCTACCACTACAGTAGTACGAATGGGCCGGCTCGTTCGGGGAACCACCCTCTCACATAACACCAGCGTGAAATTATAGTGACTACTATTGTGTTTCGTCTGGTTTGTGAGAGTGCCGAAGGCCCACACCCCCCCATTAAAAGGCCGGATTCGCATGAGCGATCCCTCTGGTTGCACATGTCCATGGGCGGCGGTGATTGCTTACCTGCTGGCTCGTTTGCCGCCACTGACATAAAAAAATAAATTATAGGCTGATACTTTACTTTTTGTTTTATTCTCTACTAGCTTTTCGCCCGCGGTTTCACCCGCATGTAATTTCTTTTTTCAAATAACCTGCGGGAATGAGACGTATCCCGTTGAAATTTTATAGTCTATGTCCTAATCCGGATTATAAAGTATACGTGTGCCAAATTTCATCTAAATCCGTTTAGCCGTTTAGGCGTGATTGAGTAACAAACAAACATCCAGACTTTCGCATTTATAATATTATATAGAAGGACTCAGTATCAGTACGTTTGTGAGCTTCCAGTCTTACTTTATGTAACTTGGTTAAAATGCGATCACGACACTTATCCAATAACCATTTTGGTCTCAAACTATCTTTGTATCCTTAATCACGCTTCATCGACGTCAGGGTAACACCTTTGAACCGAGATAATTTTAGCTTTTGCATTTCTAATCTATATAAATAAATATAAATTGCTGCTCGTTAGTCTCGCTAAAACGAGAGAACGGCTGAACCGATTTGACTTATTTTAGTCTTGAAATATTCATGGAAGATCAGGAAAGGTTAAAACGATGAGTAAATATGGAAAAACTGCGAAGATATTACTAAAAACGACAATTTTATTTTCTCATACAAACTGTTCTTACCTGTCATACGAAGTTCACCGGGTCAGCTCGTATTAAATTAAATATACGAGTAGATGTCAAGTTTAGTCTGTAAAAAGATTGGGGCCAGGGATTGCACAAGTTATCTAGGAGTCCCACGGCACCACCACTCAGCGAGGGAGTATCGTGGAGGGTCCGGCCGTTATGCCCCCATTCCGGGTTGCCCCCGGCCGGTATGCCCCCACATTTTAAGAAAATTTGTTCCAGTTTGCCATTAAAACGTGGGGGCATACCGGCCGGGGGCAACCCGGAATGGGGGCATAACGGCCGGACCCATCGTGGAGGGTTTTAGCTCCCCCCTTTTCATCCTGGGTGTGGAGCAGCAGCACCCTTTTAAGGACGCCGGGAGGATGACGTCGCTAAGTCGTTTCCCTCCGCAACAAAAAAAAAGGGATCCCTCCTTTTTGCACAAGTCCCACACATGGCTTACCTACCGAGTTATGGCGCCTAATAGCATTCCCCGCAACAAAATAAAATAGCACATCACTACTAAAATGCAAACGACCCAACCATAAATGAATTTAATATAAATTATTTTAACAACTTGTGTATTGTTCTATTGTCCTTTACGTAACTCCCCAATACTTATCTATCATAAAAAGATCCCTAAGGCCAATGTTTGTCAATCTTTTTCAAGGCCCCATACATATTCAGTTTAGAATTATGAATGGAATCAAAAATTCGAAGAGGGTCTTCGACACTGATGACAGCAGATTTAGCGATGATTCCTGGTGAAATATCCCAGTAAAATAGGCTGTACATTGAAATTGAAATATTACTTATTCCAAACTTAATATTGAAATAAGTAATTAGATGATTTTCTTCTTCACATTACACATTAGGTACTTGGCGTGTCATTCGACACATAGGCCTCCTCCAAGTCATGCCATTTTTTCTTTCCCTGGCCAGTCTTTGCCAAAGTGGTTCTGCAGTCAGTCGTATATCATCGGCCCATCTTTTTAACTGCCTGCTTCTTTTTCTTTTGGCGTTGTATACAACGTCAAAGGCTGTACATTGGTCACTACCAAATGCGCCATCGGGCCAGTCAGTCATTTGCATTATTTTATGTCAGAGGATGCAAACGAGCCAGCGGGTCGCCTGATGGTAAGCAATCACCCGCCCATGGACATCTGCAACATCGTGTTGGCCTCTGGCACTCTCACAAACCAGACGAAACACAATAGTAGTCACTATTATTTTACGCTGGTGTTATGTGCGGGGTCGCGACCCACACTTTGAAATAAACTGCCTAAGCCGTTTAAGCCCACGACTTTCTTGTAAGAGACATTGACCCCCTAGGGGGTCACGATCCTCTAGAGGAGGGGGTTCGCGACCCCCAATTTGGAAACCACTGCCTAAAACGTTAAAGCCAGTTTGGGGGTGTCCCACATTCGGGTCACGTCGCCGCGTTTGGACGTGTCCGACCGACATTCGCAATGAGAACAATTTGAGCGGCCTGTATATAGAACTTTTATACGCATCCTGTATATCATAGTGATGGGTATATGATACTAGTATTGTAGGGAAAAATAATTATTTGTAAGTTCTAGTGATTTAAGTACTGGGTCGAGCTTACTTTGTGTCGGTTTTTTCGGACGCAGCTCGGGTTTGTGATCACCAATCCGTATTTGGCAGGTGATTAATCTAGTACCAATTATTGTAACGATAACTAGATTTTAACGATAGATGCCTTTACCCTGCATTGGGACAATGATTAAAAAGAAAAAAAATGTAAATTGTACCGGAAAATACCTATTTTACCGCACACTAAAAAGTTCAACAATGTTTTGTTGAAAATTTTGCAAGATTTAACAATAACAGGAAAATTTTTAAAGAAAATTAGCTACTTTGGTCGTCTTGCATGAATTTCATACTTTAAAAATAGGCTTCCCTAAGTGCCACTTAACTTTGAAGTTCTTTTGCCGTCTTATTATGTGACTTAGAAATTGTGAATCCACAAATTACAAGCACATTGGCGAATGCTACACGCTCGATATTTATCGTGATATTTGGATCGAAATCCAGGATCACGATATTTATCGAGTGTGTAGTATTCGCCATTGGAGCGACTGCCATCTGACCTCCGTAATCCTTGACAAGGGAACAAGACCAATTGAATCACAGCCACTTGACTGTCAAGTTTTCTTACGATGTGTTTTCCGTCACCACCGAGCTAGTGATGAATACGCAAATGTCTTAAAAGCCTTAGTCGCCGCGGCTGTGTCATCGGTGAGAGTCATTTTGGTATTCTTTAAGAACTTTTTCAACGCGTACGATACTAGCGCCGCAAGGCTTTGAACGGTATGATAAGGAAACACTTGACTGACATATTCTTGTATGAAAGTTAGTTCACGAAGCCGACAGATCGACGGCGAGTTATTTGAGCTTAGAGAATACCAATTTATAAAGCCGTGAAAACATCGAACGATGTTAAGGGTGACACACCCGTGATCTCAGCCGTGAGCGCATCGAACGAGTGTCGCTTAGTGAATTGCATAGCAGAAGCCATCGCAGAGAATCGAACCAAGCATAAAGCTTGTAGCGTGTGGCGGCCACCGGCGCATTAACCGTGTGCTACGAGCACAGTTTAACAAACCATACAGTTGCGCAACGAATGTACTTACGCAGAGCAACAGCGGGGTATTCGTGGGGAGTCGGGCGGCGCGGTACGCACCTGGCAAACTCGCTTAGTTTGCTCGCTTGAGCTTTGAGGGCAGTCGCGCGCACGTTTTGAATAATTTTTAAACCCATTTGCGTTCACATTTTAAATGTACGAAAATACGAGTAGCTGTATTCGTAATAAAATACATTGAATATGTACTGTAATGATTTAGAAACCCACTTTAAGCAGAGTTTTCGTTCGTTTACTGGAAACAATATCTCAAATAAACTATTTGACTTACTTAGCAAGGTAGAATTTAGGTCACAGCCATGCTCATGTTTTCCCCGGTTTTACATGATAAAATTATAAAGTTAAAAACTAATAACGCCTAAAAATATATTGTCACGCAAATATTTAGCAGTGAGTTGACCCACTTTTAAATATTCTATCTTACGTGTTATTCATCTCTAATAAATGATTCTGACTTATAATTATAACATAGTATTTTTTTCATTTTGTGACAACCCGAGCGTATTTGCGTATGACAGCAGTTATACCTACACGGGCGGCGGCATCGCTACTGTAGGGTTTTTGTAATACTGTGCTACGAGTCCATATAAAATGTATGAAAACTACAGAAAATATACCAGTGGCGGTGCTGTGTTTGTGGCGTGTGGTCCGTGTGCGGCGACACAGTTCAGAAATATCCCCAGGAAACCTAAACCTAAGGCCTACTGTCCACGGCAGCATAGCTTCATGGACGCGTATTCGTCATTATACGCTTGGTGTACGCCTTTTTGCAGCTTACATACCTACAAAACTATGTAACTCTGTCGACGGAGCGTCAAAGCCTGCATGAAGCGACGCGAGCGCGACGTTGACGCTACGTCAGAGTTACATAGTTTTGTATGTAAGCTGCAAGCAGGCGTACACCAAGAACCCACTTGGCTACCACAGCTCGCACCGCGTATGCTGTTTGTGTCCCGATGTTTTTGTGTAACTGTAGACATAAAAACATCGGGACACATAAGCATCGCTTCCACATCACTACTCGGGAAACAATTTGCGTATCCCCTTACGTTATGTCATAAAAACGTAATTTCTCCATTTATTGCCCACCGGGCACGCACCGACGATATTAATTAACATGCGTATGTTAAAAAGTGGGCTGCGATAGGAATTAAGCAAAACTTAGATAAGTTCGTTTTGCTTCGCTTTGATCATCATACTGAGCGATGCTTCCTGGTGTAGTGTCCCTCAATGGGTTTCAGGCCTCCAGCACTCTTCCTCGAGTTAGGATTGTTTGTGTCCGGATGTAATCAGAGTATGCTTGCACCATGATCCAAGTTCAGGTATTACATAGGAGCGACTACCATCTGCCCTCCGTAACTTTTGACAGAGGAACCAGACCAATGGGGCTACCGTTTTAGTGCTCACCAGCTGGCGCCACTGTCGCGTGACGTCCAGAAAATAATTTGAATCCGTCGACTCGTAACGTAAAAGCCGTAACAGACCATCGAATCTGTGCGGTCCGCACCGCGACCTTGGTGCGGTGCGATGTGTTTTTAACCGACTTCAAAAAAGGAGGAGGTTATATGTTCGACTGTATGTATTTTTTTTTTTTTTTTTATGTATGTCCGTCGATTTCTCCGTCAATTGTGGACCGATTTAAATAATTCTTTTTTTATTTGAAAGTGCATAGTTCCGAGGTGGTCCCATTGTCACCATGTCAGGATCTGATGATGGGATCCCGGAAAAATCAAGGGAAAACCTCAAATTTTATAGGCTGCGCCTACGCGTTACTTGTTTTTTCTGAAGCCATTCAAGTTTTTGCGTCCGATAGACATCATTTTATGTTGATGAGCTGATGATGGGAGGTACAACTCCTTAACGGTTAGGAGTTAGGGGATAATTCTTTCAGTATTGTAGGAATATGTGGACCGTTAGTTGTATTTCATGTACTTTTGCAGCTAAGGTGATGATGGAAAGTACAACTCCTTAACGGTTAGGAGTTAGGGGATAATTCTTTCAGTGTTGTAGGAATATGTGGAACGTTAGTTGTATTTCATGTACTTTTGCAGCTAAGCTGATGATTACCCGGGGATGGGCTGGTCACTAGCCAATAAGGTTAGCACCGGCTCGTCCTAATCGGGTGTGAAGGAGAAACCGGGGTGTGTAGTGGGTAGCGGACGCTTCGGTCTCCAGTCCCACACACGGCCGCGGGTCTAGCTAGCCTGCGGTTATGGTGCATAAACGCATTCTCCTCCTACCCATGGTGCTGAACACTTAATGAATACCTAATATTATTATCAAATAATACAATTCTACTCGTATTTTCGCTATCATTATTATGAAAGAGTTTTACTCACTACCTACGTGTTATTCACACTAAAAATATAAAAATAAACAAACTTTTTTAAAAAAAAATTAAACCGACTTCAAAAAAAAAAGAAACAAAAAAAACTACCTAAAAAACTGAAAAGCAAAAAATAATTTTAATAAGACATTCATGAAATGCGCTTATTGTCTAAGCCTATTAATTAAATTCTATTTTACGTGCTAGGTAGGTACCTACTAATCTGTTTGAAGTCGGTGCCAAGCCAAAGGTAATAAAAAATGATATATAATAATATTATGTATTATAAAGGGTTACTTATTAATCCGCGGACGTAGGTACGTAATCTGGGTACCTACTATTTGGCTTGGCACCGACTTCAAACAGATTAGTAGGTACCTACCTAGCACGTAAAATAGAATTTAATTAATAGGCTTAGACAATAAGCGCATTTCATGAATGTCTTATTAAAATTATTTTTTGCTTTTCAGTTTTTTAGGTAGTTTTTTTTGTTTCTTTTTTTTTTGAAGTCGGTTTAATTTTTCGATCGTGTGTAGGCCCGTCCGCCGCACATTATTATTATTATTACTTGTGCGGTCTGTTCGATGGCAAACGCATCGAACTTGGTGCGATCCGGTATCCGGTACGCTCGTCTGTAGCGCGCACCGCACCGTTCGACGCATCAGTTGAATGTTTACCTCGAAGCGTGAAGGACATCAATAATCCTTATTATAAATGAGGACTAATCCTTAGATATATTTTAAAGTCATCATCATCTAAATCTTTGAATAGCCTTATGTGACTGTAATTCTGCCTGCTTTTTAAGTAAAATTTAGCCCATGCTCTCCTTTTCTTCTTTTAAATAAATAAATAAATAAATATCTCTGGACAATATTAACACAGCGCCATCTAGCCCCAAACTAAGCATAAGCTTGTGCTATGGGTGCTAGACAACGGATAAACATTACTTATATACTTTTTTTTTGTAAATACATACATATTATACATAGAAGCACCCAGACCGATACAAACAGACATGTTCGTTCATGCACACAAATGTTTGTACCGTGCGGGGATCGAACCCGCGACCTCTGATGTAATAGCCGACTTCTCTTTTTTACAACGGGTAAAGATGACGTTACGGCAATAGCAGCGACTGCTACAGCAATCTTCGTTTTTTAGAAATAGGAGCCATAATTGAAAGAACCGAGCAGCGCAGCGTAAGATGTTGCCGTTTTCACCCCTCGAAAACGACTGGACGGTGCGTTGTGCGGTGCGATCGTCTGGAGCAAAAGACCGCACCGTACGGTGCGCGGTGCGGAGCGCACAGATTCGATCGTCTGTTAACACTTTAACGTAACCAATATTTGTTTTAAATTACATATTATGGGTATTGTAAAAGATTATCATCATTATTGTAATAACAAATAAATCTGCGTAGCGAGCCAAAAAACAGTGACAAGTGAAATGCTGACCTCTCGCTACGCTAGCACCTTTAACGGATCATTCACACGCGATAGCCCATTGGATCATGCATGGCTATTCTGTACACTCAGGTTTCCTCACGATGTGTCTGGTAAATTGGTAGGCAGATAAAAACACCATAAAGTGATAGCACCTAGATTTAAACATTTCTTTTTGTAAATTACTATAAAAATATTAGAAAAATGCATGGCACCACCACCAATAATTATTTATATTTGTTGCAAATTACGTCCGACTGTTTTTTATTTTTGAAAAAAAAAATTTGCTCCAGAGAGAGCTTTACAAGACAGAACGGGGTGAGGTTCCCTATTTTTACGCATAAGTTTTTTTGTCATAATTTAACATGGCATAC
Organism: Mecyna flavalis; assembly: GCA_949319885.1. NCBI lineage: Eukaryota > Metazoa > Arthropoda > Insecta > Lepidoptera > Crambidae > Mecyna > Mecyna flavalis. The sequence goes on along the minus strand of OX439420.1, from coordinate 6,879,208 downwards.
TTTTATTTATCCTAATAATAGTTACGCATAATATTCTTTTGGCATAACTTTATAGGCATAATTTTTTTAGGCATACCTTATTTAAGCATAATAATTGTTAAGCATAATATTCTAAAGCCATAACTTTTCGAAATACTTTTCCTATGTAAATAAACATGTTGGCGGCTTAGGGGTGGCCCAAGGGCCACCCCCGCCGCACCTTAACCTATTACACAATAATAACTTGTAGACAAAAAAACAATGTCTAAAAAATTTATGCTAATCAAAATTATGGCAAAAAACATTAGTCTAAACGATATTTATGCTTAATGAAACAGTATGCGAAAGGACAATTATGACAAAATATTATTATGACAAAAAAAATTATACCAAACTCGTTATGCCAAATTAAATTATGACAAAAAAAGTTATGCGAAAAAAAGGGATCCCACTGGGTGAATGTGCCACCCTCTTCAAAATTCAATTCAAATACTCAAACAATTATCCCTCTGACGCATTCCGTCTTTGACTACGTCATCAGGAGTATGACGTCACCAATAGTTCGTAATCGCCACTCACCCTTTAATCTTTTATTATATTAAGCCTTTTCATGACGTCATAAACACGTGGAACTTGATACCTGTTACGTAAGTTTTATTTCTTTTAGGTCCTAAAGATAACTTACTACTTCAACATACAGAACTTCCTTTATTGGTTTTTATTTTATAGGTATACCTGGAGTTAGCCAAAAGGGACCGCAGAACACCTGATGGTAAGTGGCCATTTTAGACTATTCCATTGAAGAACACTTAAATTTCAGGAAGCAACGCATATTGAGCCTTTAAGTTACAAGTCTAATAGAACTCTCATTAACTTTTCCCGAAACAACAAAAGCTGTACAGACTTTTTTCAGAATATTCCTATTCGTCCCCTCGAACACTGTCCCACGAGATGACAAGTGGCGATTTTTTGGATTCGTACCAGAGCGCACAACTGCGTTTTTTATCTCAATCGTCACCTACGCCTAGGGGGTGAAAACTGATAATTTTTCTCCGAATTGTCACCCTAACATCGAAAGAAGGAGGGTTCTCAAAAAAAATTTTTTTTAATTTGAGAAGATACAAAGTCGAGAAAGCTAAGCATGAAAGCGGACCCCGGCACTAGGCTGGGAAAACGCTAGGACGAAGAAGAAGAAGAAAAATATAGATAATATTCAATCAAGCACAAAATGTTTTGTAGTGTGCGGGATCAAACCCGTAACTTTTAGTACCAGTCTACTTCTCAATCATTACGCCAAGTCAGTAGGTACCTAGTTTTTGATTAGAAAATTCTGCCGCCATAACAGCTCTGGCTATGTTCCGGCAATATTAATGTGGGAGCCAGTACACTTGAAATTAAAGGCTCGAAGATCAGATGAGTCTACAGTCTGGCAGCACATTGAGCGACGCTTACTGATGAAGTTTCCCTCAATAGAATATGCCGAAGTGACCACTTACCACCAGGTGGGCTGCGTGTCGGTCTGCCAACTGACGTGACATTAAAAAAAGCACACTTATTTACTAGGAAGCATAGTTAAATTGCTGCCTCGTTGAAATAACTCCCACATTAATAATGCTAGATCCTGAATATCCTATTGGGACTCACTTCAAGAACATTTTAATCCCACTACTTATCATTGCATTGTGCAATTTGTACAATAGGTTGCAATTAGGGAATGCAATCTCGATCTCGCGAGATCTCGTCCTGTTTTCGACCGAGATTCAATCTCGCAAAAAAACGCCGATCGAGAAAAAGATCGAGATTGCACTCGAGCACAAAAACCTCTTCGAAGCCCGAACTGACACGGTCGGACTTGCAATCTGTCGGTTTCGTTCGGTGCGGGTGAGGCGGCGGCTTGGATAGCGGTCGTGGGAGGAGGTGTCTCTCAGTTTCGTTCGTGTCGTGCGTGCAACAATGAGGCTAAAACAATGTTTGAGCCTTGATCATCAGAGGAGGATTGCTTGCCTCTCTGTTTTTTACAGACTCCACATTGGTGAGTGTTCTTTTCAACTGCACGACTTAATTTCGCCAGCTCCGTTCCATCTCTGAACGACTAGACTGAGACTCCATCCGTGCATCCGTGTATGCACTCAGTCGAGAGAGAGTTGAGACCGTGTGTACGGACTAAGCGATTGCTTCGTCTTTTTTTGAAACGGACTGCCCGGGAATGGAGCTCTATGCCTGGGTCAGTCTTTCCTATCCATTATAACTTAGGGCTCTTCAAGGCCAGAATTTACAGGCTTTACCTAAGCAAGTGCGCTCTTTTGTAGACCGCATAGTTGTTTAACATCAGGCTACTGTGTGGTCAAGTGCTGGCTATTTCAAACACAAAAAAAAAAGTCTTTTGAAAAAAATCGTAAAAATAAATAATGGTTTGTGATGTTTACGCGGTTACTACTCATTAAATAAAACAACATATTCTTCATTTTAAATTTAAACCCGACGTTTCGCAATATTCATATTTGTATTACGAAAATAAAGTTTTTTTAAAAAGTTAAAACACGATACTGCACAAAGTAGCTGTCTGTCGAAATGTCGTGGGTTCGGTTCCCGTCAGGTCTTCACGCACAGCCAGAGGCGCATTAAACGTTGAGAGCGCCGTAGGCAAGCATCTCATCGGCGCCCCTAATTTTATGCTATATTGTATATTTTTCTGCCCGCGCGCCCCTTTGTACCGTCGCGCCCCTAGGCACATGCCTACTTTGCCTTTAGGATAATCCGCCTCTGCCACAGCTATCGAAAAGAATCAAAACGTGATTTGTATTGGAAATCTATTAGTTCCGCTTCTCGCCGCGGGGCGCTACTAAAATTCCTATTTTTTTTTACTCGAATTACTTTTAAGTTATCGATCTTGTTTATGATAACCCTACAGGTTGGTGGTAGTGGTAGGACTCTGAGCCCGATAGCTTTACCACCCCACAGGGTGAAATCTGCCGCCATAACAGCTCTATGTTCCGGCAATATTAATGTGGGAGCCGGTACACTTGAAATAAAAAGGCTGGAAGATCAGAGGAGTCTACAGTCTGGCAGCACATTGAGCGACGCTTCCTGGTGGACTGTTTCTGAATGGAATAGGCCACAGTGTCCGCTTACCATCAGGTGGGCTGCATTGTCTGGCAGCCCATCTGATAGTAAACAACAGCTATGGGCCTATGGCCCATTTCGCAATAGTTTTCACAAGAAAGCATAAGTAGTTCAATGTGTTACGGTTCTGTAGTCTTTAAGCTTATTTATTATTATCCTACTTCCTACTTTAGGTAATCCTACTATCCTACTAATATTATAAATGCGAAAGTCTGGATGTTTGGATGTTTAGATGTTTGGATGTTTGTTCCTCAATCACGCCTAAACGGCTGAACGGATTTAGATGAAAGGCACACGTATAGTTTATAACCCGGAATAGAACATAGGCTATAAAATTCCTACGGGAAACGTCTCATTCCCGCGGGAATAATAATTTTTTCACTGTTGGAAAGCTACACTATCCTTGGTGAACATAGGGTACTTTTGATCCCGGAAATGTGGGGGGAAGGGGGGATATTTGACAAAAGGGATTACGCGTGGGTGAAACCGCGGGCGGAAGGCTAGTTTCAAATATATTGCTTCCACATATATACCTATTGCTGGAACACAGCCAGTGCCGTTATTCTAAATACCTGTTAGGATGGTTGTTATACAAATGGACTGTGTAAAATATTGTATGTATCCACTCAAACGTCCGTGCGCGTTTCGCTAGGTTGTCAGGACAGTCCGCGAGTCACGTGATACGCGCAAAATAAAGTCGATAGGAGACGTATGCTAAATAAATGCTTATTACTCAGTAAATAACTCAAATATCGCAAAATGAAAAATACTAATGAAAGGCTCATTAGTTGACGATTTTTAGGCAATAGTTATGTTTGATTTTAACATTATATTCTATTAATGATCTTACAGGGAACTTTAAGAAATGCTAATTTTGTCCTAGTTTTCAATTTAAATATTTTTTTTATTAGATATTTTTGAAGTTTACAATATTAAAACAATTTTGGGTTTTAGGTAATTTAATGGCCTTTCATTTGAAACCAAAATCCAATTATAAATCATCTTAAAAATATTACAAATAAAACAAAAACTAAAGCTACATGATCTGTGAAATCGAAGTTCACGTATGGTAAATTGTCTAATCCAGAATGAAATATGGAATATTTCAAGAAAGTATGGTAATAACCAGGCTATAATATTAATAAGTTTTCATATTAAAACATTTAATTACGATATAATATAAAATCTTTTTTAGATCTTCCAATTATTCACTAATAAAAACACAGACTCACCGACCTATTTTTAATCCAAATTTTTACTTAAAAACTGACTGGAATCGCACATAATGTTATAAAATATGAAAATATGTATGATTATAAATATTTTGATATACAAAACAATAATATTTTATTACTTACGGCATGATTTCTCGAATAAAATAGCTGGAGTCACTCGCGCACTGATCCACAAAAACAACAAGCAACTTGACAATTTGTTTTTTTTTGTAGCCATGAGCCGAAGTTATGTTCCACTTGAAATAAGGTGTGGTACATATCATAGAGCGTCAAAAACCAGCAACACTACAGACTATAAACATCCACAGCGATAAGAAAAAGAAAAAAACAATCGGCGGGCGCGAATGCTTAAAAATGTAACTGTAGTTACACGGACTGTCCTGAGGTATATGGTCTCTGTAACTGTGGTTACAGTGGACGTATGAGTGGGTATGTACTAAAACAAATTTCTTTTTGAACAACAATTTATTTATTTAGGTATTTAAAACTTTATTGCACAAAACAAGAAGTTTAAGAAGCGGACTTAATCCCCATGGGTATTGTTTACCAATCAACCTTTGGGCCAAGTAGAAAGAATAGTGGGTAGTATAGTATCCACCATACCAATTAGCAAAAAATGTAACATAATTGTATTGATAACAAAATATTTAAGAAAATTATGATGCAGGTTAATAATTGAAACAGATGTAGGTATTATTCTAATGAAATAAAAAACTTATATTCATCGTCATAGTCTTGTCCGGCCCAGAAATATTTTTAAATGTTGCTAAATATCTAATGCCTATTGTGATTTCTGTTTCATATGTGAAAATATTTTTATACTTCTGAGATTATATTTTTTTTAATGTAAAGGATTTCTTCTTCTTGCCAACGACACTCAGACATTTAATAAAAATATACTTACTGATTTATCTTATTCCAGGACAGACGATGGATCTTCACCATAATTTGTAATGATAAATGAACAATAATAATTATAAAAACTTACCTGTGTATGATGTAGAGCTGTAAGAATCAGCAGATGAAGCAGAGAGGGATCTGCTCCGGTATCTCGCTGACTTCTTTAATGCTGAAGACTTGGCTCGCTGGCCCTCGAACTTAGCGGCACCAGCCACCTCCGTGGTGCCTCCACGGACATGCCCTGGGTCTGTCACCGGGCTGTCACTTGGTACAGTTGCAGTTATCACACTTTCCTTGTCCTTTTTGTTATGGTTCCCTTCCCCCTGCGCTTGTGGGTCCGACATTTTAAATTATTACTTTTTAAAACAGTTTCCAAAAAAAAACTAATATTTTTTTAATCTAATTAAGGAATTTTCACCTATTATGCCTACTTCAGCGCATTAATTATGTAAGTTAGAAATATCTTGTGGTGTATTTGTTAGGTTTTCGATGATATTTAACGAAATAAAATATTTTTCGTTATAAAACACCAGTACAAACAACCGCAGTGACGATAAAACCTACTTGCGACGAAATAAAAACACTGTACACTAATTAATAATTTCCTATTGTCATTTTAATACACTAGAACAATTAGTCGTTGCATTAGACGCGATGAAAATCGCAGATATTGTTCAGTATTGTCGCAGTTTTTCCAATATTCACATGCGAACTCGTAGAACGTAACCCCCTACTTTCATACTTCACCCCGACACCACTGTTAAACGTCATTTTTAATTTTTTCGATCGGCTTTTCTGGCTTTTCATCAGTGTTTTGCTACCTGAAAATGGAAAACCGGTACTTTGTCTATGGTCAATGAGTTTTCCGAGTTGTAAGAAAATTTACCGGTTTTTCAACCTTTTCACAGACTAAAAATTCTACAAGAGCGCCCTCTACAATGAGCTTCTTTTATTTATTATATTTATTTCTGCGAATAACAAAAGCAAAAGCATGAACCTACAAAAAAAGATATTGCCATAAATTTATACTAGAATAATGCACAAAATCATTTACCAGTTGTGCTAATCAAATCAGGCTTAGTAACATAAGAGAGGATAGAAGGATAACTCCGATTCAATCCATACTTGCCTGTTTCTGGGTTGTCATGTTCATAAATTTTAATTAATTGAGTGCGTCCGAAAAGCTTTGTGTGGTCCACAGATAACTTTATACTAGTGTGTGGTCTGAGCCCTTATCACTTGCTCAGTGCCCTTGGTGCACTGAGAAACCGGGTAAAATAAAGATTTTCTTTGCGTGTGCGTGCGGCGATGTATAGATAGTAAGGAGCACACTTACAAGCAGCGCACGGTGTATTTGTATAAAGGTAACGTTTTTAAAACGAATTTTAGTTTACTGACTCAGTGGTGAACTCAAATCCTAAAAAAAACATGTTTCTTATTGGTTCACAACATATTAAAATACGTAAATCAAGTAAAAACCAAAATTAAAGTAAATTAAAAGAAAATTATAACTACAACTGATTTTTTTTAATCAAGTGAGTACAATTGTATTTCTAGAATGATATTAAAGTTACTCGCTGAATCGGTTTGAATTTGAAAGGGTCCGTCCGACACCGTCCGACGCAAAGATATCTATAATCAAATTAGATAGTTATCTTAAGTAGAATTTTATTTCAACCTAATTAACTGTACCAAAACCCCTCTGTATACTAATCAAGTTGTACTATTCATATTATTCTTCTTATTCGCTACAATTCGTAGCGGGCAATACACTCCTTTTTATAAAAATAACTGCTGCGATTTTCATGTAAATTTTAACAAGTGTTCTTAAAACGCCGCACATTACAACTTTATAAGATTGTATAAGTTGACGCATTCAAAAATATCGGGAAATACACAAAGCATTCCCAGACTGAAACTGACGCTTTTCATATTATTTTTTTACTTAGTATTTTACCGATTCATAAACCGATAATATTAGCATTTGCATTGTCTATGGTTCCCTCTACTTTTTGGACGCACTAATTTAGCCAATATGGCAGTGGAAACGTATGACAACCGCTACGCAACTAAACAACTAGGAAATAAATAACTTCCGAATTTAAAATAACATTCTTTTTGGTGAGTCGATCATTACAATATTGTTAAGTAATAATTTTTCTTTTTATTCAGGTATATTTCCTTAATATGTGTAAGTGTTTCCGTGATAAATTGTGAATTTGCCTTCCATGCATTTACCGGTGAGCGACCATTGAGCTATTATTACTACGTATAGAGAAGACATCAGTCATCACTGACATGTTCCGATCAACTGCAGTCAGATGGCTGCACTGCATTTAGTCACTTGCTAGCTCCCCAGCGCCAAAGTCTTGTTTTGATTATATACGAAAATACGTCAAAATCCACTAAATATGCCCACGTGTGTGTTGAGATATTGCACTAATAATTCCAAAAATACATCCAAGAGCAGAGGAATAACTTTTCATCGGTAAATAACTAGATAATTAAATTCAATCATAATTCAAATAAAATATTTTATCGGAGACGCCATTATGTCATTTTTCAAAGACTAAAAATTAAGATGTGACATTTTGTATGTAACAAGTAGGTATAGGTAGAATAAGCTTGATTTTTCTCTGTATAACGGAAAATAATAATTTTACGCATATTTAGGAAATAAGTAACTGTGTGAAAATTATTATAAAAAGAATTTAGTATGGCTATTAAAAAATTAGGAACAAGTTATCAAACTTTGTTAGAGATAATTTGTTATATTTTGTTTATTCAAGGTTTCCAAGTATGGGCCGTACAGATAGGGAAAAATGGATTAAATTTGTCCAAAAAAACCGCAGTGAAGAGACTTGGTTACCATCCGATTATACTTATATATGTTCTTTGCATTTTCGCGAAGAGGAAAAATATACCACAAAAGCAGGAAGGCATTTTCTGAAGAAGTGTGCTGTGCCTTGTATTGATGTAAGTAACAGTAGGTAATGAAAATAGTAGAAAATGAGGATGTTAACAAATAATTATTTCATTCGTCACTAACATTATGTATGTTTGTTTTAGCCGAGTGTTTGTCACACTGGAATAATGGAACCAATATCTGAGCCTGTTAGTGAATCTGAATCAATTTTTGATTCACCAAGAAAAATTGTTCTCAAGAAAAAAATACATGACTTAACTATTGCCAAAAAAAAATTGACAGATAAAATTAAGAAAGTCCAACGCCAAAACCGACACCTAAAAAAAAAATGTGAATCTCTTACCAGTCTTGTAAAATCTCTAAAAACTAAATTTCCACTTGATGAAATAGCCGAAAACAATTTGCTAGCTAAAGCAGAATTAGTCGAAATACACAAAAATCTGATAAAAACCAGTAAACAAAATAGAAATTCTTTAAAATATAAACCTGCGTTACGTAAGTTTTCGTTAACTCTAAATTACTATTCACCAGCAGCATACAAATATGTTAGAAAAATTTACAATAATGCCCTCCCACACCCAAGAACTCTCTGTCGATGGTATGGGGCAATCGATGCTGAACCAGGATTTACTAATGAAGCGTTTGAGGCTCTTAAACTAAAATGTAAATCAATTAAGACATCTCTTGTGTGCAACCTTGTCTTCGACGAGATGGCTATTCGTAAGCAAAAATTATATCACAGACAACAAAAGCTTGGTGCCGTTAATTTTGGAGCAGGTCCTCAAGAAGGTGACAACGACGAGAACGTAGCATCACAGGCCCTAGTATTCATGTTGGTATCACTAACTGAAAATTGGAAGCTCCCTGTGGGTTACTTCTTAATTGCAGGCATAACTGCTGAAACGAAAGCCAGTTTAATAACAACCTGCTTAGAAAAATGTCATGACGCGGGAGTTTCAGTAGTAAGCGTAACATTTGATGGGTGCTCCGCAAATTTATCGGCTGCTGAAATTCTGGGTTGCAAATTAACCGATCCCAATAATTTTGTTACCCATTTTCCTCATCCATGTACTCAAGACAAGGTATGTATATTTCTTGATCCATGCCATGTTATTAAATTAATAAGAAATACTTTTGAAAAGAAAAGACTGTTTCTCGATGAAGATGGCAAGAAAATTAGATGGCAGCTATTGATAAATCTGAATAAACTACAAATGAAAGAGGGTCTCAGATTCGGAAACAAACTTACACAACGCCATCTCCATTTTCGTAACCAGATAATGAAGGTCAAGCTGGCTACGCAATTATTAAGTATGAGTGTAGCAAAAGCATTACTTCTATGTGATGAAGTTTTAAAATCGTCGCAGTTTCTAGACTCGTCTGGGACCGTTAATTTTTTGAAAACCATGAACGACTTTTTTGACACATTTAATTCAAGAAAGTGTCACTTTTATGGATGCAAGCGACCAATTGACGCACAAAATAAATCTGCAATATTTGAATTTCTTGACAAAGTAAAAAAATACATATTGAATTTGGAGATTCATGTAAAACATAGGCGAGTAATTAGAAGAAAAAACTTAGCTCCTCGAATCACATTATTAATTTCAAAGCAGAAAATCGTCGAATCAGCAAACAAAACAGGATTTATTGGCGCCATCATTTGCATTGAATCTCTGAAAACATTATACCAAAATGCAGTTGAAGACAAAAAAGTGATGAGATATATTTCAACGTATCGACTCAGCCAGGACCATTTAGAGCTTTTTTTTGGGGTTATTAGAAAACATGGTGGATACAACAATAACCCCAACGTTTTGCAATTTCGAGCTGCCTATAAAAAAACATTAAATCACTTAGAACTCCGGTCATCTTTTGCAGGCAATTGTATTCCATTAGACAATTTCAATATTTTGCACAAATCTTCAACTGACGTAATTAATAGCACTACACAATTAAACAGATATGACGATGAGCAATATGAAATCTTGTCGGCTACTCGCTGCTTAGAATCTGACATAGAAGCTGAGAACAACTGCAAAATTTTTGCCGACATCATACATGATACTTCAATGGCCGGCATACTCATTTGCGACCAAATTCCCTTTGGTTCAAAGTTGATTGTCGGATACATATCTGGCTACATTTCCCGAATTCTGACAAGGTCATTAAAATGCGAAGTATGTGTGGATAGCTTGAGCACCACAGAAAAGCTGCCTCACCATAAGCTAATATCTATCAAAGATATGGGTGGTTTGACGTACTCCACAGAAGATGTTTATAAAATATGTGTAGCTACAGAAACTGTGATAAGAAATCTCATAAAAAAAAGTGGTGGAGTCAGTCTCTCTAATAAATACTATTTCAGTTATATAACTGTAAATACTTTGGAATACTTTATTCAAAAGGAGATATTTACATCTTTAATTGAACATTCATTAAATCAACCAAGCACCTTAAACCACCGAACTCATTTAATGCGGGCCATTGTAAATAAATATACAATAATTCGTTTAAAACACGAAGCAAAAAATGATCAGTCTTATAATTATTTATCTAAGCGCCAAAAATTAACCAAACTTATATTATTTAAGGGAAACTAAATGAACATATTACTTCAAAAATAAAACAACTTTATTCAAGGGTTAAGTTACATTTTAAATTACATTTTAATTATAATGTTAAGGGAACAATTTTAATGTACATATAAGAAATAAAGAAATACATATAAGAATTTTTTTTAAATAAAGCTACTTATTTTTGCTAAAAATATGTTTTAATACAAACTACCCCAACTAACTAATATGACAGCTTAATTTCATATCTGACATTGTGTTTAGCAAAATTTTATCAGCTGGGTAATTTCCGTGGCCTTTATTGTAATTTCCATGGTCCGCCAATATTCAATTTTTTTTAGCTTTAATGATGGTCAATCAGAGTTTTTTTTATTTTTTGTTTAACATTTTTTTGTTTGACTGTACTAGTTTTGGATTTTACTAGTTTTGGTCCCAGTCGCCGGAAGAAAAATTATAAAATTTAATCAATCCGGCAACTGGGACCGCGGTCCGAGTTGATTGCGGTCCCAGTCGCCGGATGCCTCAAAAGTATAAATCTCATACTTGGCGAATTTTTATAATATGTTGTTTATATATTTGCACAAGCTTTCGAAATATTTGTGTAATTCACCATAATTTAGCGATTTCAAAAATACCCTGGAAATTACACGGAGAAAACTTTTCCGAAGATCCACCCTCAAAATTATGCGCCTTTTTTTTGTATCAAATCAAAACTTAGGACATAATTTGTACCAGAATTCCTTTAGAATTATCAATGTAGTCTCCCGTAGGTACCTGTTTGAATAGGCAGAATATAAACAAATTGTCGCCCCTATGACGGTGTCATCGCATCTATGACTTATTAGCCGCCACCCACGCGCCCCACCCCACCGCTTTTGGCGCATAGATATTGTTCGAGCTGTCTGTTCTAGTACGTCAGTACATAATATTTCTATGTGAGCGACAAAGATTTTTAGAATTTAAACGCCATGTAAATTTAAATTATGACTGGAGTCATATTCTATGACGTGTGAAATGCAATATTAAACGTTTTAGGTTTGTAAAAATCCTCAGACTTTAATATTACGATTCTATTTCGTTATGTCAAAGCAATTTTCTTGTTGGAATTCAAAATCGCCAAGAACGTAAGTAGACGTCTTGGTAACCAAATTGTCATTTATTTCAGTGTTTTATTTGTGTAAGTTTTGAAAACCGTGTGATGTCGCTGTCCGATGTTGTTTGAACACAGTGTTGTTTACAGAACAAGTCAAGGACAGATTATTTTAATAACAACAAGCTTTTTTGTTGTAAGGACGCGCGAAAGGATTTTTTTAATTGTTTCAACAGGTGTACGCTTTTGTTCTAATAATTCAAGTTTATTTTACCAGTAATAACACCGATTTACATCACACTTAGTTATTATAACCTATGTGCCAGTCATTTGTTGAAAAAAATTTTTTTTTGTGGTTATGAAACTGCACTTAGGTCCTTGATGACTAAGAAAACTTTTTTTTTTGTCCTAAAAGCATTAGTCATATGTTCATTATGACGAATTCACATGAATTTATTATTTATGGAATGCTAACAGGAACAACAGTTCTCAAAGTAATATGGGTAATACATAAAAATATGATTTTCATGTGTACTATACACGTTTGTAATTACAATTTGATGGCTGCTAAAAAAAATTTTAATTATTTTATCCCAGAATGGGTGATCTCCTTTTTGCACAGTACCGTGTCAACCCAAAATAAGCATAACTTGTGGCTATTTACAATAAAAAAACAACTTATTTATTTGAAGATCTAGCTACCAGTTATAGTTCAGATCTGGTTGTAATCTGCTTAAAGATTAGTATCATATTTTCAAAATGTTACTAGCGGCTGCCTCCACTGTTCCACTTGCACGTAATTCCTTTTTTCAAAGATTCCCCCCTTGCCCCCAGATTTCCAGGTTAAAAAGTACCAAATGTGATAGTGTAGCTTTGCAACAGTGAAAGAATTTTTCATATCGTTTCAGTAGTTTCGGAGCCTATTCATTACAAACATAAATAAATAAATAAATATCCCTGGACATTATTCACACGGCGCCATCTAGCCCCAAACTAAGCATAGCTTGTGCTATGGGTGCTAGACAACGGATAAATTATACTTATATACTTTTTTTTTGTAAATACATACATATTATACATAAAAACACCCAGACCGATACAAACAGACATGTTCATGCACACAAATGTTTGTACCGTGCGGGGATCAAACCCGCGACCTCTGGTGTAATAGGCGACTTCTAGACCATTACACCAAATGGCTCGTCAACATACAAACAACTCTTTCCTCTTTATAATATTAGTATAGATAGGCTAAGAGTCAATGTCTCTATACATATTCTTCCGTAACTGAAGTAAATATTGTTTTTCTAATTCTACAGTCCGAGGTCATCGTAACCGGCATTGTGTTGATGTGACAGTGGGTATTAACAATTGTTTACTATCCTCATTGTCATGGCTGTTGTGTACATAGGTACTTATGTATAAAGTTAAATGATGTTGCACTATGTTTCTTGGCTTATATTTATTTAGTTAAAGTGCTAATGGAAAAAAATCATATCTTTATGTAACAAATAAAATTTAAATTATTACTTACTAAACAATGGTATCTAGAATGTGGTATTTTCCCAGCTGAAAAGTAGCCAATGTCTATTTTCAGTTGCCAAACTATACCCTTACTATAATAATCTGTTGCAATGTTTATGATAACAAATAAAAGAACCTTCATTTCTGTTTTCCCATAAAAATTTAACATTATCCTGGAATGACAAGCCTTTGCAAGTACTTAAAGAAAATTGAACATTATCCTGGAATTAAATTAGTAAGTCTTGTAGTCAAAACCAGGGAACTGAACCCAGAACAATGAAATCACACCCCAGTACGTAAACCACAAGACCCAATTTTTATTCATATTGATCTCATGAAGATCGCGGGAATCCACTGGATGCGAGTGGCGCTGGACCGATCGATTAGAATATTCTAGGGGAGGCCTATGTCCAGCAGTGGACGTATTTCTACTGAAATGATAATGAGCTTAGATGTATCGCAAGTAAATCGCAATGATTAAATGACTTTGTTATTGTAAGATAAGTTTACATAAATAACTATTGGATAACAGACAGTAAATATTTTTGTTCATTATCACTGTTGTCGTCACTTACAATATAAATAAATGTACTCGTCACCTTCCCAAACATGAAGATCGAAAAACCGTTATGTTTGCGATAGGCATGTTACGATGCTGCGATGGTATCTGATACAGGCTCCGGCAAACTTCTTGACTATCGGGTGGGGATTAAATAAATAATATCAAAATATATAAATACTAGCCGTCCGCCCGCGGTTTCACCCGCGCGTAATCCTTTTTTTCAAATATTCCCCCCTTCCCCCACAGTTCCGGGATCAAAAGTACCCTATGTTCACCGGGGATAGTGTAGCTTTCCATCAGTGAAAGAATTATTCAAATCGGTTCAGCAGTTTAAAAATTGTTATTCCCGCGGGAATGAGACGTTTCCTGTAGGAATTTTATAGCCTATGTCCTAATCCGGGTTATAAACTATACGTGTGCCTTTTATCTTAATCCGTTCAGCCGTTTAGGCGTGATTGAGGAAAAAACAAACATCCAAACATCCAGACTTTTGCATTTATAATATTAGTAAGATTGGACAACATCACATACATTGATCTAACCGGAAAGTAAGTAGCTTAAGCACTTGTGTTATGAGTATCAGAAACAACGAAGGTACCAAAAATATACACACTACACACAAATTCAAATAAACATCTATATAGACACAGAACAAACACAAATGTTCATCACATAAGCGTTTGTCCTGCGAATTCGAACCCACGAGCCCTGGCGCATAGGGTCACTACCAAATTCGCCATCGGGTCAGTCCTAGTAATAAAGATATTTTTATTTCAATTTCCTCTGTTTCAGATAGCTAGGATGAGCACGCCGGGCCGCGGACGCGGGTACACGGGGCGGCACCACCTGCGCGACCCTCGGCCCGGGGACGCGCCCGAGTTGTCGCCGCGGCCCGCTGGTAAGCCCTGTCTTAAGAGTACCTAGTAAGACGATGTAGTGTAGAATTGTAGATTATGGTCTGATCACTACTGGAATACTGGCTGGCTTTTCTTTTTACACCACGAGACTGGCGCTAAAGCCTACACAGCCTGCAGCCCACCTCCCACCTGATGGCAAGCAACTGCCGTCGCGTCGCTTATAAAGGGTTTTTCAATAAGGACGGGTAGATTTTGGCGGCCTGTGGCGGCCATCCTGTCCCGGTGACATTTGTCAAATCTTCCGTCCATCATTCAACCACCCATGCCAAATCACCATGGCAAGTTACACGACTGAACAACGCGTGCAAGTGGTAAAACTTTGTTATCAAAAAAGTGCAAACCTGTGTAATTTTTCGAAAACGACGTTTGCGAAGCGGTCACCGTCAACGGTGGGCGCTACAAAACGATGATAACCAATTTCTTATAGCCCAAATTGAACCATATGGACCTAGACGACATGTGGTTCCAGCAGGATGGCGCCACGTGCCACACTGTCACACAGCGGATGCCACATGGGCGCAATGCACAATGTTTGCACCAACGAACACTCATTTTGATAACAAAGTTTTACCACTTGCACGCGCTGTTCAGTTGTGTAACTTGCCATGGTGATTTGGCATGGGTGGCTGAATATTGGACGGAAGATTTGACAAATGTCACCGGGACAGGATGGCTGCCACGGGCCGCCAAAATCTACCCATCCTTATTGAAAAACCCTATAGATGCTTACAACACCAGAGGCATCACTCGCGTGAGGCCCGGCAACATGCGCTATTATAGTATTTACTTTTACTGTAAATACCTAACACGTTGGCTCGTTTTTACTTCAAAAAGCGACTGTGACCGCTTACCATCAAACGGCCCGGAGGCTTTAGCCCCTTGTATTATAAAAGAAAGCTAAAAAATATTTTAAATGTAAAATAATATTCCTATTCAATGTAATAAAACTAAACAAAACTGACTCGGTCTTCGCAAAATCTAACGTTCCCTTTTTACATTACTGCAAACAAGTGAATTCGTTCTATACGGGTTTTTAACTTTCGTCTACCTGTTCGGAATCTATTGTCCCGAAAATATCACCTGTTTTCGTCACAGAGTCAGTCATTCATTTGCCCTCAGGGACACAAAAACGAATTTTTGATGTGATTTACCTGCTGTGGACATAAAAGTGAACTTAGATAGTGTTAAAGAGTTTTAGGAAAATTATCTCAAACGTTAATCACTGTCGTAAATATACGACGAGAAGAGCGAGGCACCCCCACCTCCACCAACCCGCACTAGGCCAGCGTGGTGGAGTATGGCCCGCACTATCTCACAATTGATATAAGGCCTGTGTCCCAGCTGTGGGAACGTATATAGGCTGATGATGATGAAAAAGTTTTAGTGCAAAATCCCGAATATACCATCTGTGAAACCAAGTCATTATTTTTTTGCCATAGAAGCAACCTCTTATCCTTGTAAAATCGGTTTTAAGAATTAGTGCTTTCAAGCACTGAATTCCACCTATCTGAAGTGCATAAATCCATTGTCCCGAAAATATTATCTTTAAAACCAACCATTTTGTCTTTTGTTGTCACGAGGCAACTTATCTTGAGTATTTGTAAAATTATATTTAGTGTTTTAAGTGAATTCCACAAGTTATAGTGCACAAGTCCACGGTCTCGAAAATACCACCTGTAAAACGTAGTCATTCTGGATTTATTAATCGTTTTGAACCTTTCATTTAAGTTGTCCCATTAGTAAATGATTGTATCGTTAGTTGATCGTAAGATATTAGTTAAGAGTCTACTTGAAAACATTTAAATACTCGGTGAAGTTATTATTAAAGACATTTGCGCAGAGAATAGTCCAAGTTTGAAAATGTCGTACGAAGATAAATGTGAAGCCAATTTATTAGAAAAGAGGATTATTACAGAAGCAAGGACTGAAGTCAAAGACAAGAAGGATGAGATGGAAAAGGAGGACAAATCGAAAGAGGTCAAGCCAGATGTGAAATACCATGTTTCCGTTGAAGATGAAGCTTTGAAGGAGTTGCTGACCATAGACGAACAGTTCAGACCTCTGTTAGTTTTGGTGAGTCAAACCTATTTTAGAGTAACATTTTCTATTCATATTTTTATTAATTTTATATGCCAGCGCTTGATTACAATCTGATGTTAAAAATATGGTGTAATTCGGGATTCTAAATGATAATAATACGGAAAAACGGAACCAGGAAGAACATTCCACTCCCGCGCAGTACTTATTGAAGACGAAGCAAACCGCTTCGTAAGTATGCCCAGTCCCTCCACTATGAATTGGTGGAGGATCTGCCTAAGTTTTGTCATTCGGTGATGGACTAGAGAGACTTACCTTACCCATTAAACTCTGTCACCCTCGGAAAGTACGAGCCGTGTGCCCGAGTTTTGTATTTGACTTAGAGAAAATTATTAAATCAAATGTGTGTGACCCAAAAAAAATTGAAACAATATTTTGTTTTTAATTTTTATTCGAACTTCATTACTAAAATAATTATAGGCTAATACTTACGTTTTCTTACTTATTTTCAGCTGGATCAATTCTCGTTGGGCGAAGATGGGATACAGTTCAACAGGAAGCTTCGACACTTCGAGTCTACCGTCACAAGCATGTGCCCGGACGAAGCCAGATTACAGTGAGTGTTGAAATACATTACTAACATACTTACTCGGTTAAATCGACGGTGTTAATACGTCGATGCAACTTTTTAATTGTGCTTTAATTATGTTAGTTCTGGCATATTATTTCCTAAAAAACATCTGCTTATAGTTCTGGGACTAATTGCATGATATCACCAAGAAAAAAAAAAGTTCTGGCATATATCTGAACAATGGGACTTGTACTTGTGTTGTATTGTATGTAGACGTAACGCTAGGTCTAAGTTTTGTATGATACATCGAATGTGTCTATGTACAGTCATCGACGTAACTATAACGTATTTTAAGGCATTCAATATTAACGTAACAATCCTCAGAACGAATCATGAGCAAAGACTGTTGACTCCGTCGATCGCCGTTTTGACTCAAAATAGGCAGTTTTCAACGAGATATTTTCTATGAAAACGTGATCTAAGAAACATGCGACTCACAAATTATTATAAACAGTATCTTTGTCTAAAATCGTAGCCCATACCACTTTTCTTTCTATGGAGTATTTGTGAATACTGACAATTTACCCGAGCAGTGTTTTATAAACTTCACTTTTAACATCGATTTCGAAGCTCAATTGTTTTAATACCATTGTAAAAATAGGACATTTTACTTTATTATGCAAGTCTACATATCATTACGCAAATAGTTAGATGGGGTATGAGTTAAATTTGAGATTATTTTCATACGAAATTCAAATCCATTTACAGCGAAATTACAAAGAAATCACTGTTGTAAACATGCAAAATTTACCATTAATTTCTTTAATTTACAAAAAGTTTTTAGTCTAACTTAAAAGAAGACCATATTATCTTAAGTTTGAATACATAAAACCTATATAATGATGCACAATTTATTTTATAGAATTTTTTTTAAACTGCTATAAAACACTCCGCGCAAAACATTTCAAATTAGTCAGCCGCCGGGCTCTTTAGAGGCAGGACGTATGTCGCTCGTACCCAGAAACGGCTGTGCCGAAAACATCGCTGATTTGCGTAGCGTGGTACAGTTTAAAGCGCAACCGACACTTCTTAGTACTATGTTGAGTAAATATTTTATAAGACTATGGTTATGAATTTATGTTAATATTATATACACTACATTAATTGGATAAAAAATGTAATATCTATATCTATATAATAATTATATAAAAGAAAGTTGGTCTAGTTACACTATTTATAACTCAAGAACGGATGAACCGATTTGGCTGAAAATAAGTGGAGGGGTAGCTTAGACCCAGGAGACTGACATAGGATACTTTCATGGGGGAAGGGGGGATAGGAGGAGGAAGGGGGATAGGATTGGGAAGGGGGGATAGGAGGGGGAAGGGGGATAGGAGGGGGAAGGTGGATGGGATGGGGAAGGGGGATATTAGGGGGAAGGGGGATAGGAGGGGAAAGGGGGATATGATGGGGAAGGGGGATATGAGGGGGAGGGGCGATAGGAGGGGGAAGGGGGATAGTAGGGGGAAGGGTGATATGATGGGGTAGGGGGGATATGAGAGGGTAGGGGAATAGGAGGGGAAGGAGGATATGATGGGTTAGGGGGATATGACGGTGTAGGGGGATAGTAGGGGGAAGGGGGATAGGAGGGGGAAGGGGGATATGATGGGAAAGGGGGATATGAGGGGGTAGGGGAATAGGAGGGGGAGGGACGATAGGAGGGGGAAGGGTGATATGATGGGGTAGGGGGATATGAGGGGGTAGGGGGATAGGAGGGGAAAGGGGGATATGATGGGATAGGGGGATATGAGGGGGTAGGGGGATAGGAGGGGGGGATAGGAGGGGGAAGGAGGGTGGGAGTTAAAAAAGGAAATTACGCGCGGGTGAAACCGCGAGGGCAACCGCTAGTGGGAAATAAAGCTAAACTACAGTGGAATCCGTTTATAATGACATCGATGGGAATTAACAAACGCGTCATAATAAGTGGACGTCATACATAGCGTTTTTTAAAAATAAGTTTATTTTTTTGTTTCTCATGATTTTAAAACTACATATTTTAAGTATTAATGCGTTAATTTCTTGTCGCGGTTTTCGAATCGTTCAATTTAAATGTTTTAAATTCAAAAGGGTTCAATTGAACGATTCCTTGATGCGGTTGTATGAGTATGATTCTCCATTTTTCCCCCTCAATTGTAAATGTTTTACAGCGTTGAGATGACATTTTTTTCACAGGATATCACTAAAAACAATGCATGACCTTCAAGTGTCAACTACTTACTTGGATTTAAAACAAAAACGAACCGCGTGCCAAACGTCGTCGGGAATCAACGAACAATACGAATCATGTCGGTCATTAAAACCGGACAATTTATTAAAAATAGGTCATAATAAGCGACATGTCACCGTAAGCGAAGTCATTATATCCGACATTTTAACAAAGATTTTACACGAAAAAAAAACTTCTTAGTGTAATTACGTCATAATAACCGATTGGTCCCGTGGGTTGGTCAATATAGGCGGAGTCATAATAAACGGATTCTACTGTATTTAAAAATAAGAAAAGGAAATGAAGAATCCTTAGTTAAGGCAAGAGCGGAATGGTAAGTATAGTGCAAACCGGTGGCATAACTTCTTTGACATTCACAAGTGCTGTATCAGCCTAAACTGAATAAAAGTTATTCATTTTCATTTGAAATTAAAATGTAATTCTATTCATATTAACAGGTAACACACATTTTGATAAGTCTACATAATGTCATTTGTAATAGTTGTTATTTGATTAAAATATTTACTTTTATTTTGTAAACGAAATTTGAACAGAACAATTTTGTAATACATAGTAGGCACACTTAAAATGTGATGTGCTTTATTCAAATGGGATGTTAACATTTGACTTTAAACGGTCTATAGGTCTAAATCAGATTGTTATAAAAATGGTATTCTGAACTCGGTATTTTATTTCTGAATTACGTATCGAATGGTCATACTTAAAAGACTTACTAATTATGTCAACACTTTTCATTAGGTAAGTAAGTATTTACACACACATTTGGGAAGGATTACTTTATTAGTATTAATTGGCTACTCTTATAAAATCTAGGTACTTCATGTAAACAGTAAGATATTGTCAATGTTTACTACATTGATAAATATTTTACCCATTATATTACAACACACACTTACTTATGCCCTGTTATGATTATGTAAGGGTAAGTAAGAATATAATATAAAAACTACACACTATTTAGTATATTTGAAATATTGACTAATATAAATAGTTAAAAATAAACAATATTTAAAATTAAATCAAAAGGATCAAAGTTATTACTTTGACTACAGCCAGACATTGCTTATCTTGACCTGGCGCGCATGCGCGAAACCCGAAATTCGAAGACTCGACGCGACGCATTTTTAGTTAACGCTCTATTTCTTTGCTATTGATTATAGCTGTTTACTATATTTGGTATTCATCGAAACTCCAAACTTAGTTCATCTATATAACTTTAAATGTCACTTCTTTTAACATCGACGTAACTTCGAATCTATTTGTACACGAACAAAAAGTTTGGCACTACATCGACGCAACTTCTAACCTATATCCTATCTCCGTCCAGGCAGGCATTCGCGTCATTCCGCGCAGCAGCGTTACTCCACGCGAACACGGCGCGCAAGCTCGCCGCCGTCGGCGCGTCCTTCACGCGGCAGCAGAGACAGCAGTTGCTGCGAGGAGCGCTGCTCAATGTAGTGATGCAAGGCACCTTCTCCAGTTAGTCGATTTTATTACAGATTTCCTCCACACATACTATACTAGATCTCTTTAACACACACTATAGACACCCCCTACACACATTACAGGCCGCATCTCACAATACACCCCCTATGATGCATTATAAACCTCCACCATACACTACAGACCCCCATCATATACTACACACCCCTATCATACACTACATACCCCCATCATACACTACACACACCCATCATACACTTCACACCCCCATCATACACTTCACACCCCCATCATACACTATAGACCCCCATCATACACTACCCCTAACAAACACTACAGACCCCATCATACACTACATACCCCCATCATACACTACACACCCTTATCATAAAAGAAACCCTAGAATACCGTGAACGTTTGGATATCAATTCTTTGTCTCTAGAAATGATTTTTGAGATTTGTGCAATTGAATTACCTCAAGAAAATTTGTTAATTATAAATTTGTACTGGCCCAACAGCAAAAGAGAAATAGAAGTATTCTACTCCTGCTTAGATAAACTCCTTAAAATTATATCAATAAAAGACTCCTCAAAAAATATTATAATAGGAGGAGACTTTAATGTAGACTTTCTTACTGACAACAATGAAAAAAATAGACTATTAAATTTTATGTTAACAAATAATTTTCGCCAAAAAATAAACGAACCCACTAGAGTCACTAAAACTAGCTCTACTTGTATAGACCTACTTTTTACAAATTTCAAATTAAAAGGTGAGAGAGCAAGTGTATCAGAGTGCGGGTTTTCCGATCATAAGGCTTTATTATTCTCTGTACCTTTTGAGAAACAACAATTAAAACAATTTTCAAAAATTAAACGAATTTATAACAAATCAAACATTAATAAATTTAAAAATGAACTATCACAGATAGACTGGGACCATGTAATAAGTCAGGATAAAAGTATAAACGAAAACTATAACAATTTTAGTGCTATTTTACAAAAAACGTTAAATAAATGTATTCCATTAAAATTAATAAAAAATAAAACTAAGAAGAATCACTTAACATTAGGATTAAAAACTTCTTGTCGTTTTAAACGACTCTTAAAAACACTTGTATCAAAATCTGGGAATGAGAATATTATCCAATACTATAAATCATACTGTAAAATACTTCGAAAATCTTTTACTGAATCAAAAAAGCTAAGAAATAGGCACAAATTTAAAAACTCACAAAACAAAATTAAATCCATGTGGCAAATTATAAACAGAGAGACAAATAAAACAACGCGGAAAAATAATAATATTCAACTTAAAATAACAGAAACAGATACAATCTCCGACCCCAAACTTGTAGCAGACACATTTAATACCTTTTTCGCCTCTATGGGTGATATATGCAAACACTCAGGTACAAACTTAGAGGCTCATTCTTCACAACAAATAGAAAATACTTTCTTTTTATCCCAAGTTGAAGCTAAAGAAGTAAAAAATATTCTTAAAAATCTAAAAAACAAAACATCATTTGGTTATGACGAAATTCCTCCTTCTCTAGTAAAAACTTGCGCTAATGAATTAACTATTCCCTACACTAGGCTAATAAACCAATCATTTTCAGAAGGCACCTTTCCAGACGCGCTCTAGGTATCTATAATTAAACCTATTCACAAAAAAGGACCAACCACAAACATTAATAACTACAGACCAATCGCATTATTACCAACTTCCGCAAAAGTATTTGAATCCGCAATGATAAGCCGCCTATATTCTTTTTACGAAAAATATAACATCTTTAATGAGAACCAAAACGGCTTTAGGAAAAAACATTCTACAATATTAGCTATTTATAAATACACCAAGGAAATATTCAACGTAATTAACAAAAAAAAATATGCTGTTGGCCTCTTACTCGATATGAGTAAAGCATATGAAAAAGTTCAGTACGACATTTTACTGGATAAGTTATACCAGACAGGAATCAGAGGTATAGCGCACCAATGGTTCCAATCGTACCTCAACAACCGTTTCCAATATGTAGATATTGAGAATACAAACTTTGTAACTGGGGAAGTCACAACTACTAGATCCGAGAAACTTTTAGTCACTGGCTCGATCCCACAAGGAAGCGTCTTGGGATGTGTCTTTTTCCTCATCTATATAAATAATCTTCCTAATATATTGGATGAACACTGTGTTCTCTTTGCCGATGACGTGTCTGTACTTATGACATGCTCTAGTACCAGTGAATTGGAAATAAAACTGAACAGCACGTTAGATAAAATAGTAAAATGGCTACATGTACATAATTTGGAACTAAATCTTGCAAAAACTAAAATTATTCAATTTAAACCTTACCAAAAAACACCATTAAAAATATTATATAATTATAAGGACACTAAAATAGAAACCGTTAATTCCGCCACATTACTAGGAATAGATTTGGACACGCATTTGAATTGGAAAAATCATATAAAAAAATTACTTAATCTTTCAAGCCCCGGATCACCAGACACAATAGAAAATCTATTGTTACGCGGCACCCGAGTGCCGGTTCGGGATTGAGTGGTTAATAAAATTTCATCTTTTGTTTATGCTCTACACCATTTGAAAAGAGTTACGGATTTTGAAACATCTCTTGCAGCTTATTATGCATACGCATACTCCAGACTCTCTTACGGAGTAATATTCTGGGGGAACTCTTGCGACGTTAACAAAGTATTTATACTGCAGAAAAAGTGCGTGAGGATATTAACGAACATAGGCCAGATGGAGTCATGTAGACCGTACTTCATAAAACACCAGATATTAACTCTTACATCCATATACATTTTAGAGTCCTGTAAATTCGTCAGAAATCATCCAAATCTTTATTCTCCTGAAAATAAAATAAGAAGAAATAACAGGTACCAAAATAAACTGAAATTAACTTTCTCCAAACTAAATTTAGTAGCGACTGGCCCTCAAACTATGATACCAAAAATTTACAATCATGTTCCAAATTATTTAAAAGAAATAGATGACCCCAAGCAATTTATTATAGCTCTAAAAACATTCCTTTCAAATAAATGCTATTACAATCTACAAGAATTTTTTAATGATAAATATATGTAATTATAATATAATGCTTCATTTTCTCTTTAATGCCTGTTACAATAAATAAATTGATTAAAATTTAAATATTTACTATTAATTTGATATTTATTTGTTATTGAATTGTTATCATGTAATTGTTTATCGTTCATAATATTCTCAAGTAATATGTGCAATGTGAAAGCTATTTCAATTTATATTCCAATTATAAATGTTAATTTATGAATAGATATGTAACCATAATATTTAATATTAAGCTTTCTTAAGTTTTTATATTTTTATGTTGCAATGCCCTTACAGGGCGTCACATGTATACCTTTGTGTTAATATTAATTACCAACCTTACATTGTAATGTGACTCGCAATAAACGATTTGAATTTGAATTTGAATTTGATACACTACAGACTCCCATCATACACTACACACCCCCATCATATAATACAGACCTATAGACGTGTTAAGTAAAATATAATGTTTAATTTTTTCAGAATTAGACGTGTTGGAGCGATCAAACCCACAGTTTCTAATAAATGCGGCTAATCTCATGGGAGATTATTTTGCAGGTAATTTACTTTAGAGATTTTAACTAAGGGCAGACGTGGCGCTTACCATCAGGTGTACGATCTGCTCGTCTTGTTACACATTGCAATAAAAAAATATTATAATCTGTTGTATTATATTTCCAGAGGCGCGCCTATGCAACGGCAACAAGGTTCACATTCTGGCCGGGCCTCTTCTGCAGTACATGAGGGCATTGCTTGGGAGCGATGATATTCGTGCACACAGAAGTCTCGCTACACAGGTAAATTGTTCATATTATATAGCACTTGTAAGCTTTTTTCTTTCTGACTCGAATGGTTAGTGGTTAAAGTTCCAGGCCATGATATCTGGTATCTCTTAAGGGTTTGATTACCACTTGGCTTGGTAGGGTGTGGTTATTAAGACAGTACCTAGAATTTAATATTTTTCTACAATGAAATAGACTATGTCACTGTCCAACTCACAAATAAATAAATCACGTCCATCTTTTGCTCAGTTACGACGTGAAAGGACAGATAAAAACACTCCTATTTTGGTTGTCACATGAACACATTATCCTAGGTCAAAGAGTAACCTATTATTTTCCTATAATTATTGTACTAAATTTATAAAAAATGTATAATGGTTTAGCCATGAAAGCTTATCATACAGAGTTTCACATTGTATAATATTAGTTGAAAGTATGAATTAACATAATCTTCCCTCCTTTTCCAGCTAATGCAAAACGGCAGAGAGCTACTATCCCAACACACAGCCCAGGAGCTAGACGATCTATCCATCTCAGTCCGTCTCCGTCTCCTCAGCCCTCCACCGGTCAGCATCATCTGGCTGCTTCTCTCAGCGGACTTGTGCCTCAACAAGTTCCTCCCACTCCCCAACACGTTACAACAGTTCTACGCTTCCCACCTCGAACTGACTCCGGATGAAAGCTACAGCGAAGTCAGCTACGGATCCTGGAAGAAGAGCCCGGAGAAAGAGGAATACAGATCGGATGTGAGTACGGACAGTGTGACGGAGAAAGTCAGTCAGAACGTCTCACAGATCAGTTTGACCGATGAATTGGATACGAAGCCTAAACTCAGACCGATATTGGGGGCTGGAGCAGGATTGTTAAGGCAAGAACAAGCGTTGTCAGTCAGTCAAGATAATTTTGATACGTGGACGACTAAGTCTGGTTTAGCGAAGAGATATGATTTGAACACATGGAGACAAGGGGACGAAGAAAAAGAGGAAGAGCCGGTTTTTAATCCATCAGTGTTGCCACCTAACTTCCCTGTGACTGTCCCGGATTACCCACCACCAAGGTTTAATTATCAAGATCCAGCGAACTACCTTCAACAAGGAGATGGGACTTACATACAGAACCAATATCAGACGAACACAAACTTCAACCAACAAGGAGATACGTTCCAATTTTCACAAACTCAGACGGACAGACCGCAGCCAGCGGAACGTGTAAACAATGAAGTTCAGAAGAACGCTCAACCGAGAAGACCGGTAGAGAATTGGAGGAGAGAAAAAAGTGATTTGAAGGAAGACCCTAACCGGAATAGACAAAGGAACTGGACTAGACAGCGGTCTAAAGACAATCTAGAAGATGAAGAGGAAAGCAAAGACACGGAGAGATATCCACGTTCAACGTCCAGAAACTCTAGAGATTCTCGTCCGGTTAATAGAATGAATAGACGGAGCAGCGGAGAGAGTACGGAGAACGTTAATTCCACATCGGGGAAGACACCTCCTCGTAGACATGTGACCGAAGTCCCACGGAACCAGAAGTATTGGGACCACGATGACCGGTGTGATAAGGACTATAATAGTTAGTGAAACGTAGTGATCCCCGGAAGGATTTAGACGGACTCTGGTGTTTTAGTCTGTAAATTTGAAGTGTATTTAGATGTTACATTTCTACGCATGCAAACATACAAGAACAAAATTTTTGTGAATGTTTAATATTATTGAGCAGTCACAATTTGTCCAATTATTTCTAGGTTTTCTATTTTTATGGAAATCTGTCGCCATAACAGCTCTGGCTGTGTTTCGGCAATATTAATGTGGGAGCCAGTACACTCGAAATCAGACGCTCGAAGATTAGATGAGTCTACAGTCTGGCAGTTTATTGAGCGACGCTACCAGGTGAAGTGTCCCTCAATGGAATAGGCCGCAGTGACTGTCTGCCAACTGAAGTGGTTTTAATGAATGAAATTACATAATTGATAATTGGATTAATTGTAACTAACTCATTAATATTTAACAACAAAACTACATACAAACTATATACTTTTGCTAAAACACTTATAATTCCCCTAAGTGCGACAGAGAACGCTAAATATAACTATCTCACGAGTGTTTTAGCATTAGTATAATAATAATGCAAAATTATTCCTAAATTTGAAGTATACAGGATATAAAAAATTCTGTATTTATGTGTATAAAGTGAAAAATTGTATGTATAAAATTGATTTGAATATATTTCAGCTTCCTTATTTTAAATGAGCTCGATTTAAATTATAAGTTCATAGTTAACCCTTTCACAGCCACGACAAAATTTTCGTCTCCATTACGCCAAGACCGTATGTTTCCGACGAAATACTGCAACATGTTGAACTGTTTTTTTGTTAAATAATGCAAATTATAACAAAAAAAAACGCCTCAATGGTCCAGTGGTTTAATACCGGGCCGAGATCTCAGGGTCCTGGGTTCAATTCCCGGGTCGAGCTAACTTTGTTTTTTTCGGACACAGCTCGGGTTTGTGATCACCAATCCGCATTTGGCAAGCGTGGTGATGTAGCCAGTAGTCATAATTACAATGGCAACTTAATTTTTTTATGCAAATGTTTATTATAATATTAATAAATAATATTAAGTCGGTCGGTGAAAGGGTTAAGTCACTGGAGTCGAGTCATAAAGACTATGTTTAATTAAAATAAGATAATTATAGATAATTTATAGTGAAAATTAATAAGTGCTAGGCGAAGACGATTTGTCGACTGGTAGAAAAAGCCTTGTTGTCTTAAGTCCGTGTCGTGCTAAATTTTTGTACTGTTTTTTGTACTGGTATGAAAAATAAAGGCGAATGGATGGACATAAATGCAAACATTTTGATATTAGATAAAGCATTTGTGGATTTGCTAGGATTTGACTAGCTGAAGCTTGCGGCTTCGTGCGTTAGAGAAATTAAAACATTCATAAAGGAACTGTTTTGTCTAACAAATTGAAGGGTTAAATTTCAATTCTAAAGACTATCCCCTTCTAACTATATAATTATTTTTCTTATTCATTTCATTCGTACTCATAAATCTAAGTAACAAATAAATAAACTGATATTTACAACCAAAAAAAAAACTTACTAACAACAAAAATACATTATGACGTTCATAAACCTCATTAAAAAAATAGATGTTTAAAATAAAAAAGAAATTGCTCAATCCATTTACTTTACCTCCAATTACATGACTTATTATTTTAATACAATAATGTCCGCCTAGCCGAGTTTTCGGCTACGGCTGCCAATCTTTACGAACAACCAACTAAGCAGTACTGTAGTGAGTGCGCAAGCACATACTATATATAGCGACGTTAGAACCATAGTGATCCAAGTCACATTTTCAACTTTTTGAGAAAACGAGGGAAACGCGTTTGGATTTGTTCCTGAAATTGTGCTATCCCAAAGTGACCGATATGAGTATGCTCATGAAAATTGCTATAATAAGCACTTTGATCAGTGTGCATGAAAAATATGTCTTTTTTTGGGATGTTTATAACAAAATATCGATTTTGACAAAAATGTCACTTGGATCACTATGGTTCTAACGTCGTCTATATAGTTGGTCTCGGTATATTTCAATGATCTCGCGAATAATAAGTTCACTTTACAGCCTGGTCTAGGATAAAAATTATAAATATCTAAGCTACGTGGAAACCTTTTTTATGCGGCGACAGGCTAGTGAGTTCTGTGGTCGTGTGTGAACTCTGAACTAAAGTATCGTGGGATACCACGAATTCACTAAACTCCAACGGTTTCCCTACATAAGGATGAGCTATTGCCTACCTTGTGGCAATTGACTGGCCCATCCTCAGAATTCAGATGGCCTGATGCAATAGGCTGGGATGGTGCCTAGGGAGGACCAACAGAGAAACCAGGCGATCCCCGACCGCCTTTTCGGGATTGACTGGCTCACACATTCACGGGAACTACCACTTACCATTCAATTTTTTATTTTGAATTCGTTCAGAAAATTTCTTAACATAAAATATTTAAATACCGCGAAAATGTAATTTTTAAACACTTTCCTGGTAACACTGGTCGACATTAACAGTTTTAATCAGGCAAAAATTAAGCCCCATTCAGCCTTATGCTTCCAACGGATTCAAAAATATTATTACTAAATATGATATAAAAACAGGAATATACAGGGTGTTCGGAAGAACGTTGAACATACGATAATGGGGGGTAGTTGGGGTGGTCTGTTAACTAACTAGCTCAAAAGATTTCACCTAGGTCTCAAGATTTTTTTTAATTATTTTTTTTTATAAATTTCTATAATTTTTCGGTTTTGTACCTTTAAACCTGTCTAACTTTTTTTTTAATGACCAGATCCAAATATTTTTTTCATTATTGGAATCTTAGTGATTGGTAGGTCCCTTTAAATAAAAAATTGTAAATTGCACATTGCTAGAAACAAAGTTATGGGCCCTCAAACATAAAATAAGAGTTGAAACTAATTTTGAATCTCAACTTCGCGTAGCATTTAAAAAATAAATAAAAGGGATGGATGACTTCTGATTTGTTAAAAACATCTCTAAAGTGTGAGCTTTCTAACGATATGTCGTTTGTTTTGATATCTTTTTTGTAACCAAAATTATTCGATGTTTTCTACCCAGGCGGACCATTTCGACGAAAATCTACATACGTGAAAACTTAAACGTTTTGCGAAATTTATCAATGCAAAGGTCAAAATAACGAATTACTGGGATAGTGACATAAAGCAGGTAGATTTTTTCTCACTCTTGAACACATAAAGGCTATCTTTTCTATCTTTCACTCTGTGTGGAATGCGCGGCGAGTGACGCTTCCCAAGAAGGTAATAAAACTAATGTTTCACTCTAGTACACTTACATCGTATCTTCCCTCTCTTTCGCTTTCGGAACAGGCGACTCAGTGTAAGTGACAGAACCAAAGAGGACAGAATTCTTAGTCGGGACTTAACTGCCTCTGCGATCATACGTGCCCTTTGTGCCTACTCTTGTTACAGTTATCTTCGTTTTGTATTATTGTTATCAGTTGTTTTGTTAACTTTTGTTAATTCTGTTACGTTTGTTAATCGGTAAAATGACTTCATTTACCAATGAGGAATATGCGGACATTTTAATGGCATATGGAAGAGCTAACTCCAATGCGCGTGAAGCGTGTAGAATTTATCAAGAACGAAGATAACTGTAACAAGAGTAGGCACAAAGAGCACGTATGATCGCAGAGACAGTTAAGTCTCGCTCGACTAAGAGTTCTGACACTTACTCTGAGTCACCTGTTCCGAAAGCGAATGAGAGGGAAGATACGATGTAAGTGTACTAGAGTGAAACATTAGTTTTATTACTACTTCTTGGGAAGCGTCACTCGCCGCGCATTCCACACAGAGTGAAAGATAGAAAAGATAGCCTTTATGTGTTCAAGAGTGAGAAAAAATCTACCTGCTTTATGTCACTATCCCAGTAATTCGTTATTTTGACCTTTGCATTGATAAATTTCGCAAAACGTTTAAGTTTTCACGTATGTAGATTTTCGTCGAAATGGTCCGCCTGGGTAGAAAACATCGAATAATTTTGGTTACAAAAAAGATATCAAAACAAACGACATATCGTTAGAAAGCTCACACTTTAGAGATATTTTTAACAAATCAGAAGTCATCCATCCCTTTTATTTATTTTTTAAATGCTACGCGAAGTTGAGATTCAAAATTTGTTTCAACTCTTATTTTATGTTTGAGGGCCCATAACTTTGTTTCTAGCAATGTGCAATTTACAAATTTTTATTTAAAGGGACCTACCAATCACTAAAATTACAATAATGAAAAAATTATTTGGATCTGGTCATTAAAAAAAAAGTTAGACGGGTTTAAAGGTACAAAACCGAAAAATTATAGAAATTTATAAAAAAAATAATTAAAAAAAAATCTTGAGACCTAGGTGAAATCTTTTGAGCTAGTTAGTTAACAGACCACCCCAACTACCCCCCATTATCGTATGTTCAACGTTCTTCCGAACACCCTGTATAATTACTATATTATTATTAATACGTGTATTTTGTTAACTACACTGTGTTCTGTTAAGATAAGGCGAAGCCGTCGGCTTCTGCTAACTCGGATAGACAAATGCATAATAATAAGTAGATAAAATAGTTTTCATATTGTAGCCTTAATTAGATTTAAATAGGTTAAGAAATAGAGAAGGATTACAATAGAACAGAGGTTTGTAAAGGTCGCTTTAAGAAGATTGTTGAAAAAGCTACATATTATTTGGATTGAATTAAATTTAAACCGTCACACGCTACGAAAATAGTTATTCAAATCATGATTTAATTGGCATGTGTGAATCGCTACATACATTACTATGTCCATTTCTTTTAAGGGAGAAGTGTGTCTTGGAACTAAAGACTTTCGTCCCATTATTTACTGAATTCACCCGGGTTTTCCCCAAATCATGATTTAATTGGCATGTGTGAATCGCTACATACATTACTATGTCCATTTCTTTTAAGGGAGAAGTGTGTCTTGGAACTAAAGACTTTCGTCCCATTATTTACTGAATTCACCCGGGTTTTCCCCTTTACATCCGGAACGGGGGACTCAGCGTTATAGGGAGGGGGAAAGATCGGCCTCGTGAGGGGGCCGGACACGACCTCCACCGCCCCGGGCACCGCAAGGTGCCTGAGAAGCGGCCCGGGTAATAAGCGTAAGCTCGAGGCCATATTGGCGAATAACCACAGCAAAAAAGAAACATCCGTAAGGAACGATCTGGGCCACCTGTGTATTTGAGAAAAATGTTCGTTACTTCATTTTATTGGACGCAAAAAAAATATATATTTTCCCCTGAAGCTGGACGATTGGTTCTGATATGGCACACTAATAAAAATACTGCTATTAATTTAAAAGAAAAAAAGGTAGAGATTTGAACAGTCTTCTTCGAGCGTTACTTGGAAATCCCATATTGCCTGGGACTTACGTACCTGCATAGAATAAATGCACAATTCATTAGTATATTCATACATGTAGCAAGGAAATATATATTATTTTAAGTACTCGATATTGTGTTTATGGAAAAGCATATTGTATGATCTGTGTAAGCTTTACGCGAGCTGTCATTGTTATGCTAATAATTTTGAATTTTTAAATGTGTACAAGTTGTTGTTTTATGGCAACACTACACGAGTTGACATACTCATTTGACAGCTGTCAAACGTTTGTACAGTCGATAGCGTAATTTGCTACACGAAACCTATCATATTTTTATACTCAATCTTGTGTTGTAATAGCAAATTATAACGGATTGTAATACTATAGAGGAAGATTTAATTTATCTTCGTTTGGTTTATGTACGGTCGACTGTACGGGTGTAAAATGATTACTTTTCAAGAATTAAGTTTCAATGCATTGAAAAATGTAATAAGAAAATACGTCAGTATAATGACTCAACAGGAACTAACATCAAATATGGTATTTAAGACTAAGAGAAGAAAAGCTGTTTTGAAATTGTTGAAAATTTCATTCAGTATGTCATTCATAAGATTTCATTTAAAGATAAAGAGAAAGGCTTGTCATTAGGTAAGGTTCAAAATTGTTGGTGTTAAAAAAAGTATCGAAAAGTTGCGAATATTTTTTCATCAGACAAATGCAAAATAATGAATGGAAATGTCAAAAAATATATATTTTACTTACTCAACCATTTCACTCAATTATAGTATATTTTACTAAGGTGTACACTCAATGAACAAAAACTTGTCAAGTTCCTGCATATTCATGTTAAAAGTTTCATTTAACATGAATATGTCGGACATTTTGAAATGAAAACATCTAGTTTATCTTCATGCAATGGATCTGTGAGTAAATGTTACTCGAAGACCAGGGGGGCGATCGCGCTAAATAATTACTGGGTATATGAGACCTAATAACTGTCGTCTCGGTGTAGCGGGCGCAGGGCGGTGCCAGACAGTAACTGCTTAGTTACTGTTTGGCACTGAACTGTCTAAGGGCAGACGTGGCGCTTACCATCAGGTGTACTATCTGCACGTCTTGTTACACGCGATCTCCCCCTAGAAGAGCCAAGAGTGTAGCAGCCTAATTAGCGTTGCTCTTCTATGTGCCTATTTACGGAAAACATCGCGAGGGAACCTGCACAGTCTAATGGCTGTTTAGCCATCATCCAATTGGTCTGGTTCCCCTGTTGAGGGTTACGGAGGTCAGATAGCAGTCGGTACAATGTAATAACTGGATTTGCCAAACCTGGATCATAGTGCGTACCTACCATGAAGTTAAAGAAAAAAATACCTACTTGAAGCAAAATTGACTGCATTCTATCTCGCTCCTTAGGTCCCCCTCCTCTCTTTCTAAAAAATAAAGTTAGAAAAAGAGGAGGGGAACCTAAGGAGCGAAATAGAATGCAATTTTGCCTTAAGTAGGTATGGAGGTGTTTGGCCTCCAGTTTTTTCTTTAACTTCATGGTACGGTCAACAGCACATCACGGTAAACACTTACAGTTCGATAATAGCACTTATGCCCCCGACATAAGAGCGGTACAAAGTCCAAAGTGTTACGTCTGACGTGCTTTTGGCTGTACCTACACAAACATGTAACTAATAATAATTATTTTAAAGTGTTACTTAATGGTCTTTGTTAATTGACTGAGATAAATGACTTTACTTCTATTTTAGTTTTCTTTTCTAACACACTGCTCATATTGTGGTTAAGATTTTGGACTCGTGAAGCCGTCAAAATTCGACTTGGCAATGCATTGTATGATAGCTAAAGTAGATTTTGTAAGGATTGCTAAAAATGCGATTTCTTTATATGGTTCTTAGTGAAGGAAAGATGGTTCTGTGCTTTGGTCCCCAAACTTATTTCTCCTTAATTTGTTTTTATTAACTTTGGCCTCTAGAAAGGAGTAAACGAAAATTGTTGTTTTTCTGAACGGCTAATATGTCACTATAGAAATTTCACATACTTGTGTAAAAAAAAATCCTCTGAAATAGGTCAAAAAATGCCTGTGAGGTTTTGTCTAAAAATGTTTAAATAGTGATCTTAATTTAACTTAGAAATAAAATAAACCTTATTCATGAAATATTTAGTCTAAAACCAAACCAATTGCCAGAAGTGGCCAGAACCATCGGATAATATGTAAATTATTATATATAGAAAAAATGTTTATTTCTTATTGTACCGAGTCTCGAAAGAGGGTTTCTTTTGTTTCTCAAATTGCAGTTGTTGGCAAAAATTCAACATGAAATAAATATAACAAAACAAATTATTTATGTGCATGATCATAATATTGATCATGCCAGTTTTGGTCTTGATGTTTCCTATCGTGATCACCATTAAGGCTAAAATCCTGTGCAGTATTTTCACGTTTACAAGCGCCGCTCCTAAGAAGTCACGATGCGCGTGCACGGTATATTTTTCCAAAAGTGATCACGCGCTGTTCCCAGTTTCCCCCGAAGTCATAATCGGGGGAAACTGGGAATAGACGTAATATTAGGATACAATGATATGCCTTCGACTGTACTTATGTACAAAATTGAGTATCAGTTGTCTAGTACCCATATTATATTCTGTGCCCATAGCACAAGTTTTGCTTATTTTGAGGCTAGATGGCGCTGTCTTGAAAATGTTTTTGGATTTACTTTAGTTCTATGTGGGTATTGGACAACAGGATATTTTCAGTTAACTATAAATAAAATAAATAAATGCCCTTAAACGTTATTCACACAGCGCTATCTAGCTCTTAACTAAGGCATAGCTTGTACTCTGGGTGTCAGATAACGGATGAACATTTTTTTTATACTTACTATGAAATACTTACGCACCCTCTGATCTTTTTACATGAACAAGTAGCGGCTTTAATTCCAAGTGAACTGTAAGGCTAGCATAGACAAAATTAAAAAATGAAACATAATTTTATTCGAGTCGAGAAATTAGTATGGTAATAAAAGTGGCGCCACTACGGCGAGTAGTGGAACTAATAGCATTCCCATACAAATTACTCAATTCGATTTACTTTTATTTTGTCGAAATATATTTTTGCCAACAACTGTGAAACATTAAAATGCAATTTGTAATAAAATTTAAAACAATTTAGGGGTATTAGTTGAGTTTGCGTTGGCGTTATATTTAATGATTTTGAAAATGGCAACCATGCCGGTCTCATTGGGAAATTATGTAATATCAAATAAATTGAAATATGATTTCAGAATTTGGTTTTATTTTTATTCATTACAGATACATTTTGAAAACAAAGTGCGTTTTACCTAGGTTATAATTAATAGGACTTGACTGCAATGTGCATATTAGAATAAGTTTAAAAACTTATTTAAGGCTTATTCTTGTATGTACATATCTCGGACTAAGAAAAAGTTTCTTAGCCCCGGATCACTGAGGTCAATTATAATACGCGCGGCGTATTACCCCGGATATAGTAAGATTATTGCCAGCTTAAAAATTGAAAAAAAGAAAAAACGGCTTATTAAATTCTGGACCAGCGACGACACACAGCAAATAAAGGACGTCATGACACTATATCCCTATGACTTAAATCTCTCTACGATACTTCAAAGTATCCCTATCTTATGCAACTAACGCATACAATTTAAACCACATTGCATTCAAGTCCTATGGACGGCAACAGTAGGCAACAATCAATTTGCAACAAGATTAAGACGCCAATGGACATGAAACAGACGTTGAAGATCGGTTTTCGTCATTTTCAAGACACGGAATCACGGAAATGTTTTTAAAACACATTACAACAACGTTGTTAGACTAAAACTGGCGCCATCTTAACTATTAATGAACGAATATTAACGTGGTTTTTCTGGAAATTTTAAACCCTTTTACGTCTGTATAAAAACATAATTATTTTCAGTATTAAAACTACATTTCATAGTTTCACTCCATTTGAGAAGGATCTAATAGGCGACTTGCAATTTTTTATAATTCGCAATTTTACCAAATAGACACACTTTTTTTCTGATAAAATGGTTAAAATAAAAAATGGCGCCCAACTTGTAGCAATAAAACTGCTTATATTAAATGCGAGTTATGCTAAATTCTAATCTACTTACAATCCCTTGAATTAGAATACATTTCAGCACATCAATAATTCTTCAAAGTAGTTCACAAAAATGATCTTAAATCTAACACTTATATTTAAAGCAAGTCTTTTATCTTTGAAATACAATTAATCGTCAATAGATGCTATATTTTTCTTATTTTTTGATAGCAACCGAACGGATAGCTTTAGCGCTAGCACGTACTTTAAAAAAGTGAAATGTAAAATTCGAAATGTAATTCCATTAGTTCTTATACTCGCCGTAGTGGCGCTACAAAAATTACCGTATTAAATAATTTCTCGATTCGATGAACTTTTCACTTTGATATCGTCCGGGCTAAGCAATTTTGACTTTGCAGTGTTGAACAAGATCTGGATTGACTAGGCAGATATTTTTTTTTTATACTAATAAGTCAGTTGGCAGACAGACACGCAGCCCACCTGATGGTAAGTCGTTCAATGATACTGCCATACTGTGCAATGTGAATATAAAGGCAATCAGATACTATTGATAGACTATCGACATTTATATTGCAACGCCAATGTACTAAATTCTAATAGACATACATACATATTTAATATCCCACTGCAGGGCAAAGGCCTCCATCAATGAAATATATTTATCGTTACAATTATGGATATTGGCTTAAAACACTCGCCAAATGCAAAATCACAATCCAGGACTGTGTCCGAAAAATCCGACACTTATCTGACCCGGAAATTGAATCCAGGACCCCGAGATCACGGTTCACTCCCGTTCGTCCCACCAAGTTTGTCCCACCAGTGGGACGAACGGGAATAAAAATAAAATAATATATTTAATTTTTATTCCCGTTCGTTCCACGTGGGAAGAAGCTTGGCGGGACGAACGGGAATGAACCTAGATCACGGCAAGGTAGGTACTTTATCCACTAGAGTCTAGACCATCGAATGACTATTACTTTACAATAGTTTATGAGCAATATCATGTCTAACTTATGAAGCTAACAATTCCAAATTACAGACAAATCTTGATTTATTTATGTAATTAGGTATAGCTCGAGATCCATTCAGGTATTTAAATACTGTTTTTTTAGGTAAATAAGTGACTTACTTAACTAATGTCAGATTCTTTTATTCTAATATATTCTTAATTATAATATAAATATAGTTACAAACTAAATCAATAATACTGCTTACTTAGGCCTTTCTTGAATAAGCGTTTGATTGATAATAATATTATGTAGTGAGATATAATCTGAGACATTTTATATTATATATAAGGCCATAGGGCCATTTACACCACTGTATTTTTATACCAGTTCAGTTGGCAGGCAGTTATGCAGTCCACCTGATGGTAAGCGGTTTTGAAGGAGAATTTAATGCTTTTACCAGAAAGGGACGAGTCGGTATTTGCCTTGCAACTGAGAAGAAATAAGGCAAGAAACACATCAGGGGGGCAATTCTCGCGCCTTTGATAAAATATCGAACCGATATTTATCGAAAAAACATGGCGGATAATATGGAAATGAGTTGACATCCGCCATGTTTTTTCGATAAATATCGGGTCCGATATTTTAACAAAGGCGCGAGAATTGCCCCCCAGAAAGTAAAGTATCTATTTTCATCGCTACAATGACCAGGTTTAATCACCACGCTTGCCACAACTTGTTCGTTTTCCTCTCATAAAAATGTCATTTCAGTCTACATGATAAGAACCAGACTTAACCTTACTCCGCTCCGTTTTTTTAGTTGCGATGTTATATTTACTGAATGGCGCAGGTAACTGGGTGTGTTAGTAAATAGTTGAGGAGTACCGGGGTCCCCGCTGCAACCTACACATAAAATAGTATTTAGTTTTTTAAAGATGGGTGGATTAACTCTGTGGGATTAACTAATGATCTATAACATTTTTATAAATAATGACTGTGGTTGAAAATAAAATTACTATTTACTTATGTACCTACAAAAATAAATTGGTAGTCTAAGCATGATTGTGCTAACTCTTGATACTTTTGCAGTCGCAAAAACTAAGTTTAAAGGTGATATTTTGATGGATATAATTTTGGTGTTATTTATTAGTTAAAAAAAAAAATTATCAACATGTCCACTGCTGGATATAAAGCCCTTCCAAACGCTCTCCAATTTGTTAGCACTATGAGGATTTGCCCATAATCGCCAAAATATTTTTAATATTTATTGTGAAACCGCCTGCTAAAATATGCCGACCACACTACAAAACGTCACTCTGTCCACCCGGAACGGAGTAAAGCAGCGGAGCGGAGAAACGGAGAAATATTATTGGCCGCAGGGTGTTGTCCATTGGAGTTTTCGTGGACGGCACCCAGCTGACTCTACACGCCTTAAGTCAAAATTCAAATTCAAAATTCAAAATAATTTATTTGCCATGAATAGGGTGTATACATTGGTGGTACAAAATGTTTTGTGCAGGTTCTTATGCCTATTCAGCTTTCAAATAAAGCATGCAAATATAAATGTTACATTCCTATCTATATTATGTACTTATTATAATGATTATTACATAAGTTCTCTTTTGTTTAAACCTTATCTATTTTATTTTTTAAAGAATATATAAGGCGGCAATACTAAAATAGTTTTTGTTTTTATTAATATTATTATGTATGTTAATCTGTAAGGTATTTATAATACGGGCCTGTAATTATTGTAATTGTGTTGATTATTAACCAATAGGATTGCAACTCCCTGTATGAGCGGAGATCTTGTGCAATCCTATTGATAAATATTGCTCCGTTTCTCCGCTCCGCTGCCACGCTTCGCGCCTATTGACATTAATGTTTGTGTTTATGATCAAATGTGTGCAAATAATAAATTATACATGCGAAATTAATAATTTATCTTCGATGAGTTAGGTATTTATCTTCACCTCAAGCTGCATGTCTGCATCCTCATCGGTGCAGGTGGACGCGGATGCAGATGCAGTCGGATGCACCGCCGGCGGCTCCTTCACGTCCAGGAGCATGTCCGTCGATGTGTTGTCGCCTGGGATTGTGTCTATGAACACCTGGAGAAAGTATCATCATGATGTAAATATTAGGGATGCATCCCCTGTTCCCAGTAGTTTAACCCTTTCCCCGCCACGCTTTTTTCCGAAAATGGTGCCCCAAACGCCACGACCATAAAAAAAAATCCAAATAATTATTAAGTTATACTCAACTCATTCAGGCATGTAAAAATACAACGTTTCTTGATCCTGTTTTTTTGTGTGATATATCAGTCATTGGCGTGGTGGGCACGAAAATGGTTTGTCTGATATATCAGACATTGGCGTTGAAAAGGTTAACTGAGTAGTCTTACCAGTAGTACAGGTACCGGCAAACTTGTCGAACATCAGTCGACGGAGAGGGGGATAGTTCGCGCATGCGCGGCGCTAACCATCAGGTGTACGATCTGCTCGTCTTGTTACACATTGCAATAAAAAAAAATACCTCATCATCTTCGTCCTCGTCGTACTGTTGCACAATGACTGCAGCGGGCGGCGGTGCATAGCGGTCAGTATGCACTGCATACTGACTGCAGTCGCTGTCGTCGGAGCTCTCGTCCGAACTCTCGTCGCATTCGAAGTAGCGGCTCTGTAGACAAATGAAATTATTTAATTGTAATATTCTACAATTCATGAAGGCTTGACTGAGATGAGGGCTTATTAAATTTTCGCACATTACGTAAAAAAATTGTACACTTTTGCGGTCCTTGTCTTTGACGGGTGTCCACCCGTCCCGGAGTCCCAAAAGATAAAAAAAGTACCATGTAAGTATAAGGCAAATAAGTTACCTTAAGTAGGTATCTTAGGGCCGGTATTTCAATATATACTTATCTTGATCTTAATCCGGGATTGATAATAAGTATGACTTAAGTGTATTTCATTATAGGATTAAAGTTAAGCGGCACTAAAGTCATACACTTTTACCTGTCAAAAGTAATACTTATCTTAAATGTTATACTTAACTTAAGCAATAAGATAAGGTTACATTGAAATACCGGCCCTTAAACCCTCAGTTAAAAATGTCATCAGATACATAATAGGTACATAAACTAAGTATTTAACTAAGTCCTTGACTAACTTTTCCTAACTACTAAAAAGTCTATTAAACCCCATAATATTTCTATGATTAAACCAAAGTCATTAAAGATGCCAAGGTACTTAATAGGTAGGTATGTTGCGTTCTCTTACATCTATACTAATATTCAGAGGAAAGATTTGTTTGTTTGTTTGTTTGTATTGAATTGGCTCCGAAACTACTGAACCAATTTAAATAATTCTTTCACTTTTAGAAAGTTACACGATCCCCGGTGAACATAGGGTACTTTTTAAACCCGGGCAATGTGGGGGGATATTTGAAATAAGAAATTACGCGTGGGTGAAACCGCGGGCGAAATGCTAGTTTATAATAATTATTAATTATTACGCATTTAGCTACATTACAAATACCTATAGTCTCCTTTAATGCTAATAGTGTTGCACCTTGCAACAAGCAAAGTAGGTGAGGTTTAAGAGTACCTAATTAACTCGCTTTGGACTCGCCATTATTAGTATAAGTTGCTAATTTAATGTCATTTGAATACGCATTAAACTACGCATTAAACTACGCATTAAGTACCTAAGTACCTACACTGCCTAATATAGGTAACAAGCACAGAGATCTATTGGACCTGTGGTAACAAGACTAACAAGTAAGTAGGTATTTCGGCAATGCAATGGTCAAGACAATATTATGCAAATGCACGAAGCGATATAATGTAGGCTGTGATCTCATTTTGTGCGTTAGTCATAACATCATAACGTAGCATGATACCCTTTATTATTTAATTTACTCTTATACCGCGTTTACATTCAGCCCATTGCCGCGGCAACATGGGGAATAAACTGGGAAACGCGAGAATGTAAACAGGTCATTTCCATTGCCTTGACGTTGCCGTTCGCATTGCCCGGCTATCCCCCATTTGGCGGTTTTTCTAGCGGACATCAAAGCGCGGCAATGCGAGCGGCAACGTGTGTTTACATGTTGCTCTCTCGTTCAGTCGGAAGTAACGCTTTTAATATCTTTAAAAATACTTACATTGTTCTATTACGATGAATTGCTATCATCCACCATCTCCTCTGACGACGACGTCTCTTTTGAATCCAATTTTTTTTTAAACATTTAAATAATTAATTAAACTTAAAAGGCAGAGCGCCGACGCTGCGACAATTTCCACGTTATCCATGGCCCAGAGTCGAATTTAAAATACATATGAAGAATTATTCCACTTTGCCCCACCAAGACGCCCCACTGGTGGGGCGAAGTGGAACGTTTTAAAATTCGCAGAGGAATATGCCCTACTCAACGATATTAAATTCGTTGGCCCTACTAAATCGATTTAGTGGGGCAGATTCCACTGCTTTAAAATTAGGTGTATTCTGCCCCACTAGGGTTGAAACTTCAGAATGTAGGTGGGTTTATATTTATGTCGTAGGCAATTTGTATGATTCCGCCGTTTACATACGGCGTCGTCAGTTTAAAAACTGTTGCAGTTATGTATTATGCCGAAGGCAATTTGGTGATAAGTACTGTTTCGTTTACAATGCCGCATTTGTACGAGAATGTTCACAAAACAAAGGACCCAAACGCGCGATGTAAACACGATGACAGACAGCTCTTGTGAAATCGTTAAGTTGGTACGCCTGCGCAGTAAATACTTTTGGTTCCGCGCAGTCTACAATTTTATTATTCAATGCAGAACTTAAACATTTGACTTTGTTAAATGTTTGCTTATTGAATTCGTTTTATGGATATTATTAAATGCAAAATATTAGTAGAAACGTGACTTTTGAGTGAATAAGGCAATGTGAAACGAAATCAATGCCTTTCGCAACCTAAGAAAATGCGCAGAACGGAACATAAAAGCACGTATACCAACATAACCACGCAAATCCATAATTTATACAGCTGTCAAAATGAACATGGAGTAAATCATCAAAAATTCTATTATTCCATCAAAACAATGAAAATTAGACGCGTAAGTGATACGTAATTAGTGACGAATCGCTTCTAGCGACAAATAAACAACGCGTTACAAATAAATGATCAAAAACAACGCGCAAGTGACAAAAAATACGTGCCAGTACAAAGAAAGTTCTTTGTTATATGAAAATTATCATTATGGCAGCAGCACTGGCTAATGATTCGCCTAAATACAAGAATAGCCTGATCTGCTGCAGCCCACGGAGCATCGACGTGGCGTCTACTTCGTCAGCATCGTCTTCCACATCCGGATGCGTGTCAGTTGACGAGAGTTACGACTCTCACTATGTTCCCAAGTCGATTTCGAACAAAAAACTCAAAATCCACAGCTCCGCGACTAAAGACGAGGTAGAAAAGGCAATAACGCAGTGTAAAGAACTAGTTTTGAGTACACCACAGTGTTCAGAAGAGAGAAAATGGCTGGTAAGATATTTAGTAGAGCTAAGGTTAAGATTGGAAGATTTAAAAGATAATGACGGGCAAGTTAGGGCCCGTGTAGCCATCAAAGGTCATCATTTTGAGCAGCAAATCAGTCCGAGCAATAGAAAACAGTATTGTGATCATTGCAGCGGCGTAATATGGAGTATCGTACAAAGCTCATACATTTGTACTGATTGTAACTATATCTGTCATTATAAATGCGTTGACCATATTTGTAGGATTTGTGCTCATGTGATCATGACAGAAAATGGTCAATTTGAAATGAATATTTGCCCAGAAAAAGGTCTTGCAGCTCAAGATTACAAATGTGCGGAATGTCATACTGCTCTTACGTTTAAAGACTCGTGGAATGAACCTCGTCTATGTG
Organism: Mecyna flavalis; assembly: GCA_949319885.1. NCBI lineage: Eukaryota > Metazoa > Arthropoda > Insecta > Lepidoptera > Crambidae > Mecyna > Mecyna flavalis. Next base: position 6,836,263 of record OX439420.1, on the reverse strand, counting down.
ACTACACTGGTCTATACTTCTGCGCAACATGTCATTGGAATGATACATTTGCGATACCCGCAAGAGTTGTACATAATTGGGACTGGGAGAAAAGATATGTGTCACGAATGGCCTTCCAAATGCTAACACTGTCTTGGCAAAGGCCTTATATTGACGTTGAAATCATAAATCCGAGGTTATTTAATTTTATCGCAGAGTTAGAATGGGTACATAAAATGAGACGAGATTTAGAATGGATGAGGAGATATCTATGCGCTTGTCCTGAAGGAACTAATCTTCTATCACCGTTATTCGTTCAGCTTGGCGATGTAAACAACAAATACAGTATGGAACATTTAGAAGCTATTAACGATGGGTCGCTCGAGTCAAAGTTAACAGAACTAACTGAAATATGCCGTGTTCACATTACAAGCTGTGCGCTGTGCTCCGGGAAAGGATATTTGTGCGAGGTCTGTGGTAATAACGAAATTCTATACCCTTTTGATAGCGGTGCAATTATGTGTGACAAGTGCAATTCGATGAGTCACAGAGGTTGCTGGCTGCGGAAAGGGCAGAAATGCCTTAAATGCATCCGTTTAGAAGATCGTAGAAAGACTAGCCAAAGCGATGAGACGGATGATCACGCAGATTCCAATTTAGAATATGATATAGACAAATTTGTTAATTAGTTTAGTTTTTGTACCTGACTTATATTATTGTTTAATATTTCTTAATCCTATTTTATATGACATTGTAACATAATTGTATTGATTTAATCAATTGCTAATATTCTGAACTTATAGTTAAAATAAATACTACTAAATTTTTTCATTGTAACCTAATATAGAACAAATTATTAAATTAAATGTTATGTAGGAGCCAGTACACTTGAAATCAGATTTAAAGATCAAAGGAGCCAATAGTGGCAATTATCATGATAATTATCAAAATAATTATCTTTGATAACATAACAGAATAACAGTTACTCATTATTATCAACGATAATTATCAATACGTAATTATCTTGATAATTATCTTGATAATAGCCAACCCTGGTGGCAGCATATTGAGTGATGCTTCCTGGTTGAGTGTCCCTCAATTGAATAGGCAATATGTAATTCTAGAAATGATTAGGCATAATTTCAGAATATTGGTATATACATTTTGACATAATTAATTTGATATCATATTGACATAGTATATATTTATGTAAATAAAATAATTTTAATGTTACGATAAAATTTCTCAGTTTTAAGAATTTAATTGAAATTTTTAATTGATCAATAGTTTTCTGCCAGTCTGCCATTTGGCATAGCATTAAAAAAGCCAAAATTACGCAGTCGATATTTGACACCATGCTTGCATCTGCCCCTTTATCGTAATTGCATTTTCCATGAGTAATTAAATTCTGTATAAATTGGCAAATGCACATTGGTGAACAGTCAAAATGTGTTAGAAAATTCCAATATTTGTGTATAATGGGATTCAAAATCAGGATCTCGGGACCACACATTTAAACCATAAGTCAGTGTTTTTCCCCATTTCAACCCTTTATAGAGGGTGATAATTACCAAATAATATTATAATTAATTAATTACCAAACTTAGTAACTATGTCAATGTGACCATCAATTTAAAAATTAAAGTACACACTTTTCTCATATTTAATTTTTTGACATGTTATAATTTCATTATGTATTGTTTTGAATAAATACTTTCTTTGAGAAATGAAAATTATTTATTTTATAATATCTGCGTCTACGCGTCTGTGCGGGAATGGAACCCGCGACATTTCGTCTATTTAACTGTTGAACACCAAATCTCAAAAAACGTATTTTTCAAATATTTTCTAATAATTCATTTCATTTATAATTTAAGAAAATTAATTTTGACTCGTATTTTATTAACAACTAAAATTGCTTCTTCTAAATTAGTTATTAAATTAAGAGAATATATAAATAGTGATGGTGCTGAACTTTGCTAGCAATAAAAATAGAAAGCTTTAATAATTAAAAATGACTGCTGGATTTGAATTTGTTTTAGCCAGTTTTAGCCCATGTTAATAACTATTTTTATTTTTTTCTCCTTATAGTTAAGAGAAAAAATATGGCGGAAATAAGGCTAACTATTCAATAAAAGGATAAGTTAGAAAATAATATTGAAGTAGTATGAACAATTCATTTCCAGGTTGAATAATATGATTTGATATTTTTTTGATTTTTAGACATTTTTGTTTTATGTGAAAACTCGTAAATTGCAAACATTTCTAATTTTATTAACGTCACAGTCATGGGCTAAGTTTTATAAAAATTAGAGCTTTTATTTCGCTAGAAATTGTATTTAAATTGATAAAATCGAATAAAAATGGCCAATATTTAAAAATGTTGTGTTGTATTTTGACTTACCATTGTAAATATTTTTATTAGTTTTTAATGACGAAAATCATTGACGGACGTTATGAAGAGTGACAATCTACATATTTTTTTGTTAAAAATGTCAAAGAAGCGAATATAGCTAGTTTCTTTTTTGAAATGAGCTGTAGTGCCCGATAGGTTTTTAAGGTTCAAATATCGGCGAGCTCTTATGGACTTTTATAATATTATGTTCGTATCAGCTAGATGCAAACTTGTCAGCCACGATATAATTGGTCTAGTTTCTCTGTTAGGGGTTAAGGAGGCCAGATGGCAGTCGCTCCAATGAAGTCCAATGTGAAAACATGCCTAGGCATGGGTCTAAGCATGTCATGTATTTAGTATAAGCGGTATGTATACGGTAAAAATAGTTATTAATTTCAAATGTTATTATTGTTAACTATGCAGATTGTTACTTCTTCATAAAAAGTGTAGGTTAAAGGTTTTGAGCGTTTGCATGTGATCTGTTGCGATTTATGTTATTGTTTAGGTTTTAGTGGCAAGAAATACGTTTTACCATTGTCTTGAATATGTTTATCTTTTGTAACATGGAATATATTTACTGAAAATTATACTGGCTTTCATTTACAGCACGTAAAGTACCTAAATAATGTTTCTTTTTGTTTAAGCGTATATTGTCTAAAGAATATTTAAGCCTGTGTTCCGACATTGTTTATTTATGAGCCAGTACATTTAAAATTAACGACTTGAAGATAAGAGGAACCTACAGTGTGGCAGCCAATTAAATTTCCACTAGTCCTCATTGAAATAGGCCGCAGTGACCGCTTACCACCAGATGGTGGATGTAACAAAAAATGTAACCAGGATTCCCAATCTTGGATCATGTTTGAAGCGCACCCTGTCCGGTTGGACTGGCGCGATGTAGTAACGACATTGGCTTGCATTTTTTATACAACAATCAACTCCACGCCGTAACATCGAAGGGCCTTGGAGTGGTCTAATAATGGACAATTAAGTGTAAATAATGTATGAACACAGGACTAACAGTACGCTCCGAACGAACACTTCGGTCGATCCAGTAAAGCAAATACTATAGAACCAGAGTAGAGTTTCTATAGTATTTGAGTAAAGTCAGGGTTCATGGTTCAATTCTTTGATCAGACGATCTGAAATTCTGGATTAGTGATTACCAAAATGCAGATAACAAGCGAACACTTATTAAAACCGCACCTATCATTTAAGACTTTTTTTAATGATGAACGCCTATTCCCTCTCTCTTAACCACTCAATCCCGAACCGGCACTCGGGTGCCGCGTAACAATAGATTTTCTATTGTGTCTGGTGATCCGGGGCTTGAAAGATTAAGTGAGTGTTTCGGGTGTTTTTTCTGAATAAGATTGGAACACCCGACCCCTGGCATAAAGGGCAATTTTATCATCATCAGTCACAAGACGACCATTGCTGGGCATATGCTTTCCCTAAGGATCTTCATACTGATCTTTTTTGCACTGCCCGCATCCAGAGGTTTCCCGCAAACATCGCAAGATCGTCAATATAACAGTCAATTTGTTTAAAAATAATTCAATCTCCTGTGGAAGTGGTAAAAGCCTCTAGATTTGCTAGCTGCAAGGGGACCACGATTGGTGACCTAGACAACTTAAGCACCGTGGGAGTAAGGCGCTGCGAGAGAAAGACGTAGACACTTACTGCCAAGATGGCACACTATTGTAACTAAGTAAGTGGACTAAAAAAGTATCTATGTCTGCGCAGAAAGGGCTGATTTCATAACAAGACACAAATTTTTACGTCTAAGGTAACTTACCTGGCAGTCGAGACAGCGGCAGGACTCCCGATAGGTGCACGCAGCGAGCGCGCTCTCCAGGTGGCGCATGTTCTGCTCGTGCTCGGCCTCCAGGCGCCGGCGCCGGCGCGCCAGCGACCACAGGTAGGACAGCATTGACAGGCGACGCGTCTTCGGTTTCGGCGTTGAACTGCGCACAACGGTCTAATTTAATGAAATATTTTATACTTTTTTTATGTTATAGGGTGCAAACGAGCAAGTGGGTCACTTAATGGTAAGTGATCACCGCCGCCTATTAGCACCCGAGATGCCCGTGGGGTCACAGGCGCGTTGCCCGCCTTTAAGGGGGAAAGATTTGGGCCTCCGGATATCTCAGTCACCAGACGAAACACAATAGCTAGGCTATCGCTATAACGCCGGACTTCTGTGAGACTGTGGTACTTCCCCGGTCGAGCCGGCCCATTCATGTTGCAGGCAAACTGTCAGCAACGTGGCTCTACATACATAGTAATAAAGATATTTTTTGGCTCAGTCGCTCAAGTAAAAAACAACGAGGTCGTAAGTTTGATCCCGGCTCCAAAAAGCGCCATCGCAGCGAATGGATTTAGTTAAAAACAACGTAAGGAAGCCTGCAGTCGAATGGTTGTGATCCGATTGGTTTGGTTCCCCTGCTAATGAAAGTCAGCCGGCAGTCGCTATGTAATAAGTCTGGACTTGCCAAAACCTGGATCGTGGTGTGCAAATGTTCCCTGACTAGTTCGAGACAAAACGATCGAAGGAAAAGCTTTTACCGCTAGATTCCACATGTTTTAGTGGTAGCTTGCCAGTAGGACTATCAAAGGGATATCCTATTGAGTTTCACGACCTTACAGAACCACTGTCCTAAATATTACCATTTTCGATCTACCTAGAAGCCCTAGATTAAGCATAGTTTTTTTTATCTAACCAACTTACCCATCTGCATCATTAAGTAAAGCTGGCCGTATATCCCCGTCCTTCTCGCACAGAACTGTCTCGCTCTGACGCCGTTTGGCGCGACTTTACAGAACCACTGTCTCAGAGATGGCCATTTTCGATCTACCTAGAAGCCCTAGGTTAAGCATAGATCTAACCAACTTACCCATCATCATTTAGTAAAGCTGGCCGCATATCCCCGTCCTTCTCGCACAGAACTGTCTCGCTCTGACGCCGTTTGGCGCGCCTCTTCATTCCGTTTCCAACAGCTAGCTTTTCTTTTTCGTCTGTCACTGCGCATATTATCACAATCCAATAAAATCCAGGAAATATAAAAATATGACAAAGTATCATTAGAAATATCAAATTAGATCTTCACGTAATTCACTTTATGGTGAGCGCCCACTGCGGCCTTTTCCATTGAGGAACCCTTTACGTGCCGCCACAATATAGGCTCTCCCTTTAATTTTAATAGACTAGCTCCCACATTATATACAGATTTCACCGATACCCCTATCGGGAGTAGTAAATAGATAGCCATAAAAAGTTCTACCATTAACCAGACCCAAGGCGGGAATCGAACCGAATACCTCCGGTTTCTAGTCTGAAAAATGTCAGGGAGAAAAAGGCGAAACAAATATTAAATTAAAGGCCGCCTCCATGGAACAGTGGCTAAGCCACTCGGGTATGAAAACCTGGAGGTCGTGGGTTCGATTCCCGCCATGGGTCTGGTGGTAGGGCTTTTTCAGAGTCCGGCTGGCTAGCTACCACCCCCACAGGTAAAATCTGCCACCACAACAGCTCTGGCTGTGTTCCGGCAAAATTAATGTGGGAGCCAGTACACTTGAATGAAATCAGAGGCTCGAAGATCAGATGAGCCTACAGTCTGGCAGCACGCGAGCGATGCTTCCAGGTGAAGAGTCCCCTCAAAGGAATAGGCCGCATTGACCGCTCACCACCAGGTGGGCTGCGGGTCTGTCTGCCAACTGATGTGGTATATAAAGGCAATCATCACGCACCATTAACCTCGTTGTCATAGCAATTCCAGTTAGTCTCGTTGATATAGTTGCTGTTCGCCTCCTGCCCCTCCGGCCACAGCTCCTGCACGGACGGATTCTGGTATATCGTCTCTGTGGACTCGTTGCCGTTCTCCATGTCGTAGGAACGGGTTTCTGGCTGTTGGAGAACCTAGGAGAAATGTGAAAGTCAAATCAGGGGGCCTAGACAAAGTAAAATTTTGACAGCGATAGCGAATGTGAAAATGGATTTGACGGTGTCTTACAGGTCTTAGAAAAGTCTCGTGGTCAATCGATATTGAAAGTACGGGTTTTGACATTCGCTATCGCGAATTGAGCGATAGCGAACGTCGTAAGTACCGCTTTTAGGGCCTCTGGTTTGTCGGGTGTTGCTGTGGACGTCGAGGCTCTAGCCGAATCTCCAGCATGGCTAGGTGGAGCATTCAGGTTCAGTGGGAAGATGTCTCGCTTAGAGTGGGGGGAGTCCCACACACTTCACCCCCGAAAAAGGACGACGGTGCGTAAAGCATACCCCGGCAAAATAGTATTTTTCATGTATTTTAAGGCTGCCTGTCCACTTGACCATTGCAGCTCCCTGTCTGGGCGGAGATTTTGTGCAATACTATTGGGTAATATATCTCCGTTTCTCCGCTCCGCTGCCCTCTGCTCCCGTGGACAGGCAGCCTTATGGTGGTGCTGTGGAACTCCAATGGCAGCCACAGTGCACTTGTGTCCAATACTTATTTATTCTGTCCTATGCAGTAGGTTAATCGTTGATATAGATAGAACGCCGTAGACAACGATAAACCAAGCAACAATCTACCTTCAAACAATATAGGGCACAAGTGAGCACGAAACATAAATTATTTATACTTAAGTGCAGCTGTTGATCTACACTCCTTTGGTCAGTCTGGTCACTCACTACGTCATTTCGTATTTATTTACTACTAGCTGTGCCCGCGACTTCGTCCGCGTGGAATAGTGACTTTTCGGGCAGCATATTTTAAATAACAAATACCGTCCTTTGGGTAGCTAAAAATTTGAGTGTTTACCCGTGGTCCCGTTGGGTCGACCCATTAACGGGTCCACGGGTAATTTTCATTCCCCGTGGTCCCATTGCATCAGGGATTGCTTTCCGGTCTTATGATTTTATCGATAGAAAATAAAAACAGTTAAGAGGGTTAACGAAAAATGCGTCGCGTCGAGTTTTCGAATTTCGGGTTTCGCGCATGCGCGCCAGGTCAAGATAAGCAATGTCTTGCTGTAGTCAAAGTAATCACTTTGATCCTTTTTATTTAATTTTAAATATTGTTTATTTTTAACTATTTATATTAGTCAATAGTATATTATATCCTTACATAATCATAACAGGGCATAAGTAAGTGTGTGTTGTTATATAATGGGTAAAATATTTATCAATGTAGTAAACATTGACAATATCTTACTGTTTACATGAAGTACCTAGATTTTTTTAAAGTAGCCAATTAATACTAATAAAGTAATCCTTCCCAAATGTGTGTGTAAATACTTACTTACCTAATGAAAATTGTTGACATATGTAAGTCTTTTAAGTATGACCATTCGATACGTAATTTAGAAATAGAATACCGATTTCAGAATACCATTTTTATAACAATCTGATTTAGACCTATAGACCGTTTAAAGTCAAATGTTAACATCCCATTTGAATAAAGCACATCACATTTTAAGTGTGCCTACTATGTGTTACAAAATTGTTCTGTTCACGTTTACAAAATAAAAATAAATATTTTAATCAAGTAACAACTATGTGTTACAAATGACATTATGTACACTAATCAAAATGTGTGTTACCTGTTTATATGAATAGAATTACATTTTAATTTAAAATGAATAACTTTTATTCAGTTTAGGCTGATACAGCACTTGTGAATGTCAAAGAAGCTATTGCCACCGGTTTGCAAACCCTAAGCCGGGAGGGTTTACTATTGTCTGACAAAAAACGTATGACAAAAGATCATTTTACAAACAACGTTTGAAAAACTAATCATTTGACAAACTTTCATTTCGCAAACATATTACTTTAAAAACAATCATTTGACATAATACAGGTTTCGCAAATGTTTTACTTAGAAAATTATTTAACTGTTAAAACCCCCTTCCCCCTCCTATCCCCCTACCCCTCCTATTCCCCTACCCCCTCATATCCCCCATTCCCATCATAGCCCCCTTCCCCCTCCTATCCCCCTTTCCCATCATATCCCCCTTCCCCCTCCTATCCCCCTTCCCCCTCCTATCCCCCTCTCCCATCACATCCACCTTCCCTCTCCTATCCCCCTTTCCCATCATATCCCCCTTCCCCCTCCTATCCCCCTTCCCCCTACTATCCCCCTTCCCCATCCCATCCACCTTCCCTCTCCTATCCCCCTTTCCCATCATATCCCCCTTCCCCCTCCTATCCCCTTCCCCTCCTATCCCCCTTCCCCCTCCTATACCCCTTCCCCCTACTATCCCCAATCCCCATCCCATCCACCTTCCCTCTCCTATCCCCCTTTCCCATCATATCCCCCTTCCCCCTCCTATCACCTTCCCCTCCTATCCCCCTTCCCCGTCCTATCCCCCCTCCCCCTACTATCCCCCTTCCCCATCCAACTTCCCCCTCCTATCCCCCTTCCCCGTCCTATCCCCCTTCCCAATCCTATTCCCCTTCCCCCTCCTATCCCCCTTCACCCATTAAAGTATCCTATGTCAGTCTGGGGTCTAAGCTACCCCTCCACTTATTTTCAGCCAAATCGGTTCATCCGTTCTTGAGTTATAAATAGTGTAACTAACCCCACTTTCTTTTATACAGGGTGGCCCTGAAAATCGTGGATCAAACGAAACAGGGAGATAAAGGGGGTTATTACCGACATAAACCGCTCAACAGTATGACCTCACATCGACTCTACAAAAAATTTAAGCTATTTTTTGTTTTGAAAAAAATAATGTCTTATTTTGTAATCAAATGGCAAAATAATGAAAACAGATTGTTTTTTCTTTCTTTTTTTTGTGTTCAATTATTGTCAAAGAAAGCATCTTTACATAAAAAGTATCTTTACCACTGTGGGGACACAAATTCGTGAGTAATGGCAACTTTCTTAAAAGAAATTAAGTTTTACGAAAAATCAATTCCAACTTCAAAACAGTACTGTGGAAAAAAAATGTATGACCGACAAGTGACCCTGTATCAAAAAAATTAGCCTGTTTTATCACCATTTAAATGAGGTATAACACTTGGCTATTTTGTAGTTAACTTATTTTACAAAACTTGTTTATTGGCGCCAAGTCTAACTTTCAATAAATTGAGCGATCAATAAAAATCGTTATTCGCGTTGATTATTTTCACTCTTAACAATCCTAGAGCTTTAACATTGGAATAAATACCCGGTATCTTTTGTCCTTTTCACACTCGGGTCGGGTACGTACCCGACTCGGGTCGTACATACGATCCATTGTTTTTTGGCTCAGGTACTTTAGGTAACGCTTGCGCGTACGTTTGGCCCACCGCTCCCGCCGCGGCGGCGAATCAGTGACTCGCTACCGCTTGTTATTACGCACGTGTTCTGCCGGTTTGCTCTTCAACGTCTCCTGAACGGACTCGGATTTCTTGTCTGTGATCTAAGCTTGCCATGCGGACTCTGTGTGATTTCTTGCCAAACTGTGACCTAAGCTTTCCAATCGGACACTGATTCTTGAAGCCTTCCCTCGTCAGCGAGAGTATGCTGACATGCATTACATCTACGGCTTTTGTAATGGCCACTGTAAGAAGAGTCAGCTCAGCAGTCAGCAGTACAGTCAGCTGTACTCCACTCTTCTTAAAGTGGCCATCTGGCGTAGCGTAGGTCACAGTTAGGCAAGAATTAGTGTCCGATTGGAAAGTTTAGGTCAAAGTTTGGCAAGAAATCACACAGAGTCCGCATGGCAAGCTTAGGTCACAGTTTGGCAAGACTCACAGTCCGTATGGCAAGCTTAGATCACAGTTAGACAAGAAATCCGAGTCCGTTCAGGAGACGTTGAAGAGCAAACCGGCAGAACACGTGCGTAATAACAAGCGGTAGCGAGTCACTGATTCGCCGCCGCGGCGGGAGCGGTGGGCCAAACGTACGCGCAAGCGGTACCTAAAGTACCTGAGCCAAAAAACAATGGATCGTATGTACGACCCGAGTCGGGTACGTACCCGACCCGAGTGTGAAAAGGACAAAAGATACCGGGTATTTATTCCAATGTTAAAGGATTGTTAAGAGTGAAAATAATCAACGCGAATAACGATTTTTATTGATCGCTCAATTTATTGAAAGTTAGACTTGGCGCCAATAAACAAGTTTTGTAAAATAAGTTAACTACAAAATAGCCAAGTGTTATACCTCATTTAAATGGTGATAAAACAGGCTAATTTTTTTGATACAGGGTCACTTGTCGGTCATACATTTTTTTTTCACAGTACTGTTTTGAAGTTGGAATAGATTTTTCGTAAAACTTAATTTCTTTTAAGAAAGTTGCCATTACTCACGAATTTGTGTCCCCACAGTGGTAAAGATACTTTTTATGTAAAGATGCTTTCTTTGACAATAATTGAACACAAAAAAAAGAAAGAAAAAACAATCTGTTTTCATTATTTTGCCATTTGATTACAAAATAAGGCATTATTTTTTTCAAAACAAAAAATAGCTTTAATTTTTTGTAGAGTCGATGTGAGGTCATACTGTTGAGGGGTTTATGTCGGTAATAACCCCCTTTATCTCCCTGTTTCGTTTGATCCACGATTTTCAGGGCCACCCTGTATAATAAGATATATAATATATTATATAGATATAGATATTACATTTTTTATCCAATTAATGTAGTGTATATAATATTAACATAAATTCATAACCATAGTCTTATAAAATATTTACTCAACATAGTACTAAGAAGTGTCGGTTGCGCTTTAAACTGTACCACGCTTCGCAAATCAGCGATGTTTTCGGCACAGCCGTTTCTGGGCACGAGCGACATGCGTCCTGCCTCTGAAGAGCCCGGCGGCTGACTAATTTGAAATGTTTTGCGCGGAGTGTTTTATAGCAGTTTAAAAAAATGTCTATAAAATAAATTGTGCATCATTATATAGGTTTTATGTATTCAAACTTAAGATAATATGTTCTTCTTTTAAGTTAGACTAAAAACTTTTTGTAAATTAAAGAAATTAATGGTAAATTTTGCATGTTTACAACAGTGATTTCTTTGTAATTTCGCTGTAAATGGATTTGAATTTCGTATGAAAATAATCTCAAATTTAACTCATACCCCATCTAACTATTTGCGTAATGATATGTAGACTTGCATAATAAAGTAAAATGTCCTATTTTTACAATGGTATTAAAACAATTGAGCTTCGAAATCGATGTTAAAAGTGAAGTTTATGAAACACTGCTCGGGTAAATTGTCAGTATTCACAAATACTCCATAGAAAGAAAAGTGGTATGGGCTACGATTTTAGACAAAGATACTGTTTATAATAATTTGTGAGTCGCATGTTTCTTAGATCACGTTTTCATAGAAAATATCTCGTTGAAAACTGCCTATTTTGAGTCAAAACGGCAATCGAATCGTTTAACAGTCTTAAACACAAAGTTTCAAATAAAAAAAAATCATTCTTAGCAATATTTATTTCTATAATCATGAATTACTTTACAGTATGCTTCTCTGTAGGTATACGATATGTGACGTATGGCCATCGGGAATGAAAGCATACAGGCTCCTAGGATTGCTAACCCGTGTCAGAGCCACATACCTACAACTGACCGTGCGAGAAACAGCTGATACTTAGATCTACACCCACAACTTTCATCGTCTGACCTTGGGCTTTATTAATTGTCATCGCAAAACATAGGCTGACTGCAAAAAGTGTTAAGATGTGTAAACTAAAGATACAAATTTTATGAAACAAAAGAATTGATAGAAAAATTAATTAATAACCTGAGCTTATAAACTTAAATAAAGAAAATCAAGAAATCAATTTTAGTATGAAGATAAATAATAATATGAGACAATAAATTTACTTTTCTAAATCTAAACCCATTTAAAATGTAATAAAGTTTATTTACCTGATAATGCGCTCTGGTTCCCAAGAAAAACACTGCTCCCGAACCTCCCGTTGAAGACATTATTGGTATTCTACAAAAAAAAATACTTTTTATAAATATTTATACTTCAAGTACAAAAATTAAGACGAATAAATCGTCAATGTTAAGCCTTATTTTTTGTTTTTTTTTTACCGATGCAAATTCACTTGACAAACGGAAATCAAAATAACTTTTTGACATATTAAAATTTTACAACAATATGCAGACATTTATTGCATGTAAATTATTAGTACAATCACATTTAAATATTTAAAATTAAACAATAGGGGAAAAGACACTGCAATTACTATTTTAAAAATAAGTGAATAAGTATTTGATCGATATGAAACTGAATAATGTTATCGAAATTAAAAACAGAGAAATATTTACCCGACCCTATTATTGGACTTATTCTTAATTTGTAACTTATATTAATAAAACTCTTATTAAACAAAAAATTCGTTTTTAGGCTTCATTAAATATTGTTAGTTCTTTGACTGACTTGGATAAAGCAGGTTGACATTGTATTGACTTGCGCAGTGCGCCAAAAGGGTTGTCAGTCCTTGAAAAAAATATCCCAAAATATTTTTTTTTTTATATTTATTTATTTAAAATAACTTTACTTCTGAAAAACATCTGGGTTTGTGTTGATCATAGTAACTTATTTTATTGTATAAATATTCAATTCCAGCGCGCCTTCCACTATCGCTGATTTTGCTTGTTTCTGCTTTTCAGCAACAGAACTTGATTCAGGTTTCATCAACCGCGCTGCTTATTTACAAAGTTGAGTTCAGCTACGACGTAGAGAACCGCGTAATATTTATCACGTAAAAATGTCGACAGATGTCGTTATTACGTAAGAAGCAATATGTGGGTATATTAACTTTATTTAATTTTGGTCCCTTCCAGGGACAGGGACAGGGACCACGGGGAATAAAGGTTATATTCTACCATACATATTTGTGTGACTTGTATTTTTTTGTCTTAATTTGATACTTTGTAATTAATTTTTTCGCATAAAATATTAATTTCAATTTAAAACCAGTTCGATTTGACTTGATAATAAACAAACCTAATATGTAATTCTAATCAGGACAGTATTGTTGCTTAGATTTTTTTGTGTCATTGTAATTAATAATTTGTTAAATTTTACTAATTTTTTTTTTGTATCGTGGTGGATGTACATATCTATTTTCTTAAAAAAAGTCGACTCTACATCACAAGTTATGAAAACTAACTAACAGCATTAACTTGAAAGCAATTAAAAGTTATTATTATCTTATCATGCATCGTATCGTATCAGTCCAGAAGTTCAAATGCTGAGCCTTGTTCTCGATGTCCTAAAAAAAGTTCCCAGATTTTACAAAATATTGCGGAGTAAAAAAATATTAGTTGCGGAGTATAAAAATAAAAGTTGAGCAAGTATGCGTTGTTACTTAAAAAATTTTTGGTTAATTTATTTGGATTTAAGCAGCAAAAGAAGGAGTCGAATTATCCACATCGGTCCTGTAGCATCGTGGGCAAGTTCAAGCATTCGTCATTCTACAGCGTCGCGGGTATCCAAATACAGTCTAGCAATTACTTCTAGTCGACAGAATGGCAAATGTTGAAGTCTGTTCTTTATGCGACTGCAGATAAGGCTTAGATTTGTGTGATAGTGCAACGAGTGTCCCGGCTGCACTGCCGTTTCACCGTGTGGATACGGACTCCGGTGGGTCTGCGAAGTCTTCGCGTTTTATATTCAGCTGGGACGAAAACTTTGATACCGCGATGTAGGGGTGTAGGTAAGGGTGAGATACAGAGACAGGCACAAGATTTGTTGAACAAAACCTAAAAAGACACTGCTGTCTTGCTCTAGCAATGTCTGCTTCAATCACCTGCCTACAGTGAACGTCAACTAAGACAAAGTTTGAATTTCTGCAATTTAAATTTTTAAATGTGCAATTACAAATTTCGACCAAGTAGGCACAGACTCGTCCTCCTGGAAGTTAAGTTTGTAGTGGGACGAACATCTTTAGTTTGTAGTGGTAGAGCCATGCTGTTTTACATCGCGAATGGGCCAGCTTGTAAGGTACCTCACTCTCACATAACACCAGCGTGAAATACTAGTGGCAACTATTGTGTTTCATCTGGTTTGTGAGGGTGCCGGAGGTCCACACCCCCCATAGGCCGGCAACGCATCAGCGATCCCTCTGGTGTTGCAGATGTCCATGGGCGGCGGTGATTGCCCACCATCAGGCAGCCCGCTGGCTCGTTTGCCGCTCTGACATAAAAAAGTCCCAAATTCCACGGCCGCTCTCGCTAGCTTGCGTTCAAAAGAGGAAAAGAATAAAAATAGTAAGCTGGATTGAGCAGCTATTATAGTATTTTACTCTATTACATCTAATTGGTTCAAAAACAATTAACTAAATTATTAACACGAATAAGTATAAATAATATTGTTCTTTTATTGAGAGTCTTGAATAGGTAGAGCCTATCTTTAAATTAAATATTCAAATAATGAATAATGACTCTACATAGTCAAGTAACGTCAGGTACTAAAACGAGTCAATTGTATTGAGGTATCTGTCCACAATCTACTCTTCGTCAGGCTGGAGAGAGGGGTGGAATCAGGTTTCTTCAATGAAAACTTAAGGTAAAGCTGTATACAACTTTTATAGCTCGTAAACATTAATATTTTATTACTGTTGTAAATGCTCGAAGTCAATATCCAAGTAATTCGTTCAGATACATACTACTTCGAAATCAATTAGTTATGCATATTATCAAATCTTCGAAGGTCTCGAAAGTGGATGGTGTTGTATGTATGGGTGCATTTTTAATACGGTTTTTTTTTCTACTTTGCCATTCTATGCAAGATTTTCTTAAAGACTAACAAAGACTAAAAACTTAGATAATAAAAAAACATTGCTTATGTTAATATAAACGTTATAATTTAGCTAATTTCATGAATATTCTTTTTTTTTGTGTTACTTGTAAATAGCACATAAACTCGATAACTTAACAAGGCTACAAATACAGACAAAGTCACAGAACAGACATAGTCATCTACCAAACCAAGTACTCCATCGACTCTACATCGTCGCCTTAAGCAACTAAGTAGAGCATGACGCTCGTAGAACTTGCTTGTGTGAGATGCTCACGATGCAATAATATCGGAATACAGTTGCAAATGTGTTGGGCATCGGATGCACTTCGCAACAAGCTGATCGAGAAGCCGTAGAATATATCCTTGGTTAATAGTCACACAGCGCCATCTAGCCCCAAACTAAGCAAAGCCTGTACTAAAGGTGACAGGACAAACCACGAATAAACATGACTTAGATACCGACAAACTTATCTGTTCCGGTGGCCAAAATTGGAACTACGTGAAATGCAATGCAAAAACCTCAGGCAAAAACGATATTTAATGACAGTGTAAATCGACAGAGCGACGCCGTCACCGAAACAAATAAGTTTTTCGGTCTATAAACATTACTTACGTTTTTGAAAATATTAATTGTAGATAGAAACACCCAGACCGATACAAACAGACAAGTTCAAAGTTAATGCACACAAATGTTTGGAACCGTGAGGGGATCTAACCCGCGAGTTTTTGGTGTTATTAATATCGATATTTCATATTCCGAAGCCGGTGGTAGAGTCATACGACTATTAAGTGTATCTCTAAAGCCTAAAAAAAGGAATAACTATTTTCATTTTGAGCAGACTTCTTAATCATTAAACCAAATCGGTTGGCAAAAAAATAATGTAGAGACAATATTGTTACATTTGTATTTAGTATTTTTTTAAAAAATATTCAAATAAAATACCTTCACTAGTAAAATGAAAAAAAAAAATTCATCGAATGAGCTACTGAATAGAAGTATAAAATAGGAATAGTAGCAGAACCATAATTCTGGCGATGACTTCATGTTTTAATGATAAAGACTTTGCCTTATAATGCCACTGGAGATTAACAGGCTGATACTTTATTTATGGAACAACTAGCTTTACCAAGCGGCTCGCTTGATGTGAAGATGAAAAGAACCGTTTTTTCATGTGTAGGAGAATGCGTTGATGCACTTCACTGCAGGCTAGCTAGACCTGCGGCCGTGTGTGGGACTTCCCCGGTTTTCCCTGTTAACCCGATTGGTACGAGCTGGTACCCAGCCTTGTGGCTATTGAGTTTGACTAGCCTGATGGAATGAAGCGCGTGAATTTCTTTGTTTCTGATACCCATAACACAGCCTAGGTGCTTAGGCTATTTAATTTGGGGTCAGATCAATCAATATATGGGATGTCTGAAATATTATCCCATAAAAGAAATCAAAATGCATGTCTTTTCTGTCGAAAAATGACGCTTTTCTTTGGTACTGGTATTTATAATATTAAGATCCAGCTATGTTTGTTGTCATCGTAACTTGTGAGTAGATGAAACGGAGTCATTATACCTACTGAGCTATAAAAAAATTCAACCATAATCTCCTCATTGACTTGTAAATGTTTGTAGCGTGTTGTTGGTCTCCAGCGATGTAGACAATATTGATTTAAATATCTAGTTACAAGTTTTGTTGCTGAATATGTATAACATAAAGAACCATAAAATGAAGGTATCAATTTTTTTTGTAATAAATTATAGGCTAGTTTCAGCACTCGTAGATACGTTCGTGTTAATCCATCAGTTAGTCCAGTCAGATAACTAGATCTATCTTCCCATTTCACAAAATAAGGAAAGAGCATCACTGTTATTTTGATGAGATACATCGTCACAGATTTATATATCTGTCAGTGGTCGAAACTCCTTCCCAGAACAAGAAAATTTTCTCTTGGGCCTTAATCCAACCTTAATTAATTTACTATATTAATGTTACTAACGACTCATTATTTGGTTTTAACAGCATTATCTTTATAGCCTGTAGGCCCTTTAAATAGCATTTAGCGGAGCTGTATGTAGGTAGGCATTTTTTTCAATCATAATATTGACACTCGATGGTCTAATGGAAATGTAACCGGGCTAAGATCTCAGGGTCCTGGGTTCAATTAGCGGGTCGAGCTAACTTTGTGTCGTTTTTTTTCGGATTTGTTTTAACCGACACGCATTTGGCAAGCGGGGGACTAAGTCAGCACCCATCTTTGTAACGAAAACTTGATTTCAGTGATACACCTTTGCGTTGCAGTGGAACATTAATAGGCTATTTAAATACTATATAAAATTCGACACGCTTTTAGCCTGTCACCAAAAACTCTACCCATGTACATCCGATATCCAGGTAGAGTTGGTAGTGTGTAACATTGCGTAGTATGTGTGACTCACACTTCCTTATCGCCACTTCCGCGGACGACCCATCCCACTGACCAATCGGCTCTACACTCCCCGATCAATAACCTTACAACTTTCATAAAGGTGCTTGCTTATTGATGTTATTTTCCAACAATATTGTTGCGGGTACGGGGTACGTCAATTCAAATTAAATGCCGGTTACGAAAAGACAATTTTTATTAAAACCACTAAACTGAGATACACCACTTTAACACAATTACACTTCACACTTTACGTAGACAATTCAAAACGAACACTGGTAAACGCTGTTCACTTCAAACGTCGCAGGATAGTTCGCACTGATCGCTTTCCGAAGAATGAATACTGCTCGCAGCGTCGCTCACTCTCTATTTATACCCGGCGCGGGCCCTCTAGTATTTCGTGGATGATTCGTGAAGCCTCTCGAACTGGCGCGAGGACACGCGTTTGAACAGGACCGTTCTTTTCATGAAAACAATCGCGCGCAGGTAAAAAGCAGGCGGCCGCGCGCAGGTAAACAAGCAGGCGGGCGCGCGCGAGAATAAACCTTATTGCGTAGAGGAGTGAGGTCCGTTTTCGCGTGCAAGCTCCGTTGCCGGGCATCGTCGTAACAATATGAATAGTGACGAGACTTGACGAGCCATTTGGAGTAATGGTCGAGAAGTCGGCTATTACACTAGAGGTCGTGGGTTCGATCCCCGCACGGTACAAATATTTGTGTGCATGAAAATGTCTGTTTGTATCGGTCTGGGTGTTTCTATGTATAATTATGTGTTTACAAAAAAAAGTGGTACCTATATAAGTAATGTTTATCCGTTGTCTGGCACCCATAGCACAAGCTAATGCTTAGTTTAGGGCTAAATGGCGCTGTGTGAATAATGTCCAGAGATATTTATTTATTAAAGCTGCCTGAGCGTAGACACGGTGGGGCTCTTTGGCTCTGACCTCTAAGGTACCTAACCAAAAAATTATATTATTGGTTCATTATGATATGCCTTTGATTTCAAGTATTCTTGTAGTCTAAGTATTTTTTATTTGTAAAACATTTTCTCTACTATGAAACCAGCCACACTACCTCTGCCCGTCTAAACAACAAACAACTGAATATGTACGCACCTTTGTAGAGCTCATTTTGCGCATGCTCTGACGTCACGGTACGTTTCCAGTCGAACGGCTGTGGGTTGCGGCTGATGTAATTGGATGGCTTCAAGCATGATAGAGCAAGGGCTCTACATAAAAAATATTTATTTATTTATTTATTTACACTTTATTGCACAAAACAAGTACAATTGGCAGACTTAATGCCGAAAGGCTTTCTCTATCAGTCAACCATTGGGCGTAGCAGTAAGTGCGAAACTAGTATAAATATTGTGTAAACTAAATATTGTTTTCATGTTTAATATCAGCCGCTTAGTGATTTTCATGGCAAAGACTCTATCATTGTCTAAACGCATAGGTATCTGGGGTCCTGAGTTTATAATTCGAGTCGGACATTTTTTTTTAATTGCTTGATTTTTTTATCACTTTAATTTTTGATTTGATGTGGTTAACCTCGTTATATCAGACAATAGATTTCTCACTGCAGTGTATTCAACTATCGTTGAATAAAGTCATCGTTAAAAAAATCAATGAGTACTTTGGCACCAACATAAAATGAAGCTCAGGACCTTTATTATTTCCATAAATATTTAACTACATACTCATGTTATACGTCATAGCAGTAACCAAATACCCAAAAACGTTTATCCTGTCCGAGGACAGAACCCACAACCTCCAGTGTGACAGCAAACTTTTAACCATTACACTAAACTGGCCTGCACATCTTTATATCCCCAACAATGCCGTCAACACCTACACAAAAACTACATTTAAATAATTTGTTTACGTCGATCCCTTTTGCATAAACCTGTCTTCATTCACAACTTGCCGCCCCACGTAATTCCATCGACCAATCGCAGCGGCCGCCCTGCCTCGCGCAATCAGAGTTTTGTTCAGGACTAAGGATATATACGACTGAGTCCGAAGTGTATTTGGGGAGTCCCGTGCTACAAGGGTCACTGGTTGTGGCGGGAGGCCAGTCTAAACTCCTGTCGTCTGAATATGTCGTCTTTAAGTCGTCATGTATGGGTTTAATATAAAATGCTAATAAAAATGTCAATCATTCTGTAAAATGAAAACGAGAGTTCTTCTCACACAAACCTATGTAGCTGATTTGACTTCCTTTTTTGTTAAAACAAACTGTAAACGGAAATATTACTATTCTTAATTTTTTGATGTTTTATTTTAATTTTTTTCGTAATTCTGAATTTTTATATGCGTATTTTATCTGTTGTAAGTTGCGTCTGGTTGGTGGTAGAACTTTTTCAGAGTCCGACTGGCTAACTACCCTGTGTAGATTTTGATAATTAGTTTCCATGGACTTGTTTGGTACGAGTTACCTCCGTCTAGAAAAAGTACAAGCGTTTGGGGTAGATACGGTAGATAGCACACTGTTAAAATGTCCAGGCGAGGGTATTACTTAATATTAAGTAAGAGAGATATTTTAAAGAGAGAGTTATAAGCTAGATGGCGTTATATGTGAAATGTGAACGAAAATTTTATTAAATTATTTTTATTCCACATAATTTTAACACAATTATTATGGAAATAAGTATGTAGTTTTAAGTCTTAAGTTCGAAGTAGGATTTGCTTTAATTTATCCCAATCTCCAGCTCAGGTGGACGGAGAAGGAAATAACACAGTCTACGGGAACCGGATGAGCAAAAGTAACTTTAATATAGGCTTTTCCAACTTATTTTTATTTCTCCATCGAGCCAGTGGTAAATACGACACATTGATTTTTTAATATTTTTTTTCAACTTCAAGAAGTAAAGCAATTACGCTTTTTAGAGTAATTGAATTTTTGCTCTAATGGGATTAAAACTTGTGTCGTCCTTGTAATCCGGTGAGAACCTGTTGAACTTGTTCTTAAAATAGGGGCTCTACACAATGTCATTGGCAAATGCATCGGTCAAGGTTAGTAGAGCCTCTACTAACCTTGACCGATGCATTTGCCAATGACATTGTGCTAAAAATATTTGTTAAGCAAATTTGTTTTTTTTAATATTTTTATAGGTTTCTCATCATAAAGAAGGAGACTATAAAATATGAACAAATAAACAATAATAAAAATCATCGTCATCATGCTCATCAGCCTGTCATAGTCCACTGTTGGACATAGGCCTCTCCTTACGCTGATCTATCTTCGGCCACTCGAATCCAGCTCCAATAACATTAAGCACACAATTTATTTAGCTTCGACAAGCCAAAAATATTAATTATATAAAAAATATACTGACGTGCTGTCTTACTTTTCATTTTATTGCGCCATTCCAAAACCATTTGGAAAACTAACAGTGACACTAATTTTAATGACTCTATAAGTGATTTTCTTTATCTTTATGTTGTTTACGCTAGATACATTTTGTCAAATGATATTATGCAAACGTACGAAGAAAAGTAAAAACAAATTTCATATGTATTTCATAACCTTTAAGTACCTACGTTCTTAGTATTAAAAATTAAAATGTATTAAAAAAAAAAAAAGATTGAATAACAAAAGAGAAGGTCAAATCAGCTACTATCGTGTGGGTGAGACCAAAGTCTCTCTTTATCATTTTCTTGACGTATTTGACATTATTTTACCATATATGATTGCTTTAACGCTTCAACATATCTGATGGCAAGGAGTTAGACCGGATCCCTGCCAGCTCCGGCTTACGTAGTAGCTACGGACCTCCCGACTGCTCTACCAGACCTACCGTATATATACTTAGTAGAGAGAAAAACTCTGATACCGCGATGCAGGATTGAAATTTCTTTATTTTTTTATAGCTTCCTGAGCTTATAACATCAATGAAAATGTGAGTAAGTATATCCGTTTAGTCAAACTCTATCTATTTACATCTTTTGTACTGTCACAAATAAATAACAATGTGAATAAACACGATTTATCTTAATTTCATGGTCGTCAACGGCGTTTGTGCAGGAGTGAAAGAGACAGATATTTTGTAGAGTTCATTTTGTAGAGCGTGCAACGTTGATATTACTGTGACCTAATTTCTCTGTTGCCTCTACAAACTCTACATTTAGAATTGATTTTTAGAGTGGGACTCTACCATTCCGTATAAGTGAGAAAAAGACGGAAGAAATATTGGGAGTATCCGGATATAGGTAACGCCCTTTCCTATCATTGATCAAGGGTCACCTCATTTAATAAAATAAAACATTGTTTTTTTTTTAATAAATCTGTAATTGGTACTTTTAATAAAACAACCATCATTTAATTTCTAAATTATTATTAAAATTCTTACATAAAATTTCCTTAAAATAAGGGTAGGTAATTTTTGTTTCTGGCAACATCGGCCGCCATATTAAAAAAATGGATTCTTCGATATTTCTGAAAGTAATGAAATCATTTTAGTGAATGGCGTAGTTTATTCTCATTTCAGGAGTTCTAATTGTTCTAAAATACATTGTGTTGTTGTTAATTAACGTATTAATTTAGTGAATCGTGTTTAAACATTGTTGCCAACAAATCGTGAGTATTGTTGCAATATCTATAAAATAAAATCATCGAAAATAGAAACACCGAATTTGTGGTGTTGCAAGAAAAATTGTCCAATGTTGATTAAATTTGACGTTTGCAGACTGCTGATTATTTACATTGAATTTATTTTTATAATTTACTTTGATTCTTTGTATAATTAAGCAATAATGACTGGTTTTACACGTAATTCCGGGGTATGTAATATAACCTACACCATGATATTTTCTACGAGAGAGGGAATAATTATGTCAATGCACTGATCACCGATGCATTAATTAAAAAATAGAAATTTTTGTTTTATTCCCAGCTTATTAACTATCAATAGTAACCAAACTCGTCGATAAACTAAATATGCCTATATATTTAATTGGTGCGTTGAGTGCGCAAGCACAGGTGCACTCTCCTCCACCTCTTAGTGCCGGGTCCTGATATTTACGGAGAGAGAGAGAGAGAGATCAGGGCCACGGCTAGGTTTTTCTAGACTCTGAATGCCAGCTACCACTAACAAGCCACTCAGGGAGGCTTTTGCCATTGCCACTATAATTAACTTTTTAGGTACGGTCAACAGCACATCACGATAAATACTTGCAGTATGATAATAGCACTTATGCACATAAGAGCGGTACAAAGTCCAAAGTGTTACGTCTGACGTGCTTTTGTTTGTACCTAAATTGATCAGAGAGGACTTTCATTTGTAATGTATACAGGATTACTTTATTATTTGATAAATAGCGATATAAGAAAAAAGTAGTCTGCGCGAAATTGAATTTTAAGTCCACTGCATAATAAAAGTCAATTTCTTAAAAAATGTTAGTTTGGAGGTATTGTCACTTCATCAACGAAATGAAGTTTGCCTCTATGCAAGCTAAGTACTCTGTACCCATTGAGCCCAAGATATTTAAAAAACGTACTTACAGAACGATAATACATACTAAACTTGGTAAACTAAGTAATTACTTAAAATACATATTGTTTACAGAGCACTCGTAACAAATCATGTCGGATTCGGAGAGTCATGAAGTCTCCGCAGGGGAGCTTGCGGGTACATCTGAGGCACAACTTTTCTCCGCAGCATACAACAAAGATGGTAATTCAATTTTAAGCAATCCATTAAACTATTTTAAAAGGGGTGATGCACAAGTCATGGCTCTGGTATATAAATATTTCTAGACTTACAAATGTGGATTATAATATTGATTAATTTAAATCATTATAATGAACTATTGTTATTTATACATTTTATTTACTTATTTTATTACCTTTTTCAGGTCAACTGCAAATTGTGGAAGTGACTCCATTTGACAAAGGGGACAGAGTAAGTTGTTTTGTTGTATGTTGCAAATGTAGATAATAAACGCCAAAATACATACTAATATTGTAAAAGAGAAAGTTACCTTATCTGTCTGTTGCACTTTCAAGCCTAACCTTTGAAATGATTTTGACAAAATTTTCATCAGACTCATAATAAAATATGGGAAAGGACATTGGCTTCTTTTAATCAAATACTAACAATCGCCAACACGGTTTCACCCGCACATATTTTTTTTCAAATATCTCCCCATTCCCCCACACTTCCGGGATAAAAAGTACCCTATGTCACCTTGGGATAGTGTAGTTTTCCAACAGTGAAAGAATAATAATTATTTAAATCGGTGCAGTAGTTTTGGAGCCTATTCAATACAAACAAACAATCAAATCTTTCCTCTTTATAATATTAGTATTGATTGACTAAACTTTTCTCAACCCCAATTTCGACTGAGACACAGGAACTGTTTGCAGCATAGCCCTATCACACAAAAATTACCATGTATCTGTTATTTTGTAGGAAGGTACCGATATGCCCTCGCTGGAAGCAGACGGAGACACCACGAAGTATGTGCAAGTGGTCAACTCGGACAAGTCTATGATGCAACTGGATCTGCTCAATTTGACCCTTGTCAGGTATGTTTTTTTTAATTGTTGACGGCACCTTATTGTTTTACAGTCACTGCAACCAATTCTGATCTATTAGTGGTAATGGTTGGTGATCACTTTACCACAGAGGCAGAATGTTGCCTGATATGTAAACATTGTTTATAGATGCGAGGATGGTGGGGAGTCGTACCGGCTGGTCTCGAATGCGGAGGCGGTCGACGGGTCCGAGGCCACCGTCACCTGCGTACTACAGTCTAGCGATAACGAAGGTAAATGTATCAGCCTATTAATGTCCCACTGCAGAGCAAAAGGCCTCCATCCTTGAAATCAAGTTATCGCTACAATGATGGGTATTGGCTTAATCACCACGCTTGACAAATGCGGATTGGTGATCACAAACCCGAGCTGTGTCCGAAAAAACCCGACACAAAGTTAGCTCGACTCGGGAATTGAACCCAGGACCCCGAGATCTTGGCCCGGTACTTAAACCACTAGATCATCGAGGAGTTATAACGAAGGTACCACGTAGGAAATACTAAGTAGAGTGGTATTGGCTTGTATTTAATCATACACCAAAAAGGTTCAATGTACACCAAAAAAAGCTGAAACGTGCACCAAAAAAAAAATTGGTTGCCTGTAAAGTCGGTATACGGGCGAAAGTTTTACGTGACAACGACTTTTTATGTCTGTCTCTCTCGCTCTTAGGCGGGACGCGTGCCTCTCACTCGCTCTCATTGTGAGCGCATAACGTGAGCGGAGCGTAACGCAGTTTCTTGAAGTGTCACCCGGCAAACCAATTTATAAGACGTTGTCACGTCACTATACCCTAATATGACTATAAAATAGACATATTAGGGTATGGATGTAGATAAAAGTAATTTTTTATTGCATAAGTAACATTTCTCATAAGTGGAGATTTACATAAGGCTCTAAGATTCAACTATTCAGTATTGTATCCAGTTATACATAGCTGTTATTCTCCCTAAAATAAATATATATCTTCCAGAGGCAGAGAACAGTGAAGCATACGTGAAGGTGGATTGGGACCAGAGTCCGCTAGTGTTCCTGCAGTCTGCCCCCGCGTCTGCAGACCCACCACAGCCTCAGACACAGACGCAGACCGTTGATAAAAAGACTAAGCAGGTAACCTAATTAAAAAACTAGACTTCCAATCATGCTCAAATATTGTCCGAAGCAAAAGTCTACAACTCTACAAGTCTACAAAAGTCTAAAACTATTGGGCAGAGTTTTCGTTTAGTCGTATACAATTGACATTAAACACTAACTGCCACGAGATAAGGTGTTAATTTGAACGAATGTGTTAATGTCATCTGTGTCAACTCCGCTCGGACGTTTTTTTAAGGAATTTTTCTTAGAGATTGGGTGTCTAGTTGTATATTGAACGTCATTGCGATGGGTGGAAAAATAAAAAAACAAATAAAATTAATTTTTCCAAATCGTTGACCGCCTCCTTGGAATAGCTAAGCCGCTAAGCCGCTCGAGTATAAAACCGGGAGGTCGTGAGATCGATTCCCACCAAGGATCTGGTTGGTGGTAGGGCTTTTTTAGTCTGACTGGTTAGCTACCCCCACAGGTGAAATCTGCCGCCATAACAGCTCTGGCTGTGTTCCGGTAGTATTAATGTGGGAGCCAGTACACTTGAAATCAAAGGCTCGAAGATTAGATGAGTCTACAGTCTGGCAGCACATTGAGCGACGCTTCCTGGTGAAGTGTTCCTCAATGGAATAGGCCGCAGTGGCCGCTTACCATCAGGTGGGCTGTGTGTCTGTCTGCCAACAGACTTAGTATACGAAAAAATCGAAACTTCACATCGAAAAACCTAACTGACAATAAAATAATAAAAAAGCATCAACAAATAGAAAAAGTATCTTAAACATAAACAATATCAAAAAGGATCGTTCAGCTGCCGATTCCCAACATCCTCTTTTCACGATCAGACGTCCTCTAGCCGCTATATTGGTACTATTGTTTTTCAATACTTTCAATCTGTTTTTTAACAGATTTACAAAACGTAGGCAATGCTGCCAATACAGCGGCTAAAGGACAACTTAAGGTGAACAGACTGTATGAATCGTAAATTACACAGAGTGACTCTACCACCGGATTCAGAATGCCGTTATCTATCGCGAAGAACCGGCTAGAAACTCTATAGTTACACTTTTTAATAATAATTTTTAATATTGTACAACACAAAATGATTTAAAAAATGCTATCATAACTGTTGAGTTTCTTGCGGCACTTCTTCTCAGCAGCAGGCCATTCATTCACGTCGAAGTGCTGGTAGGAAAAAAAGTTTATGACGTGCAAAAGAATTTCTTGGTAAATCAAATTGCAAAATAAATACTTTGACTTTGACTTTAATATAAAATAAAATAAATAAATAATTATTTGTCTTTTTTTCTTTCCAGCCTCCAAAAATATCACCGACAGAGATTTTGGAGAAGGCTAAAGCATTACAAAAAGCTAAGTGAGTGCAATATTTATTTTAATATTATTATTAGTCGCCTCGATGGTCTAGTGATTTAAGTACCGGCCGAAACTTCTGGGTCCTGGGTTCAATTCCTGGAGCTAACTTTGTGTCGGTTTATTTTGACACATATCATAGGTTTGTGATTAAAAACCCGCATTTGGCATGCATGAAGCCAGGCAGGACCCATCATTGTAGCGCACAAACTGATGGTAACATTATCATTTACCGTTAAATCACAGAATAACGTTATATAAATTTACCGGTAAAACGCCACCCAAGTATCGTTATCTCGCATAACGTTACCTTCTTTATAACGTTAATTTCGTAGAATGAATAGAATAGAATAGAATAGAATACC
This sequence comes from Mecyna flavalis, assembly GCA_949319885.1. Taxonomy (NCBI): domain Eukaryota; kingdom Metazoa; phylum Arthropoda; class Insecta; order Lepidoptera; family Crambidae; genus Mecyna; species Mecyna flavalis. Next base: position 6,809,391 of record OX439420.1, on the reverse strand, counting down.
TTTATTGCATTAAATGTGGTTGACAAGAGTAAATAATGAAAATTTTGGTTTCTCACACTTAACCAAACAATTGGCATGCAGCATTGGCTGAAGGTAACGATACCTGAATTTTACCGGTATTCAAAGCCCTGCCAAATGGCTCGTCAAAAATTATTTGGTCTAGGTTTCCGTTACAATTTAGCGATATGATATAAATTATTTGATATATGTTGTCCCAGGCAGCAGATGCAATGCCAGCCCGGCAAGCCTCGCCGCGGTCGCAAGCGCAAGTCGGACCTCCCGCCGCCGCACGAGCTACTCTCCTTGCCTCACTTCAAGCTGTTCCTCTATAATTGCAAGCTATGCACTTTCAAGTGCAACGCTATCAAGGAAATGACTGCACACAAGGTAAGACTACCTATACCTATACCTAATAGGCCAAAATAGGCTACAATAGGCTAAAATAGGCTATAATAGGTCACATTGTCCCTCGATGGGACAGACCCCACTGTCACTAAATGGCATAGGCTGCAGTGTCCCTCAATGGGATAGGCCGTAGTGACCGCTAGTCAGACCTGCCGCCGCACGAACTACTCTCCTTGCCTCACTTCAAGCTGTTCCTCTACAACTGCAAGCTTTGCACTTTTAAATGCAACGCCATCAAGGAGATGACTGCACACAAGGTAAGACTACCTATGGCGCCTAATAGGCCACAATAGGCCAAAATAGGCTACAATAGGTCACAGTGTCCCTCGATGGGACAGACCCCAGTGTCACTAAATGGCATAGGCCGCAGTGTCCCTCAATGGGATAGGCCGTAGTGACCGCTAGTCAGACCTGCCGCCGCACGAACTACTCTCCTTGCCTCACTTTAAGCTGTTCCTCTACAACTGCAAGCTATGCACTTTTAAATGCAACGCCATCAAGGAAATGACTGCGCACAAGGTAAGACTACCTATGGCGGCTAATAGGCCAAAATAGGCTACAATAGGCTACAACAGTGTCCCTCGATGGGACAGACCCCAGTGTCTCTAAATGGCATAGGCTACAGTGTCTCTCAATGGGATAGGCCACAGTGTCCCTCAATGGGTTTTGCCGTAGTGGCCGCTAGTCAGACCTTCCGCCATTTCTCACCTCACCCAACTTCAAGCTGTTCCTCTACAACTGCAAGCTATGCACTTCAAGTGCAACGCTATCAAGGAAATGACTGCACACAAGGTAAGACTACCTATGGCGCCTAATAGGACACAATAGGCTAAAATAGGCTAAAATAGGCCACAATAGGCTAAAATAGGCCACAATAGGCTACAAAAGGTCACAGTGTCCTTCGATGGGACAGACCCAAGTGTCTCTAAATGGCATAGGCCAGTGTCTCTCAATTCTCAATGGTACAGGCTACAGTGGTCGCAAGCGCAAGTCAGACCTCCCGCCGCCGCACGAACTACTCTCCTTGCCTCAGTTCAAGCTGTTCCTCTATAATTGCAAGCTATGCACTTTTAAATGCAACGCCATCAAGGAGATGACTGCACACAAGGTAAGACTACCTACGGCGGCCAATAGGCTACAATAGGCTATAACAGGCCACAATAGGCTACAATAGGTCACAGTGTCCCTTGATGGGACAGACCCCAGTGTCTCTAAATGGCATAGGCCACAGTGTCTCTCAATGGGACAGGCCGCAGTGTCCCTCAATGGGATAGGCCACAGTGGTCGCAAGCGTAAGTCGGACCTCCCGCCACCACACGAACTGCTCTCCTTGCCTCACTTCAAGCTGTTCCTCTATAATTGCAAGCTATGCACTTTTAAATGCAACGCCATTAAGGAGATGACTGCGCACAAGGTAAGACTACCTACGGCGGCCAATAGGACACAATAGGCTAAAATAGGCCACAATAGGCTAAAATAGGCTACAATAGGTCACAGTGTCCTTCGATGGGACAGACCCAAGTGTCTCTAAATGGCATAGGCCAGTGTCTCTCAATGGTACAGGCTACAGTGGTCGCAAGCGCAAGTCGGACCTCCCGCCGCCACACGAACTACTCTCCTTGCCTCACTTCAAGCTGTTCCTCTATAATTGCAAGCTATGCACTTTCAAGTGCAACGCTATCAAGGAGATGACTGCGCACAAGGTAAGACTACGTATGGCGGCTAATAGGCCACAATAGGCCAAAATAAGCTACAATAGGTCACACTACAGAAGTGGCCGCTTACCATCGGGTGGGCTGCGTGTTTGTCTGCCAACTTATGTTGTATAAAAAAAGGCAAAACAGTGCTGAAACTTTATAACTTTTTACACGTACATAATAAAAAAGCGCCATCTAGCTGCAAACTAAATAAATAATCTTGTACTTTACCAGACAACAAAAGACGTTAGGTAAATGTTAAGTTCCTGTACTAGGCCGTCTAGGTGGGTACCACCGCAGTGCCAGATATTTTCTCGTGAAATAGAAGTGTGTCAAGCACTTCTGTGTTTCGGGGAAAGGGCACTAAAGCTAGTGAAATTACTAGTAATAGGTCTCATATACCTAGGTATAACTGTCGTCTCGGTGTAGCGGGCGCAGGGCGGTGCCGGACAGTAACTGCTTAGTTACTGTTTGCACTGAACTGTCTAAGGGTAGACGTGGCGCTCACCATCAGGTGTACGATCTCTTCGTACACATTACACTTTAAAAAAAAAGATTTTTTACTGTGTTCGTTTGTCCCCAGGCGGCAGAGCATAGCAGCTGCAGTTCGGGCAGCAAGTACCGTCGCGGGCAGCCGACCACCTTGCAATGTGCAGTATGTCCTTATAGAGGGTCCGCGCACTCACAGGTGACTACTAACAATAAACTATACTCCATTTGTTAGCATTAGACCAGGGTTCCTAAAGTGGGCGATAACGCCCCCTTGTGGGCGCTGCAGGCCTAAAGGTGGTAAGAGACCCAGAAATCCAGAAATTTCCGCTAATATAGCTCACAATAATTAATTAATTTAATTTGAAGTGATAGTGGTTTTTAAGTTGAAAAAATGGGGGCGATAAAAATTAATTTATTCTCAAACTTCTCAAAGTGGGTAGTAGGCAAAATAAGTTTGGGAACTCCTGCATTAGACGAACCCACAGGTGACTACTATCAAACAACATCAATTATATTTATCTTCTTTTTTCGAGCATTCAATCCCAATCTATAATTTATTTCATTCAGCACAAAAAATAAAAAAAAACAAGGAAGCAGTGGCCGTAAACTTTGACGTTTTGACAGATGGTGGCCATGATAATACGCCTACTTAAAAAGTCTTGTTAGTAGTACGCAATTTAACATTGACATGCACTTTTTCATTTTGTCGTATTATACTAGATACGTTCTGATTCATGTTTGGAATCTCTGCTTCTTGGGGTCTTGCAAACTTTTTACGATGATTAGTTTATTTCTGTTAAATTACTAGTTTTGTTGTAGAAATCAAAATTTTAGTATTTAAATATTGAAAATAATAATAAACTATCACAATAATGGCTAATAAGAATCGGAAGTGTGTGAATAAAATAATTTGACATTTTTAATATTTATATTTTCGCTTGGCACAAATCGGTAATAAAAAACCTAAATTTCGTTCTTTCTAATCTAATGCTGAATAAAATGAAGTATAATGACAATTAACTACACTCCATTTATTATAGCATAGCCTTCCGCCTGTGGTTTCGCCCGCGTGAACTATAGGACGTTATCCACAGTGGCGTAGCTACCTAGGGGCTAGGCGGGGCCATTGCCCTTCGCGTTTATCGAAAAAAAAAATTACTATTTACTAACAATTGGTTTCCATTTTCCCATCATTGAAAAAAAAAATCAAATAAGTTTAAAAAAAAAAACAAAAAAAAATTCAAAACAAAAAAAACCCTTGCAAAAATCGATAGTATTACTGAAGGTGAAGCATTCTGCTGCGGGAAAACAACGACTAAAAAAACACGCAGTATAGCCAAAAGAAGCAATTTAATGATTCCAAATATTATTGTTCACAGTTGATGAAACATATTCAAGACATACACACGGATCGACATAAAAACAGTAAGTAAATCTAATTACACAAAAAGTTAAGTTGGAGCGAATTTTTTTTGGTTTATTGAATTCAATATGGTTATATTGTTTTGTTATTTAAGGCTATGAAATTGTGGGTAGTGCTAATACCCACAATTTCTTTCCGCTTAGCTCAAAAGTTGACTTGTAGAGAAAGTCGTGCGGCATTAAGTCTGTTTTTTGTATATATATTTTTTTTAAATTGTGCAATAATGATTACTCTACCGACAAGAGCGATGCTCAGCGTTTTTTACTGTCTTTTCGATTAATGATGTATGAAAATCTGTATAGACCGACAAACTTATCTGTTCCGGTGGTGGCGTCGCTACTGTCTATTTAGAACTGTCATTAAATATCGTTTTTGCATTGCATTTCACGTAGTTTTAATTTTGGCCACCGGAACAGATAAGTTTGTCGGTCTTTAAAGTGAATTAACAAAAATAATTAGCGACGTTAGAAACATAGTGATCCAAGTCACATTTTCAACTTTTTGAGGAAACGAGGGAAACGCGTTTGGATTTGTTCCTGAAGTTGTTCTATTCCAAAGTGACCGATATGAGTTTCCTTATGAAAATTGCTATAATAAGCACTTGTGGCATGAAAAATATGTCTTTTTTTGGGATGTTAATAACAAAATATCGATTTTGACAAAAATGTCACTTGGATCACTATGGTTCTAACGTCGTCATTGTAGTTTTCACAATGACGTTCAATATACAACTAGACTCCCATTCACGCTCAAATATTGTCCGAAGCAAAAGTCTGCCCACGCAACTATTGGGCAGAGTTTCCGTTTAGTTGTATACAATTGACATTAAACACTAACTGCCACGAGATAAGGTGTTAATTTGAACGAATGTGTTAATGTCATCTGTGTCAACGCCGCTCGGACGTTTTTTGAGGATTTTTTTTTAGAGATTGGGTGTCTAGTTGTATATTGAACGTCATTGAGTTTTCATGAATAAAGAATATCTCTATGTGATTGATAAACAGAAGTGTCCCTGGACACGGAGGAGGTGGCGGCGGCCGACGTCCTAGTGTGCGGCGCGTGCGGCTACGAGTCCAGCTCGCGGGTGCTGTTCCGCGCGCACATCGAGTGCGTGCACGGCGCTACCGCCTGCTGACCCGCCCCCACACGCAGACAGGTAGGAACCATAATGACAAAGGACACTGCACACCCATCCAGGTACCGCCACTGCCTGCTGACCCGCCCCCACACGCAGACAGGTAGGAACCATAATGACAAAGGACACTGCACACCCATCCAGGTACCGCCACTGCCTGCTGACCCGCCCCCACACGCAGACAGGTAGGAACCATAATGACAAAGGACACTGCACACCCATCCAGGTACCGCCACTGCCTGCTGACCCGCCCCCACACGCAGACAGGTAGGAACCATAATGACAAAGGACACTGCACACCCATCCAGGTACCGCCACTGCCTGCTGACCCGCCCCCACACGCAGACAGGTAGGAACCATAATGACAAAGGACACTGCACACCCATCCAGGTACCGCCACTGCCTGCTGACCCGCCCCCACACGCAGACAGGTAGGAACCATAATGACAAAGGACACTGCACACCCATCCAGGTACCGCCACTGCCTGCTGACCCGCCCCCACACGCAGACAGGTAGGAACCATAATGACAAAGGACACTGCACACCCATCCAGGTACCGCCACTGCCTGCTGACCCGCCCCCACACGCAGACAGGTAGGAACCATAATGACAAAGGACACTGCACACCCATCCAGGTACCGCCACTGCCTGCTGACACTGCACACCCATCCAGGTAACGTCGAGCTCGCGGGTGCTGTTCACATCGAGCGTGCACGGCGCCACTGCTTGCTGACACGCTCCAATACAGACAGGTATACTACGATTCAACTAAATTGGCCCGTCCGAACATCGTGCGAGTACCTGCGCAGAACACAAATGTAGGTGTCAGAGGGGCGCACCCGCGCCCCGCACCTGCGCAAACGACGCTTGCAGCTAACTTCGGACGGGCCAGTTTAGTTGAATCGTATTATAGGAAGCATGACAAATTTTGAAACCCTTATCTTTTTTTTTAACTAGCGGGCGCGTTCGGTTCACTCGCGTGGTTCCCGTTCCCGTGGGAATTGATCAAAATCCTTTCTTAGCGGATGCCTACATCGTAACATCTACCTGCATGCCAAATTTCAGCCCGATCCGTCCAGTGGTTTGGGCTGTGCGTTGATAGATATCTAATCAGTCAGTCAGTCACCTTTGAGTTTTATATACACGCCGGGGTCATTGCCCTTCGCGTTTATCAAAAAAATGATTATTTACTATTTACTCACATTTGGTTTCCACTTTCCCATCAAACTTTTCAAAAAAAAAAACAGAAAAAGTTATAAAAAAAAATCAAAATTTAAAAAAAAAAATTACTTGCATAAATCGATAGTACTACTGAAGGTGAAGCGTTCTGCTGCGGGAAAACAACGACTAAAAAAAACACGCAGTATATAGATAGTAGCTCAGAACATTTGCTCCACTTAGCCTGATGGTAAGCAAAAGGGGGAACCCAAATTACGATGACAACAAACACCGAGACGTTCTATCCATTGGCATCGCAGTACTGGCTCACAAGGTACTTCTTAACGCTTCGTTTAATATCGTATGAATCATATTATATGTCATAGGAAGGGGGATACGTGAGCCGGCAGAGTTCCACTTCTTTATAGTTCTATAATGTACCCATGGTCATGGACCATACACATTGTCACAGGCGTCGCTAGCCTGCAACTATGACCATAAACGCTAGGAGCATTCCCTGCCAGCAATGACGTTCAATATACAACTAGACTCCCATTCACGCTCAAATATTGTCCGAAGCAAAAGTCTTCCCACGCAACTATTGGGCAGAGTTTCCGTTTAGTTGTATACAATTGACATTAAACACTAACTGCCACGAGATAAGGTGTTAATTTGAACGAATGTGTTAATGTCATCTGTGTCAACGCCGCTCGGACGTTTTTTGATGATTTTTTCTTAGAGATTGGGTGTCTAGTTGTATATTGAACGTCATTGCCTGCCAGTCAACCTTTTCAATATTTCTTATTGTTTCAGGTTTGTTCAGTGGAGGTTATTGGAAACTGTCGCTCTCAACTAAGAGAAGACCGCATACATGCTCCAACGGTGATGATATACTGATTATTTTAGTTCAATACAAGGATCTTATTTTTTGTCTGTCTCCCAAATCAGTGGCCAGAGCAATGTCTATAAGTTCTGCTAATATTTAAATGTGAATGTGTGTATGTTTACACGTCAAAACGTTTGAATGATTTAGATAAAATAAAAGGAATATTAGACCATTTATAGGTTTTGTCGCTGAAAAAGTATTTTAGCGGTCGCGTTACAGTTTTTGTAATGTGACTGGTTTTCGTAATTATTATCAGTCGAAAGACGTCCACTGCTGGACATAGGCATCCCAAGGATCTCTAAACCGATCGGTTCGAGAGACGATTGGAATAAATACAAACAATAAAAATGTATTGTTACTTAAATACATATGAAGAAAAGAAAACAATGTTTATCACATGAATTTTCTTGTAACATACATTTTATGTGCAGTGTGGAATAAAATGCCTTTATTTGTTAAATATCTAACCAATTTTGAACTTAACCTTTTGAGCGCCAAAGTCGTCTATACTTGACAAACACCTGCGGGCCCTGTGCGCCAACGTCTATAAATGACAAAAAACCCTGCCTCAAAAATATACATATTATTATAATAAATTATCTATCTAGGTTCTATGTCCATCGCATTAAGTTCTATTCTAATTAAAGCAAGTTGATGTCCAGTTTACAATACACATTTAAAAACTTTGAAATTCAAATATGTATAACTTTTCGAAAATCAAAATATCAAATATCTTTATCAAAAAACGATGTAAAAGGATGAATAATTAAGTAATATTCTTTTTCTCATTATTTTATTTCATTGGCAAATCAAAATATACGTAGCAAAATCTACAATAATATTACATTTGTTTTATTACTTGTATGATAACTTAGATATCAATAATTGAAAATGGTGTATTTGGTTTTCTAGGCACACTATATGAAATTTTCAAATTCATAATGGATTCTAAAATTTTAGTTTCTTTGTCTATGTCATATAAGTAAGGTGTGAAAGAGACAGTATGTAACGTATGCATTTCAAACTGTGATAGTTATAACTATTATAACATTTTATCAAGCTGTTTCGATTTGTACTGTTTTTGTATCCAAAAATATTACTTCGATCCCCCCCTTCTATGATGTAATTAAAACTAATGTACGAATTTTGAAAGTATGTGAGTCGTTCTTCTTTTTAACCTACAATTTGATTTACACTTCTGTCACGCGGATTTACGACTCTGTAACGTACTTTTTACAGTGAAATTATTAAAAACATTTATTATTTAATCGTGCACAGTCATTAATGTTTAGTACAGTGCCCAACGAATTTAATATCGTTGACAGTGCCTGTAAAAATACAATTAAAAAAAACTTATGGTAATTTCCTTGTTTTTTTTTTTCACTGAAGACGTGAAGACACCTTTTTGTAGGTTAAAAAGAAGAACGACCCATGTGTGTTTGTTAATTCAAATCGGCTGTACCGATTTTGAAGAAATTTGGGAAAGCGATAGTTTAATTTTTTTAGAAGGACAGATAAGTTTTTAATACTTTGAATTATTCACAGATGAAACCGCGTACTTAAGTAGTTTTTTTCATATAAATGACAGGCATATTGTAGTTTTGTTTCTATATACCTACAATATGAATTAAGTATGTGTAGATACGTTTTCCAAGTGATTTACTATTTAAGTGAGTTACTGGTGATTTCTTTTGTGATTTGTAGATAATGGAGAGATGTTAATTTATTAAGCTTTAAATATACTCTTATAAGATATTGTGGAGTTTTATTTTTGGATTTTTATCATTTTACCTACTAAAGTTACAGACTATCAAGTTTTACAGAAAGAACCACACCAAGTAACATACTAAATCTATGATATAAACCGACAAACTTATCTCTTCCGGTGGCGGCGTCGCTACTGTCGATTTAGAACTGTCATTAAATATCGTTTTTGCATTGCATTTCACGTAGTTCCAATTTTGGCCACCGGAACAGATAAATTTGTCGGTCTATAGAGAGTATTTACATAAAGCTTCCTTAGTGTAGCGGTTTGACTACTGGCCATGATCTCGGGGTCCTGGGTTCAATTCTCTGTTCAGGCAAAATTTGTGTTGATTTTTGTGAACTCCTTGTGGTTCCATCAATGACCACTTTGATTCTCGGCCACTCGCATCCAGCTCCTACCAGCCATCCTGGGTAAAACACTTCACCTGGCTTAAAAATATGTTTGCAGAGACAGCTAATATTAATATTAGTATTATACTGCGTGACATTTCAGTCGTTGTTTTCTCGCAGTAAAATGATTCGCTCTTAGTAGTACTAGATTAATGAAGTTTTTTTTTAGTGAAATCAAAAGTTTTACGTTTGCAATAGACGAAACTCGAACCAATAGCACTAGCTTCGTGTCGGACGGTCACTTGCCGGGTTAATTGCCCTTCGCGCTTATCAAAAAGTTGATAATTCACTAATTACTAACTTTTGATTTCCATTTTCCTTCAAACTTTAAAAAAATTACAAAAAAAATATTACTTGCAGAAATCGATAGTAATACGAAGCGTTCGGCTGCGAGAAAAAAAAACACGCGGTATTCACAAATTGAGTAAATAAAACACAGTTTTCACTTAAAACTATTTACTTCAATCACCGACTCATATTTTAAAAGGTGTCGACAAACATACACTTTGTACAGCGCACACAACATTTTCTCTACTTTAACTAATATTATCCTATATGTCATTATGTTTAATATACTCGTTCAAGGCGATTATAAAACGATGTAAAATTTTGGGTCCTTTTGGAAAGTTATGAATAAAGGAAAATAATTATTTCGGATTATATTCTTTTCATATTAATTTGTTAGTAAAGTTTTTAGTTTTTACTCCTTTTTAAATTCCCATAATTTCATTTTATTTTTAGATTTTATCTGTAGTACCTACAATCTGTATTTGCAAATCGATTAGTAATTTCGACATTTATATTTATTTCAAACTAATATTTAGAATGGGGAGATTATGTGCTGAAGATTCTCCTCAAAACCAATGGCATTCGATATAGGTCATCCTTAAATATAATAGGTATTTTGATATGAACACTTGGATTACCTTTACAAGGCGCCATCAAGCGGATTTTTTTATTCTGAAAATCCCTCATTGGAGGATCTTGGTTATTCTCCTTTGCGGAAAAAAAGCGTGACTGTATGTATGTAAAATACCCTAAAAACTTTGTTAAACCAAGAACATCACCCGTACTATCGCTTCTTATAGTTCTGTTTACGGACACTTCCTCTCCAGCTGTCCCTTGCCTCCTTCGTCGTACTCCTGCGATGAGATCCACATCTGCTGGAACGATCCTATTGACGCTAGGATTGAACCACCTGGAAGAAACATTGGGAATTTAGAAGTTAGTCTCAAAGAGTATATTTTTATAACTGATGTGCCTCAATTATCATTATTTGATTTTTTTGCGGAGGAGAACGCATCTACGCGCTGTAGCTGCAGGCTAGCGACGCCTTATAGTCCCCAACTCACCAATCTACGCAGCGAAGCGTCGCTCATTGGGCGAGGGAGCAGCGTGACTCGTGTCCCGGTGTGATTAGCAGCAATGCCCCCCCCTTCCACATGCTACTATTGACTTTACTTATTTAGTCTGACTCACCAATCCAAACTGCGAAGCGTCGCTCATTAGGCGTGGGAGCGGCATGGATCTTTGAAGCCTCTCTTCACATGCTACTACTGACCTACGGCAACTTTACTAATTAGGTCTATGACTCACCGATCCACGCAGCAAAGCGTCGCTCATTAGGCGATGGCGCAGCGTGGCTCTTCAACCTATGTGATGATGGCGCTCTTGCGGACAGTTCCTTGGTGAGTCGCTCCAGCCAGCCGCCCACGTTGGCCCCCCCACCACACGCCACTACTGACCCCCACAAAGCGGGGCGGGCGTCTGCGTCACAGCCAGCCGCTGCCGCGCATACTACGGTGCAAAAGAGAGAGATATCAGACTACATACCAATTTTCGTGACCAATCGAAGGCATTCGATTGTGTTGATCACACAATTTTGCCCATCAAATTGTTATTATTACATATAATATGAAACACCTTATTAACGTCCAATACGATACGATGGAAGATATAATATCTTCCTAACAGTTTTCGAAGAGTTCATATACTAAATTATATTACTGATCAATCATGGGTGTACGCCAAGGTTCTATACTAGGCCCAATACTCTTCATTAAAAAGATACAGAATAAGACATAATACATAATGTACTATATACCTAGATGTGGAGCGCCGAGCGTCTGCTCGAACAGGCACTCGGTGAGCTTGAACCGCTCGGGGCCGAAGTCCTGGTGGTAACCGCCGGGGAACTCGTAGTGCACGCCGGGAACTGACAGAGCTGTGCGCTCATCGTACGGAGATTCTGACACCTGAGAAAAAGAAGACCAGTATTGTAAACAGTATGGAGATGGGTAAACCCGGAAAAGACTTCTAAGTCTTCGATCGATAAGTTCGGTTCGGTCGGTTGGATCGGTAAGTTCTCTAGAACATCCAACTTTTTATTTGCTAACACTGGAATTCCTGTCACTTTACACTTGATCTGAATTTTCTAACTGCTGAATTTATTTATTTATTTATTCAGGAAAAAAACAGCATCATTGTATTACAGATAGAGTAAGTTTAGTATAAATAACACATTTGCCTTAAGAATTTTCCACCACTAGTTATCACAGGCTATGTTGATTCTAACAGTATACATTCTGTTTACTATAATATAATTTAGTTAAACTACTTTGACACGAAAGAAAACAAAAAAAAAAGAACGAAAAATTGTTACAGTCAGTAAATAGGGTGCATAAGAAGAGCAGCAGGGTTCACGTTTGATAGTATAGTCCTTAAGATATGTCAACAATATAATGATATAATATTATAGAATATACCATGAGCATAAATATTTATTTTGGATTATATGGAATATTTATTCATGAGCAATTATACATAACAAAATTAAGGAAAAAACATTTAAAAAATTTAGAAAAGAGTTGACATTAGCTGTAATAATTCACAGTAGCCCCTAGCCTCAAAGCACCCCACATACATAAAAATTTTCATTATTGCTTTTATCTACATCCATACCATAATAATATGTCTATTTTATATTCAGGAGCGATGAGCAAACGCCCTACATTTAGATATAAGTATCTGTGGCTGCATTGAAATGTTTACATTTTAGTGTCGGTAACTGATACGAAATTACGTTCAAATTTCGAACGTCTTCTTTAAAAGTAAAAATTAATAGGTTTTTTCGATTATCGAATTAGTCGATTAGTAATTTTATGTTCCATTCCTATTAGTGATGGGCCGACTATAGTATTTGCCGACTAGCCGACTAGCCGACTATTCGGTTTTAAAATTGCCGAATAGTCGGCCGACTATTCGGCAGTGCAGACTATTATTGCGTGACGTTTTAGTCGTTGTTTTCCCGCAGTAAAATGAGTCTTAGTAGTACAATCTTAGTAGTACAATAAAATAATGAAGTTTTTTTTAGTCAAATCAAAAGTTTTACGATTGTGATAGATGAAACTCGAACCAATAGTACTAGCTGCGTCGCGGACGGTCACCGGCCCGGCATAATTGCCCTTCCCGCTTATCAAAAAGATGATGATTAACTACATATTTAATAACATTTGATTTCCATTTTCCCTTCAAACTTAAAAAAAAACAAATAAAAAAAATACTTGCATGAATCGATAGTACTATTAAAGGTGAAGCGTTCTGCTGCGGAAAAACATCGACAAAAAAGTCACGCCGTGTACTGGTGTTCGGGATTTTTCGTCATCACTCTGCTCCGCACGGCGGCCGTTGAACATAGCCTGACGTGTTTGTTTATTTTTTTTTTATTTGTTTTGTGTTTATTTAAGTAAAAATTAAAAAAAAACTCGTCAATGATACAAATGACTCTACCACCGGCTTCAGACAGTTACTGTTGAGAAGAACCGGCAAGAAACTCAATAATTTCTCTTCTCAATCGCTAAAAAATCTATACAACACTGTATGTGATGATATGTGATGACTTTCGGTTGCGTAGACTACCTACACCCTGTAAAACACTATGAAACACGCCTGTACAAAATTTCATTTTCTTAGGTCGTGTATTTTAGGCTGGGCGTTGATTGTCAATCAGTCAGTCAGTCAGTCCATTTCCTGTTTTGTATATTATGTATATAGATTGGCACCGAGTACGACATTAGATAGGGTATTATCTATTTATTATAAAGTTATAGTTTTCGTGTAGGTATATATTTTAAGAACAGATTGGGTTTAGCAGACCAATTCCTCAAGGTAGCACCTATTCACAAGTTTGACTTTCAATCATCTGCCAGCACCTTAAGTCAATGTAATAACCATAATAGTCACGAAACGTCGAAGAAGAAATCGCGCGTGTGAACATTCTTCGTTAATATTGAAGGTGCTGAATAATTTTATAAATATTATATACTATAAATTTTGCCGAATAGTCGGCGAATTTTGCCGACTAGTCGGCATTGCCGAATAGTCGGCGAATGGTGCCGAATAGTCGGCTTTCCCGACTAGTCGGCGAATAGTCGGCCCATCTCTAATTCCTATACATTTAATTCGATGCTGAAATTATAACAATCGATTTGAGAATCGAAATCAACTCGAGTCTAGATTGTTTATGGATTTTAAAAACTACAAACGTCAGTCATTAATTATGACAGTACTAAACTAACTTTTACATACAGATTATGTTGGTAACTAGGGCGTTTGCTCATCAATCCTGACTATAAAATAGACATATTATCGTATGAATGAAGATAAAGTTATGTATGTGACTGTCATAATTAGTCATTAAAATACTCATGTGATTCTTTTATGAAACTCACTTCGTTCGTTTCATAAAACCACATTCGTATTTTAATGACCCTCATTATGCAGCAGTCACATAAATAACTATTTAAGTATTTGTACTACATTACATAATATATCCATTAAAATTACCATTTTTAAATGCTATTTTGGGTCGCAACTAGCTAGGATCTATAAGAACGTTAAATGGTAACTGCGCAGTTACGAGTGGTATTTCTCCCCAGAACATCCCAACCGAGTTTTTAAGTGATAAACAAAAATAAATCGAAACAAAATGTTTTTCTTTCTTTCTTTCTTAAACTTTACACTTTCATAATCGATTAAAACATAATAGCAATGAACATCTCTAAGTGGGCGGGGCCGGCCAGTCATGAACGATATTTCTTAGTATGCATTTGACAGTGAAACTTCTAGCGCAATGTCTATGAGATCATTTTAGATTTTACGAACTAAAGAAAGACAGTAACAGATAGACGCTCACATCGATGCTAGAACATTACTATACCTGAGCGACGCAATGGACGAAGTCCTCATACTGCCGCCTGAGCATGTACTGCTGCCAGGAGGGCGCCAGGCCGGCGGGCAGCGTCTTCAGAGTGTACCGGGCACGCTCGCGCTCACGGATCACTTCTTTGCTCTGGAATAATATGTTTTTGTGTGAAAATAGAACCTTTGCAATTAATGCAGTATCGCACACGACCCGCAACAAGTCCGGCGCGCTTTGTATTCCGGAATTTACATCTTTTCGTGCGCCGCAGACTCGATCACACAAAAAGTGTACCGTCTGCGCTGCACCAAAATAACTATTAAAATAATCCTGTTTCATATGAATTCAAAAAAATGTTATTAATCAAACAATACAATTTTAACTATCAAATAAGTCAACCGAAACCGAAGATTCGTCTTAGATGTCAAAGGTGATGTCCAAAAAATAACCCAGAATCGACAGGAATGAAATATGTACCAATGGATTGGCATTTAAATATAATATAATGTTGCCAAAGCGGCAAACCTGAAATCGTTATAGTATAGGAGCTAGGAGCAAAATAAAATAAGTAAAAAATTCGTATAAAACAATAATAAAAATAAGTTTACGTCATGTTGTGGCTTAATATAACGCTATTTTAATGTTGCCTCACTTGTGTTATACATGATAATTATCATCAACACATTTCATAAGCAACAGCAACATAATAACAACATCATATTAAATCACTACTCTGTTTTTTTTGTATATTTTTTTTCCATAGATACTACAATCGTTATAGTACTGCATACTGTGTGTATTATTGGTATTTCTGTTGCTTAAGATTGCAAATATAAACATAATAATTGGTATAGTATAGGAGCTAAAAGCCAAAAAAACTAATTTAAAATCGTTTAAAAATAATAAAAATAAGTTGTGGGTAAGAATACCGTTGTTATTATAATTATGTATATCATTAAAACTTATCAAAATAAGACTTACATTATAAAAATAAATGAATAAACAACGACGGCTTTGCTGATAATTATCATTGTGACTTCCAAATAAACAATGGTTTTGTTGGAATCATTTTTTGCTTGTACATTCATGTGTAACACAAGTTGTTGTGGATTAGAATGTCGTTGTTATTACAGGTAATTATAATATCATTATAACTTATCACAATAAGACTTACATTATGAAAATAAATGATTAACAACGATATTCTCATCCACAACATGGCTCTTAGCTCCTATACTATACCAATTATTTTTATATTTGCAATCTTTAGCCACAGAATTACCAATAATACACACAGTACTATAACGATTGTAGTATGTATGGGCCAAAAGAAAAAAATATACAAAAAACAGAGTCTTTGTTATGTTGTGATTTAATATTATGGTGTTATTATGTTGCTGTTGCTTGTGAAATGTGCTGATGATAATTATCATGTATAACACAAGTGATACAACACTAAAACAACGTCATATTAAGCCACAACATGACGTAAACTTATTTTTATTATTGTTTTATACGAATTTTTCACTTATTTTATTTTGCTCCTAGCTCCTATACTATAACGATTTCAGGGTTGCCCCCTTGGTAACATTATATTATATTTCAATGTCAATCCATTGATATACATTTCATTCCTGTCGATTCTGGGTTTTTGGTCCATACATTTTTGGACATCTCCTTTGGCCGAGGTTTAGTTTGGTTCCACTTAGGAAATTCCAACAGGTAAGAGAAAAAATCACCAAAATCGTCGTCCAGAATCCAGATTCAACTACTTATCGCGGCAAGAGCAATGAAGATTTTGGCTTTCCTACTTGTCTGACATTTTGAATTTGTTTTATTTTTCAAAATAAAAACCTGGTGAAAGCTTTCTTTTAAAAGTCATTAATAGAATTTTAAGTGGACGTTATTTTATGAAATAACTTCCGAAGGTTGGGTCAAACTCTATTAACATCCCTATTATATATTATATATTATTTGTTCCGTCTTCGATATCCGGAATCCATATTGAGTGAAGCCTTCCGTTTTTCTTGTGTTCTTCCGGTCAAGCGAGTCCCTCTCTTACGCTAGTGGCGCCACCTTGCGTCCAATGCGACCGTTTCCGGTCGTGGGTAGCTACAGTTACCTCATGGATCGCGCCACCTCCTTTTGCCATTATAGCGTCGTTTTTCGTAGCGTTCGGACGTCGAAGCGAGCAAATATTTTAGAATATCCCATGATATTTCTAAAATAGTTAAAAATAGTTAAATTTTTCTTTTTTTTAATAATTTTTAATAATAATAATAATTTTTCGATTTTAAATCTTTTGAAAAGTTCGTACATGTACATTGCTTGGAATTAATTTTATTTTAACTCTCTTGCGCAATGGAATATAAAAATATAGAGAAAGTTACGCTGTCGGCAAGTGACGAAGCGGAATATTTTCTTTACTTCGAGTTCCAAAAGTGAGAAGAAAAGCTCGGCTAAGGAATCGTATACTGGTACGGATTATAAGTAATAACCTAAGCGGGCAGATCATGTAAGTGATTTATATTTTTTATTTCTACGCAACAAGACGTGTTCTGTTTTAAAAGAGTTAAAGTACTCGAAAAACCCAAGCAACAATTCAGCACTTGGGGATCTTTATCATATAAGTCTACAATTTTTTTTTTGCATGTTGCAATAGTACCCGGTGTTATTGGCGGCGCGCATAGAGTAATAACGCGCCACAAGTACAGAACAAAATCGACAAACAATTTATTTTTGTACTATATTAAAATACCCTCCTTATTCTTTAGCAAACTTTAAACTGAATTATGAGTTAGGTTTTGAACCTCGTACCTACAAAATGAAGGTATCGTTGTCAAGTCTCTTGTAGTGCTCTTGCAAATGCAATGATTATATAAGTAATAATACTAGTATTAACCTCTAATGAAAATACTAGGTAAATATAATAGTAAGGGTTCTGAAATCTTGACATTGGACGTTGGGTACGATACGACACATTGTTAAAAAGCACCGCAAATTACACGTGTAGGGGTACGGATTTTATTTTCTGTTTTTACGCAGTGACCTGCTCTTAAGCAATTACTGAATTAAGTAGTTCTGTTTATTTGTTTGAATAAGTATTCCAAGTATCTATCGTAGCAGCTTGGAACACATGACCAGACCCAACCCAGATGCATTCGGTACTGTTATGGGTCGTGCATTTACTACCACGGATTACAAGCTTAAAATCTTTTGAGCAGCCATGCAACGACACAAATTTTACGGCAGCTGTTTAAGGTAATTTCAACATACAAGGCATAGTCTGAAAGCCTTGTAAGATATCATATTGCTTTTTTCATCAAACCGTAACTCGTTTATAAAAGCAATAATATTGTTAATAGCAATAATAATAAGATCAATTCTACCTTTATTGAATCTTAAACCGGATTAGAAAGAGCAATTTTCAAAGGAACATTTTCATGAATTCTTTGAATGGTCTCGTTGCTCGTCTAGTGCTTGTGGTGCCTGGCCATTGCCTCGGGATCCTGGGTTCGATTCCCGGGTTGAGCTAAAAACTAGTGTCGATTTATAATTGGTCGGGCACGGGTTTGTGGTCGCCGCGCCGGTCCGCATTTGGCGGGCGTGGTGATTGAGCCAATATCTATCATTGTGGCGATTTCCTGGTTTCCGTAGAGGCCATTGCCCAGAAGTGGGACATTAATTAGCTTATACAATCCTTATTTTGATGGCATATTAATTAATTGTTTAGTCGTTCCACTACCCTTTTTGCGGAGGTTGTGTGGACCTTGGCTCCCGTTTGGCCCATTCAGATTGAGAGCTTCAGGAGAAGTGAGACTTGCCAAATGGATGCCATTCCATTTCTAGAATAGATTTCGCTAGATCCCTCAGCCAGGCCCAGTTCCTAACAGGGAGACAGCCTCGTTCGTTGTTCTCTGAGTTGGCCTCCCATAAATATCACAACTTCAGGAGGAGGTAAATTTGTAATCATTTTGCCTAGGCTAAACAATTAACTTCAGCAGTGGCTCTGGCTCTGGCTCTGACACAATCCCTAGAGTGTAAGGGATTTACCTGGGACACAAGTCAATACAAAGTCCCTGTCAGAACCGCAATGCCTATATAATGCTATATTTCTGAAACTCTCTGAGCTGTAAAAGAAGGTAAGATTTGCAATCTCTTTAAGGCAGTACCTGAAATAAATATTGAACCACAGCGCTTTGTTCTGGTTCCGAGTTTTGACGTTACCTGGGACACACAAGCCAGTACAAAGTCCCTTTTGGAACCGAAATGACCTAACATTACTCGGAGAATTACTGGAACATACGCAGTGAGTCCCCCAGACAGGCCCAGATCCTAATGGGGAGACTTAGCGTTGCCTCGTTTTGGAACATAATATGCATTGAGTCCCCCAGACAGGCCCAGATCCAAATGGGGAGACTTAGCGTCCTCGTTCGTCATTCCCAGAGTTCGTTATCATCAGTCTCAAAGGTACGTAAGGAGAATGTAAGATTTGAAATCTCTTCATTGCAATGCCCGGGAAAATTATTGGACTTTAGCGATCTGTTCTGGTTCCGACCTAAACTCATACCCACTCATTACAAGACATAGCTTGGGAATGTTACCGGGCTTGGCGCTGCGCTTGCGCTTAGGACTGGAACTAACCCAAAGCCCATGTCGGAACCGAAATGCCACGCTCCGCAGAGCATTTCTAAAACAGATTTCGCTAGGCAGCTAGTCCCCCAGACAGGCCTAGCTCCTAATGGGGAGACGCAGCTTTGCCTTGTTCATCGTTCATAAAAGGGAGGCTACTTGTCGATCAACGCAATATAAAACTCAAGAAATGCCTAGATCCCTGCTCCACCAACAAATCAAAGATCCAAAACTAATACAAGTCTGAGAAGAGTTGGTTGGTCATGGCTGCACGCAGCACATTCACGCTACACGCAGAGCCGCGCACAGCCGACATCACACATGCACACGATCGATGCAACTGATGGAGCACATATAGAAATGGACAGATTTCCAATGGTCCTTGCACATCAACTGCAAGCAAGGACCTGTATGTTGTTCAAGCAGTGATCCATAACGAACGACGGCAGGTAAGAATAATACACATTTTTTCTCCACAGGGGCAATTGCACAGTCGTGGCCTAAGATACATTATTATAAAATAGGCATGAAGTCGTATAAAGTCCTAAAAATATATTTGGCAACGCAGTACGTTCCAGATCTATGTAGCCTGAGGGTAGATGCGCTATCACACACTAAATAGTTTAGTGACATTCCAGTCAGTAGGGAAAACCAGAACCGGCCTGTTCCCATTCAGAACTGCTCACGCTACTTGTTTATTGGGTATAAGAAGGAACTAACCTCTTACAATGCATTTTTATTTTATTTTTCAAAGTTGACTTGCAGATGTCTCATGTCTGTTTTCACAACCATAATAGGTGCTGTCCCGCCTAAATATAGCTCACAAGTTTTGATCCACCCGAACACAGCCTAGGATCAGTATAATATTGTACTAATTTGCACACTCCGGGCCGGTTCCGGGTAGCGTGCTGAACCACCTGTAGAGGAGTATTTGACAATAATTGTCTGATAATTATTATCAGATCTGCAATTCTAGAATCTAATCTTTTTAAAACGCATCGCTGTCCTAGTGGTTTAAATACCTGACAGAAATCAAGGATTCCTGGGTCCTGTCCCCGGATCAGGCATTTTGTTTCGGATTTTCTGGCTGTTTCTCTATGATCTCTTATGCGCACTATACAAGCGTGATAATTAGGGCTGTGCCCATGATGCCTGCAGTGGTACATTAATAGGCTGAAATCGCTTTTGTTCCTTATTTTTCACTCGGCTTTATCTACCTTTCCCAAAACGTAGTGAACATGAAGCTACTAGGTTTTATGACCTATGTATGTCTGTTGCGAAAATTACGAATTGAAACGGAGAACAATACTAAGCACTAAAATGTTTAAGATCTAGAATATTTTTATTATGTTTTGAAACGTGTTGCAATTTTACTTTTGATTTCTTCTGGCCGAACACAACCTAAACCTATCAAGTCTCATCAGAAAACTTGATATATTAAGGCAATAATTATGTCACGAGTTTTGGGTTATAGAAATGACTCTACAAATCAGAGGAAGTCGGGCTTGTAGAGGAGAAAACAGCCGGAAAGATATAGATTAGTCTTTTTGATTGTATCGCCGCACTGCAACGTCGCGTCGTGAAGAAGGTACCTGGTAAGATTATTAGTTATTTAGTAAAGTACTGTAAAACCGCTACTACGAACGTCATAAGTAGTTGAGTTAATTAGTACTTCGCGAAGCAGGTACCGTGGCGTCACCTGGATGTTAAGCTGTTTCCTCATGAAACTGTTAAAGAGGTATTCTATAGACCATATATTTTTGGAAACAGACGTATAGTTTTTTGGCATAAGCTTTTCCTTATGTATTAAGTACAGTAATGCCTTAACTCTTACTTTACTTCCTAACTTCATACACATTATAGCATCAATAAGCAGTACCAGGAGATATCAAACACTTCACTCAATATGGATTCCGGATATCGAAGACGGAACAAATAATAGAGAGTTTTAACTAACAATAAAACTTACCTATTATTTTTCCTGAGATATCCGGAATCCAGGTAATTTCTACCTGTTACCAACGACGTATAATGACAAAAGGAGGTGGCGCGATCCATGAGGTAACTATAGCTACCTACGACCGGAAACGGTCGCATTGGACGCAAGGTGGCGCCACTAGCGTAAGAGAGGGACTCGCTTGACCGGAAGAACACAAGAAAAACGGAAGGCTTCACTCAATATGGATTCCGGATATCTCAGGAAAAATAATAGGTAAGTTTTATTGTTAGTTAAAACTCTCTATTTGACAAGCCATTTGGTGTAATGGTCGAGAAGTCGGCTATTACACCAGAGGTCGCGGGTTCGATCTCCGCACGGTACAAACATTTGTGTGCATGAACATGTTTGTTTGTATCGGTCTGGGTGTTTCTATGTATAATATGTATGTATTTACAAAAAAAAGTATATAAGTATTGTTTATCCGTTGTCTAGCACCCATAGCACAAGCTAAAGCTTAGTTTGGGGCTAGATGGCGCTGTGTGAATAATGTCCAGAGATATTTATTATTATTATTATTTTTGTGTTCTTTTATTATTATTATTATCATCCTAAGAGTAAATAATATGAATAGTCATAAGTCACCTGTATGCTGTAGATGGGCAGCATCTGTATGTGCATGTTGTTGAGCATGGTCTTGGCTTGCGCCGCGAGGTGGTCGCCGCCCACTGGGGAACGCACCGCCGCGCTCACTAGCGCGTACCTGGAACAAACATTATACTTGTAGCTGGTCCTCTCAAGCCATTGAACACAAAATAATCACTTCTTTGATGGTTGTCTAATGTATGTAATTATAATGTACAAATTAGGCTAAATTTTCAAAAAAAAAATCCCTTTTCTTTTAGGTCATTTTCATCATAAAATCAACTGACATCGTGAAATTTTTGTCATTAAGATTAACAAAATGGTTTTAGAATGATACCAAAAATGTTTGTTTACTTAATTACATCTATGCTAGAAATAGGTACCTACAAAAGCAACTTGTAATTCCATATTTTGGCCTGTAAGTGTAGATCAATCAAAAAAATGACAGTATGTGCTGCACACCTATTGAGAATTTTTTTTTGATTTTGTTTTCGACGTGACAACGTCTTATAATTCGATGGAGCCGGCTGCACGCACGAAAAAACATGACTCATGCGGCGTTCAAGTGCAAGCGAGAGCGCGGAACGAGCGACAAAGAGGCACAATCGGCCTCCGCGTTCGGCAGCGTTCGACATCTGTCTCTCTCCTACTTGAGTGAGCGATGCGTCCGCGTGGACAGCAGCTATACAATAATACATTTACATGTTCATCATTTGAACAGTTTTCCTTTTTTTATGATGTTGTCACGTTCAACTATCGTCAGTAAACCGACTTTATAGACAACTGATTTTTTTTAAGAATACTACCACTTCTACTTACCCGTCAATGACAGGCACAGCAGATGTCTGACTGGCCCCAGCGTCCACCACCAGCGCAGTAGACTTGCCATTAGCAAACGCTGCCAGGACTGCGTTCTTGACCAGGAAGAATGCAGGAGCCTGGTACTTCTCGAACAGGAGCTCCGCCAGCTTCTCTCGGGCTGGACGAGTGGTCCACACTGCTTCCGTGAAGAGTGCCGGGTGGTGCTCGGATGGGGAACGGATTACCTGAAAAATAAAAAAAAGGCTTTATTTGCCAACTAGGATATAGTTATTATAATTGTTGCATTATTTTGGTTTCTTTATTTAAGTGCTAGTTGACCCCCTTTCTATAGTGAAGGCCTAGTCCAGCCCTTTCCAGGTTTCCCTGTCCTTTTCCTTGCACATCCAATATTTTCCTGCCACAGAGGAAATATCATCAGCCCAACACTTGAAAGGCCGGCCCACATTTCTCTTTCCTGTTGGACCTTTCCACTTTGTCACTATGATGGACCATCTGTCTGTATTTTCTGTATTTTCGTCACTTTCATGATGCTCCTCTCCATTGCTCTCTGTGTTGTTTTTATTTAAAAACCTGTGCACCTGAGTTGTCTCCTGTCTTAACACGTCTGTACCGCCTCTCACTGAAGACTGGATTGGTCCCTAAGTGCTGGAAGCTTGCCAATGTGCAGCCTGTGCCCAAAAAAGGCAGTCGAGCAGACCCTGTCAATTATAGACCCATCGCAATCACCTCCATACTTTGTAAGGTCATGGAGCGTGTATTGAACAACCGCCTCCTAACATACCTAGAAGACAATGACCTCCTCAGTGATCGACAATACGGCTTTCGCCGAAATCGATCCACTGGGGAACTTCTAGTGTATGCAACCCATTTATGGGGTGAAGCCATCGAGAGACATGGCGAAGCTCTGGCCGTGTCCCTTGACATATCCAAGGCTTTTGACAGGGTCTGGCATAGCAGCCTGCTGGGCAAGCTTCCAGCATACGGCATACCGCCCGATCTGTGTAGATGGATTTCAGATTTCTTGAGTGGTAGATCTATTCGTGTTGTCCTAGATGGATGCATGTCTGATCAATTGGCGATAAACGCCGGTGTCCCTCAAGGGTCAGTTCTCTCTGCAACTCTTTTCCTGCTGCATATAAACGATCTTCTCATACCCGGTACCTTTGGGTATGCCGATGACAGCACGGTTACAGAGAGATATTTTTCCACTGCCCGAGCTGGCGTGGCTGAGATCCAGTCTCAGAGAGAGACCATGGTTAATAGTGTTAACCTCGCGTTAAAATCTGTGTCCGATTGGGGGGACGCCAATCTTGTGCAGTTTAACACTACTAAAACGCAGGCGTGTTTGTTCACGGCTAAACGGAGTACTTTACACCTAACTCCGTCTTTTCGAGGTATGTCCGTACCGGTTAGTGACCACCTGGAGCTGCTGGGCGTAGATCTGACTTCCAACCTGAACTTCGGCCGCCACATCGAGTCGAGAGCCAAAACCGCTGCTAAAAAGCTTGGTATCCTCTCAAAGGTTAGGCGGTATTTCAAGCCAGAACAGCTACTTCAGCTGTATCAGGCACAAATTCGTTCATGCTTGGAATACTGCTGCCATCTTTGGGATGGCTCTGCAAAGTATCAGCTTGCTGCCCTCGACTCATTGGAACGGCGCGCCATCAAAATCATCAATGATTCTGCACTGGTCGATAGGAAGCTCCAGACTCTCGCCCACCGGCGCCGCGTGGCTTGTCTCTCGGTGTTCTACCGGATACATTTCGGAGAGTGCGCGCATGACCTACACAACCTAATTCCCGCAGGTCCTTTCCACCACCGGACTAGCAGACGCTCGGCGGGATACCATCCCTACATCGTCGACATACCTCCTGCTCGAACGAATCGGTTCGCCTCCTCTTTCATTATGCGAACCGCCAAGGAATGGAATTCCTTGCCGGCCTCTGTTTTTCCGGAAAAATATAACCTTGGCGTTTTTAAGGCCAGAGTGAATAGGCTATTAATAGGTGAGTATGCTCCACCCTCGACCGCATCGTCGCTTTCCATCAGGTGAGATTGCGGTCAAATACTCAACTATTCGTAAATAAAAAAAAAAAAAAAAAAAAAAATTTTAATAGTACACATAGGATAAACCAATACTTCTACGTGACGTTACTGTCCAAGAAGAAACTTTGTACAAATGTTGTATTGAGGGAACTAATTTTAAGCAACTGTGTTGATTGCATGTCAAGTAATGTGTTGTGTTTGCAAACTAAATGTCAGTTATATGTTATTGTTCACTAGTATGTTATAGACGTTTTTGATCTCCAAGGCTTTTTGTTTCATTTACTGGCTCCCACCAAATTATAGTTAAAAGTTAAAGTGCTTGCCTCAATGATTTTTTTGCATATTTTTGACCCATATCAAGTTGTGTTTCAATTTTACCTTAGCATAACAATAATCCAGCATCTTCTCGAACAGATCCCAGTTGTCAACCTGTCCGTCTTTCATATACGTCTGCACTTCCATACCAGGCCGCGGGACGTGCAGCTCCGTTACATCTATGTAATGTCGGAGCTCATTGCCTGCTTTAGTGCCTGTGGATAATGGAATAATTTCAATTTATAGTGTATTTGATGTGTAAAATATCAGGTTATTGATACCCTGAAGACCCTCATCATTGAAATCTCTTGATTAACACACACATTGCAACAATGATAGGTGCCCGATTGAGACGAGCCTGTGGCTATTGACCGGTGAGAATTAAATCTAGGACCGAAGATCATTGCCAGGTATTTTAAAACACCTGAATGACCAGGTGTTTAATGAGATTAAGATTGATTTATTAACATCATGGTCATACATGCACACAAAAATAAGTAGAGTTATTGATTTGTTTACAATGCTTGTCATTGTGATAGGGGTACTCAAAGACTAACTTACATATTACGTTAAAAGGCAAAGATAACAATCGACAATTTCGCCTTACAACTATCTAAAAATACTTAATTATTATACCCTAAACAGTTCAAGAAAACAACTTATGTGCACCATCAAATACAATGAAGCGTATCTCTAAAAATACATCGATAACCTACCAGTTTGCGTGACATTTCCGTCAGGAACCTTCTCCTCTGCTTCTGGTATATGGGTCGCAGGTCCTACTCCCACCACGGCAGGAATATCAGCCTTCGGAGTATCCTCCTGAGCGTAGCCAACTCTAAGCGAATGATGCCCAGGGTCAAACACTAGTGCCCCTATCTCATCGCCGCCGTATAACATGCCGTTTGGGCCGCTCATTTTATTAACGTTGTGCTGTTCGTGTTAATGTTTGATCAATAATTGTTTTAGTAAAAAATGCAAGCAAGCGGCGCGATGTTTTGTTTTTGACAACTTTTCTTTCAGTTTGACGTATGATTTGTGTTATCTGTGGTCAAATCAAAAGTGCGTTTGAATGAGGAATGGAATGGAATGGAACGTTATATCGATCGTATTATAAGACTAATTTACTAAATGAGGGTTGAATTCATGTTGAATTAGTGTAATTATTGTAAATGATTAGTAAATTAATGAAACGAAAAACTCCTTTTTTGTTTTGATTCAATAACATTTAATTATTATATTTATGCTATGCATAAATAGGAACGTTACATGTTTCATAGACAAACTTGTATTTTTTTAATACTTTATACATTCTGAGTTCCTGGGAATTGAGTTGTATATTGTTTTAGTCCTTCGAGATGGATTTAATTTTTGACCAAAAATATTAACCCGGAGTTTAGAGTGTGGCGGGGTGTGACATACCCCAGTGTTCGTTTGTATCGATGATATATAATTTTATTGTTTTATGCGACGATTTTGAGGCTTCGTGTAGCTGGAAGTGAGGAAGTGCTGGGGAGGATAGTGGCGTGATTTTAGTGTTGTGTCAGCCGGCGTTGGAGTTAGACGAGCACAAACGTACGTGGGGAACATCTACTGACTGACATAGCCATATAATATGGCTGATTCCCAGCGTTTTAAAAGTGTTCCTATATTATAACTTGATTTTTTTTATTTATTTCATTTAGGACCTCATATATTTTAAGATTTCAGAGGCTTTTTCGTTTAAACAGATTTTTTTTAATTTGATGCGCCCGTGCTATAATTCTGTAACCAAAAATTAGTGCTTTAATAATTGTTAATGAAAATTATTAAAATATGTTGATATATACTTTTTTAATTTAAAACCATCTTGAGGGGTACCTAAATAAATGAAGAATACAAAAATTTAAGATCATTTTAAAAATAACAATAATATACACGCAGTTTTGTTTTGGGGCATGTCATACCCCGCCACATACTTGATGTAACATTTTTTCACCACACTCCCGCCGGGTTAATATGTTAATATAAATATGTATTTGTATGCAAAATTTTAGTAGGAGAAAATAAATGAAATAAAACGAATCATTGTTATCTGTACGGCACAATAATTTAATACAACACAAAGTTTATGCGAGTTATTCATGTATGTCGTTCGCTACGTAACACCAAAATACATAAATGCTTACATTCTGTGACATTCAATTATTTCAGTTAACAATCCAGCCATCTTACGAAAGGATACAAAATAATATAGGCATAATATAGGCATTATTGTAAAGTGTGGCAATGATTGAGACTGAAAATAAAATATAAGTTTGTTGAAGTGATGTGATGTTAACTTATAATAGTTATTTAGAAAAGTATAAATTGACTGTCTTTACTAAAACATTAAGTTTAACTGTATTCCAAATTCCAACTATTATAATAAGCCCGCTCTTCACTTAGCCCGCGGATCGCGCGCGATGGCTGCGAAAGGGCGCGAACGCTAAGTGTGGAGCCGTTTCGCATTCGCATAAAATAGGAGACGGCTCCACACACACTTAGCGTTCGCGCCCTTTCGCAGCCATCGCGCGCGATTCGCGGGCTAAGTGTAGAGCGGGCTTTACAGAAGTGATTATTTGCAACGGTTCCGCTTAATTGTACGGCGTAATTTTTTTTTTAAATATTTTTGTCCACCTTGACACTGGCCCATTCGTAAAAAAAACAAGAAAAATTATTTCCGTTCATTTCCAACAAACATCAGCGATAGCAGTTGGGTTAAAAAAGTCGACAGTTTTAAACTTGACATGATTCAAAGATTATTATGACTATTAATTTTTGCATTGTTATAAAACTTATAAATAAAATGATGTCTCAAAAATATTCAAGGTAGGTACGGTTGTATTGAAAGGTGTTAGGTGAGAGCTTTAAATGGGTATTGTAAATTCTCTAGCCATTCGGTTACCTTAGAGAAACCCATATGCACTGTAAAAACATATTTTTGATTCCAACCTTAGTCTCGTTTTAGAGTCACCCTGATGAGCAATCTGTCATTGCGCGTATCAACAAGTATGGCTGTTCTTGTAACATAACGACTACCTGAAATCCAAAAAAAACCGGTAGGCAAGCGCGCGCATCAGGACGACTCTAAAACCAGCCTTACATTTCATTATTAATACAATAGTATAAAACACACAGTACGAAACTATTTATACCAAAAAAGGTACATTACCTACCTCTAAGGATATAATCTACCTGTGGCGTGTTTTATATATAATTATTATTTATTATACACATGATCAATTTCTTTAAATAAATAATTGTTATAATTACGTCTCACTCTCTGTATTTCCCATTTGCTCCCATCAAAATCACTAATGAACTCTCCATTAGGGGTTTTGCGGGAATATTATTTAAAATTATGCCTTTATTGGTACATACTGCTACCGTATTTTAATAAAGTAAATAAAAAAAAATAAGATTTGGGGTTCCTCTGTGTAAAAGGTATGTTATTTTAAAAAAATTATGGAAAGAATATTCCGTGCCGTACATAGTTGTACGCATTTAGACAGTAGAACTTTCTTTTAATCTTTTATTTTAAAATATATTTTTTAAGACTTGCCAGTTGTTACCAATGGCGTGTTAACATTTTGTAGCCTAGAAATTGATCATGCGTATTTTTTTATTTTTTTTACCAAACTTCTCGTTCTTGCACTTCTAACTTCTAAAGTTCTAACCATCTTTGTTGAAATAGTAATAAAAAATTTATTTTGTAAAGGTATAGTAAGTAATTAGCAGATTTACTAACTACTGTTGAATTTCTTCAATATGAACCTTATGTCAATAAAATAAGATTTAAGAATGATTGAAGAAATTCTATTTGTAGTACATAACTTGCTTTTAGGAGCTTCTGGATATTTTCGTCAAATAGTATAACTTAACCGACATTGGTATAAAAGTGAGTTCATCACAAAACCTACACAGTACACACCTACTACAGATAATCACGTAGGTAGAAGTTACAATAATGTCATGTAAAAATACTCTCCCCATATTTTACAGACCTTAACTTTAATTTCATTCATTGACACATTAAGTATTTGGTACTCAAATGTTTTTGACAATATAGATACCTAATTAAAGTTTCATTTTAAGTTTAACTAAAAAATGACAAAATTTAAATCTTCTATAATATAAAAATGAATCGCAAAATGTGTTGGTAAGCGCATAACTCAACAACGCCTGGACCAATTTGGCCAATTTTTTTTTAAATGTTCGTTGGAGTTTAAGGATGGTTTTTACGGCGAGAAAAATTGAATTGATTGATTGATCATTTCCCACGGGAACGGGAACCACGCGGGTGAAACCGCGGGCGCCCGCTAGTAGATAATAAAAATGAAAAGTAATTCGAATCCAGTAATTCGGATCGGATCGAGAAATTAATGGAATGAGAAATTTAGTAGCGCCCCACTGCGGCGAGTAGCGGTACTAATAGAATTCCAATAGTACTGCCAGTACCAAGCTAGTACCTAGAAATTACTCAATTTAAATTACTCTTCACTTTTCGATAGCCTACTATTTGTCAATAATTGATGCCAAATATTTATGTGAAATTTCCTCAATTTTCTTTGATAATTGAGTGAGGGAATTTGACAGAATTAGTAATGTATGATTTATACCAAAATGTATTCGTTTTTCAATAATTATTTATTCTTCCATACAAAAATTTGAACTAGGGAAATGTCACTACACAAATTCACACTGTGTAATTTAAAGTGTAAAAGTAAAAAGTGTAAATAATGCAATAGACGTGTAAATACCAAGCATGGACAAAATAAAAAAAAGAAAAGTGATTGAAATGGAGTACAGACCGACAAACATATCCGTTCCGGTGGCGGCGTCGCTACTGTCGTTGTAATACTGTCATTATACATCATTTTTGCCTTAGATTTTTGCATTGCAATTCACGTAGTTCCAATTTTGGCCACCGGAACAGATAAGTTTGTCGGTCTATAATTTAACTCGATTCTAATTACTTTTCAATTTTAGATATTTGCCCGTGCTACTGTTCTTTATACAATACGGGGGAAACGGTCGTTAATAAAAAATAATAGTAGCAGTTCTTTATTTTGTTCAAAAAATTGTAGTTTTATATTTTAATTTTACGTTTTGCAGGGCTAAGTAGGCTAAAAATAATATCGGAATGTTGTTAGCGCTACTGCGGCGGAACTAATACAGTTGCTAAAAAATAACTGGCTTCAAATTACTTTTTAATTTTCGACAGTTGTTTTGACTGTACATGCATGAGTAATTATTAAAGGCCGTCTCTCTCATTCAATTAGTAGTGAATAAGTGTACAATAGACTGATTAGAATTACCTCTACGCTTAATTTATAGAAAAATGAACGCGTCAGTCTTTCACGGAATCTGCACAGGCCATGAACTCACTTCACATTGAAGATAAAAGTGATATACATATACCACGATTCCTACGGTACGAGCTAATATATACTTAGGTATATAACATTTTACTTGGTTTTTGTATTACTCTATTACTAATATTATAAAGAGTGAAGATTTGATTGTGTGTTTGTTTGTATTGAATAGGCTCCGAAACCACTGAACCGATTTGAATATTTCTTACACTGTTGGAAAGCTACACTATCCCCGGATAAGATAGGGCACCTTTGATCCCGGAAATGTTAAGGGAAGGGGGGGATAATCTTTTTTTTTTCGGAGGAGAATGCGTTTATGCACCATAACCGCAAGCTAGCTAGACCCGCGGCCGTGTGTGGGACTCGAGACTTAAGCGTCCACTACCCACTAAACTCCCCCGGTTTCCCCTTCACACCCGATTGGGACAAGCCGGTGCCAGCGTTGCTATTGACCAGCCCATAATAAACCATGTAAAATGTTATAGGTACCTAATTGTAACACAAATCTAAATTGACTAGACACCAAAATATTTAAATTACAATACTATGAACATTATGTCTACTAAAGTACTAACCATACTGGTTATATGCGAAATATTATGTCACGACTATTTGATACTATTGTAAACAGGGGATTTAATTTAATAGTTAAGGTAACTTGGCAGACAGGTTTACTTAAATTAAGTGTTAAGTATAGATAGCAACCTTTACATAAGATACAGTATAGTAGGTATTCTGGTATAATAGTCAATTGAATGTACATACTTACATATTAACATATTATACTAATTGGTTTAAAAATTAAATTAAAAATAAAATATCGGTCGATTATAATATTATAAACTCTTAAACAAAACAAATAACAATATTAATAAATAACATAATGGTTATTAGGAAAATGGTAAATTAAAATTAATTGTAAAAAAGTAGTATATTCTCTACAAGAGAAATAACGTTCATTTAGAATAAAAACGTTCATTTAGAATAAATCTTTATAAAAATGAATCGCAAAATGTGTTGGTAAGCGCATAACTCAACAACGCCTGGACCAATTCGGCCAAATTTTTTTTTTAATGTTCGTTGGAGTTCAAGGATGGTTTTTACGGCGAGAAAAATTGAATTGATTGATTGATCAATTCCCACGGGAACGGGAACCACGCGGGTGAAACCGCGGGCGCCCGCTAGTCAATAATAATTATCATTATTATATTACTAATACTCGTATAATCCGCTTAACATGGTAAAATACAAAATAAAAGGGAATTCATCATAGTCGTCATTTAAGTCACATCATTTCATTTCGTTAGAAACCCCCTTATAAAAATACAAGAGCCTTTTCCTTATCCACCCCTTCTTATAAATACAAACTTCCCCATTCAAAACCCTTATTTTTCTATCAACAAATATTTTCCCCCCAAATTGCTAAAGTACCTGGCGGCCATTTTGGTGACTTGCACTTGCGCGCGTGGGGGTTCCGTGGCGTTATCTCCGCATGGAGGTTCTCGGTTCCCCCTCACTGCGCTGAGAGGGTCATCGTCAGGGGACTAAGGGGTCACCAGATAGTTCATCATTTCAGCCGAAAGACGTCCACTGCTGGACATAGGCCTCCCCCAAGGATCTCCAAGCCGATCGGTCCTGCGCCACCCGCATCCAGTGGATTCTGACGACCTTTACCAGATCATCGGTCCATCTTGTAGGAGGCCTACCACGGCTGCGTTTCCCAATAAGTGGCCACCACTCGAGGACCTTTCCGCCCCAACGGCCGTCAGTCCTCCTTGCAATGTGCCCTGCCCACTGCCACTTAAGGCTCGCAATTCTTCGGGCAATGTCGGTGACCTTGGTCCTTCTGCGGATCTCATCATTTCTGATGCGATCGCGCAGGGCGACTAGATAGTTAGACATAAGCAATTTGAGGGGATAATCGTAAAGTTCGTGCCATATAAATGTGAAATAAACACACCTACACAAACGTTTTTATTTATTAGTTCAGTAATAATAGGGGGCAGTGAGGGTACTTAATGAATTCGTCGATAGAGGCGCTATTTGTAACTAAAAAAAGGGCTGGCATTGACCAAATTGGAAACTATTGTGAAAAATATTAGATGCAGTTCAAATTCAAAATAAAGCTCCCTATAATAAATTAGACAATAACGTAAGAGGATTGCATGCCTCTCCGTATTTTATAGACTCCACTTTGGTGAGTGTGCTGCTCAGCTGCACGATTTGGTTCCACCAGCTCCGTTCCATCATTGAACTACTAGACTTGGTCAGGGACTCCATCCGTATACAGTGGGGATACCGCGCGTACTAAGCGATTTGCTTCATCTTTCTTGAAACGGACAGCGCGGGAGTGGAATTCTCTGCCAAGATCTGTCTTTCCTACACAATACAACTTGGAGCTCTTCAAAGCAAGCGCGCTCCATCGTAGACCGCATAGTTGTTTAACATCAGGCAACTTTGTGATCAAGTGCCAGCTTAGTCCAAATATAAAAAAAAAACAATACGAAGGTCAATCAAGTAGTAATAGACGAGTTACAAATAAAAACCAACCCACAAGAAAAATGTCTTTCGGAACTCACGTTACACCCCTACCGGCGAATCCCCACATCTCCTGCAATTTTATTAAAAATCCTTCCTCCACTCTACATCACTGTGCACCCTACACTAATAGCGCCTAAGAGTGGGGCAGCTCCCATCCCCCCATCCCCGTCAGTCACTCCGGCCAGGTACTTCGCCCTGGTGCAATCCCCACAGGTGCAGCTGTCTGTGAGTGTGCACAGGCCTCGGGCGGTGGCTATGGCCTCCCATTTTATCTGCTCGTCTAGGGTTCCACTTCGTTGGAGGAGGTTCTGGAAGAAAAATAGATTAGGATTTATTAACTCATAATATGATTGGTTTGATCGTTTGGTAAAAGTGTAAATTGACAGATTTTTACTAACAACTTACTTAAAACTCGTTTATAAATATCTCAGATGTAACATATTAATTAATTATTTCATTGACGAAAATCGTTAATTAGTATTACCATCATTTTATTAAAGTAACTCTATATATTAATGTTACACTCAGTTGCAGAAACGTTCATTAAAGTTAATGTGTCATTAAAGCTATTGCTGTCACTTTTTATTTCATGACAACGAAAAGTGACAGCATTAGATTTAATGAAGCATTAACTTAAATGGAGCTTTCTGCAACAGGGTGTTTGTCGGGTATGCTTTCACACCTATACCACTGAACCGATTTTGACGAAACTTGGTATAGACTAGACCATGTCACAGAAAATAAAAATTCTATTTTGAAATTTCGTATGGAAAATTAACTGCTAGTTCTCAACATCATTACTTCTCACTTTCCGACTTGGTCTACTAACCACGACCACACCATTTACTCGATATACTGACCTCCATAACTTCCACATTGCTAGCCTGCCACATATCAAAATCCCTCAACTGCTTCTCTTCCTTAGATCTGGTCTTCTTAGGCTTCTTCAGGGTCCCACAATAAACCGACAAGTCCTCACTGGCCGCTAAAGATGTCTCATCAAACTGCAAGGAGTTTGCATCACAAGAAGTGGATGCTCCATCCAAGGAGTCTTCTAGAGCGAGGGTCGACTCCAGGTCTGCGTAGAACTGGACGTGATCGAAGTCTTGGAGGGTCGAGGTGGATGTGGCGTCTATTGAGCTCTGGCTTTTAAGGGGGTGGTAGTTCATCTGTGGGTATAATAATAATAATAAGTTTTTATTTCGAACAACTAATAAGGTTCATATTATGGTTAGAACAAAAAGATCTTATTAACTAAATGTTAGTAGGTACTCGTACATAATAAAAAGTTAAAAAGTTTATCTAGATCAGGGTTCTTATCATACTCGTACAGATTGGAGATGTGTAATTGTGTATCTATCTGCCAACGTCTTCAGAATACCGTTCCGGCTACCACGCAACCTGCTTATTAGGACCGAAGAGATGCTGCCTTTTTCCGCATAACTGCATGGAAGCCATCAGTTTGATTAAGGGCAAACATCTCGGAAGCACTGCAATAACGGGGGAGCCGCAACAACATTCTGAAGACGTTATTGTATTGGACGCGCAGAGCATCTAGCTATCTTTTGGTATGCGTGACCCAGAGACTTCCCGTGTAGAAGTTCTGACAGTATGCTTTAAAAAGCGTAATTTTGACTTGGTTGGTACAACGAGATTGATAATAAATATGTAAATCTAGAACGCCTCGATGGTCTAGTGGTTTAAGTACCGGGCCGAGACTCGGAGTCCTGGGTTCGACTCCCGGGTCGAGCTTACTTTGTGTCGGTTTTCTCGGACACAGCTCGGGTTTGTGATCACCAATCCGCATTTGGCAAGCGTGGTGACTAAGCCAGTACCCATCATTGTAAGGGCTCCTCTTTTGATTACAAACAAGCTAACACTCAGTTGCAGAAACGTCCATTAAAGTTAATGTTTCATTAAAGCTATTGCTGTCACTTTTTATTTCATGACAACGAAAAGTGACAGCATTAGATTTAATGAAGCATTAACTTTAATGGAGCTTTCTGCAACTGGGCGTAAGTGGAGCTATTGTAATGAGAGTGAGAACGTTCATAATAAAAGACTAGCGGGCGCCCGCGGTTTTACCCGCGTGGTTCCCGTTCCCGTGGGAATTGATCAAAATCCTTTCTTAGCTAATGCCTACGTCATAACATCTACCTGCATGCCAAGTTTCAGCCCGATCCGTCCAGTGGTTTGGGCTGTGCGTTGATAGATATCTATGTCAGTCAGTCAGTGAGTCAGTCACCTTTGAGTTTTATATATTTTTTTTTAATACTAAGTCAGTTGGCAGACAGACACGCAGCCCACCTGATGGTAAGCGGCCACTGCGGCCTATTCCATTGAGGGACACTTCACCAGGAAGCGTCGCTCAATGTGCTGCCAGACTGTAGACTCATCTGATCTTCGAGCCTTTGATTTCAAGTGCACTGGCTCCCACATTAATACTGCCGGAACACAGCCAGAGCCATTATGGCGGCAGATTTCACCTGTGGGGGTGGTAGCTAGCCAGTCGAACTCTGAAAAAGCCCTACCACCAACCAGACCCTAGGTGGGAATCGAACCCACGACCTCCGGGTTTTTATACCCGAGCGGCTTAGCCACTGTTCCACGGAGGCGGTCATATATATAGATTTATCCATGACTTAAATCCACAAGGGTACAGGCATTACGTAACTGTACATGTTTAGTTTGTCGACAACTGTTTGCTGTAACCGGACGCTTGGCTAATGGATCGACGGTCAACAAACGTATAGAGTTGCAACTACCTTGGAGTATTAAGGCTAAGTCGCTAACATTGAATAAAAAAAAAATATTTAAAAAAACACGAACACACTCCATCTTCGAACACTCAACACGTCCATAGATCTCTGTGCTCAACACTAACACACACTGATACCATGAAACACAAGTGCCTAACAAAAAACGTCTCAAATCTAAGTACATTAAATGAATAAAATCCATATTGTAGTGTATAATTGTATTCACTAGGGAATGCAATCTCGATCTCGCGAGATCTCGTTTTCGCGAGATCTCGGCCTTTTTTTGCGAGATTGAATCTCGGTCGAAAACAGGACGAGATCTCGCGAGATTAACGAGATTGCACTCGAGCACAAAAACCTCTTCGAAGCCCGAACTGACACGGTCGGACTTGCGATCTGTCGGTTTCGTTTGATGCGGGTGAGGCGGCGGCTTGATATAGTGGTCGTGGGAGGTGTCTCTCAGTTTCGTTCGTGTTGGGTGTGCAACAATGAAGCTCAAACAATGTTTGAGCCTTGATCATCGAAGGAGGATTGCTTGCCTCTCTGTCTTTTACAGACTCCACTTTGGCGAGTGTTCTTCTCAACTGCACGACTTAATTTCGCCAGCTCCGTTCCATCACTGAGCGACTAGACTGAGAGACTCCATCCGTATGCAGTCGAGAGAGAGTCAAGACCACGGACTAAGCGATTTGCTTCGTCTTTTTTGACACGGACTGCGCGGGAGTGAAACTCTCTGCCTGGGTCAGTCTTTTCTACCTATTCATTAATCATTATAACTTGTAGCTCTTCAAGGCCACAATTAACGGGCTTTTCCTGAGCAAGTGCGCTCTATTGTAGACCGCATAGTTGTTTAACATCAGGCAACTGTGTGGTCAAGTGCTGGCTTAGTTCAAGCATTAAAAAAAAATATATTGAAAAAAATCGTAAAAATAAATACTGGTTTCTGATGTTTACGCGGTTACTACTCATTAAATAAAACAACTTAAAACGGATAACACTCGCGATTTAATCTACGTTTTGACCACTTTTCAACAGTCGTGATCACGGATTTAAAATGTAGAATTTATCGCTAGTTTTTATCCGTTTTAAGTTGTTTTATTTCGTGAAAATAAATGTTTATCTTATAATACCTATGATTTTTATTATAATTTTATCCTAATATAATCAAATATTGTGATTATTTGCAAGAAAACACGCAAAACTGCCAATCTCGCGAGATCTCGATTTTAGCGAGATCTCGCAGCACTGATATTCATAATCTCGCGAGATCTCGCTTGAGCCCTAATCTCGCGAGATTTGCATTCCCTAGTATTCACTTACATGTGCGTCTTCTATTTGGCTAGCATCGCTCCCTCGTCTCACAGGCGTTAAGTTTTCAGACATTATCTATAACAAACATTTAAAATATAACAATGATGTTAATAAATAAGGTTAGATTTATCTATATTAATATAAAAGAAAGTCGTGTTTGTTACAACACTTATAACTCGAGAACGGCTAGACCGATTTCCATGGTTTTTGATTTGTTGGATTTGTTTCCGTCCCGAATAGCAGAATACATCTTAAAAATGAAAGGATTTTGATCAATTCCCACGGGAACGGGAACCACGCGGGTGAAACCGCGGGCGGCCGCTAGTTTTAAATAAAAAAAACCTGTACCGCCAGCCGCATACTCTGAGGGCGAAATGTGCCGTCATAACAGTATTGGTTGTGTACCGGTAATACGATATATAACAGACTCGAAGAACTACAATCTATCTCAATGAAATCATGTACATTTTCACTAAGTTAAATATCTCTGGACATCATTCACACAGCGCCATCTAGCCCCAAACTAAGCATCAGCTTGTGCTATGGGTGATACATAGAAACACCCAGACCGATACAAACAGACATGTTCATGCACACAAATGTTTGTACCGTGCGGGGATCGAACCCGCGACCTCTCTGGTGTAATAGCCGACTTCTCGACCATTACACCAAATGGCTCGTCGATCAGAAGAACATGCTTCCTGGTTGAAGTGTCCCTCAATGGAATAGGCCGCAGTGGCTGCTTACCGGTGGGCTGCGTGCCTTTCTGTCAACTGCCATAGTAAAAACTTACATCTTCATCATCGCTGTCGATGTTGAGCGCTGATATGTCTGCCGGAGACAGCTCCTCCACGTGCCCGTGTGACGTGGAGGGGATGGGAGAGCTTGGGGCCATCACTGCAAACATATTACTCGTTAATGGTTAACACTGATTTACAACGGTTTTACACACCTTCTGACCTCGATGGAATATTATACTACCAACTAGCGGGCGCCCGCGGTTTCACCCGCGTGGTTCCCGTTCCCGTGAGAATTGATCAAAATCCTTTCTCAGCGGATGCCTAAGTCATAACATCCTACCTGCATGCCAAATTTCAGCCCGATCCGTTCAGTGGTTTGGGCTGTGCATTGATATCTATCTATGTCAGTCAGTCAGTCACCTTTGAGTTTTATAAATATTAAGACTTCCGGACTCCGAGTATAACTAAGTTTTTCTACACACAAAAACCCAACTGAGAACCCAGAAACACTGAAACAGTTACAGAGCCGCGGACTGTTCGTCTTGGACTGTCTAGATTTTTTTACTCTCTTTAGTTATTTTCTGACTTTTTTTGTGGTTTCTTATTTGGAAAATACTCGTTTATGGTTCAGCGTCTGGAAAGTGACGGTGAAAAATACTCCTGTTGTGTCCCAGTGTTATGAGAGTGCGGGAATAGAGAGTGCATCTGTGCTTGCACACTCACTGCAGCTTTATAATAAGTATGCCCTGCATGGTAAAGATTGGCCGCCGAAACTCAGCTAGAAGGACACGTAGAGAAGTTCAACGTAGATGCGTTTTTCAGGGCAATAAGTACGAAAGAGACATTGTATTAAGACCAATGACGTTCAATATACAAAAAAATCATCAAAAAACGTCCGAGCGGCGGCGTTGACACAGATGACATTAACACATTCGTTCAAATTAACACCTTATCTCGTGGCAGTTAGTGTTTAATGTCAATTGTATACAACTAAACGGAAACTCTGCCCAATGGTTGCGTGGGCAGACTTTTGCTTCGGACAATATTTGAGCCTGAATGGGAGTCTAGTTGTATATTGAACGTCATTGATTAAGACTGATTATGTTAACCTTCTCTCGTATTTATTTACTCGATTAATACTAACCGTGTTCCGAGCTGTTGCAGTGCAGCAGATTCTCCGTGGAAGGCTGTTCCTGATCTCGACTTCGTGTTTTGAACAGCCCGAACTTCGTAGGGGCCATTCTCCTAAAACAAACTCTATATAAGTTGTGACCTCTCCTTTCATTAACAAACTTCTAAAAAGGAGAAGATTCTCTCTCTCTGCGAGGAGCAACATGTAAATGTTACGCTCAAAGATCGAAAACGCTCATTGAGCGGAACACGAATAGCTCACAACGCGTTGTGGTCACAAAGTTTTTTTTAGGTTTAAAAAAAATAACCACGAAGGCCAAGGCGGGAGCCTATATCCATCAGAGTCGATTTTCGCCTCTGACGTTGTTTTTGTTTAAATTAATATCTCACAAAATATAGTCTCCTCTGTGTGTCAGTACGTTGGATGTTTTACTGTGACCACAACGCGTTGTGAGCTATTTTTCCGCTCAATGAGCGTTTTCGATCTTTGAGCGTAACATAAACACTAACCCAAAAATGTCAACTCAAAAAAGGCACGGACCCAAGAGTCTGTGGAAAAACTGTTTTATAAAAAAAAAACATGGGAAGATTCTTAATTTCGGTAATATATTTTAAGGTACCTATGTAGGTTTTAGATCCGATTCATGTATTTTTTTTTTGTTTGATGCGGAAAATTCACACTAACCCAGAGCCGGAAATGGCGTGGCATCGACGTACTGAACCCACCAGGTGTAATTAAACACGTTCCGGCGCGGTGCTCCACTCCAGAATGACAGTAAAATCATCATATATTTTTTTTTGTCCATAAAAATCCAACGGACACCACCGTACTGTCAATTTATATGACAGTACGGTGGTGGCCGTAATAATGCTTAAACGCTCTACTATCACGTATTCTTGACACTAACAACACATGAAAACGGCGGTACCCGTACTGTCATTTTGTGAAATTCTACTTTTACGGCTTATGCCGCTACCGCGCCGGAACCGTTTCCGTGGTGATCGCTTGAGGCTCGATAGGGGGGGATTCCATAAAAAATCACTAAATATCACAAGAGGGAAGGGGGCGTGTAGTGATCACGTGTATTTATTTTTACAGCAAGCGCGCGATACTCAACCGAAACCTGACGTTCCGTGTTATTTTTTCGTCAAACGCGCATAAAAACGAAATGTAGTGTGACTTTGATTCGACGCCGTGGCCAGGCAATATTTTAAAAAAACTAAGATTTTTGTAGTTCCTAAAAATACGGGTGATATAGGGGGTAGGGGTACGTACGTGCAGTAGGAGTAGTCTTAAACCTCACCACAGAATATAAAAAACCTCACCATGTACCACCAAGGGGGAGGGAAGGTTAAAAATGCCAAAAAATATTTTAATATCTACAAATCTATAGTGAACCCCGCAACATGTCTTACTTCATAAAAGGACTAGGCGTAAAACATGCTGATTTAACAGTACAGTGATATCCTACTTCCTACTAATATTATAAATGCGAAAGTCTGGATGTTTGGATGTTTAGATGTTTGGATGTTTGGTATTTGAAATTTGGCACACGTATAGTTTATAACCCGGTTTAGGACATAGGCTATAAAATTCCTACGGAAAACGTCTCATTCCCGCGTGAATAACAATTTTGAAACTACTGAACCGATTTGAATAATTCTTTACACTACACTATCCCCGGTAAACATAGAGTACATTTGATCCCGGAAATGTGGGGGGAAGGGGGATATTTGAAAAAAAAAGGGATTACGCGCCTTGCCTGGACTTCCACGAATATTTCAAGAATAAAATTAGTCAAATCAGTTCAGCCGTTCTCGAGTTTGAGCGAGACTAACGAACAGCAATTCATTTTTATTTATATAAGTAACTAGATAGATTACATGTATTGGCGTTCCGTCGCGAAAGATTCGTCAAGTGTGCCGAAGGCCGTAAAGGTGAGTATAGATTACAACATTTACTTGTATCAGAACATCAAGCATTCGCCGTATTTTTCTTCGAACACGACGCTCGATGTTTTGTTAACAGCCTTTTTAAAAACCAACGAGCATATGGGTGTAACTGGTCTAACATTTCGACAAGCCTTTGCACGAGCAACGTCGGTCCGACATTTCAAAAAAGTATGAACGCAGGCACAACAAAATGTTACGGGTAAATGCACACTCGCTGTAAGCATTTACCCGTAACAAAACAAAACGCCGAGCATTCGCACGAACGTTACAATATGGAAATGTTGAGACTAACTGAGCTTTTACCTGTATTGTACCATTCGCACGAACGTTACATTACACCAAAACGCTCGAGGAAATGTTGTAGTCTATACTCACCTTTAGATTTATATTCTTACTTATAATAAGTTTTGTGTTCCAAGCACCTTTCATCTACAGTCAAAGTTATCACACAGGCTCTATCTACCAACTTGTGACGCAATCATAACTTCTGACGGCTTATTCTTTGTTTGTAAGGTAAATTAATTCAGATATACCAAATGTCTTGTTGTCGTCATAACAGCTCTTGTTCCGGTAATATTAAATGCGGGTCAGTACTTTTGACATTTAAGGATCTAAGATTAAGAGCTTATTTTAATTCAAAATGAAATATTTTTACCGCCTCTGTGGAACGGTGGTTAACCCACTCGGGTACAAAATCCGGAGGTCGTAGGTTCGATTCCTGCCGTGGGTCTGGTTGATCGTAGGACTTTTCAGGGTACAACTGATTAGCTTCCTCCCGAACAAGTAAAATTTACCGCTAATAATAGAAATGAAATGAAATGATGTAATGAAATGAAATTATTTATTTGCGAGAAACAGGTTACATAAGGTGGTCAGGTACAAAAAGTCAGCCTTGTTTCGCTATACATAACATAGCATGCAAACATAATATTTAGGAAAAAATAATGTGATTTAAGTTTACCCACCCAGGCTATATAAAAAAAAAAAAAAAAGTTTACCCACAATAAAAGATGATTACGTTGGCGATCTAATGTTGACAATTCAAAAAGTCGCTTACACTGCTTTATAGCTCAGCCGAGTTCTGGCTTTAATGTGGGAGCCAAGTACACTTGAAATCAAAGGCTTAAAGATCAGACGAGCACATTGAGCGACGCTTCCTGATTAACAGTTCCTCAATGGAATAATTTTACAGCACTGCACTCAGAGTACTGAGGTATTGCCGGCAACAACTGCTGATCTGCCTCCTAAGAGTCCCTGCTCGGCTGCCCATGTTGACTGTAGTGCTTCGGACTCTTTTGTTGTGCAAAGCAATGAAAAAGTGTATGTTTTTTCGGATAGGCTTGGGGTCGGCTGTGGATCCCTTTTGAATGCAAAATTAAATTGTAATGTTGTTAACCATTGCATGCCAGACGCACCACTTAGTGAAATTGTAGCAAAAGCGGTAAATTGTAATTTTAATGACAAATCAATACTTGTCTTAATGATTGGCGATGGCCTGAACATTAGTAAGAAGGATATTCTGAAAGCACTTTCTGTACTTTCAGAACTAAATGTAAAAAGGGTTATACTGTGTGGCTTACCCTTTTCTAGGTGTTATACACCTCAACAAAATAACAGTATTCATATATTGAATACAACATTATACAATTTTACTTTTAGTCATAGCGACAGGTTTGTGTTTTTTGACACAAACAAATTTATTAATTTTAATTTCATTGTGACTGGCAAAAGTTTTTATTTGCCTTATAAAATGAAAATTGAATTAGCTAATTTGTTAGCATTTAATATTAAGGACATTTTTAATAAGACATTGGAATCCATTCCAATTAATCATTTAAATTTAAGTCCAAGACAATAGAGGATAACTCTTGCAAATTAGTAATTAAGGAAAATCAAA
This sequence comes from Mecyna flavalis, assembly GCA_949319885.1. Lineage (NCBI taxonomy): Eukaryota > Metazoa > Arthropoda > Insecta > Lepidoptera > Crambidae > Mecyna > Mecyna flavalis. Next base: position 6,766,713 of record OX439420.1, on the reverse strand, counting down.
ATTATTTAAATGTTATTCATCAGAATATACAGGGTGTCTCTGGAAAAGAGCTGGAACTTGAATTATTTTTAAATGATAGGAATATTCATGTGTTTTGTGTTACTGAACACTGGTTAAAGCAACATGAGTTAATTATAAGTATAAATGATTACAAACTCGGTAGTTCGTTTACCAGAGGCACGGCCATTAGAGGTGGGTCACTTATATTACTAAAAAGCTCAATTGAATTTAAAGAACGTAAAGATATTGTGTCTGCCTCAGTTGAGCGAACTATTGAGATAGCGTGTGCAGAGTTAGAGCGGCATATTATTGCCTGTGTTTATAGACCTCCATCTGCTAATTATAATGAATTTGAGTCTGTTATGGAAGATGTCTTAAGAAAGTTATGTACCACCAATAAAAAAGTTATAGTGTGTGGTGATTTTAATGTTAATATTTTAGATGTGCAAAACTCTAGTAGATTTCTTAATCTTTTCCAATCTTTTGATTTATATCCACTTTTTAATGAACCTACGCGAATAACAGCTACCTCAGCTACGTGTTTAGATAATATTTTTTGCAATGACAATGTAAATAAAAAAAGGATTATAAATTTTATTAATTCTGATCACAGCGGACAGTTGGCAGTGTTTGAGTGCCCTCTTGCTCGTTCTCCGTCGACTATTGTTTGTAGGCCTATTACAGTACACCGCAGAAATCTATTTAAGGAGCGTATAGACAATAAATTGTCCATGACAGATTTTAGTGGTGCCGATGGACACAAACAGTATGAAAAATTATTTGATATTGTAGAAAAAGAATTTAGATCTGTATTTACTAAAAAAACTATTAAAATCGATAGTAATAAGACTAACTTTAGTGCCTGGGCTACCACGGGAATTTACAAAAGTAGAAGAAGGTTATTTGAATTATATGAAATGAAAACACAGTCAAATAACCCTGCTACTGTAGAATATGTACGAAAATATTCTAAATTATTTAAAAAAGTATGTGCAGTAGCAAAATCAAATTACTTAAAAGATAAAATATCGAAAGCCACTAACAAAAGCAAAGCTACGTGGAAAATCATTAATAAAGAGACTTGTAAAAATAAAACACAAACTAGCAAGATCTCTTTAAATATTGACGGTATTATTCATGATTCTAATGCTAATGTGGCGAATGCATTTGAATCGTTTTTCTCTAACATTGCAGTCAAAACTACTTGTCAATTAAATTCTAGCCCACATCTTGCCAACTCCCTCCTCAAATCTCATGTGGATGAGTGTGTAACATCCTTTAAATTTACCCATGTCAGTCCTGAAGTTATTTATAAAACTTTCAAAGAACTGAACATGAAAAGAACCGAAGATCTATGGGGAATCTCAATGGATATATTAAAAAATATAATCCATTCTATTGCACCTCATTTAGCTATTATTTTTAATCAATGCGTGGATGATGGTGAATTTCCAGATTTAATGAAGCACAGTAAAATAATACCATTATTCAAATCAGGCGAAAAAAGTGACCCATCCAATTTTAGACCAATATCGATTCTCCCAACATTAAGTAAAATATTTGAAAAGCTTATTTATTCTCAATTGCTTTCTCATTTTAAAGTAAATAATTTATTACATAGTAATCAGTTTGGGTTCACTAGAGGCAAGTCTACTACAGATGCAGGTATAGCACTCATCCAACATATATTTGATGCCTGGGATAATAAGCAAGATGCTATAGGTATATTCTGCGATCTGTCTAAAGCTTTCGACTGTGTTGATCACGAGACATTGTTGATGAAGTTGCGGCATTATGGCATCTCTGCCAACGCGTTAAGTCTTATAAGGTCGTACCTATCTGACAGAATCCAGAAGGTAAACGTGAATGGTATTGATTCCAAAGGAGCCCCTTTACTGTTGGGGGTCCCTCAAGGCTCAATACTAGGACCTTTGTTCTTTTTAATTTATATTAATGATCTTCCATATTATACAGAAAACCTGTGTGACACAGTGTTATTCGCTGATGATACCTCCCTTATATTTAAAGTTGACAGACGAAAACAATCATTTGACGATGTGAGTAATGCTGTCTCACAAACTTTACACTGGTTTACTGTTAACAATTTGTTATTGAACACCAATAAAACGAAATGTGTTAAATTCACAATGCCGAATGTGCGACAGGTGGTTCCTGAGATCACTGTAAATGGAGAACTCATTGAAATTGTCAATTCAACAGTGTTTCTGGGGATAACCCTCGACTCTAAATTGCAGTGGGGGCCTCATGTAACTGCTCTTGCCAAAAGACTTAGCTCAGCCGCATATGCTGTCAGAAAAATAAGAAATCTGACTGATGTGGAAACGGCGAGACTAGTTTATTTCAGTTACTTCCACAGTATTATGTCATATGGGCTGCTCTTATGGGGATCTGCCGCTGACATAAACAATATATTTATTTTGCAAAAGAGAGCCATCCGCGCTATCTATGGCCTCAAAACCCGTGACTCGTTAAGAGAATTATTCCGGGAAATAAATATATTAACTGTGCCATCACAATATATACTGGATTGTGTTATGTATGTACAAAAGAACATACAAAATTTTTCAAAGAAATCAGATTGTCATCAATTTAACACAAGAAATAAACATAGGCTTGCTATTCCAAATATTAGGCTTCAAAAGATTGGAAATTCTTTTAAAGGATTAAGTATTACAATGTATAATAAATTGCCAATGGATGTTGTTAGCTTACCCATAAATCAATTTAAGTCGTGGATCAAGACCCGTCTGATGAAAAAAGGTTACTATAAAATTGAAGATTTTCTTAATGATGGAGATCTGTAGATACTGGTAGTAGGAATGCTTCGCTCCCTGTCAGCGCAAACTGTATTTTAATCTGTTGTCATTGTTGTTCATGTTGTTGTTATATCTACACTACGTCCTACAGTTATAATTTTTTTTTCTTTATTATTATTATTATATCTACATTCACACGAAAAACTGTATGGCTTAGTATAGATAGATTTATTATCATTGTTGTATAAATTTCTTTGGCGATTAAAAAGAGTAACTGTCGAGTTTCTTGCCGGTTCTTCTCGACAGATGACTGCATTCCGATACCGGTGGTAGAGTCACTCTGTAATTGACGATTCATAAATACTTGATACAAGTTTACATGAATAAAGAATATTTTGATTTTGATTTTGATTTTTTGATTTAGGCTGCAGTGGAAACTTACCATCAGGTCTCCTGCGTGCCTGTCTGCCTACAAAACTAGCATACAAAGATGCGGGAGTGGCTTTTTTTATTTTTACACTTGTGTCTGTAAAAGATTGAAAGAACTGTGAAAGATCCAGGGCTCACGGATTTTTCTCGATTATAGTCTCATTCTTATACTTTATACTGTATGGCTTGGTACCTATTCTAAAACTAATCAGTAATTGTAACAAACAAATTGTAAACAAACATGGCGATGAAAAAGAGTAACTGTCGAGTTTCTTGCCGGTTCTTCTCGGCAGATGACTGCATTCCGATACCGGTGGTAGAGTCACTCTGTAATTGACGATTCATAAATACTTGATACAAGTTTACATGAATAAAGAATATTTTGATTTTGATTTTGATTTTGATTGTTTTTTGAACTAAAAATTATCACGAAGAAATCGGTATACGTCATCTAAACCACAACACGCTTACGTATCGTTAAACATGCATCTGTTACGCTCCAAGATCGAAAACGCTCATTGAGCGGAACACGAATAGCTCACAACGCGTTGTGGTCACAAAGTTTTTTCAGGTTTAAAAAAATATAACCACGAAGGCCAAGGCGGGAGCTTCGCTTCGCTTCGTTCTCGCCTTATTATCAGAGTCGATTTTCGCCTCCGACGTTGTTTTTGTTTAAATTAATATCTCTCAAAATATAGTCTCCTCTGTGTGTCAGTACGTTGGATGTTTTACTGTGACCACAACGCGTTGTGAGCTATTTTTCCGCTCAATGAGCGTTTTTGATATTTGAGCGTAACACATCGACCAGGCAAACAAAAAGTTTACAAAAATGTTCAATGTTTATGGAATCAAATGGAGAAAAGATTTGATTGTTTGTTTGTATTGAATAGGCCCCGAAAATGTTGGAAAGCTACACTATCCCCGGGTGACATAGGGTACCTTTGATCCCGGAAATGTGGGGGGAAGGGGGAATTTTTTTATTGCAAGTGTAACAAGACGAGCAGATCTTACACCTGATGGTAAGCGTCACAACTGCCCAGACAGAATATTTGAAAAAAAAAAGAAACTACGGAAATTAATTTTAATTTAATTACATTAACTTAATTATTTGTAGAATTACTATTTTAACGAAGTAAATTGTACGGAACCAATATGCTTTTGTACACAGTAGCGAGATTCCAGTACAAACGAATATAAATAAACACGGTTAACAGATAAATATTTTTAATTAAATTTCATTTACTTGTATCAAATTGTGCATGTTAAGATTTAAAAAACAACATGGGACGTAATTGAAATCAAATTATTTCACAAACGATTACTTCAGATTGTAAATAAAACACTTCGACACAATAAACACGGTTAATACAATATAGTTTAATTAAAATTCATTTGTACCGAAATTTAATTAAACCTTATTTTCACTTATTTTATTCAAAATGTGCATGTTCAAACAACATTGGATGTAAATGTTGATATCGAAATACGTATTTCACATAATAAACGACTATTCTTCCAAATTGTAAATAAAACATTGATTACTAAGTAAGTAAGCCTTCGATAGGTAATTAAAACACACCTACTCACCTTTTGAACAGAATGGTGATTAACAAATACCACTCACGAAAACAAGACCATAATCAAACAAGTAGGTATTTTGATATGGATCCAAGGTTCCGTAAACACTCGTAAGAAGTCAAAATTCAATACAATAGGGTATAAAATATATTGCGAATAGAAAATATGTTATAAAATAGTGGTTTTATCTGATAGTTTTAGTTAAAATATAGATTTTCGTGTAAAAAATGCCAGAAAGCTCGCGAATAGCGCAGCACTGGAGGTGCTTTTTGGTTGACACAGTGTAATTTGTATTTTTGGAGCAGATATTTAATATGTGCTTTTCTAGTATGGAAATGGAGAGTATTTTTTAATCGATAATAGCGCTGTGAAGCTAAGACTTTTTCATATCAAAATATTGGTCTGTGCTATTTTTTTATGGAAAAAGGGAGGCAAACGGACAAGTCTGACCTGACAGTAAGCGATCACTAGTCACTACTGCCCATAAACACTTGCGTAGGTCTACTAGAGGAGTCTACAGTGTGGAAGCACATTGAGCGACTCTTCCAGGTCAAGATTCCCTTAATAGAATAAGACGCAGTGGCCGCTTACTATCAGGTGGGCTGTGTACTTGTCTGCCTAGTGAAGTACTACACTCACTCATTGAACGGAGCACAATAGCAAAGGTTACTAGTGTTACTACTCATACGTACAGTCGCCAGCATAATCAGACTACCCTAATCTGAAAAATTTTACAATCAATTTTCAGCTTTATTCACTTTTTATAGAGTTCTCTTTCAATTGAGAATTTGGACCGTCCGCACATCGGTCTTCGGTAGTACTTTTGGTAATTTTTATCTCAAGTTTGATCATATAAATAATTCATATAAATTCAAGATTTTACACAATATAAAAGCAGCACTGAATATTTCACGTCACAAAAGTAGCAGTGACAAAGTAGACACTAAAAAGCACCCACCGCCATTTCAGGAGGTAACTTCGTAGATGCGCGCGCACTGTGTTTATAATCCATTTAGCTTCGATTTCATTGCTTTCCTGGCCTCAGGCTTTCACGAACGAGAATGAACTTTATTAAAAAGTCGTAGAGTTCATCTTTGAAATACAGGAAATGTGTTTTAAGGTTTGGTACACGCTGAAGATTTAACTACGATTAGTCGAGTAAAAACTTTTGCTTTCCACATGTAGGTATATTTTTTATTAAAAAAAACTTATTATAACTCAATGACTTCGATGGCACATTTGGTAGTGATTGTGCCCTATACAACAGGAGTCATAGGAAAAAATTCGTTTCTCGATCTCGTAGCGTAGTGCTTTATGGTCTACGACAAAGCTTCGCTACGAGTTTTCGTAGCAACAGATAAAGTGAAGCCGTTTTATTACAAAACATTAATTGTTGTTTTTTTTTACTACTAGTATTATATTATCTGTGGTTTTACGTAGTCACAGCACAGATAAGGAGAATGACATAGACTAATTTTTATTCCGGAAAAATAACTATTGCATTCTTACGGGATAGCGTCGTATAGTCCTCGCAAGCGAAGCCACTAGTAAAAGGCTACTATTGTATAAAAAAATACTTAAGCTGCATCTGATCTTTTTCTAGAACCATTGGTAAAATAATTTATTATTAAAATCCGAATGTTAGTAGAAGCCCTAACTAAATAAAATATCTATCTCACAACCTTACTGCTACTTTGACGAGTAAAAAGAAACCTTATATCAATGTGGCAAAGTGCAAAATAGGTCATCAGAGGCCTGGTCATCCGAGAGGCGACGATCAGTTTAAACTAGAGATGAGGTCATTTGGTATTAAGTAAGGTACAGTACAGTCAATGGGAAATACTTGAGACTACAGTATTACTTAGGACATTGTCGTATGATAATTTTTGACTAATCATTATGGCAACATTTACATAGTGCTGGAGCAGAGAAGTTGCTGTCAACATCACAAAAGAGATAAAGTTCGAACAGGGTACGTAAAACGTTAATATTTTTCGATGTCCTAAGTAATACTATAGTCTCAAATAGTTACCCCCATTGACGGTACCTACAAAACCAATAAAGTATAGCTAGCTAGCTACCACCCCCACAGGTGAAATCTGCCGCCATAACAGCTCTGGCTGTAGTCTCACAATATTATTGTGGGAGCCTCGAACATCAGATGAGCTCGATAGTATTCTTTTCAATTGCCAATATGGTTACAACATTTAAAAGTACGGTCAACGGCACATCACGGTAAACACTTGCAGTTCGATAATAGCACTTATGCCCCCGACATAAGAGCGGTACAAAGTCCAAAGTGTATAGTCTGACGTGCTTTTGACGTACAATCTGCAAAATTAATTTATTATTTACTTAAGTAAGTTTCGAATAAAATTAAAATAATAACTTGAAGGATCTGTGAGCCCCGGCAGACGAGCACCCAAAGATGGCACCTATAGTGTTATGTATAGTATATGTAAGCCATAGCTTCACTGAACCACATTGAAAGCAATGCAACTACCTGTCACCTTTAGGTTGGTGGACTGGTAGGGCTTTTTCAGAGTTCGACTGGCTAGCTACCACCCCCACAGGTGAAATCTTCCGCCATAACAGCTCTGGCTGTGTTCCGGCAGTATTAATGTGGGAGCCAGTACACTTGAAATAAGAGGCTCGAAGATTAGATGAGCCTACAGTCTGGCAGAACATTGAGCGACGCTTCCAGGCGAAGTGTCTCTCAGTGGAATAGGCCGCAGTAGCCGCTTACCATCAGTTAGGCTGCGTATTTGTCTGCCAACTGATGTAAGTATTATTTAAAAAAACCTGGTCAATTTATATTTTTTGGTATCAGTCGAGTACACCTCTAGATAGTTTTAACCGAGACAGCCAATTAACGTTAATAAGGCCGAAGCAAATAGAGCGAAAGTATTTTATTCCCGCGATTCCCCGCGTTTATCAGAAATGTTGTTTGTTTACTTTCGTATTATTTACAAGTAGTTACTCGTACATAACTGAGAATCGTCGTTTGATTATTCAGACCACATTTAGCGACATTTATTTCGAGCGTCTCCGTGCTTCGGAAGGCACGTTAAGCTGTTGGTCCCGGCTGATATTTACTGTAATGTAGATATTAGTCTTCAAGCCTGCCATTTGGCCGCTTGCATCTGACATTAAGGTTGGTCACTTGCCTTACGCACTTCTCCACCAACCCGCACTGGGCCCGCGTGGTGGAGTATGACCCACACTATCTCGCAATTGAGATGAGGCCTGTGTCCCAGCAGTGGGAACGTATATATAGGCTGATGATGAGAATCGTCCCTAATTAATATTTTTTACCAAAAGCCCTATCGAACTAGTTAAATAATTGAAAATAATTCTAGTATCATTAAAGTTGAAATACTCTCAGTATTTTAGGCACTGGCCTAGATTCTCAAATGCAATGCCTCAGTTGGACGTCTGTTAGCAAATGTGACAGTTGATTGAAGTCGAAATAGGAAATGGTTTATTCCAGCTGTTTCTGTAGCATTGTTTGTGTTAGTCTATGTCAGTATCTATCCTTTCTAGAGTCAGGCGCTACTTCACTGCGGAACAGCTCCTAAACCTCTACAGAGCTCAAGTTCGTTCCTGCATGGAGTATTGCTGCCATCTTTGGGATGGTTCTGCTCGATACCAGCTGGCTGCTTTGGACTCTATTGAGCGGCGTGCGAAGAGGCTTATCGGTGACGATACTCTGGTCGAGAGCTTACAGAGCCTCGATCATCGTAGGAGGATTGCATGCCTCTCCGTATTTTATAGACTCCACTTTGGTAAGTGTGCTGCTCAGCTGCACGATTTGGTTCCACCAGCTCCGTTCCATCATCGAACTACTAGACTCGGTCAGGGACTTCATCCGAACTAAGCGATTTGCTTCATCTTTCTTGATACGGACTGCGCGGGAGTGGAATTCTCTGCCGAGATCTGTCTTTCCTACATAATACAACTTGGAGCTCTTCAAGGCCAGAATTAACGGGCTTTTCCTAAGCAAGCGCGCTCCATCGAAGACCGCATAGTTGTTTAACATCAGGCAACTTTGTGGTCAAGTGCTTGCTTAGTCCAAATATATAAAAAAAATCTTAGTATTATACTGTAGCTAGTACTTATGTAGACAAAATTGAAAAGTAAAAAGTAATACGAGTCGAAATTTCCCGGGTGGTTAAAACCCACGCCCCGTGGCGCATAGGGCAGGGTCACAAAATCACCCGTGACCTTTTCTAGGGTAGGAGAGACCCACACACACCTCTGCCCCCTATCCACTCATACGTCCACTGTAACCACAGTTACAGAGACCATATACCTCAGGACAGTCCGTGTAACTACAGTTACATTTTTAAGAATTCGCGCCCGCCGATTGTTTTTTTCTTTTTCTTATCGCTGTGGATGTTTATAGTCTGTAGTGTTGCTGGTTTTTGACGCTCTATGATATGTACCACACCTTATTTCAAGTGGAACATAACTTCGGCTCATGGCTACAAAAAAAATAAATTGTCAAGTTGCTTGTTGTTTTTGTGGATCAGTGCGCGAGTGACTCCAGCTATTTTATTCGAGAAATCATGCCGTAAGTAATAAAATATTATTGTTTTGTATATCAAAATATTTATAATCTTACATATTTTCGTATTTTATAACATTATGTGCGATTCCAGTCAGTTTTTAAGTAAAAATTTGGATTAAAAATAGGTCGGTGACTATGTGTTTTTATTAGTGAATAATTGGAAGATCTAAAAAAGTTCTTATATTATATCGTAATTAAATGTTTTAATATGAAAACTTATTAATATTATAGCCTGGTTATTACCATACTTTCTTGAAATATTCCATATTTCATTCTGGATTAGACAATTTACCATACGTGAACTTCGATTTCACAGATCATGTAGCTTTAGTTTTTATTTTATTTGTAATATTTTAAGATGATTTATAATGGGATTTTGGTTCCAAGTGAAAGGCCATTAAATTACCTAAAACCCAAAATTATTTTAATATTGTAAACGTCAAAAATATCTAATAAAAAAAATATTTAAATTGAAAACTAGGACAAAATTAGAATTTCTTAAAGTTCACTGTAAGATCATTAATAGAATATAATGTTAAAATCAAACATAACTATTGCCTAAAAATCGTCAACTAATAAGCCTTTCATTAGTATTTTTCATTTTGCGATATTTGAGTTATTTACTGAGTAATAAGCATTTATTTAGCATACGTCCCCTATCGATTTTATTTTGCGCATATCACGTGACTCGCGGACTGTCCTGACAACCTTGCGAAACGCGCGCGGACGTTTGAGTGGATAAAAAAGATGACAGCTCGTAAAAACGTCCTTAAAAAGTGGACATCGTCAGCGAGCCAGACAATCTATACTAATATTACAAAGAGGAAAGATTTGATTGTTTGTTTATTTGTTTGTATGGAATAGGCTCCGAAACGACTGAACCAATTTGGATGATTCTTTCACTGTTATACAGCTACACTACCCCCGGATGACATGGGGTACTTTTGATTTCGGAAATGTGGGGGGAAGGGGGGATATTTGAAAACTGAAATTACGCGCGGGTGAAACCGCGGAGGCGACTGCTAGTTTTATATAATAATAGCTATTAATATAGAGAACTTATTCGGTTTTCGGTTCGGTTCGACAAATCATTATTCGAGAGTTCGTGTTCTGTGCTTAGATTATAGGTAATGCTACGAAAAGTTACTACGCAAATCATCCGTAGACACCGTAGCAACATTGCTACGGTCGTAGCTCGTAGTCCGTAGTATGACGGCGCTTTAAACTTCCTCTAATTACCACACATTTTACATTACATTTTGACCATATTTTTCATTCCAGTAAGTAGAAAAGCAAACAGATCAGGCAAGGCAAGCAGCCACTGCGGCCTATTCCATTGAGGGACACTTCACCAGCGTCGCTCAATGTGCTGTCAGACTGTAGGCTCATCTGATCTGCGAGCCTGATTTCAAGTGTACTGGCTCCCACATTAATACTGCCAGCAGAACACATCTGTTCCGAACTCACATGTTAATCCTTCTAGCCCCGGATTACTAGACACAATAGAAAATCTATTGTTATGCGGCACCCGAGTGCCGGTTCGGCGTTGAGTGGTTAAACCTTTTTTTAACCTTTATTTGTTAATAGTTTTTTCTGTTACTTATGTCATTGCTTTGCTCTCTTGTCTAATAAACCAATATTGCGAGTTTTCATCGGCATTTTATTTCAAAATATAATTAATCTAAAAATAATTGCGTTGCATCTCTTTCGGTCTCTTACATTTTGGTCCTTCGATCCGTTTTTTTCGTGATGCCGGTGGAAACTCGCGGAGCAAAAAAATTAATTACACTCTTACAAGAAGAGGGCGAAGCCTCTTCGAGTCGTTCAGTCGCGTCAAGAGCGACGAGAACATCAAAATGCTCGTCCGCTACAATAAAAGCGCGGACATTGGCGGCGAGGGCGGAGTACGCAAAAAAGTTGCAAGGGGTCCCCTATATGAGTGCGAAAGTTGATAGTTCGATTTTCATTACATCGAACACGCTGTGTCGATAATTCAGTAGTACGATGTTTTATTACATCGATGATTTGTTAGTGCGATGTAACGTTTGTGCGAAAAATCTTGTTGCGAAAAACCATACAGCGATTGCTCATTAGTTCGAAAATTAAAATGTCTTTATAGGCTGCTTTTATGAATTTTCTTAACGTCTATAATGCAAAATTAGGCTAATAATTAAATCTCAGGGATGATAGTAGCCGTTTTAAAGCCGCATACTTACTATAGAAATAATAAATTATCGAACTAATGAGCAATCGCTGTAAGGTTTTTCGCAATAAGATTTTTCGCACAAACGTTACATCGCACTAACAAATCGTCGATATAATAAAACATCGTACTACTGAATTATCGACACAGCGTGTTCGATGTAATGAAAATCGAACTATCAACTTTCGCACTCATTTAAGGGACCCGTTGCAAGAGGCGGAAAAAGCCATGTTCATCGAAAAGGAGAATCTGTTACAGCAACGCCTTGATAAAGAGAAGGCGGTTCTGCAGTTGCAGCTGGAGGCGGAGTTGGCAACAATTGAGTTATCCCAAGCGGACGCTCACAGCCGGCACTCGGCATGTGGGAGCGGTCGCTCCGGCCTGCCCAGCGAGCCTGGTGTTGACGATGACTTAGTCAGACGACACAACCCACACCAGCCGCCGTCTTTAGTTTCTCTTAAAAATACTAATAATCAATTATTGTTTTCAGGTGACAAACATGCCATTGATGACAAAAATAATCATGATACTTGTGTGAATCAATTGGTGAGCGCTTTAAATAATTTTGGACACAATAATTGTGATTCCAAGGTAAGTGGTTTACCTATTTTTTGTGGCGAGTCTTCGTTAGATTGGTTAGCTCTAAAGCGAGCTTATTTACTTACTAAAAATAAGCTCTCTTCCAATGAAAACCTAATTAGGCTTAGCAATGCCTTACAGGGAGAGGCTCGTGAGGCAGTAAAAGTCTTACTCGTATCAGCCTCGGACCCTGAGATTATTATAAAGGTGTTGGATAGGCGATATGGTCGCCCGGATATAATTGTAAGTCAAGAAGTAAACAAACTTCGTGCTTTGCCTAAACTGTCTCAAGAAGGTAATGACATGGCCTCATTTGCTTGCCATGTACGTAATTGTGTAGAGGTAGTACGTTTGTTGGATCGATCGGAGTACCTAACATCCCCGGAGCTTCTACAAGCTGTGCTCCAGAAAATGCCTGCACTGTTACGCACAAGGTGGATGGACTTTGCCGCTGCTAGCACCTATTCATCCTCGAAGCTGGAATTACTGGCGGAGTTCCTAGAGGCAGAGGTGGATTTACACGCTCAGTTTGGTTTGCTAGTGGACTCATCGGGTCCATCAACTTCAAGTGAACAACCCTATCCGATCACATACGAAAAATCGTCCAACGTATCTCGCCCCGTTTCATATGAAAATTATCGTTTCGGCCCTAAAAATAATAAATCATTTTTGGATAAAATTCCCTTTTGTTTATATTGTAGGAATTCTCATGACATAAATAAGTGTCAGAAATTTTCATCTTTGACACCTTCTGACAGATGGAAATTTATTAAAGAAAAAAGTATATGTCAAAGATGCCTTAAAAAAGGTCCGCATAGTTCATTAAAATGCGACTCCAAGGAGGCTTGTGGAATAAACGGTTGCCTCTTCAGACACCACAAGTTATTGCACAATCCCGAATTTCGTTCATTTGCCGCATATGTTGATCAAAAAAGGGTGACATCTGATGAAGTAAGCGTGTCAGGTGTTCCGATCTTTGAGAAGTCACGATCGCCTAACGAGGAGGTGAAAGAAACAGCTGCTCATTCTTTCGTTAATCAACATTCCGTATTAACATCAAGTCGAGCTCTTCTCAAGGTTATACCAGTTGTGGTATCGGGCCCCGCTGGTGATGTCGAGACATTTGCTTTATTGGATGACGGTTCAACAGCAACCCTAATTGATTCTTCTATATCAAAACAAATTGGTTTAGAGGGTCAATCAGGTAAGCTGACTCTAAATTGTGTTGGCGGTTTATCTAGAGAAACCGATTCTCAATATGTCAACTTTAAAATTAAAGGCAAATTTTCTTCAAACAAGTTTTCTATCAGTAACGCTAGGTCAATAGATAACTTAGGATTAGCGTCACAGAGTATTCCAAAAGTAAAAATAAAACATCTTTCTCATTTTAAGAAGATTATAAATTTTATTAGTTATGAAGAAGCGCGTCCCATGCTTATTATTGGGATGGACAATTCGCATCTTTTAAGTTATTCAAAGATACTAAAAGGTTCTAGTCTCCAACCTGTGGCCTGTTTTACAGCCCTTGGTTGGGTGGCATTTGGATTCGCAGACAGTTGGTCGCGCCCAGTAAAGTTTATAAATAAATGCGCAATAGTTGATAGCTTCAATTTGGAGTCACTTAATCAAGATTATTATAGGATTGACTCCTTAGGGATTACTAATAAGAAATAAAGAGTTCTAAGAATATAAGGTCAATAGATGTCGCTAAGTTCGATTTTGGCTAATTCTCAGTGTATTAGTAAATGGCTTTGTCTAGCCTGCTGCTTTAGCACATCAATTTGTTGTTATTTTGTTTTCGATTAATGCAATATGTTATGTTTGTTATGTTATTGTAACGTATCTTTATTATGTTCCCTTACGCGTAAATAAGTCAAACTTTGTACTCAAATTATAAATATAGATCAAGGTTTTTTTAATAATCTCTCGTTCTGGCTCTGTTTTGATAAATCCAAATTTAATAGCTGCTTCTAATATAAAATAAGCGGAGAGGTACACGTCTTATGATTATATTATTGTATGTAAGAATCAAACTTTGCCATCTCGCAATTATTAGAGAAGGGAGTGGAGAGAGATTGGAGAACCGCCTGTTACGACGTGCTGGCCGGATATCTGCAGTATACCAGATGAAGTCAAGCAACTTTATTATATTGGATGAAAGACACCTGTCTACTCGGCTGTTGGTCATAAAATTTCATCAAAAGGCTGTGCTCATGGAAATACCGAGATGGTTGTAAATAAAATTCGACAGATTTATTGGGTATTGCATTTGACAAGCACGGGTCTGGTCCGTCATCTACACCCGATTTGTCGTTTGAGAAAGGCCAGATCGCTTGAACCCTCGATGGAAAATCTACCTCTAGGAGACTTTCACATGGAGAATCGACCTTCTTCCCATGTCAGGTTAGACCATTTTGGACCTGTAAATGTTTCAATTGGCTGCAGGAGCGAGAAGCGTTAAATATATCCTTGTAGTACACATGCCTAGTTTCACGGGCAGTGCACCTTGAAGTTGGTCACAATCTGTCCACGGATCAGCGCTAATGAGTCTTAAAAGATTAACTGCTCGCCGAGGTATTCCGAGGGAATTTCAAAGTGACTATGGAACTGCTTTCGTTGGCCTCAACCCTGAACTGAGGAACCTGTATGGTAGAAGATGTCCTTTCATTTGTTGCGGCGACGATGGCATAGTTCGTGTTGTTGACGTGCTTACCTCCGCTGGTCAGTTAAGAAGGCCTTTAAAAAAGATTGTGCCAATAGTTTGCACATAATTAGGTATATTAGTAATAAATTTTGTCTCTAATTAATGTATATATCTCTTAATTTATTTATTTTGTTTTCTGCTTTGTTTGGGGAGAATGGGGTAATTTTTCCCGAAAAATTAATAATTTTGTTTTTGTTTATATTTTCTATTGTAATAGTTTGCTGTGTAATTTCACGTTCAGTCTAGGTTATCTTGACATTCTTTTTTTTAAAAAAAGGGGAGAAATGTTCCGAACTCACATGTTTTCTCAACATCACCTTTTTTTAACCTTTATTTGTTAATAGTTTTTTCTGTTACTTATGTCATTGCTTTGCTCTCTTGTCTAATAAACCAATATTGCGAGTTTTCATCGGCATTTTATTTCAAAATATAATTAATCTAAAAATAATTGCGTTGCATCTCTTTCGGTCTCTTACAACATCCATTATTACCTTTTGAGGCTGTAGCCAGTTTGACTCTGAATATATCCTACCTCCAACCAGACCCAACATCTGTGTACCTACTATCAATAGAGCTGTAAGCCTGTCGGCCAACAGAAATATATTATCATCTGACGCAAAAAAACACAAAAAATTAATAATTTCTAGGTCTGCGCAGGTCTTTAAAGGTAAGCCTGACCGCCTCCGTGGAACATTGGCTAAGCCGCTCGGGTATAAAAACACGGAGGTCGTGGGTTCGATTACCGCCTTGAGTCTGGTTGGTGGTAGGGCTTTTTCAGAGTCCGACTGGCTAGCTACGGGTGGTAGCTACGGAGGTGAAATCTGCCGCCATAACAGCTCTGGCTGTGTTTCGGCAGTATTAATGTGGGAGCCAGTACACTTGAAATCAGAGGCTCGAAGATCAGATGAGTCTACAGTCTGGCAGCACATTGAGGGACGTTTCCAGGTGAAGCGTCCCTCAATGGAATAGGCCGCAGTGGCTGCTTACCATCAGGTGGGCTGCGTGCCTGTCTGCCAACTGACCTAGTATAAAAAAAAACCGGCCAAGTGCGAGTCGGACTCGCCCATGAAGGGTTCCGTAGCAGCAAGTATCATCATAATATAAAAGTTCTTGTAGTTCTTTGTAAGTTTGATCGACGTTTTTATTATATTTGAGTTGATTGAATGAGAGGAAAATTGCGGTTTACGATTTATGACGTTTAAAAAAAAACTTATTACTTGATCTCGTTCAAACCAATTTTCAATGGAAGTTTGCATGGTACATCATATATTTTTTTTAGTTTTATCGTTCTCTTATTTTAGAAGTTAGAGGGGGGGGGGACCAACATTTTACCACTTTGGAAGTGACTCTCGCGCAAACTAGTCAGTTTAGAAAAAAATGATATAAGAAACCTTATTATCATTTTTAAAGACCTATCCATAGATACCCCACACGTAAGGGTTGGATAAAAAAAAATGTTTGAGTTTCAGTTGTAAGTATGGAGAGCCCCCAAAATTTATTATTATTTTTCTATTTTTGTATGAAAATCTTAATGCGGTTCACAGAATACATCTACTTACTAATTTTCAACAGTATAGCTCTTATAGTTTCGATAAAAAGTGGCTGTGACATACGGACGGACAGACAGACAGACATGACGAATCCATAAGGGTTCCGTTTTTTGCCATTTGGCTACGGAACCCTAAAAAAGCCACACGGCTGGCACCGGCTCGTCCCAATTTGGGTGTAAAGGGGAAACCGGGGGAGTTTAGTGGGTAGTAGACTTTAGTCTCGTGTCCCACACACGGCCGCAGGTGTAGCTAGCCTGCAGTTATGGTGTATAAACGCATTACCCTCACGGTTAACACTTGCAGTTCGATAATAGAACTTATGCCCTCGACATAAGAGCGGTACAAAGTCCAAAGTGTTACGTCTGACGTGCTTTTGACTGTACGTACGAAATAAAACAGCATAAACTCTGAATAATCATTTTAATACTATTTCTGATTTGTTAATATTAGACTTAATATTGATACAATAATACTTATATTATCATGAGCGCGAACAGAAAGGAAAAGTTCCTTAAACCTAGTTTACACCCAGCCTGCAAACTAGATTTAGAGATAAATCTAAAAAATCTATCAGAAACATGTTTAGCAAAGAAAACAGTATTTGACTCAAGATCTCTTCGACATATTTATACTTAACGCTATCTACCGGTGAGTAGAAGAAACTATATTTTGTCCACTCACCAAGAGATGGCGCTGAAGTAAGAAACAAAACGGTTTTCTTGCTGTGATAAACTGTTTATTTAGCTTTAGGATTTTTGTGTTAATTCAATGAAATTAAATTACTAATCATTTAACTCATTTGTTTATTTGAATAAATATAGTTTAGTACCTGAAAACTACATTATTTACATCATTTGTTTTAAAAATTCGTTTGTTTTTCATTAATGCCGTTTACTTGAGTCAAAATACCGTCATCTAGTGACAAAAAGTTCCCTTCAACGAGACATACTCCTAAAATAATTGACTAGAATGCAAAGACGGATAGTTTTTAGTGGTTTTTAGACACAATAATACCATTCAGTGTTTAATCTTCAAAGAACGTTAATAATCACCTAATTTCACTCATTAATTTTTAATTTTACCAAAAAGTAACTAACTTTTGGCTTTTAACTGACTTTACTCGAACATATATAAATATATCTTATAAATAATTCTCACAAATAGTACTGGAGAATAAAAAGGATCATTTATGTTTTTCATGATTGTATAAGTGCTGATAATATTACAAACAAAATAAATTCTATGAAACTTATCCATTTTTGTTCTTGGTTGCTACCTGCGTTAAAATCTCGTTACCCACATGTTCATAGACGCATGCGTGGCGTCTTATATCGACTTTTCTGTTACACAAACACTGATCGATAAATTATCAAATACTTATCTGAAAGTGTTGTAATATGCCCTTAGTGCGACGAAAAGCTTATTTTCTGACAGTAGGCGCATACGTGGCGTCATATATTGACTCTATGACAGATACGCAACGAGAATTTGCGTCATGTCTACTGAAAGACGCATCAAAGAAGCAGAGAGTGAAAAGCTATCCTATTTCGTATTCCTTTACAGGTAGCGAGATTTTAACACAAGTAAAAACGTTTAGACTAGCATGTTTTATAATCTATGGTAGCGCTAGAAAAAAGTTGAGCTGTCAAATACAAATTAAAAATGGAGGAACAACATTCATCATTATGCATTGCTGTGGGTTTTTACTTATATCCAAGGTTTTTAAAGAGGTTCTCTTCGTTTAGGGCGTGTTCCATGAATGGGGTCTCTCTGAAGATGACTGATGCATCGGCTATGTGCATTTGTCTTTTGCCGTATCTGAAATGAAAGTACTGTTTTACGCCATCTGTTAGTGTGGTTGGGAACTAAGTTGTATATTGTGGTTAAGTAAATTAGTTCTCTTGCACTTATCCTACTAACATATTATCATAAGAGTTAACTCTGAAATTCGCCAGAGAACAAATAAAACTAGTATCTCTGTTGGTATCAGCCGAATTAAAAATATCGCACTAGTTAACCATGTACCTTAGGTGAAAAGCTCTATAAACAAAAAACCATTAAAAAATCGCCATTAATTCGCCCAACATTCCAACTTGTTCAATAATACAAAAACAAGTAATTACTTCCTTACATATTCATAAAACCAAGTTAAAAATATAGTGTACTCGTAACTATGCAGCCACAGGTTGGGCGCCAAACTTAGCAACACCTGGTTTAAAGAAACAAACATATTTTTGTAATCGATGTGTAAAGTTCTTAAGATTTCTGCTTGATGGCGCTGATACAAAAAAAATAGTATTTTATTTTCTGTGATATGGAAGATTAATGCTTTAAGATTGATAATAATTGTTGAAACAAAAAAAAATGCTAAACAAGTAGCAATATCGTATTTTTTTACCGAAATACTTTTTTTTGTAAATACACACATATTATACTAGAAACACCCAGACCGATACAAAAAGACATACAAAAATAATTGTACCGTGCAGGGATCTCGCGATCTCTGGTGTAATGGTCGAGAAGTCGGCTCGGAAATGGCTCGTCAAAACCCTTGGGGGAGGCCTATGTCCACCAGTGGACGAATTTTGGCTGAGATGATACTGTTCTTACCTCCCTCGTCCATGTACAGAATAATACTCTTGCAACTCCTTTAGATAGTTGGATATCTGCTCGGCGGTGTCGAAGCGCTCGGGACGGCGCGGGCGCGGGTACTGCGCCTGCGCGCCGCACGACAACATGGCCGACAGCAGCAAGATGGCGGGCAGGGCTAGTCTCATTGTTACTGCGGACAAAATACTTGAGTTAGATAAATAATTAATAATAAAGACCAGCCTATTCAATGACCCACTGCAGGGCAAAGGTTTCCGTCATTTAAATTATGTCATCGCTACAATGATAGGTACTACTGGTGATTTCAGACCGTAGCAGTGTAGCCGCTCGGGTTTAAAACTTACCGGGTGGTAGATTCCTGCACTGGACCGTCTAGGTGGGTACCACCGCAGTGCCAGATATGACCCACCTGTGTGTTTCGGGGAAGGGGCACTGAAGCTAGTGAAATTACTGGGTATGAGACCTAATAACTGTCGTCTCGATGTAGCGGGCGCAGGGCGGTGCCAGACAGTAACTGCTTAGTTACTGTTTGGCACTGAACTGTCTAAGGGCAGATGTGGCGCTTACTATCAGGTGTACGATCTGCTCGTCTTGTTACACATTGCAATAAAAAAAGTAAGTTATTTCAGATTAGATTACGCAAAATAAGGCCCCAAAGCTAAGTAAAATGATACATTTGTACTTCAAATAAATACAATTTAAAGAGAACACATTAGTATAATGTGTCATAGCACTTATAGTGTGACACGCATTTACAAATACAATCACACCTGCTATCTATTTATTGTAAGATTTACGGCACATCGATAAGCCGTATCGATTCAGATACGAATAATCCTTTAATCGATTGTTAATTGTTTGATCGTTAAGGCGTGCACGACGTCATAGTAAATCTGGGCTTTTGTTGCTATAAGTGGAATGTGTATTTTTACACCTTTATATCTAGGAAATTGATTAGTTTTGCAAAAAATGCTTTGAAGTGTTTGCTTTGTGATTTTTTGCAATCAGCGTTCGAGCGTTTTAGCTTAATTAATTTTCATTTAGGCACGGATTTTTTAAAATTTCTCGATGGTCTAGTGGTTTCAACGGGCCATGATTTCGGGGTTTCGAGTACGATTAAGGATCGCGCGAAATTAGTTTTGGATTTTTAAAATACAGCACGGGTTTTTTTTGGTTCCCTGGAACAATACTCCAGAGAGTTGCGTTGAGAAATAAAAATATACACTCAGCGGCAAAAATAACCGCCCACTTGGCTTTTTCCATACAAACGTGGTAACTTTAGCGTCTCATAGATAGAAAACTATTTGCGGCTGCGCAGTGATTATTACGTCAATGGAGAGGCCAAACGCCCAATTTTTGAATCACAGTTCAAAAATTGCCAAAAACCGCTCAATTTTCTCAAAAAGATAAAAACAATAAACCGAATTCAACGCTCCATACATCGTAACATGAAGTTTGATTTGACTCAAGAATCAAGAATCAAGAACGTAATAATCATTGCACAGCTGCAAATAGTTTTCTATCTAAGTATGAAACGCTAAAGTGACTACGTTTGTATGGAAAAAGCCAAGTGGGCGGTTATTTTTGCCTCCGAGTGTATTATGAAGTAGGCATTTCTATTTAACTTACGATGCAAAGATTTTTTTGCTTATCGCTAATGGATACGACCAAGCATAGAAGATCGTTAGTGAGTAGAAATAAATGAAGTAAAGTAAGCACGGGTTTGTCATCGCCAGTCGCCAATTGATCCAGTACTTATCATTTTAACAATAACCTGACTTCAATGGTAGATATTTTTTTTTTGTAGAAATGCACGAACATCCTCAGCTGGAGTTTGCCAAGTGTTATGAACCCCAACCTCCTAGAATAAGGTGATCTCTAACCATCAGATGACCCACATACTGGTTTGCCTTTCACGAACATAAAAAAAGGAGATTTTCTTTAAAAATAAATAATAATAATAATAATAAATAATAATAAATATCTCTGGACATTATTCACACAGCGCATCTAGCCCCAAACTAAGCATTAGCTTGTGCTATGGGTGCCAGACAACGGATAAACATTACTTATATACTTTTTTTTTTGTAAATACATACATATTATACATAGAAACACCCAGACCGATACAAACAGACATGTTCATGCACACAAATGTTTGTACCGTGCGGGGATCGAACCCGCGACCTCTGGTGTAATAGCCGACTTCTCGTATAATAAATATACCTACTAAGTTCGGTGGTAGAGTCACTTTGTAACAATCTTTTGTTTCTGTGTGCGTTTAGACACCTGGACAACACCTAGAACTGCGGCCGTGTGTGGGATTCAAGACTATATGCGTCTTAGGAGCCTATATTATGAATAATGATACAAATGATTGATTTGATTTTGAATCGTGTGCCAAAGTACCATAGGAACTATCCACTAATGAGGATTATTTCAAAGATACAATGGTGATTAATGCTTTTAATACGTCCTTAAACTAAGTGTAATCCTTTTAAAGGCTTTAGACTGTGTTGATAAGACCATAAATTAGCTTTTAAGCTAATTTTAGCCTGTGCTGTGAAGTGGGGACACTCTATGTGTTTATTTTCCTTCGCCGACGTTAAATGGCGGCCATGTTGATAATTGATCTCTTGTGTCAAAATTGGCAGCCATTTTGGTAATTAGTTACCCATTTTATATTAGCTTAAGGAGGTTGCTATCAAAATCAAAGCATTCCTTATTTATGTATGCTTAAGATGCCGTAAGTGCATCTTTGAAGCAATCATTTTTCAGACAAGAAAGACAGAGTTACAGAGTTACTCTACAATCGGATTCTAAATGTTTCTACTTGTTTAAAGTACTTAAAGTATTATTTTCTTGGTATTAAACAGATAAATGGTTTTATAAATTGACGACAGACTGCCGAAAAGAGTAACCATTCCGAAATAGTATTATGGAATGGTCGAGTTTGTGGGTACAGTGGCCAATCTTAACAACCAAATACGCAGGATATTCTATTATAGCAAGCAAACGTTTGCTTGCTATAATAGAATATAGAGTGCACGTGCACTCTTTATTCCCTCATTGTCATAATACGGTAGGACAGCATCTGAAACGATTGAAGAGAGATCAGGCGTAGGACCAACAAACCACGTTTCTTTACCATGTTACTGGCATGAAAATAACAATATGCATGTCAGCGAGTGTAGTAAAATTTATAATTAAATGGGCACTTGATTAACTATTTATATTAGATGTCGATATCCTGAATCTTTTTTTTATACTACATCAATTGGCAGACAGACACGCAGCCCACCTGTGAATGGATGGTAAACGGCCACTGCGGCCTATTCGATTGAGGGAAATTTTCGAAAAACAGCTAGAGTTGTTATGGCGGCAGATTTCACCTGTAGCTAGCCAGTTGAAGCTCGTATAGTCGGAATCTGAAAAGTCCTACCTTTAAAGTTTAAACAGACCCAAGGTGGGATTCCGCGAACTAACGACCCCCGGGTTTTATACCCGTTCGGCTTATCCACTGTTCCACGAAGGCGAGTTCTACAATCGATCTTCAAATCTTCTCATAACCCTATAGATTTGTTACATGAAAAAGTTCTTTCATAATAAATCTCATTTTGTTCCATTAGTGTGACGTTCCGTAAATCTGTGCGTTGAATAAAATTAGCTTGAAGAAGATAAAGTTTGTATTTATTGGTTTCACTTTATTGGTGAAATGATGAATGGAGATTTTGATATTTTCAAGACAGGCCGTTTACGAGAAAAACCAACTTAAAATAACAAAAAACAATAATAATTTTTTAAGATATTGCATAGCTTTTATCGCGTGCTAACCAAGAAATTCCGTAACGAAAATCTTTGTGACGAAAAAACTTGACACACGTCGTTTCAGCTCGGCAGACTTCGGCACGGTTAGGAGTGATAAAAAACTATGCAATAACTTTACCGCGGCAGTCCTAGAGTGCCACACATATTTTTTATTTTTGCCGTCAGTGTCATTCAAAATATTCAATACTAAATTATACTTTGTCAATCACAATGACGTTTTACAACAGATTTTTATAATTAGTTGAGAATCAATCCATGCAAGCTGCCCAGCCCTGATAGTAAGCGGCCACTGCGGTCTATTTCATTGAGGGACACTTCATCAGGAAGCGTCGCTCAATGTGCTGCCAGACTGTAGGCTCATCTGATCTTCGAGCCTCTGATTTCAAGTGTAGGTACTGGCTCCCACATTAATATTGTCGGAACACAGCTAGAGCTGTTATGGCGGCAGATTTCACCTGTAGTAGCTAGCCAGTCGGACTCTGTAAAATTCCTACCACCAACCAAAGACTTAAAGATGTAACTTTATTTCTTCCTACAACTGATACATTCTATTCCTGTACATTGTAAACGATGTAATTTCCACAATGTAACAACGTATTTTCCGTAATAAAAGGCGGTGCTTCCGTTTTCACAGTGAATTTACTGTATTTCCCGCGGTTCCAATAAGCTGCCGCGAAAATTACCGCGTTCAACAGGTAGCTAGGGACGGGACTAGTGGTGGTCTATCGATAAAATAGTTTAAAATAGATTTGTCGATGTAGCGGATTTAGGAATGCGCTATATACGCCATTAACCCATTATTGTCGACCGATGTGGTGTAATGGTCGAGAAGTCAGCTGTTAGACTAGAGGTCGCGGGTTCGATCCACAATACAAACATTTGTGTACCCACCTGGGTGTTTCTATGTATTATTTATGTATACTTTGTGTAAAGCAATATAGTCATTTATTTGTCAATTATCACAATATGTAAATTACCCAAGTTTTAATTGACCCAATAGTACTTATAAGTTTGTTACGTCAGCACATAATAAAGTTTGTGCAATTTGTCACTGATGCAAATAACTTTATTCTTCACCGAGACGGTGCATTTAATCTCTGAACTCTAAAGTAAACAATGTTGTTTTCATAAAATAGTGGTTTTATTCGTTCTTGTGTTTGACTTTGGATACGTAAATGGGAACATGGCAGTTGCTGTTTATTTTGTAAGAATTGTTTTCAAACTTAAGTATTTTCTTAATATTATACTGGAAGGCTAGTTTGCTGTTTCACCCGCACGTATTTTCTATTTCAAATATCCCCACTTCCCCCCAAATTTCCGGGATCAAAAGTACCCTATGCTCACCGGGGATAGTGTAGCTTCCCAACAGTGAAAGAATTATTCAAATCGGTTCAGTAGTTTCGGAGCCTATTCAATACAAACAAACAATGATATCATTCCTCTTTATAATATTATGAGTATTAGTGTAGATTTGTATAAGATATCTCTATAAACGCATCGAGGACACAAAATCTTTAAAACTCGCGTTTGCTACCTATAAGTTTTATAAGGAAAATTGTTACTAACACTTTATGGATCTTGGTCTGAGATAAAAGAATTATTATTATTATTATTATCATAACTATAACCTACATCGATATATCGATGCACAGTTACAGCACCACATCCCTAGCCAGTTGATTTGGAGCGGCTCGAACAATGGGCCAGTGTGCAGGGTTCATCAATCTCGATACTGATGGGCACTAAAGGTCACTGATTATAGTGCTCTGTGGTTAAACTTAGCACGAGTTTACAGAACTATGTATTTTTATAGCCTGACCAGGAAAATAAAAAACCTGCTCTGGAGGCGCCACATTAGTTAAAGCAACACTTGGCTGCTATGGTTATACTCACAAATAACTCACAGTAACAAATAGTAACAAGCCGCGTTTGACAATTGACATCACACTTTGACAGAATAATAATGAATGACATGTTATTGCCACTTGAAGAAATTAGTTCAAAGCAATGACGTTCAATAAAATTAAAAAACTAGACTCACAATCACGCTCAAATATTGTCCGAAGCAAAAGTCTGCCCACCCGACTATTGGGCAGAGTTTTCGTTTAGTTGTATACAATTGACATTAAACACTAAATGCCACGATAAGGTGTTAATTTGAACGAATTTGTTAATGTCATCAGTGTCAAAGCCACTCGGACGTTTTTTGAGAAATTTTTCTTAGAGATTGGGTGTCTAGTTTTATATTGAACATCATTGGTTCAAAGGTTTTTTATTTTATTGGTCGGGCTATACAACAGGTACTTTTTTTCTCTTTCTAGATTACATCATTTTTGTAAACCTAAAACATCAAAGACGAGCTATTTGGTGTAATGGTCGAGAAATCGGCTATTACACCAAAGGTCACAGGTTCGATCCCCGCATGGTACAAACATTTGTGTGCATGAACATGTCTGTTTGTATCGGCCTGGGTGTTACTACATAAGTAAAAATTTGGTTTAAAAAAAATTTGAATGATTGTTTCACTGTTGAAAAGTTATACTATCCCCGGGTGACATAGCGTACCTACATTATATCTCGGAAGGGTGGGATTTTGAAAAAAATATTACGCGCGGGTGAAGCCGCGGTGGCGGCCGCTATATTATATAAAGTGTTAAACACTTCAGTTGGCTGACAAGCACATAGCCAGCTGATGGTAAGCGTCTTCTAGAGTCACTTAGCCAAAAAACATCGTTCAATGTACTGACATACAATATTTTTCTAATGTTCAAGCCTCCAAAATCAAGTGTTCTATTTCCCACGAAACTCTATCAAGATTTTATTAAGTAAATATACAAAATAGACATCGCTTAACACCTAAAGTTTAACGCAAACTCGATTTAAATCAAAACTTATCACCCTTCAAAGCACCAATTACAGTATCAAACCAATTATAACCTCCAAAATTGTTCTAAAATTCACAATTTAACCACCTGTCTTTAGATTAACCCGTTTCAATGTTGCCAAGTCAAAGGCGCGAATTCCGAGCGCGTCGGATATTATTTTTACGGTTGGCAACACATTAACTAGAAATGTACGTGAGCAAAATGGCCGCGGTGAAGTTTACGCCGTAGTTTGAATAAAGGTAATTACTTTGGACGGTATTTCATGTTGGTATTTATAAGATGTTAGCTTATGGATTGTTGGTGCGTCTGTTAAAGTCGTGGGTTCGATAGAAACTGAGACATATGATGAAGTTTGGATGTCAAAGCAAATGAAAATTATGTAAAGCTGGTAAAGCTTTTTTTTACATTAGGTCAGTATGCAGACAGGCACGCAGCCCACCTGATGGTAAGCGGCCACTGCGGCCTATTCCATTGAGGGCCGCTTCACCTGGAAGCGTCCCACAATGTGCTGCCAGACTGTAGACTCATCTGGTCTTCGAGCCTTTGGTTTCAACTGTACTGCCGGAACACAGCTAGAGCTGTTATGGCGGCAGATTTCACCTGTGGTAGCTAGCCAGTCGGACTCTGAAAAATAGTAGGTACCCAGACTACGTACCTACGTCCGCGGATTATTTGTAACCCTGTATAATACATAAATTATTAGGTATGTATCATTTTTCATTACCTTTGGCTTGGCACTGACTTCAAACAGATTAGTAGGTACCTACCTAGCACGTAAATACAATTTAATGTTATTAATAGGCTTAGACAATAAGCGCATTTGATGAATGTCTTATTAAAATTATTTTTTGCTTTTCAGTGTTTTTAGGTAGTTTTTTTTTTGTTTTTTTTTTTGAAGTCGGTTTAATTTTTTTTTTAAAAAGTTTGTTTATTTTTCTATTTTTAGTGTGAATGATACGTAGGAGTGAGTAAAACTCTCTCATAATATTCATAACGAAAATACAAGTAAAATAGTAGAATTGTATTATTTGACAATATTAGGTATTCATTAAGTGTTCAGCACCATTCAGTAGACCAACTAAAGATGCAGCCCGCAAGAGGGACATAAGAATTAAGAAGTCGTACCCTTTAGCTTCCATCATCATAGTTGTACCTTCCATCATCAGCTTAGCTGCAAAAGTACATGAAATACAACTAACGGTCCACATATTCCTACAACACTGAAATAATTATCCCCTAACTCCTAACCGTTAAGGAGTTGTACCTTCCATCATCAGCTTAGCTGCAAAAGTACATGAAATACAACTAACGGTCCACATATTCCTACAACACTGAAATAATTATCACCTAACTCCTAACCGTTAAGGAGTTGTACCTTCCATCATCAGCTTAGCTGCAAAAGTACATGAAATACAAATAACGGTCCACATATTCTTACAATACTGAAAGAATTATCCCCTAACTCCTAACCGTTAAGGAGTTGTACCTTCCATCATCAGCTCATCAACATAAAGTGATGTCTATAGGACGCAAAAACTTAAATGGCTTCAGAAAAAACAAGTAACGCGTAGTGTGCGCCTATAAAATTTGAGGTTTGCCCTTGATTTTCCCGGGATCCCATCATCAGATCCTGACATGGTGACAATGGGACCACCTCGGAACTATGCACTTTCAAATAAAAAAAGAATTATTTAAATCGGTCCACAATTGACGGAGCAATCGACGGACATACATAAAAAAAAAAAAAAAAAAAAAAAAAATACATACAGTCGAACATAGAACCTCCTCCTTTTTTGAAGTCGGTTAAAAAGTCCTACCACCAACCAGACCCAGGCGGTAATCGGACCCACGACCTCCGGGTTTTATTCCCGAGCGGCTTAGCCACTATTCCACGGAGGCGGGCATTTGATATGGAAAAGTAATTATAACCTACAGAAATAACGCCTACAGCATGAGAAAATTTGTTTTTAATTTTAACCTTAGTGGACTTCTTGTGTATCATAATGGATATGGAAATGCGTTATATAATTGTTATTGTATGCATCGTGTGGAAAGACGGGTGCCCGATAAACATTACTAAAATACTTTTTTTGTAAGAAATACATAACATATACATAAAAACACCCAGACAGGTGCAAACAGATATGTTGTGTGTACTACGTTAGTACTATCTATCTAAATATATGTAACTCAAAGGTGACTGACTGACTGACATATGTAGTAATCTATCAACGCACAGCTCAAACCACTGGACGGATCGGGCTGAAATTTGGCATGCAGGTAGATGTTTTGACGTAGGCATCCACTAAGAAAGGATTTTGATCAATTCTACCCCCAAGGGGATAAAATAGGGGATGAAAGTTTTTTAGTCCACGCGGGCGAAGCCGCGGGCGGAAAGCTAGTTATACATATATTCTGTGCCGCAACTACAAATTATGGTATACCAAAGGCTTAAAGTTCCATTATTGGTGGTACACAAGTAATGGTGCGGTCTGCCACGGAAAGCGTTAACGTGTCATTTTGGAGCTTACATAAGGTATCCCTTAACTTAAAAAATAATTTTTAATTTGTAAATACTGAGATGCTAAGAGCCAATGACAGACAAGCATGCGACAATCTATCCGCAGATTCTATCAACAACTGCGGCGCTGCCAACCAAAAGCTTATTTTTTTTATTGCAATGTGTTACAAGACGAGGAGATCGTACACCTGATGGTAAGCGCCACGTCTGCCTTTAGACAGTTCAGTGCCAAACAGTATCAAAGCATTACCGTCTGGCACTGCCCTGCGCTCGCTACACCGAGACGACAGTTATTCAGTCTCATATACCCAGTAATTTCACTATAAATATACTATATTTAAATATATTAACCCAAAAACGTTAATAAAACAGTTGAAACAATATCTCTGCAGCTTGTCTTGAATTAAGTGCCTATGCGTCCCTCGGGAAATCCTCTCGAAACACTTCGAGTTCATTATGAGAGATACAATTGCATCCGCCATTGGATATTCTTAATAAGATGACGCCATTATTGACACGTTTTGAATTGAACTAACGATTGGCGCCCAACGTGGGGCTTTGTTATAATTGTGTTTTCATGCTAGATTTTGAACGATTACAAATGCATCCGTCATCGGGGGATATTCTTAATAAGATGACGCCATTATTGACACGTTTTTAATTGAACTAACGATTGGCGCCCAACGTGGGGCTTTGTTATAATTTTGTTTTCATGCTAGTTTTTAAACGATTATAATTGCATCCGCAATCGGGAGATATTCTTAATAAGATGACGCCATTATTGACACGTTTTGAATTGAACTAACGATTGGCGCCCAACGTGGGGCCTTGTTATAATTGTGTTTTCGTCATAGTTTTTAAACAATTACAATTGTACCTGCCATCGGGAGATATTCTTAATTAGATAACGCCATTATTGACACGTTATGAAATGAACTAACGATTGGCGCCCAACGTGGGGCTTTGTTGAAGATTGCATTTTTATACCATTTAGTCAGTAAAGTTTCAAAGCTAGTGATCAGTCACAATATTTCTAATAATTATAATAAATAATGACCTCCTCGCTAAGTTTTAGCCTACGTTGACCTATCTTTACGATCAATCTACTACGCAGGATGTATAAAACTGCTACAGTGAATGTGCAAGCACAAGTGCACTCCCTATTCTCACGCTCTTAATAAATAGAAAGTAGGACAGCAGTCTTACACGAAAGAAGAAAGTCAACACCGAACTTTGACTGGGTTAGTGTCAGAAATACTTAATCACAAGTTTGGGGTTTGAGGCGGGTTTTGAATCCAACACCCCTAGCGCGGCTGTTTCTTGCGTGTGACCTAGCATGCACCACCAATGCAGTCAAAATATGATATTATTAAAGGCATAAAGACCTATGCGTACATGAAATCATTGAGTTCCATTTTAGGTTTTGAATAGACACGTAGGTAGGATCGTGTGGCAAAGAGCCAATGGAAACTGACATTATATAATGCACTGAGAAAAGGAATATTGTGCTTACTTATATGCATGAATTTACTTTATACAAAGAGTGGTTTGTCACATGAAAAAATAAAACCTGGAAATCGTCTGTCGCGGCGAACTAAACTTTTGAATGCTCTGTTATTAAAGAGAGTCTTAACGACGTATCAATTTCCGTTAGACATCTAGAGAGTGATAAAATCTAGACTGTTTTAAGTCTGGAGTAAGAATAGGCTTGCATTATCTATTTTTAAAAACTTAGTCGACGTTGAATTCAAATTAACGGCTTTTTTTATTGCAATGTGTAACAAGACGAGCAGATCGTACACCTGATGGTAAGTGCCACGTCTACCCTTAGACAGTTCAGTGCCAAATAAAGCAGTTACTGTCTGGCACTGCCCTGCGCCTGCTACACCGAGACGTCAGTTATTAGGTCTCATAATATTCAGTAATTTCACTAGCTTCAATGCCCTTTCCCCGAACCACCGAAGTGCTTGACACACTTCTATTTCACGGGAAAATATCTGGCACTGCCGTGCGGTGGTACCCACCTAGACGGCCCAGTACAGGAACCTACCAATTGGTTTACCTTAATAGCAATAACTACGATCATTTTTCCGACTACCAAAATAAAATTTGGTTTTCAGCCGCCTCCGTAATATTTATGTGGAAGCCAGTACACTTGAAATCAAAGGTTCGAAGATCAGAGGAGCTACAAAGTACAAGTACCTGATGAAATGTCCCTCAATGGAATAGGCCGCAGTGGCCGCTTACCATTAGGTGGGTTGCGTACCTGTCTACCAACTTTTTTCTACAGTATAGCGGGCAGACGAGCAAGCGGCACACCTGGTGGGAAGTGACTACCGCCGCCCATAGACATCTGCAAATCAGGTGGAATCACAGATGCGCTGCCGGCCTTTAACTCTTAAACACCCGACCGAAAGCCGGGTGTCGCGTAAACAATAGATTTTCTATTGTGTCTGGTTTTCCGGGGCTTGATGGATTAAGGAAGCAATGCACTCTTTTTTAAAAAGCTTGCAAGTCGTATCGGTTCGGGAACACCGCTGATGACAAAGAATTCCATATTTTGGTCGTGTGTGGCAGAAAATTGCGAGTAAAGCGTACAGTTGTGGACTGCCAAGCATCAATTTATGGTGGGGATGAATTTCAACTGATCGAAAATAGAAAAAACTTCGTATTTGCACTGTGTAATAAATGTACAGAATGACAAACGAATTGAACGTAACTACACAATTACAGGGTGTGACAGTTACATAAATAACGTTAGGATTAATTTAAATGCTTAGGATTTTGTGACCCTTTAATCCGTTCTCGTAAAATCTTTGAAACGTACCCGAGTTAGAACTGACGCTATTTTGTTTTAACAAAGCTATTTTAATCTGTTGCTGTGCATAATGTTTTATGTTGCTCAAAGGGACGTGGGTTCGAATCCCACCACTAGGTGTACAACAAACCAGTGATATCCTACTATCCTACTAATATTAAAAATGCGAAAGTCTGGATGTTTGGATGTTTGTTTGTTCCTCAATCACGCCTAAACGGCTGAACGGTTTGAGATGAAATTTGGCACACATATAGTTTATAACCCGGATTAGGACATAGGCTATAAAATTCCTACGGGAAACGTCTCATTACCGCGGGAATAACAATTTTTAAACTACTGAACCCATTTGAATAATTCTTTCAATGTTAGAAAGCTACACTATCCCCGGTGAACATAGGGTACTTTTGATCCCGGAAATGAGGGGGAAGGAGGGGTATTTGAAAAAAGAGATTACGCGCGGTTGAAACCGCGGGCGCGGAGGCTGTGATAAATAATTGTGTTTGTTCTGTGTCCGGGTGTTTGTTTATTAACATTAAAGTTTATATTAAGGTACCCTCGTCCTAATAGCCATAACACAAGTGCATAATGCTGCCAACTATGCTACCGAGACATTAATGGACCCATTGATATAGGGTCAGAGGAACACTGGTGGAAGAGGAACAAATCCATCATCACTCATAAACTACAGAGTTTAGCTGTATGTTCTACTGGACGATAAAATAATAATAATAGTCGATAATTATCTACTGGAGGAACATACAGCTGAACTCTGTAGTTTATGAGTTATGAAGGTTTTGTTCCTCTTCCACCGGTGTTCCTCTTACCCTAACTGACCCTACTTCTTGCAATGTCTCTGTGATTTTTATTATTTATTATCAAATATTACTGTGTTTGGAGAGGTCTACGCAGTCTAGCAGTAGCAGTGGGCTATTGACAGACTATGATGAATAAACACCTTTAAAAAACCAAATTATATTTATCAAGTAATCTCAATCAAAAATCAATAATTGTATCGACTCGACCAATAAAATAAAAGATCATTGCCATATTGCGGTAAAATATTGAAACTTATTTCTTCAAGTGGCAACAATCAAATAAAAAAACAATAAGATGTCATTCAGTAATGTTGTTTCAGGTGTCTGTCAAAGTGTGATGGATGTCAATTGTCAACCATGCCTTTTTTCTACCTATTCAATGACGTTCAATATACAACTAGACACCCAATATCTAAGAAAAAATCATCAAAAAACGTCCGAGCGGCGTTGACACAGATGACACCTTATCTCGTGGCAGTTAGTGTTTAATGTCAATTGTATACAACTAAACGGAAACTCTGCCCAATAGTTGCGTGGGCAGACCTTTGCTTCGGACAATATTTGAGCGTGAATGGGAGTCTAGTTGTATATTGAACGTCATTGTACCTATTGCATATTGTAAGTTATTTGTGAGTTTATCCATAGCAACCAAGTGTTGCTATAACCATATGATAGCTAAAATGTAGCGCATCCAGAGCTGGTTTTTTATTTTATTGGTCAGGCTATTGTGACGACAGATTTAATAAAATTTAATTATCCATGACGCATGTCAAATCAAACAGAAAAAGCAAGTCTATTTATAAACAAACATAAAGATTGGTTACATTTTTACAGGGCACTTCAATTATAATTTACTTAATAGCCCTTTACAATGTCACAGATCTCCTTGTCCTTTAAATCACAATGATTAAGGGATCTTGAATTGGGTACCTATCTTCTTCTTACCTATATATTACTTTAATCATGTTATTTCTTTTGTATGGAATAAGGGATTGGGTTGTAAAGGCTAGTAATGTTTCTAT
This sequence comes from Mecyna flavalis, assembly GCA_949319885.1. Taxonomy (NCBI): domain Eukaryota; kingdom Metazoa; phylum Arthropoda; class Insecta; order Lepidoptera; family Crambidae; genus Mecyna; species Mecyna flavalis. Next base: position 6,733,824 of record OX439420.1, on the reverse strand, counting down.
CTTTGTCTACTTTGACTGTTTGGGATAGATCGCATTTTAAAGTAAAGTGAAATGTTCAGGGTTGATTGTTTAGGTCAGTTAAAAAAATGTTTAAATTATTTTTGTTCGAAAAATACTTTGTTATTTGTACAGTCTGCAATTTAAAAATTGACTTAAGAAAGTATTGAGACCAACAAACTTTATTTATATAAAAAAAGAAAACGAAAATAAGTATAAAATAAAATTCTTCCGCAGTTCCCGCAGTTTCACCCGCGCGTAATTTCATTTTTTTTAAATATTCCCCCATATTTCCGGGATCAATAGTACCCTATCCTATATCATCCGGGGATAGTATAGCTTTCCAACAGTGAAATAATTATACTAAATAGATCGTAAAAAAGTTCAGATTCCTCTAAGAACGGAACCCTGTTTATGGGGAAACCACAAATACAATATTTTTTATTTATCAAAACAAACTTGATTGGTTTGATTGCTCCCAGAAATTTCCTAATGCAAGCAAAGTAGAAGTTTGATTTTGTATGTAATCATGAGTCAATAGTTTAACTTTGTAACAATGTCGTCGATTTGGTTTGCACAATGTACGTAAGGGCAGAGAGACCACTCCGAACAAACACTATTTCTACCATCGCACCGCTCGCCATCGGCGGGGAATTCATCCAGACACAGTAGTACAAACTAGAACCAAAATGGTCGCGTAATGTGCGTTTTGGGAGAAACTTCCTGCCGCATACGCTAAGGTTGTGGAATGAGCTCCCCGGCGAGGTGTTCCCACGAGACTACAGTATGGGGTCCTTCATGAAGGTCGTGAAAAGGTGTTTATCAGGTCGGCAATGCGCACTTGATACCCCTGGTGTTGCAGGCGTTCATAGGCTACGGTAACCGCTTAACATCAGGTGGGACGTATGCTTGATTGCCAATTTTATGGCATAAAACAAAATTTCTCACACGCATAGACATTCGCTAAGACATTATTTTTCTATACGTCCTACGTGTTTTGTTAAATGCGCAAAACCTCGTACACCTCAAATGATTTTTAATTAAATTGACATAATTGTAAAGGAAAAAGCAACATTAAAAAAAATTAAAGGGTTTTATGAGCAGCTCCCCTAGACAAGCGGCATTTATGACGTTCGTTATATAGCTCAATTTGCGATACCGAAATGTCAAATCCCATACTTTGACCACGTGACTTTTCTATGGCATCTGTCAAATCCATACAATTTAAAGTTAGCGAATTTCGCTATCGCTGTCAAAATGTTACTTTGTCTAGGCCCCCTGTTTTAGTTTTACTGGCAATTCTGATCGTTTCTTGCGTCTGCGACGACGCTTTGTCGAGATGGTTTGCGCACGTGATGACTTGACCTATTAATAAATAGACAGGACAACAATTTTAAATGAATATTTTTTGAAAAATGTGAACTATATTAAAAAGTGGTATATTAAATAGATTCTACTCGTTATTCCGATCAAACTATTTTATGGTTATGCGAATTTAACATAACACGTTGTATACATAATGTAAATCCAAAGAGCTTAAGTAATTTATGTATAGAATTATATTACTTAAGATTATAGGCATTCTTAGCTTCAGACCACAAAATAAAAATAAAATTCCAGAAGGATGGAAAATAATTACCTACCCTTGCCTGACCATTGTTGAAACTCTTTAAAAGTTGTTATTTCCTGTTTGTTATGAATAAGCGAGTTTCATCTGTCTAAATGAAATTATGAATGATGAAAGTATGTTGTTTACAAAGTTAATACAATAAGAAACACGAATTTAGTACTAACTTGTTATTAAAAGATGACATTTTCTCTTATTTTCAAAAATAAAGTCATATTTATTTATACTTTCTGTATGTCAAGTGACCGAAAACTCTGAGGAAAATTCCGACGAACATTATATGTATATTTTTTATTTATCTCGTAAGCATAGAGTAATAAAAACGCCTCTCCCTTCTGCAGACTTTTAAAATTGTCAGGTGTGAGGTAAGTATAATAATTTATAGTATAAAGTATATAATATTATTATAATTTTTAAACAGATATATTCACATATTTTTCTGATGAATATTTTTATAATAATATTAATCAGTTGGTAGTTTAATGTTAACCTAATTGTTCAAAAATATTTTGTGTCAAAAAAAATCATTGCTCTTTTTAAAGAATTTCGTAAATCGTGTGTGATTTTACAAAAATACAAATCCAATCTCCTGTACGTACATGCATGGCAATATTGGCCAAAAAACGCCACGTTTATCTCACGTATTATGATTTATGCATCTTTTCTGTACTTGTTAATTAAAGTTTTCTCAAAGTTTAATTTAACTCACTAACACATAAAAAATTAACACAAATACTTACACAGTTAAGAAATCATTGTCTAGGTATATTATTTAAATAAGTTTTGAGATAACTTAAAATAAACAATTAATTTATATGTCAAATATGTAATTTACAAATTGTACTAATGGTACAATGTATTTGTAATTATTATAATAATATTAATAATTATACAGTTAATAAATTGATTTAATTTAAAATAAAAAGTCTGATTTAAAATGCAAATGGATAAAAGTGATCTCAAGTGTAATTCACCATTATTTAACCCGCCATTAAATAAATAAAAAAATATATAAATATTACGTATAGAGAAAAACCTGAGCAAAAAAGTTTGATTTTAAAATTGAAGGGTTAAGTGATCGGGATGTAAGTCAACTGTAACTTCGCTAGTGGGCATCGGCGGGTTAAATATATAAATAACATAATAAATTGAGGGTTTAGAAAAAGTTTGATTTAAAAATGATCTCGATGTAAATGAAGTAACTCACCTGGCGGGTGGCGCTGCGCTGGGCCGGGGGTCGGTCTGTGCGCCGCGCGCGGAGACGCGCCTTTTATTGCGCCACAGAGCCGCAGAGGCGACAAGGGGCAATGATACGCAAGGAGTGCCTACACGCATAGACTATACTTATGGGTAGTTCCATAAAAGTTGGGTAACTTTGTGTTCCAGTGTTATTTTATACAATTTTTATTAAATAACCAGTAATAAAAATGTCTGCCATATGAAATAATCAATTCTTTACTATGTCACTCACTTTTGCTACAATCATGTATTTCTTTTTATGAAAAAAATATCATTGTCTATCCTCAATATCAGTCCCTAGCCATGTCACATTTCCAAAATAATGTTTTCGTTTGACTGATTTTACTAAGCCTTGATGATATTTGAACTTTATTTAACTTAATTACAATAAAAAATACATTACCTTGTTCATTGAATCTATTAAGTAAACAAAATTAAATACTTTATACATATATTTTGTAAGAAAAGTAGTGTCATCAATAATTTTAGTCAGGCCCTAGCCACTCAGTAAATTTAAAAATACGAGGCAATCGAAATAAGCTGCCGTTTTAAAATGATCGCGTTCAAAAGTGACAACGTGAAGTAAGCCATAAGCGGGGGCCGTTTCACGTCGACCATCTTGACATAAGTGCAATCGGCGTCGATGCTGAGGAAACACGCGTTGTTCCAGTCAATCTCTCAGGCCCTAGGTGAGTTATTTTATGTAAAGTTAATTAGTTATTATTCTCTCTTGTTTGTGTGTACATGTGATTTGTTTGTTCTGATGTTGTTGTTATCTACAAGTCTCGGTATTTCTTTTTAAACGTAAATTACGAGTGATTTTGCTCTGATTCGTCAGTCCCTAGACCATCAGGCCCTGGCTCTTTCACATAGATTCGTGATTCAGAAACTTTTGTTTGTTGTAGAATATGCCGCCCCGAAGAAAAATACCGTTGTCTAAAGAAGAAAAAGCAAATAAAAGACAGAACAGGCAAAAAAACGTTTAGAAAAATAAAATAAAAATCCAGTTTTGCTAGCAGAGTTCAAGGAGAAAGGAATATTAAAATACTTCAAAAAAAGGAAAAAGAGCAAAGAAAATGTGTTTGATTTGATTGAATTTTGGAATAAATATATGTATAATTAAGATAAGAGTGAGATTTACCAAATAAATACTAATTACATAAGACAAACATGTGGTTTTATTGCATAATAAATGTATGTCATCAGTCCCTAGCACAACCCGTCAGTCCCTAGAACAGAGATTTTAGAAAAACACAAATTTCTCTTTAAATACCTAGTAAAGTGACTGGCCCCTTTAGATACTAAAAGTATATTATCATATGCACTGTATTTACTAAAAAGTTTTTGATTTAGTATCTAAAAACACGTATGGCAATATTTGGACGAATTTTACCCAACTTTTGTGGAATCACCCTTATACAGTTCAACCATTTTCTATTGAAGCAATTATGTGTTATTATGGGTGACTAACCTAGTTATGACTACCGCTCATAGACACTTGCAACTAGGTCTATGTTTCTATTGAGCCAGTCCACCTTATATTTGGACCTCACTTCCGCTTACCATCAGGTGGAGTGAGGTCATCCTGATTGCTTCCATATAAAAAAAAGTTGCGTTTTCCACCTTTAAGGCGATTAAACCACTTTACCGCACTCCGCGACAGAGATTATAACATTGCGAGCGAGTACCTCAATTAGTTAGAAAGCACGCCTTGCACCCTACACTGAAAACGTGTGGATTATTTACTTTGCGGCCGCGTGATCCGCTGCGGAGCACGGTGCAGTAAGTTAATCGTCTTAAATAACACTTGTCCTCAAGTAGTCTGTGGTCTTTACGACTCCCGGCATACTTCGTGTATCGTCAATCGTCGGATTTCTATCAGTTGTCATTTTGCTATTATCATTTATCGTGTATAATTTAAATTATTATCTTGGGATACTATAGCCTGTTTTTCCTATTGTCTAGCCTTTATCTTCTTCAAGTTGCACCAAAATCTGATCAGTGAATTAAACGCGGCAGTTAAACAGACATACTTTACTTTATCGTATGTAGTATGGAGTTTTTAACATTCATCTGACATAACATTACTGTCTGGGTTAACACCCTGCCTATCCCTATTCACGGCCACACTAAGATGTGAAATAGAAATAGAGCGATAAATTTTATTATCCGCAAAAGTAGCAAGCACTTTAAAAAGCCTGATAAAAAAATCCAGACTGCATTGCAATACTTTACGGGTCGACCCCTCTGTTAATCTATGACCGTGCATGGAATAGCCAACTTTAGGACGTAACAGGTGGGCGGAGTGCGCACAAGGGGCCAGTGGAGTTGACTCTTTGACTTCATAGATTTTTTATTCCAAAAATCAATTTATTATGTACATAAACTAATAAATAAAAATAATATAAATCGATCTTTCGATCGAGTTATGTGGATTAGTAGGAGCAGCATGGAAAAAACTAATCTAGAAATTACTATGGGAGCTTGAGTAGCGGCACTGGTAGGTATAATAGAACAGAGTGAATAATACATAGATTTTCCTTATAAATAACTCGATACCAATTGCTTTTGACTTTTCGATAGTAAGAACTGTGCATTCAGTGCTAGCCATTTTGTACAGTAAAGTCATATTGAACGAGAGTCAAGTTGTTTTTTAGAACAATTTCCGCAGTTCCTACAATTATTTTAAGAGCAAAATCACGCGACTGTTTATTTTTAAAAACAAGTAAATCAGGCTCTTTCTAATTTTTTCTACTTTATTATGTAAAACGAAAAAAATAACACTCAAAACAACTAAGAAACGAACAAACAAAGAAGAAAGAAACAATGTGATTCATTCTTCTCTCACAAGAAAAGAAGGTCATGTCCACAGCTCCGCAGCGCGTAGCGCCCGCAGAATAATTTGTAATTAAAACAGCGGATCGCTTAGTGAACTTTAATGATTGTCGAGCTTGAATCAGTCGTACCAACACTTACATCAACTAAATAGCCATACCCATAGTTTTTAATTATAACATCAATACGAATACATTATTGGAATATAGAAAACGAATGTCTATTTCGTCGGAATATTGTTTAAATTTGGTTTTTAAAACCATTCTATTCTGCTAGAAGCTGGATGCGTGAAGAGAAGGTGCAACTGATGATGACAACCAAATACTTAAGTTTGGTTATCCACCGCTTGTACATAAAATACCAATGATTTATAATAAATAAATAGTAAAACACACTCAACAGCACCTATGAAAATAAACTTTCTACTGTTGACGCTCCTATGATAATTTTAATAGCAATAACACACGCATGTCTATTTTTGTGTACTGAGTCTGCAAAGCACATTGAATGGAAGGTTAGTAAATTAATTAAATCTAAAACTCTGTCGTGGTCGTGTCCACATCTCCGTAGCTCCGGTATCGCGGCACCCGCAGCATATTTTTGTAATTAACCCTAGAACCACAACATGGGGTCATGGGTGACCCCACACACAAGTATTTTTATTTTAATTCAGCGAGTTTTGCACCTACAATCCTGTGCGTCTAGGTACCTTCTGTAATTGGTAATCAGTGGCCCATGACGCATGGCGGCGTGCGCACGTTCATTAGGTTCGGAGATTTTTCAGATTTTTCAGTTCTACTCCCAAAACATGAAGCATGGAGATGCTTCATGTTTTGGGAGTAGATGAAGAAAACAGTGCTCAAGTAGTCCAAGCTCGATCAACTTCAAGTTCCCGCTGCTATTTATGCACTAGAAGCCAAAGATAGGAAGGGCAGAGAGAAATGTGTTAAGTGCTCCAAAAATATATGTGCACAACACAGGTTACCTATTTGTCATCAATGTGTCTAGATTTTAGGATTTTTACTTAATTTTTTTCCTTATGAAGTCCATTCATATCCAAAGAAACTTGTAAGAATTGTTAAAAGTTATTAAAGTTTGATATTTTGTACGTATCTAATCACGTTTTTAATGGGGTCACCCATGACCCGTGTTGTGGTTCATTTAACTAAATTTGGATGTTGTAGTTGTAGGGTTAAAACAGCGGATCGCTTAGCAAACTTTAATGAGCGCCGCACTAGAGTCAGTCTTACCAACACTCCCACATCAACTTTAGGCGCGACACCTACATAGTCTGAAAACCTAGGTCATTTATTTAACACATTCAGTGCGTTACGACCACTATTTTGACGTATTCGACTTTCCGCCAGCGCGGCAGCCCTCTGTCCCTGTTTTACGCTTGGTGCGGGGGCTATTTTTCTATGTTCCCATACGTGTATAAAAGAGATAGTGGTATTCTCATTTTGTTGTTTCTAGGAGAACAATAATCTGCAAAAAAAATGTACGGCAAAATAATGGTCGTACCGCATAGAAAGGAAATTGTTTTCGTCTGGTGCGGTACGGCCAGTATTTTGACGCACCCCCCCAGCCCCGCAACCACCCGCTTGCGCCCGCGCTGAGCACTAGTTCTGCCTGTAATATCGACACGCGTATCGATAGATTTTTGGAGGCTCGCGAGAACGAAATGATCGCGAAAAAAACTTGTCATTAAATCTTATATTGTGTGATCTCTGTGGTTAATATAAAAGTAAAATTGACAGGTGCCAAATTATAAAATCGCATTTGGTTAAATTAACGCTAAAAACAAAGAATTATATAATAATTACCTCAGATTATATTAATAATGATTGAAAGTAAACTAACGATTTTCATACTTTTTTCCTTAATTGATTATATTCTAGTTAAAAATATGTAACATCTTTTAGGTCTGAATAAAAAATATCGATAAAAATCATTTGTTGTTTAACTGTTTAGATCCCATCACTAGTATTTTTTCGCTTCTATGCTAAACGCCCAATATATGGTCGTAAATCAATGATTTCGAAAAATGCTTATATTTTCCAAAATATCCTTCAGAACCCTGTGCTACGGCAGTTGTGTATAAACAGGGATATGACCTAAAGGTTTGAAAAAGAAAATCTTTGGTACAATGAGTTTCCACGTCTGTGTAGGCCCTGGAAGTCAGGTCTTGGTGCGTCAAAATACTGGTCGTAACGCACTTCTGGCTTAGGTACGTACGACCAGTATTTGTTCGTAACGCAGTCGCGGCAAGTTCAGGTTTTTGTGCCAACGCACTTAAAGTGTTAATTTTTTTTTTAAATAGTTATTTATGTAGCTGTTGCATAATGAGGGTCATTAAAATACGAATGTGGTTTTATGAAACGAACGAAGTGAGTTTCATAAAAGGATCACATGAGTATTTTAATGCCTAATTATGTACAGTCACATACATAACTTTATCTTCATTCATTGTAGGTCAATTTGAATAAAATACATTTTAAGAAGACGTTCGAACTTTGAACGTAATTAAGGTATCGGTTACCGATACTAAAATGTAAACATTAAGATGCAGCCACAGATACTCATATCTAAATATAGGGCGTTTGCTCATCGATCCTGACTATAAAACGTTCGAAATTTGAACGTAATTAAGGTATCGGTTATCGATACTAAAATGTAAACATTAAGATGCAGCCACAGATACTCATATCGAAATATAGAGCGTTTGCTCATCGATCCTGACTATAAAATAGTCACATTAGGGTATGGATGTAGATAAACGGAAAATAATGTGCTGCACTTGGTTAGAGCGCATTCAGAGGTGTCTCTAGCCGCTAGCTCTTGTGGCGCGCCCGTGTGCAACCAGTACCCTGGCCATCAATCTAGTAGGAGCGGTGTCAAAATGGAATACTAACAGCACAGAGAATCTATTTCTGTGTCTAACAGTTATATTTTCAAACGGAAATTCGGATGCAAATGGTGCAATTTTAAACGATGCAATGTCGTGAAGCAAAAAGCATTTTTTAAATTAAGAAATGTTACAATAATTATGTTAACAGTTATTTCACTAAACTTAATCTAGTAATATAATTATATCACTGAACTTGAACGGGTCATTCGGGTCAACTGTGCGCACTTTGCACTTTCAAGCTTTGTTGTGTCTAGGAACAGGAAAATATCGGAAAGAAAGACATTGTAGCGAGTAGAGTATTTATTTGGCTATCAATTGCAACAACAAAAAAAACAATCAATTTCTTATTTATTTTTATATTTAACAAAAATCACAGAAAGTCGGAATGCGTACACTTGCCCAAAATTGCGGGAAAGTGTGCGCACCCTTGTGGGGTAAGTAGACGCAGTAGGGGTAAGTGTACATAATAATTAAAATAACATGATTAATGCTATATCACGACATCTTTTAAAGTAATTAAGTATTTCTTTGGAATCATATAAGAATATCACGATATCAAACATAAATTTTTACTTGAGATCAATCAAACTTATAATAATAAGAACTGAACACAAAATTATAATAATATTCAGACTTTAATTCAGACTTGCGATTAATTAAACTTATGACGTATAGGAAAATAATTAAAGTGTAGATGATGTACCTACATTCTTGGATGATGTACTCAAATATTTTTTGTTAGTCAGCCTATTAAAATCTATAATGAAGTCTTTGATATGACATTTTTTAAACTTTTAGTATACCAACATAACTATAATATATAAATATAGATAGGAACAATCAACACCATTGATAGCCATTGATATATTTTAAACAAAACGCATTTTTACGAAACTTCTGTCACGCGCACACTTACCCGCGCACACTTTACCCGAGTAGCCAAAACTCAAACAAATGACAACTGAGTTCAAAATATTCAACAATAACCTAAATGATGTGTCAGTTTTCAAGCTTAATATGTGTTTATTCAACAAAAATGAATTTACCCTTGTAAATTTATAATCTCGTATGTGACAATGTTTTCCAGGACACAGGAAATTATCGATTTTAGACCGAGAAACACTTTTTAGCATATAAATTTTAAACGAAACGTGGTGCAGCGTCCGAGTTTGTCGCGTTTGTATTCCCTCGCTGTGGCCTCTGATTGACTGGAACTAATACCCCACCCCCCGCGCCTCGTCTAGGAGATATGTGCAATTCGCACACTTACCCGCTGCGTACGGTTACCCCGAATGACTCTATCATAATTATATTCCTAGTAAGATAGTAATCAATCACTTCCGTATAACTATGATACGGCATATAATTATATCCCTAGGGATATAACTATATTACGGCTTTATCTGTCTTACTGCGACATATTATATGCTTTTGCAACATCTCAAATTTATTTTGAAGGAAGTAGAGGGGCATTGGAAAACATCGGAAACAATAGTAAAGCATTACAAAAACAATGTAAAAAAAAGTTATTTCCTTTTTATAAACACTTTTAATTTGAACTTCATCGTAAACAAATACATACCAATTTCTTTTCAAAGAAAAGCACAGTCATCTTCGCGAACACGAAGTTATTCGAGGTCTATCTGAAGTATGTACCTACTGTATATAAAAATAGGGTCCATATTCGAATGCATAAATAAATTTATAAAATTGCATAACGTTTTTTGGCATACCTACTAATCTTTTCGCATAACGTTCATACAGAATAAATGATAAGGCATACTTTGTTTTCCCATAACCTCTTTTGTAATAATAATAAATACGCATAATTATTGTTAAGTATAATATTTTAAAGCCTAATGCACTCAGTAAATGGTGAATTAACATATTGGCGGCTTGTGGCCCAAAGGCCACCCCCGCCGCACCTAAACCTACTGTTTTACTATAATAACTAGTGCTGTTATACCTTTTATTTTTATGCACATTACAATTATGCCAAAGAGGATTATACTATATTTATAAGTATTATGCCAATGTAACCATTCTGCGTATACATGTATATAATATGTTACAGTTAAAACTAGTTATTAGATAGAACGCGTTTTTCCTAGTTAGAACAAGTTTTTACTTAATGCCTTTGTTAAAACTAGAATTGACTAATGTCTGAATCGAATATCAGTTAAAACGCGTTTTCCCGAAGCGAGTCAGTAAAAACTGTTTTATACGCACACTCTTGGATAAACTGGTAGGGGGAAATCGACTCGGATGGATATAGGTTAGAAGGCTAAGGCGGGAGCGAAGCGAAGCGAGCTCCCGCCTTAGCCTTCGTGGTTATTTTTTTTTAAACCCCGAAAACGTTTTTTGTTTTCACTATAATAATAAACATATCATTATAAAGTCGATTTCCCCCTACCAGTTTATCCAAGAGTGTGCGTATAAAACAGTTTTTACTGACTCGCTTCGGGAAAACGCGTTTTAACTGATATTCGATTCATACATTAGTCAATTCTAGTATTAACAAAGGCATTAAGTAAAAACTAGTTCTAACTAGGAAAAACGCGTTCTAACGAAAAATGGGTTTTAACTGTAACATATACATAACTATGCGTATCATGATTTATGCGAAAAAACTTTATGCCGGAACTGTTATGCCAGATTAATAATTATGCCTAAAAAGATTATGCCACCGAAGACGCTCCCGCTCCCCATCGCCCGCACTGCACAGGTCGCCCGAGCCAAGTCTGGGGGTCACCTCGTTTCTCGGGTGGCCCTCCCTAGGCGCCACCCCGACTTGAGGCCTCTCAAGTTGGGGTACCCGAGGATGGGCTCGTCAAAGGCTGGCACCGGCTCGTCCCCATCGGGTGTGAAGGGGAAACCGAAGGAGTTGAGGGGGTAGTGGACGTTAGTCTCGAGTCCCACACACGGCGACAATTCTAGCTAGCCTGCAGTCATGGTGCATTTTAAACGCATTCTCCTCCGAAAAAAAGACAAAAGTCGGTCCAACGTAACTGGACTTGGCAAGTCCTGGATCGTGGTGCAAATATGTACCGTCAAAAGCACGTAAGACGTAACACTTTGGACTTTGTACCGCTCTTATGTCGGGGGCATAAGTGCTATTATCGAACTGCAAGTGTATACGGTGATGTGCTGTTGACCGTACCCTGACTAGTTTGGGAGATAACGCTCGAAGAAAGAAGATTAGGTCTCAGTCTAATTTTAACCTCATTTAGTGTTTCAGTGCAGCCTAGGCAAGTTTAAATGAGCGCTCCCTGCAGTAGTCTTACAACTAACTTGTACTTGAGCATAGTAAAAACAGTACAAAGTACGGTATATCTATATACATTTATATATAAAACTCAAAGGTGACTGACTGACTGACTGACATTGATATCTATCAACGCACAGCCCAAACCACTGGACGGATCGGGCTGAAATTTGGCATGCAGGTAGATGTTATAACGTAGGCAACCGCTAAGAAACGATTTTGATCAATTCCCACGGGAACGGGAACCACGCGTGTGAAACCGCGGGCGGCCGCTAGTGTATTATAAACGGCCCCTTCCCCCCACATTTCCGGGATCAAAATTACCATATGTTCACCGGGGAGCGGGGATAGTGTAGCTTTCCAACAGTGAAAGAATTATTCAAATCGGTTCGGTAGTATCAGAGCCTATTCAATACAATGCAACAATTAAATTTTTCCTCTTTATAATATTAGTATAGATTATAAAAGCGGCCGCCCGCGGTTTCACCCGCGTGGTTCCAGTTCCCGTGGGAATTGATCAAAATCCTTTCTAAGCGGATGCCTACGTCATAAAATCTACCTGCATGCCAAATTTCAGCCCGATCCAGTAGTTTGGGCTGTGCGTTGATAGCTATCTATGTCAGTCAGTCAGTCAGTCAGTCAGTCAGTCACCTTTGAGTTTTATATATATATAGATTGGGCCGGCGGAGATGGCCTATTGTGTCCTCTTTTTACTATGACTTGAGCCAGTTATCTTTACACGTGTAAACTTTGGTTTTGAATGTAAAGTAATTAACAAAGCGATTAAAACTTTACTATAAAACTCTGTCTGTCGAAATGAGCCGCTTGGACCGTAAAATCATCACAATCTTTTGGTTGTAAGACTTTTTCAGTCCAAATGGCTAGCTACACCATCGCCTGAAATCTGCCATCATAGCAGCTCTGGCTATGTTCTAGCAATGTTAATGTGGGAGCCAGTACACTTGAAATCAAAGGCTCGAAGATCAGATGAGCCTACAGTCTGGCAGCACATGGAGCGACTCTTCCTGGTGAAGTGTTTCTTAATGGAATAGGCCGCAGTAGCCGCTTACCATCAGGTGGGCTGCGTGTCTGTCTGCCAACTGATGTGGTATAAAAAAAACAAGCAGTACACTTGAAATCAAGATCAAGACTCGAAGATCAGACGTGTAGTACAAGCTAAATCTATAAAATTGGATGAATACCAATTATTATTAAGAATGACGTATTTCAGAATTCATAAAAGTTCAACATTTTTTGCAAAATTCAAAAAAGGGTTCAGGCTAACGAAGACGGGCGCACAAAGCTGTTATAATATTTAAAAAGGGTCCCGTACGCATAGAAATAATATGTACAGCAACAGCACATCACGGTATACACTTGCAGTTCGATAATAGCGCTTATGCCCCCGACATAAGAGCGGTACAAAGTCCAAAGTGTTACGTCTGACATGCTTTTGCTGTACCTACTGCTTACAATAGTAGCTCAATGCCCATACGTACCTATAAGTTTCAAATGACGTTGTAGCGGCAGGTCGTTTTGGCGAAAAACTTTTAGCGCGGTACGGAGCGAAAGTCAAAGTCAAAGTATTTATTTTGCAATTTGCTACAACGTCATTCGAAACTACGTACGGGACCCATATAAAACACGAAGAACCATTGAGGTACAATTACCATGACAAAACAGCCAAAAAATACAGGATCTATATTTAACGATAAATATAAGTAACCTTTTTCTCCCATGACTACATAAGAAAATAATAATAGGTAATAAAACCAAAATAAAAAAATAACAACTGAAATACTACAATGTTGACATAAAAAGCAATGGTCCCCATGTGTCCCGCAGATTCGCTACCATGATCCCCAGGAATGTCACTTTCTTGGAATTACGAGTGAAATTACCTATTTACATTTTTTTTTACATAATTTCATGTTTATATTTGTGTGCCTAAACAACACAGAAGAACGAGAAAGAGTTTCAAACATTTCAGTCAAGACAAAAAAAAGACAATATAAATATTAAAATAGACATTTCTGAAACACGAGCTGTGCTTAAAGCAAAAAACCAGTGTGACTTATATCGATTGCATAACTAAAGCCAAACACTTTCTTTACGTATGGTCACATACCTACCATGCCTTCTATTTTGTAATTGACATTCGTCAGAGCTATTTTCAACCCATTGATTAGGAAAATGCAGTAAGGTATGAATAACATTATTACGTGGCAATGTTTTCAAAATATAAACCGCCCATAGGAATAATAAAACAAATCTAGCCCCATTTACATAACTAAACTAGGAGACATTTTGAAAACTGGGACTCATTCGCAAGTCGTAGGTGGAGCAAGGCAGTTCGCTTTTTGAAATGTGGTCGAATCCTAGTTTTTTTCTTTACGTTTTCTTTTTCGGTATAAATTCGTGTCTGGCCAGTTACCATGAACAATACAGAGGTTTGTTAATTTTTCTAATTTTATTTATATTATGACCAATTTTAAAAAAAAATTGTTCGCCATTGGGGACACTTATTTATTTATTGATAAAACTTTATTGTCCACAAAATAATGCTAAAAGCATTCTCCTCTCTACCAGTCAACCTTTGGGAAAGAATCTTCGCCAGGAAGCATTGCTCATTGTGCCTTCTTATGCGTTTATTTCCATCGTATTTGTAGTACCTATTATATAAATAAATAAATAAGTAATAAATATCTCTGAACATTATTAACAATGCGGTATTATATATTATGTAGATATGTCTTTCGTTGCAACTTTGTTTCACAAACAAAGAAAACAGATTTACTTATTTGGATTAATTACGAAGGCAGGGTATAAAAGATTCAATTAACTTCCAGTTCCCAAAACGTGTACTGACAAAGTGGAGTCGTATGTGTTCAGCGACAAGGAGTACGTGGTTCAGAACCTGCCTGTCACCTGGGAGAACGCCAAGATACTGTGCCGGTGAGGGATGAAACTATTTATATCAAAGTTTTTCCCGGGCAGTCCCCCCCCCCCCCCCCTAGAGATCAAATGTCGCTAGCCGCAAAGCGGTAACAGAGAAAATTTTCTAGTTCTGTGGCGGTAACGCTTCATGCTCTCGGCGTTCATATTTTTTCTACTAAACAACATTGCCCCATTGCCCCCCCCCCCTTAATCATAATTGCCCCCCCCCCCCTTAATCATAAGCTGGCGACGCCCTTGCCCCCTTGGATTTATAATATGGAGCCTTGCATACGACGCCGCAGCGGCGGCGAGCCTACATACCGGGGCGGGGCCGCAGCGGCAGCGAAAAACGCTTCCGCTGCGGCGTAATGTGTAAACGCCCTTAGCCTGATGGTAAGCTACCTAAAGATCAGCCAAAATTGCCATGACAACGGACGCAACACCGAGGCCTTCTATCCGTTGGCACCGCAGTACTGGCCCGCAAGGTGCTTTTTCAAATAAGAAAGGGGAATTACATGAGCCGGCAAAGAGTTCCACTTTTTTATGGTTCGACAAAGATTCAATTTTTTTTTGTATGCGATGGAATGAATGCTTTTCACAGTGAAGAGATGATTAACAACGTCCAAGGCTTATCATCAGGTGGATGGATAGGCTGAGTGGCACACTAACATATAAAATGAAATAAATAATGAGACATTTAATTTCAGGGGACACCATAACGGAACTCTTGCTATAGTCGATTCTAAAGAAAAAGCTGAATTCCTGGCCGAAGCATTGTCGGAATCACAACTCGGTAAGAAAATTATTGTTAGTTAAAAAATACTTCTATTGTGTTTTAATAAGTACGAGTAATAGAATTCAAACAAATTACTCTACTCAAATTACTTTTCAGTGGTTGCCAGTAGTAGCCGTTTTGATAATAAGCAGTCCATGGCTTTTATCCTACTTCCTACTAGTCCTACTAATATTATAAATGCGAAAGTCTGGATGTTTGGATGTTTAGATGTTTGGATGTTTAGATGTTTAGATGTTTGGATGTTTGTTACTCAATCACGCCTAAACGGCTGAACGGATTTAGATGAAATTTGGCACACGTATCGTTTATAACCCGGAATAGGACATAGGCTATACAATTCCTACGGGAAACGTCTCATTCCCGCGGGAATATCAATTTTGAAACTACTGAACCGATTTGAATAATTCTTTCACTGTTGGAATGCTACACTATCCCCGGTGAACATAGGGTACATTTGATCCTGGAAATGTGGGGGGAAGGGGGGATATTTGAAAAAAGAAATTACGTGCGGGTGAAACCGCGGGCGGAGGCTAGTTATTTATAGGTTACTTTACCAAAAGCATTTTACAATGGTCTCTTTGCAGTTCTTTCAAATGTAGCGCCGTCCGCCAAACAGACTTAAGTTTTGGGTACCTAGTAGTTAAAATCTATCGGCATAATAGCTTGAACTAGTCCTAATAATATTAATTGTTCGTGAATGTAACTGGTATGCTTCTTTAATGTAAATTTTTTTGTTATTAGCGGTAGAATCAGTGTGGGTGGGTGCTCGTCGAGGATCGGCAGACGACCCGGCAGGCTACAGGTGGCTGCCGGAGGTGGAATTAAGACGAACCGCTGGGGATGTGTACAAGGAAGGTGCTGTGGATGACCACTACCCGATGGTAAGTTTGTGGGCAAATGTAGAATGTCGAAACAACGCCATCTGTTGTCGAGTAGAGGAAATTTTTGTACACATATCTTGCCGATAGATGTCGGTAATACAAGTATCTCTTATCCTCTAGTTAGTAACTACATAGTAATATCACAGGTAATATGTGCCTCTAATCAGTAACATTTTGCCTTTAGTCAACAATTATACAAAAATTTGTCGTTAAATATATGTCATAAAAAAATAATTCAAAATAACTTAAACTGAAATAATACGATTCTGAAAATTTAGCTTCAAAAGTTTGACTATTGTGTTTCTTGCTTTTCTATAGAAACACATTCCGATGCCTATGGTAGATTTATTCGTTAAAATTGATTCTTAAGAGAATCTCTGAAGCCTACATGAACAAAAGGATATGTTTTTTTTATTTATGCGTATAAGCCTAAGATTTCCAGTTTAAAGTTACCCAACCAATCTTCTTGGCAGTGGCTGAACCGGACCAGGGTTCCAGTACCTGAAGGGGGCGCAGACTGCGTTGCTTTAGAGAGAGTCCACCACGACCGACCAGTGTTCGTCGACCTCCAGTGCCTTCTGGAGAGGCCGTTTGTTTGTGAAAGAGGTAAGTTAAGTACATGACACTGATTTTGAGATCTGTGTTCTAATTACTGTGTTATTTTTTATATATTTGGACTAAGCTAGCACATGACCACAAAGTTGCCTAATGTTAAACAACTATGCGTCTACGATGTAGCGCGCTTGCTTAGGAAAAGCCCGTTAATTCTGGCCTTGAAGAGCCCCAAGTTGTATTGTGTAGGAAAGACAGATCCCGGCAGAGAATTCCACTCCCGCGCAGTCCGTATCAAGAAAGATGAAGCAAATCGCTTAGTTCGTACGCGCGCTATCTCCACTGTATACGGATGGAGTCCCTGACCGAGTCTAGTAGTTCGATGATGGAATGGAGCTGGTGGAACCAAATCGTGTAGCTGAGCAGCACACTCACCAAAGTGGAGTCTGTAAAATACGGAGAGGCAAGCAATCCTCCTTTGATGATCGATTTTATCGATGATATTATTTGTATTGTATTTTTCAAACATAGCTCGGGTTTGACATCAACAGTACATACACAAGCAAGCGCGGTGGTTAAGCGAACCCAGCATTGTAATAATCACTTGATTACAATGATTCATTTATTTAAAACTTTTTTGCACCGCTCAAATAAGGTGAACTTAATAGGCATTTCTTTTTAAAAACATTCTCCCCTCCTCCTTCATTCCTCCCTCTTTTATCAGATGCTAGCCATGATAGGAGGGTGAGTGAACTAAAGGTGGTACGTTGTCGGAGGGGGCTGTACCATGTCTACGACGGACAGCTCGACTGGCACCAGGCTGCTGCCTTCTGCGTTCTTCAGAGGATGAGGTAAGTGCCTATAGATAACTAGCCTTCTAATAGTGGTTTCGCTCGCGTGGACTAAAAACTGATAGATTAAAGTAAAGTAATATACTTTCTTTCAAGGCTGGCAACGCATGTGTGACTAGCCGCCAGCTCCTAAAATAAAAAAAAGCCTGACTCTTCGGTTTACAGATGCATGTAAGCATGTTTCATCATTAACAAAAAAACCTATTAAACTCGGACAGGCCGGACACATAAATAATTAGCCGAACAGTATCTTAAAAAGCCAAACATATTCTATCCATACATGTAAGATGGCCAATTGGCCACCTTATGCGTTGCTGATTTTTATGGAAACATACACGCTGTTTTTGAAAGATGTGATGTTTTGTTTAGCGATCCGTTTGTTCTTTTGCCTCTGATAATTTAATTATTATATTTTTCACAGCTTGGCAAATATTGGCAGTATGCGGTGTTTGAGAAAGTTGGGCACAGCTATGCTTAAAACACGGCCAAGTAAGTAATCGAAACCCTATATTAATAAATAATAATGTCTATAGCCGAGTTTCGGCTAAGGGGCCCAGTCCTTTACGACCAACCAACTATGCATGTACATAATTATTTAAGTGCACAAGTAATAAGTGCGTAAGCACAGGTGCACCCTCTATTTCCTCACTCTCATAACACGGAGGAACAGCAATATAACGTGACTAAAGGAAGATCAGTCGCAGGACCAACGGTTTTACGGGATTTCCGAGTCACGGGGGTGGTTTACACTGCCAATTTTCAAACTCTAGACCGTGATTGAATATTTTCTGAACAAAAAAAAAACAAATGGCGGAGGCAATCAAAAACTCTTTATTATTGCGTCAAATTTTGTCTTCTAGTCAAAATTCTGCCATGAACTATTATGTCATTTGCACGTTTCTTTACAGGCATAGAGAACGCGTGGATAGGATCCCGTGGGAGTTTAGGCAAGTGGACGTGGACAGACACTGGCATCAGCATCTTCCAACTTCCACCTTATTCTGACGTGCAAGCAAATCAATGGCCGCCAATGAGGTATGTATGAACTTCAAACTTTGAACTCCAAAACAAATGTTTTTTAACTGTCATCTGACGGTGAACAGGTCCATTCAATTTAAAATGCCTCTTTTAAAAACCATCAGTTAATAATATACTACAGTCAGGGCCTGGACAGGCCAGGACCAGAAGGTTGGTACTTACAGCTTAACTAGATTAAAAGATTTATTCAATTATCAAGTTAATTAAAGCACAAACAGATCTGCCATCTGTTGTCGAGTAGCGTAACTAACTTCTACTTGCTTTGCTAACAGAGACAGAGACGAGGTAAAGCAGAGCGGCTGCCTTCAGCTAGACAGGCACTCGACACACCCGCCTGTGTTCATGGAAGCACGCTGCGAGAGGAGAATGCAGTTTATATGCTATGAAGGTAAATTACATAACTGTGATAGCTCTGGCTAGGTTCCAGCAATATTTATGTGCGAGCCAGTACACTTAAAATCAAAGACTTGAAGTTCAAAAGGCAGCAAATTGGGCGACGTTACCTGTTGAATTTTCCTGAAAACAGGTGAGCTACGTGCCTGTCTGCCAACTGATCCTGAAAAAAAAAACAATTTTTTCTTATTATTATTATAAAATTAGAGGATTCAGTGCTTGAATCTGTATCTCTCTCTAATGTTGCAAAAGCATTCTACCTTTTGAGATATTCAACCATGATCTTTAATGAGTATCTTGGTATTTTTTGTCAAAATATTAGAATCTTGATCCTATTAAAAAAGTTTAACAAAGATTTTGGTAAACTCTTCGTCTCAGGTATCCAAGGCCTAACATCTGCCCTTACACCGAGCGACGACAACTATTTCTACGTTCTAGTACGCCAGCAGCTGTACTGGCAGCACGCGTACGACAACTGCCTGAAGATGAACGGAACCCTCGCCAGCGCGGAGAACAGCGACGTGCTGCTACAGCTGCTGCTGGTTATGGGAGAAAATAAGGAGGAGCGTGAGTGAAGGATTTAGCTGTGATTTTTGTTATTATGCATAAATTATGATGTACTCGTATTTCGGCATATTTTTTAAGGGAGCCAACATAATTACACGTTAAATCTGTGTGACTTTTACAAAACTATTGTTGGTCTTAAAACTCTTACAAAATTCCCCCTTGTGACAGAGTGGCTAAGCCGGGTCATGGGTTCAATTCCCGCTTTGGGTCTGGTTGTAGGGTTCTTTCAGATTCTGACTGAGCAATCACCACCGTAGGTGCGTTCCGGCAATACTAAAATGGGAGCCAGAACCCTTGAAATCAAATGTTCGAAGAACAGAGGAGCCTAAAGCCTGTACATTGAGGAACGCGTCCTGGTTAAGATAAGAGTCTCTCAATGAAAAAGGCCGCAGTGGCAGTTTGTCTGGCTGTCTACCAGCTGGTCTAGCATAAAAATATGTATATTTTATAAGTTCTCAGAAAAATATTATCTTATTTATTTTAGCGGTTGGCCACATATGGATCTCAGGGCGTCTAAACATGACGAAGGATGCGGCTGATACCATCACATATTCGTGGTACAATCCAAGCAATGGGAAGAAGATATATGACCCGATGCATTATAATGACCCTGCCTTCACTGTATATGTAAGTTTAAAAATTTACCGGCACATTTTATTTACAAAACTAATTCAATAATACAGACTAGGTACTATCGAAAACAAATTAAGTCGATCGAGCGCCACAAGGCGAGTAGCGTGTGGTCCCTTTCGAGTGCGAAGAAGCAACCCAGGTGTGTTTAGTGGGTAGTGGAACGAATCTCTTTAGACCCAAGTGCCACATACAGGCACAGGTCTCACTAGACTACGGTATGTACCTAACCGTGCTTAAAATTGTTTTTATACTGCTAAAGAAAACAAAACTGACTAAAATTCAAAAATAAAAAACTTGCAGTTTTCCTCCATTTTTACTACTGCCATCTATTGTTGAATTGTGCAACGACATACTTTGTAGTTTAGCTATTCCACGCTAGATGTCGCTGGCACACTTCAAAGATTTTTTTATTTTACCGATAGATGTCACTATTCACAAATACCATTCCACGCCAGATGTCGCTGGCACACTTCAAAGATTTTTTATTTTATCGATAGATGTCACTATTTACACATTCCATGTAAACTTATAAGCTTAACTTTTTATTACTTTCCAATAGATGCTGCCTTGGCTAGAAGAAGAGTTTACCATGGACAGTCCCTGCTTGAACTTAGACAGGCAGGACCATCTGAACGGGCTGGTATACGGCTTACCATGTGATACGCCACAATATTCCATCTGCATGATTGGTATGTGATGCCAGAAAAATAAATTCCATCTGGGCTATTTCACAACATCTTCAGTCCCTTGTTTTTGGCAGATCCACTACCAAACGCGCCATCGGGCCAGTCAAGTAGTACATAAAGGGTCGCGGGTTCGATCCCTGTACAGGATAAAAAAAATTATTGCAATGTGTAACAAGACGATCGTACACCTGATGGTAAGCGCCACGTCTGCCCTTAGACAGTTCAGTGCCAAACAGTAACTAAGCTGCAGTTACTTAGGATGTTGAGAACTAACACAAATACTTATAGAATCACTTACTAATTATTATATCCATTGTCTGGCAAACTTCAAGATTTGCCTTATTTTTTAAAAGAACTACCATACCTATCTATTTTTATTTTCAGAAAAATCAATAAAACATTCTGGTGTTGAAAACGTCACCGATGGGTATGAGACAACTTAGACGTAAAATATATGTATATTATAAAGAAAACAATAAAAACTAAGTTTAAAATATATATTTAGTTTTCTTACAATACTATAAAACAACTATCATACAAACCACTTCATAAAAGTTCTTTCCAATAATGGAGATCGTTATCTCTACAACAGGCACAAGGCAAAATATTTTACAACATAACTTAAGTATGATATAAATTACCAACCCAAAATCTACTATTTGTTAATTTTATTTCTTATTTATTGTGTTTTTTTTTACCAAAACACACAAATTATAATTACAGCATCCAGTGTTCAGACACTCTTTTTTCTCCATGGAACAAAATTATTAAGTAGAGTTGCCATACCATGTTTTTTATAGAGAATCATTAGAAGTGAGAGCGAGTGGTAGCTCGGAGCATTACCCCACTTGCTGGCTTTACTAATACTAGATTATATTTTAATGTGGAAATATTTTTCTCTCATCTATAGGCTTAGCACTATTCTTGGACCACATTAAAGGAAAGTAGAACAACTCTACTTATACTAGCGGCCACGCTATGATGGCCGCTTTGACACATTACAATACATGGTTTTATAACACTATCTCACTTTTTCTACTAACTATCTGCTGTGCAGCAGTTTATACAGTGTTTTATTTATTTATTTATTTATTGACAGGCAGGCAGTTAAAACACTGATGATAGCCTGTATCTTATTAGCTCCACCTAATGGGCTAACTCCTTCCAGTTAAATATTTGTCCAATCTGTTTTTAAATATATTGGTGTTCTGTGCGGAAACCACCTCTGCTGGCAGCCTGTTCCAAGCCTCAACCACTCTGTTACTGAAAAAGTGTTTATGTGGATTGTTCAGTGACCGAGACCTTATTGTTTTAATTTTAGAGCCGTTACCTTTGGGCTTTATTATACTGTAAAACCATGTTGTAATATGTCAAAACGGCCATCATAGTGTGCCGCTAGTGTAGTATTCATGTCTCCCTCTTCATTTCATCATATTCAACAAATCAATCCACTGGGCATTGACTTTGCTGAGCTCCTTGCAGTTACTGTTCATTGACGACAGATTCTTTTTGAACAGCCTTAGGTGCTCCAAATACGCTCTGAGACTGCTGTTGAGAGCGCGTACCGACTCCAGCTCTTGCATCAACTCTGAAGTATTTTTCTGTAAATTAATGTAGTAACGAAAATATTAGGAACTAAAGATTAATAGTTTAATAACCACAAGACTATTTAGGTCATTCAGGTCCGTGAGGTAGGTATTTCAAAATGTTTGGAGCTATATTTATTACACATTATGGGACCTGATAATTCAAACGCACAGGTATAGTCAACAACATCAGCTGCTAAGGCTAGCTAGCTGCAGCCTTAGAGTAAGTATTTTCCTGAACAGAAACCTTAGAATATTCTAAGACAGAAACACTAAATTGGCTATAGAATAACGCCAATTTCTAAAGCCATTGTGTAAGTATCAATAACGTTAATATTTTACCTCACGTTTAGAAGATGAAATACTCATTGAAACACTCGACATGGTGTAATTTTTATTAAGATTTCAAATTCTAAAATTACAAAATTTCAAATTGCGAAATTCACATGAAATTCAACAAACAAACTAGGCTTGTGTCCTACTCGTTCATGTCCGATTAAGGGAATAGTTCGTTCAACTGAACGAGTACGAACTATTCTCTTCTGATCGTTCAAATCGGTCTTCTAGTACATTTCATTCACCATAGTTATGCGACAACGGGATCAAATGACCGACCGACCGATTACGGGTGACTGAGCGGTGGGTGAGAGAGAGAGAGTTGAAAGATCAGAGACGCGTGCGTGTGAGCGTGATGGACGATGTACGAGTACGACTGATTTGAAAATTAGTCTGTTCAGATCAGGATAATTTTTTTTGTTTTCTTTAGCGAAAGTGAATTAATTAATGTAAGTGTATGCATCCATTTTAAGCGTTTATTCTACTTTATATAAATGTTAAGTGGATGTGTGTGTGTGATATATTAAAATGACAGTCCTAAGCCTGCAAAGTATGAAGGGAAACAAATATGATCCGAGCCTCCCGGTCCGACTGATGTCATAGTGATCATTGAACTAAATGAACTAATAGTACTAAAAGACCGAACTAGTACATTTGAACGATTGTCCTAGTTCGGAGCGTTCCGTTCAGTGACCGAGTAAGAACAAGCCTAAAACAAACAAACAAACACCAACGGACAGACAGGGGCGCGGGCGGTAATGTTTTTTTTTAATTGCTCCATATTAAGGCAAAAGGACTAGCTCATACAGCCCAATTTGTCAATTTTACTTATATTATTTTGTTTGAAATAAATACATATTTAATAATATTAATATAAAACACAACGACCAAATCATGGCACATAAGTCCATCCAAATCCAAAGCCGTAGCTTGACATGCACAGCATCACCCGGCCCGGTGCGAAACTGTTTCGCCAACATTGGCGATTGGCAGCCGGCAGCGTTTGGCTTGGAGAGGTCTGCAACAGTGGACAATTTATTTCTCATGATGATGATGATTTAATTATTATGATCGCATAATCGATCAATCCATCATCAACTTTCCTACTGTAAAATCACTAATCATAGGAAAATAATGAAATTGTTTCTGTTTTCGCAATATGTCTTGTAGGTAACGTATGGAATTAAAATGTTGTTGTACTTAGTACTAATTATTAATACTATGGCTTACTTACTTACTCCGCTGGCTCAGCGACCCGAAGTGGATCTTGGCCTCCAACACGAGATTACGCCACTGCTCCCTGTCTTGAGCAACCTCTTGCCAATTGACAGGCCCCAGTAACTCGAATACTATGGCTAAAAACCTAAATTACCTACGTAAATTACAAAATTAGAAATGTTAGATTTATCCAGATTTATCGACTTTCGCTAAACTACTTCGGAATCGGAACGCATGCGCGCGCTGGTTAATCAGCGCCATCTGAAGAAAAAATTGTGCATTAAAAAAGAAACGCCGCCATTTTGACATTTGTTTGGCTTTTGTGTTCCACAATAAAGTTTTTCGTGTTAATTAGTGATCCCAGTTAATTAAACTATGATTTTCACGATGAATAACATCTAATTTCATGGAGCGCGGATAAAATATAACGCATCAGCGGTAATCGCTGTCGTTAGGCGGCGCATAAATCGATATATTACCAGTGCCGCTTTTTTATTTTCTCTTGACTAATTTACTAATTATTTTAATATTATCAGACTCTGTGACACTTGAAATAGTGAGAGTATTAGCTAAAGCGTGATTTTGAAGTAGTTTCGGTGTGTTATAGTTGAGAAATGTGATGAAAAGCCGCATATGAAAAAGGCGCGAAGTCGATGTTATCAGTTGCGGTAGAGATCGAATCAAGTTATAATAAAATGTTGGCTTGAAACAAAGAAATTTTCGTGTTTGTGCCCAATTTACCGGCCACGGCGGCTGTTATGTACGATTTTATGTTACTAAAAGTTATCTATGTATGTAAAGGAAGATTAATTTTGAACATATTGAGTTCATGTAAGTAAAATTTTGCATAATAGATAATTTCGATTATACAATTATTCAGCACTGAAAAAGGCGGAAATGCTGTTGCAAGTTGTGTTATGTTTGTTGAGCAACAACTGAATTCAATAATTTATAATATCCATACTGATGTTTCTAAACCTATCAACAATTGACTTAGTAATATAGAGATAGTGACGTTCAATTTTACTTTTACAGGTTAATCTCTTAACTTGCGATGCGGTTAAGAAGTAGAAAGAGGGAGCGACCGCTCTCAGGCAAGAGAAGTTCGCAGAAGGTGACTAAATTAAAGAAGAAACCACTTAATAATAATCTGTCTAAGCCCACTCCAGCTTGGACCAAGACGTTAACGAGAGAGGTGGCTAAAAATGCCATATCGGGTCCCAGTATTTGCATCACACGTTCCCAGAATCTTAAAACTAGACCAGTAAGAACTAGATTGGTTAAGAACATGGAGAAATCCATAGATACGCCGCACAAATCTAAATTAAAGCACAAAGAAGGCCCTAAGAAGCCTATTTTCCAAACCGTTGTACGTAACACTAGTAAGGATACAGTGACATCATCAACTAATATTAAGAAAATCACCCAGAATGATAAAGTTACTACCACATCGAAAACTAAAGAGATTCGTACTACTAAAAGTGTTCAATTACGTCACAGCTCTCTAAATAGAGAGTTAAGGAAGACTGAAGTATCAACAGCAATGAATTCTCCGAGAAAGACTCGACGTATGGATAAACCTGATAAGTCAGCATCTTTGAACAGCTCTCCGATACGTAAAGTCCGTCAAATGGGTCTTCCATCGCCTAAAGCAACTAAAGTAAGCTCCACTAATGAAAGCCCTAAAAAGAAGGGGAAGGCCAAAGCTCCTGTTGTGCCAGAAAATGGTAATTGGACTGAGGACAGCGATGTAACGATGTACGAAGCACATACAACTACTTTTGTTGATTTCCCTACTCAGAAATCTGAAGAATCCGATTCAGATGCGCAAGTTGAATCGTCAGAACTGTGTCTTCCAAATGATTGCCTAAACGATTTTATCGCTATAGCAGAATGCGCAAGGCTTATGAATGAAAACTTGCAAACGGAGGATGAGGTCAGCTATCTAGCTGATAAAGCGGCGAGGGTTATGACTACGGAGAAGGAGGAAGCTAAGAAGACATCAAGGAAGAACTCGGTAGAGAAGAGGCTCATCAAAAGAAGGAAGTCGAGTAATGATCTTGAAATGTATCAACCATCATCCACGACTGATGATCTTGACTCCTGTACTGACTTCCTTAGTAATGGGGAGAAATATGTGCAGGTAATCTTTGTTTTTTATTATCGTTCAATTAAATTTAAACCAGGAAATAATCGATAGGATAAAATGTTTATTTGCATTATCAGACACAACAAAGTAAAAAATAAAAGAAAGCAAAAATATTTACACACAATAAAAAGTACAGTCAGCCCCACAATGATCTGAGCATTCAAACCTACCAAAAATATCAGAGCATCTGACAAAACTCACTCTTAGCTTGTACTTTTAGATGTAAATATTGTTTGTTGTTATTTGTTCTCAAACAACAAATGAAAATGCACCTTTACATCTTAAGGCCTTACCCAGAGCAAATGACTTTGAGCATTTCACCTTCACTTACCCCCACCTCACCTCACCCCATACTTCGTAACCATCGGTAATAATATGAGCGCCATCTAGTTAACTAGCGCCAAACTATTACTAACATTATAAAGCCACTATTAGCAGACTGAATATTATTTGTCATAGAAAAAAAAGTATCTTGTAGATACACACATCATATAAGTAGAATCGAAATGTTTTTCAGTACGATAAAATACAACAAGATTAATTTTAATTTTTTTGTTCTCTGTTTGAAAATACAAATTTGAACATGAAAGATTTTCAATACAAAAGAAGAATTCGATTCAAACGGTTTTTTCGATATTTTCAACGGATATCTAGATTGAAAAAAAACTCTTAGAGGATTATCAGAAGTTTTACGAGTAAAAATTACAGCAGGTATAGTCACATCAGGAGGTGTTCTCCGGGTAGTATTACCAGGGTGTGTTTTCAGGGTATTAACATCATAGGTGTTCTCCAGGAGAAGTATCATCAAAGGGTGTTCACCGGGTTGTTGCTTCAGAGGGGTGTTTTCAGGGTAGTCACATCAGGGGGTGTTCTCCAGGTACTATTACCAGTGGGGTGTTTTCAGGGTATTAACATCATTCAACGTGCAACGTGGTCACGACCCTGAGGATTGGGATACGGAAACTGCGTGCTATTTCTCTCGTAGAATATCTACTCCAGTCAACGAAGCTCTAACTTTGCCATTTTAGCTGAAAAGATGAATCAAAGGACAATGCTAAAAAAAAACCAGGTTGGAATCAAATGAAAAGTATCTGTAAAATTATTGGTAATAATATGTAATTAAATATTCCATAGGGGGCATCATCGAAATCAATGGCGGTATGTGTGAAATTGCTTTCAGATTTTTAGGGGTCACATAAAGTATCAATTAAAGGAGTAAACAGATACAGTTGCGGTTTAAAAGTGTATAAAATGGCTATATCTAATATAATTATATTATATAATTGTATATAGTGTCCGACCGAAGGTTCGGTTTCGGTTTCGTCCGAGTTTCGGCCAAAAATCAAGTTTCGGCGGCAGTTTCGGTTTCGGCCAAAATTGGCCGAAACTTTTGCCGAAACCGAAACTGATTTCGGAATTTGTGTGCACGCTCGCCTAACTTCGTTTCACGCCGCAACGCTTTGGCGGCGGCGCACCTGTTTGGGAATTATTGTCTTGCGTCGTTCGGATAGCTCTGTAGCAACACAACATAGTCAGTGCGTTAAACAGTAACAATTAGTGATTCGATTATTGATAACTGATAAACATTTTGTTATGAGAACTTGATTTGAAAATAGTTATTTATGTGACTGTTGCATAATGAGGGTCATTAAAATACGAATGTGGTTTTATGAAACGAACGAAGTGAGTTTCATAAAAGGATCACATGAGTATTTTAATGCCTACTTATGTACAGTCACATACATAACTTTATCTTCATTCATACGATAAATGTCTATTTTAAAGTCAGGATCGATGTGAAACCGCGTGGAATATAATCCGTAGTACCAGGAGAGCAGAGAAGAACAAGAAGCAAGGCTAGCACGCGTCTTTCAAACTCTTTGATTTAATGAATAGTTACGCTGCGGTTATGCTCTCCTGGTACCTTTGAAAATACATCAAGATGTTTTGCTTACATATGTTAGCTTCAAATCCATTAATTTTTACTTTTTAAGAAGACGTTCGAAATTTGAACGTAATTAAAGTATCGGTTACCGATACTAAAATGTAAACATTACGATGCAGCCACAGATAATTATATCTTAATGTAGGGCGTCTGCTCATCGCTCCTGACTATAAAATAGACATATTATGGTATGGATGTAGATAAAAATAATAAAAGTATTATTAATATGTTTTTTTGTATTATCTGTAGGTATAGGTACTAATATTAAAAAGAGGAAAGATTTGTTGTTTGTTTGTATTGAATAGGTTCCGGAGTTACTGAACTGATTTGAATAATCTTTCACTATTTGAAAGCTACACTATCTCCGGGTGACAAAGAATACTTTTTCTCGGAAATGTGGGGGGAATGGAAGGATATTTAAAAAAGAAATTACGCGCGGTTGAAACCGCGGGCAAAAGGCTAGTCTTCTATATAAATGGGAGAAAATGGACCGACTGAATGAATTCCTGAATGACAATCAACGCCCAGCCCATTGCACAAGACCCAGGAATTTGAAATTTCGTACAAGGATTCTTTACAATGTGTAAATTCCCACTATGAAGCGGTTTTTCGAAATTAACCCCAAGGGGGTAAAAAGAGGGTTATAAAATTGTATGAAACTTTGTCATTTTAAAAGTTACAGTCTTAAAATTCGTGAAGTATATTTTTATATTTAGTGTCAGTTTCAAATAAAAAGGTGTTATTGAAAATTTATCCCCAATGGTGATTAAAAAGGGGTAAAAAAATCACCCCCAAAGGAATAAATTAGGGGTTAAAAAATAAAATTTTCCAAATTTGTACAGGGGTTCTTTATAATGTGTAAGCTCCTACTGAAAAAGGGTTTTTGAATATTTCACCCCTCAAGGGTGTTAAAAATGGTTTAATCGTTTTACTTTAAATCTAAAAGCGTGCTTTATAATGTGTAAATTTCCACTAAGAAGGGGGTTTTGGAAGTTACCTGGGGGGTTTCATAGTGGTTTAAAGTGTAGCCTACGCCAGCGAAGCCAGGGGCGGAAGTCTAGTATTAAATAAATGATTACAACAAAATTAATTAATTTTATTCTTGACCACGTGAGTTTCGCTTTCGGTTTCGGTTTCGGCCGAAACTGAAGCCACGGCCCAATATTCGGTTACGGTTTCGGTTTCGGCCGGAAAACCAGTTTCGGTCGGACTCTAGATTTATTATTATTATTTAATATAATAAAGCGTAACAGTTTGTTTGTCTTTGTAAACGCGCTAATCTCAGGAACTACAAGACCGATTCTAAAAATTCTTGCACCAATGAGAAGCTACAACTTTACTGAATAGGTGCTAAAAAATATATTTTTATAAAAAATTATAAAAATATTTTTTTATTATTCAGTAACTATGTAAGTGATACTTTATGTGACCCCTGAAAAATCTGAATAGCAATTTCACACATACCGCCATTGATTTCGATGATGCCCCCTATGGAATATTTAATTACATAATTATTATTACCAATAATTAGAGATACTTTTCATTTGATTCCAGCCTGGGTTGTTTTTCATACTAGATGAGCATTGTCCTTTTCGTTAATGACCCCGTGATAATGATAACATACTAAAAATGCGGGGCGGGGTGGTGTCACCAGGGTCATTCGAAAAAATGGAAGAGGGTGAAAAATTTCTTTTTCCCGATAATCTCAAAAACTAACATAATTAAGAGAAAAAGTTTTAGACAAAAGCTGTAGAGAATTACTTTGTCTACAAAAAAGGTTATAATCATTTTACGCGTATCGCGCCCCGTTTGCTAGGAAATCGCGTACAATGTGCGAAAATTAGCACGAACAATGTTTTTCGCTATTTAAAACGGGGTTTTTTCATATTTTCCAATTGGAATGATTTTTATGCATCCTCCGACACACCCTAAGAGATTTCCTTCTAATTTTTATAGATTTGGGTCAACAAGTGCGTTTATTATTCAGTAACTATGTAACTAATACTTTATGTGACCCCAGAAAAATCTGAATAGCAATTTCACACATACCACCATTGATTTCGATGATGCCCCCTATGGAATATTTAATTACATATTATTACCAATAATTTGATTCCAACCTAGCTTCTTTTTGAGCATTGTCCTTTTAGCGTCAGTTTCAGCTTTACAACTAAAATGGCAAAGTTAGAATTTCGTTGACTGGAGTAGATATTCTACGAGAGAAATAGCACGCAGTTTCCGTATCCCAATCCTCAGGGTCGTGACTGACCACGTTGCACGTTGAATGATGATAATACCCTGAAAACACCGCACTGGTAATAGTACCCGGAGAACACCCCCTGATGTGACTACCCTGAAAACACCCCTCTGATGCAACAACCCGGTGAACACCCTTTGATGATACTTCCCGGAGAACACCCCCTGATGAATACACTAGCGATTGGGAGGGTCCGCAACGTTTCACCAAAGTACACGTATTAAAATTGCTCCGTTTAAATATTATTCTAATAAGTGTAAAAAGTAAACAGTTTTTAGTAAATGTTGTATAAAAATGTGCGGCAAGAAATAGCGCATCCTGTGGTGTAAATTTTAAATCGTTTAGTTGACATTTTGGATGTTTTTTAACAAAATTAAACCAACTGTGACGGTTACGAGTGCAATATTGGATAAAGCATGTAAAAATAATATTGTAAAGTGACTCATGTTCCAACGGACCTCTGCGAGCAAACAATACTGATCTTTGGACCCTATTCACGTCTGTTGGTGCGCGCCATACTTCATCGCTTATTTCATCCTGTCTATACAACGCTCGGTGGCCGAGTGCAAATACGCTGACGTAATAAGTGAACATTAGTTCAAATCCCAAGTAGTCCAAAAAAACTTTTTGAACATTTTTTTTGGTTTGAGATTGTTTAGTTATTCTTTTTTTATTATTCACTTTTTTTAACTATCATTCGTTGGTGTATTACATTGGATAATGTAATACACCAACTCAAGACTCATGACTCAGTCTTGGTTTGTATTGAATAGGCTGCGAAACTCCTGAACCGATTTGGAAAATTCATTCACTTTTGGAAAGTCACCCGGGTACTATTCCCGGCCCGGGTGACATACGACAGGATTATAGGATAATTATTGACAAAAGAAATTACGCGCGGGTGAAGTGAAACCGAGGAGGCGGCCTAGTGTAGTCAGTGAAATTTACCGTCGTAGGTACCTACTGATCGATTTGTAAAATTCATTCACTTTTGGAAAGTTATCGCGATTTTGGCGAGCCATTTGGTGTAATGGTCGAGAAGTCGGCTATTACACCAGAGGTCGCGGGTTCGATCCCCGCACGGTACAAACATTTGTGTGCATGAACATGTTTGTTTGTATCGGTCTGGGTTTTTCTATTTATAATAATGTATGTATTTACAAAAAAAAAGTATATTAGTAATGTTTATCCGTTGTCTAGCACCCATAGCACAACTAATGCTTAGTGCTGCACAAGCTAATGCTTAGTTTGGGGCTAGATGGTGCTGTGTGAATAATGTCCAGAGATATTTATATTAAATCGAGCGTGTAGCATTCGCCATTGATAGTTTTACTACACTACTATTATTAAACAAGATAATTAAATCGTCCTTTCGCATTTAATACAAGACACACCTCAGCCTCACAATATAAATCGTCCTTGCGTAAACAAAGCAAGCAAACGTCAGTGCTTGTTTGTGTCGCTAGGTGTCGCTGTCTCACCGATCTGTCACGTGTGTGAGCGAGCGACACGGGTTCCCCGTAGCACAGCTAGCGACCGACTGCCGCCCGCTACCCGTTGTGGGCGCGTGAGAGAAATGGCCGTCCGAAATTATGAATAATAATCCGTAAAAATCAAGAAAAGGATGATTTCCAAATTTTTTGCAGCCAATTTATAGTTTTTTTGATTGTCTATCGATGGGCGCAAGCCAAATTTAAAAAACACGTTTAAATTAGGAGGAGTGCATGAAATAATATTATTTTAGACGTATTTTCAAAGTCAGTTTTGGTAGTGATAAATAAAGATAAACACAAACTTTAAACGTGGAATTTTAAGATAAAACTACAAAGATTATTTACGTATTTTTTAAACTGTTGTTTAAGCATTAAATAAGGAGTTGAGAGCCGTTAAAAACAAGACTTTTGGTCTGGGTGACGCCTTAAGGTAAGGTAACAAAAGATAAAATAAAAAATAAATAAATAAAAAAAACAAAAAGATTAACTTAAAAAAAAAAAAACAATTAGGCAATGAATTAAGTTTATGAGCGTGTGTTGCAGTAATGTGAAAAGGCCATACCTCACATTCATACATTCATAGTAATTAGTGCTCTGTTTTTAATCTGTAAGTTTTGTTTTTTAATTTTATACGAACCAAAAGCACAGATAATATAATACTAGTACAGATGCCCCATCCCATACAAAGAAATGTGACCTTCCTAACTCGCGTTATTCTTCGGGTTATTCGGGTTATACTAGTACCTCTAGTATCTACAAGATGTCATTTTCGTTTACTCACATTGCAATCTAGCTTATATAGCAAGCGTCTGTGGTTTTAGATAAACTGTCAATAGATGGCGCTAGTGTATAACGCGCGGTGAAAATGCATGAAGTAGGTACCTACCGGTGCGTTGCCCGACACTATGTTGTGCCTTCGCGCCAATGTGTGTGATAGTGAATTCCTTCGCAACGTCACAGATAAATGATAATGTAATATATGTACTACTAGTGTAAAGAAAAATTTCACGACATAACCCCATGGAGTTTTTGTTTGTTTAATTATTAATCTTGACGTGTACTTTGGCGCTTGACGTTCCACAGGGTCTGATAATAGGGGTGGAAGGTGGCTATGGGAACTCAGTAATTAATTAAACAACAAAACCCCATCGAGTTTGGTCTCATTTTATTCGTTTTGACAAGTGCTTTGGTGCAAAATGGTTACCAGTGTCTGATGATGGAGCTGGAAGGTGGTCATAGAAACTTAGTAATTAAACAACGTAACCCCATCGAGTTTGGGCTTGTTTGGTTTGTTTTTATGATTTCTTTGGTGCTAGATGGAAGCCAGGGCCTGATGATGGAGTTGGAAGGTGGTCGTAGGAACTTAGTAATTAAACAACGTAACCATTTCGAATTTGGGCTTGTTTGATTTGTTTTGCAAGTTCTTTGGTGCTAAATGGAAGCCAGGGCCTAATGATGAAACTGGAAGGTGGCCATAGGAACTCTGTAATTAAACAACATAGCCCCATCGTGTTTGGGCTTGTTTGATTTGCCTAGACTAGTTCTTTAGTGCTAGATGGTAGCCAGGGTCTGATGATGAAACTGGAAGGTGGCCATAGGAACTCTGTAATGAAACAACATAGCCCCATCGTGTTTGGGCTTGTTTGATTTGCCTAGACTAGTTCTTTAGTGCTAGATGGTAGCCAGGGTCTGATGATGAAACTGGAAGGTGGCCATAGGAACTCTGTAATTAAACAACATAGCCCCATCGTGTTTGGGCTTGTTTGATTTGCCTAGACTAGTTCTTTAGTGCTAGATGGTAGCCAGGGTCTGATGATGAAACTGGAAGGTGCCCATAGGAACTCTGTAATTAAACAACATAGCCCCATCGTGTTTGGGCTTGTTTGATTTGCCTAGACTAGTTCTTTAGTGCTAGATGGTAGCCAGGGTCTGATGATGAAACTGGAAGGTGGCCATAGGAACTCTGTAATTAAACAACATAGCCCCATCGTGTTTGGGCTTGTTTGATTTGCCTAGACTAGTTCTTTAGCGCTAGATGGTAGCCAGGGTCTGATGATGAAACTGGAAGGTGGCCATAGGAACTCTGAAATTAAACAACAAAACCTAATCTAGTTTGGACTCATTTTATTCGTTTTACACGTTTTTTCGTACTTTGGTGCAAAATGGTTATCAGTGTCTGATGATGGAGCTGGAAGGTGGTCATATGAACTTAGTAATTAAACAACGTAACCTCATCGAGTTTGGGTTTGTTTGATTTGTTTTTATGAGTTATTTGGTGCTAGATGGAAGCCAGGGCCTGATGATGGAGCTGGAAGGTGGTCATAGGAACTCTGTAATTAAACAACATAGCCCCAACGTGTTTGGCTTGTTTGATTTGTTTCTATGAGTTCCTTGGTGCTAGATGGAAGCCAGGGCCTGATGATGGAGCTAGAAGGTGGTCATAGGAACTCTGTAATTAAACAACATAGCCCATCGTGTTTGGGCTTGTTTGATTTGTTTTTATGAGTTCTTTGGTGCTAGATGGAAGCCAGGGCCTGATGATGAAGCTGAAAGGAGGTCATAGGAACTTATTATTTAACAACGTAACTAAATCGAATTTGGGCTTGTATGATTTGTTTTGCAAGTTCTTTGGTGCTAAGAATCAAGAAGAACTCAGTAATGAAATAGGTAGCGCAACCCTGTTGAGTTTGGGCTCGTTTGATTTGTCTTGACGAGTTCTTTGATGCTAGATGGTCTGATGATGGAGCTGGAAGATGGTCATAGGTACTTAGTAATGGAACACCTACCGGGTTCAATTGTATTTTCCAATCATCCAGGATATCATTAAAATAATCATACACTTCAATTCAACCCAAACGGTTCAGCTGTTTAAAAGTTAATGTGAAAAAGATAAGTACGAAATCGAAAGTATCCTATCTACCTACCCCTTGTTCTAATATCCGCTTTCCCGTAGTATTCAAGCATTTTACTGCGGTAAAAAGTAGCCATGGTCATCAGGGATAATGTCGGGACTCGGGTTCTTATGGCAAAAGATTTTCTCAAAACGGTCCCTTAGTTTCGGAGCCTATTTATTTAATAGAAACAAACAATCAACACTTTATTATTTTTGTGTAGATAACTCATTAAAGTAGTTATTGTTTAAATTATAAAGAAGTAATATAAATACACAAGTATAAAAAACAAAAAAAAAGTACTGGTTGGTCAGATTTGGACGTACATAATTAATTAATTATGACCGGTTTGTTCGTGTTCCACGCACTCAGGCAGCGTTGAACTCGGAGCCACTCAGCTGTTATTGATATTGGACGAAATAATGCACTTCTAAATAGTGTCGAGTCTGTTCGGGTTATTTATAAAATAAGAATTTATCGCACAACACTGGAACTGTTCTCTCAGCTCACTGTTGATAGACTGTCACTTTCACAACATTTGTCTTGTTGCAATTATTAACCTTGAAAGAATTCTGCATCACAATAATTCCTTATTTATTAAGCCCTAAAACTTTACACCTTGTTCTGTAATCTTTGCGTTGTCATCATAATCATAAAAATCCATTTTTTAATGAAACCGGTAATCGAACCTAGAATGTTAATGTTAGTAACCCGTCACTTAAACTACTAGACCATACTGACGTAGCTAAACTGATGGAGCTGAAATGCCAATAAATCACACATGTATACAGAAAGAAGAGGTAGACAGCTACCAATCATTCTAATTTCTGTACGAAATACTTGTGAGGTTAGTACAGTACTTTTGAGTAAAATTAATCAAAATTATTATAATAGGTAGGTAATTCATTTCACTCACAGACCATACAAATGTAAATGCAATAAAGAAATAAAAAAAATACAATTTTATGCGTTTTTAATTTGGCACTCGTTTTGATATTCGAATTGTGAAAAATGTGTTTAAAACCTCAATAACCTTAAGACCTCAATGACCTTGCGTCCGTTTATCCGTTTTAATAAAGACAGCACTTTGGAACCCTTGAAACGCAAGTGAACAAAACGAGACAGCAACAACGTCGCAAACCCGCAACGCGTTATCCCTCGTTATCCACTTGCATGGAAGCAGGAAGTGTTTACGTACGACACTAAAGCCGCTCGTCTCGTGGGTTCGATTCCCGCCTTGGGTCCGGTAAGCGGTGTCCTTTTTATTCGTTAAATAATATTAAATAGTTAAAAGAAGTACACGATATTTTATTACTACAAAATATAAATTAGTATAAGCGATCGAAGTGTCTGCAAAATATTTTTGTTTAAGTAATATGTTTAAATAACAGATCAAACTGCATGAATATGGTTGGTATCGCCAGCCAGCAAAATATATAAATAATTTTATGAAAACACTTTTTTCAGTTCATTTTGATGGGCCCGATTGTGATTTCGAATCCCACCCACAAAATGTGATTATTTATAATGCAATCAACATCAATTTATTGTTGATTGCATTATAATTAAGTACATAATTATATTTGTGTTGAGTACCTTCGTTGTTCCATCAACGTATTTTTTGTCCAATTGTTAAAATTACTAATTTTTCCACATTCATTACCCAACACAACCAAAAACGTTTGGTAGAATTTGCAAAAAATAATTACTATAAAATGGATTTTCATAAAAAGCGCCATCTAGCGCCTTGAGGACGCGAGAGCAATAAGTGTGTCAGCGCACCCTAGTGCTTGCTTTCGAAATAATTCTTCACATCAAACTTTTCATTTTTGTAAATTAGGAAATCTTTCTATAATATAATTTAAAACACATTTGTTAGTTTTCTGGAGACTATATTTGTATTTTTGAACACTAATAGTCAATAAATATATCATATTTTAAAAAGTTGAAAACATCAATTGTAAAATCGATACAGGTCGCGCCATCTATTGATATATTTTTGAACTAAATTTCTTTTCTTCCTGATGGGACCCCATGCCAAAAGTAAGTGGTAACAAGCAAATAACTTGACAATAACAGATTTTTGACCCATCAACATACACACAATGCATTGTTGATATTCACTTGAATGAAAATAATTGTTTTTCTGACTTAAAACATTCTTGAGTTCATTGATTTGTTAAAAATTATTTTTCTTGAGTAAAACTCTTTTATAAAAACAACTGAACTAAGGGTTACTTTAACAAAATCTTCATCATAAATATTTCATTATTTTCTTCAGATGACATTTTACTAATCTTAAAAATAATGTTTATTTTGCATTCTAATCATCAGTGAAAAATTAAAAATTTTCACAGTTTGAAAGCTCTGCATAGATTACAACACATAATATTTGATATAAACTTAATAATATTATGTTACCACAGATAAAATACTAAGTAGAGTTGCCATTTATGTTTCATTATAATTTCCTAATTGAGTCCAATCATTTGATCTAACCTGACGAGTACTTTTGAGCTAGATTGTAACTAAGGTCTGATGAAGGAGCTGAAAGATGGCCAAATAAGCTTATTTTCCATGTTTTGTTTTAATATCATTATCATAATATACTGGTAGAGTCCCTATAATAATAATGTCTGACGATTGATAAGTGCATCTTTAAAGCCTTTATGAATAAAGGATATTTTGATTTTATATTCTCCACAGCCGGACTTCGTCACAATGCTAGAGCAAGATGGATACGTCAGGGACTCGGAGTGCGAGATCTCGTCCACCTGTGATACTCAAGGCACGGCTATAGAGAGTCTGGAGGCCCTGTCTGCTCGGAGCCCTAGCTCGGGCTTCCTCGCTGAGATCAGCCAGAGCTTGGCTGCGGAAGCTGTGGGATGGGTGAGTTTGGAGTTTTACTAATATTATAATAATTAAACGACTTTTTGTAAAAAGTTATATTTGACATTTCGGGATCAAATTCTAAATAACGTGATCCCGCAGAAAAAACAAAGCAGCAGAGCTCAGCTGGTGGGGGGCATTGTGTGAATCTCGACATAGAGCAACCCGGCCCCCCAGCCTGTGCTTGAGAAGGCCACAGTGGAGTTTTAGTCAGTACCCCCAACATAGGGCAACTCTGACATAACCTCAGCTGCTCCCCCAAGCGGCTGGGGTATCCATAAAGGATTTCTCCACTATAAAAAAAAAAAAGGTCACAGGATTAGTAAGCCGAAGTAACAGTGGGCTGCTGGAATATAAACCATAGAACCGACATGTTAGAACAATTGGTTCTGAGATGGAGATGGCGTCTTGGTAAACAATCAGTCGACAGGCTGATAATGATGATGAATTACGAATTTTATTCACTTAAATACTTAATATCTATATATATAAAACTCAAAGGTGACTGACTGACTGACTGACTGACATAGATAGATATCAACGCACAGCCCAAACCACTGGACGGATCGGGCTGAAATTTATATGTTATGACGTAGCCATCCGTTAAGAAAGGATTTTGATCAATTCCCACGGGAACGGGAACCACCCGGGTGAATGAAACCGCGAGCGCCCGCTAGTAGGTGAATAAAATTCGTAATTTGTATGGGTAGGAGGCAGAAAAAGAGAGAAGTAAAGGCCTCTGGCATTCTCACTCACTAAACGCAGTACGTCTCACACGTCAGTCTTTTGTGAGAGGGTGGTGCTTCCCCGGAATCCCCGGTCGAGCTGGCCCATGTGACTGACAGGCAGAAACCGACTATAGCATTGCTCTACAATACTTTTTATTATTATTATTTTTTAATAATAACGTATAGTGTGTTTGTTACAGAACGGATCAGACATAACCGCTGATGAATCATCGCTCGCGTGTCACGACGAGCAAACGCCTTCAGAAATAGAGGTGAGTGTCGAAATACTTAAATTGGACAAAAGAGTAGCCTTATTACGTTATGTATTTTTTTATAATTAGCCTTCCAGATACCAGAAATCACGTCGGCCCGATGCTCCGCGTTGCGACGTCTTTTTTGTAGTTAGTATATAAATAGACTTTGAAATGCAAGGTCTCGACAGCTTCCGGTACTGTCACTCACCAAAAGAAGTGCAATATAATAATATAAAGAATATTTTTCTCATGAGGAACAGTACATTTCACTTACATGAGAATATTAAATTAAGTAGTAAATATGAGCGAACAAACTGATCATTAAATTTAATTAATTAATATAATAACAAATTAATAAAACGAAAAACACCACAAATTAAACTGTAATCTTTCTACAACACTGTCATCAGTTTGTGCATAACGAATACGTCATATTTTTTTATCTATTGCACGTAATTAAATAATGCAAAAACAATTAATACATCAGATTTTAAATGTCTTTCATGATATCATCACATCACAGAAATCTGAGATCTATCGTTCGCTAACTAAATCTTGATCTAGATAACTCTGAAATTGATCGATAAAACAAGTAGGTATAGATAGTAGATAGATATGTCTTAATTGCATAAAATATTTGATAATTGATAATAATAATTAATCAGCAAATTAAAAGAAATGTTTACTATAAATGGTATAAGTGGTTTCCGCACAGAACACCAATATATTCAAAAACAGATTGGACAAATATTTAACACTAGCTGTGCCCGCGACTTCGTCCGCGTGGAATAGTGACTTTTCGGGCAGCATTTTAAATAACAAATACCGTCCTTTGGGTAGAGTGTTTACCCGTGCTCCCGTTGGGTCGACCCATTAACGGGTCCACGGGTAATTTTCATTCCCCGTGGTCCCATTGCATCAGGGATTGCTTTCCGGTCTTATGATTTTATAGATAGAAAATAAAAACTGTTAAACACAAAGTTTCAAATAAAAAAAATTAATTATTAGGAATATTTATTTCTATAACCATGAACATATTCATCGAATAAAAGGTACAGTCAGCGTCAGAAATATCTGAACACTTTAGTTCAGAATGGGATATTTTAATAGTACATCAAAAAAATACTGAAATGATTGATGACTCGTACATCAAAAAATAACTGATTGCACACCAAAGGTTAGGTTAGTAAAATCATAAGACCGGAAAGCAATCCCTAATGCAATGGGACCACGGGGAATGAAAATTACCCGTGGACCCGTTAATGGGTCGACCCAACGGCACCACGGGTAAACACTGAAAAATTTACTTTACAGTATGCTTCTCTGTAGGTATACGATATGTGACGTATGGCCATCGGGAATGAAAGCATACAGGCTCCTCCTCCTTGCCAACCCGTGTCAGAGCCACATACAACTGACCGTGCGTGAAACAGCTGATACTTAGATCTACACCCACAACTTTCATCGTCTGACCTTGGGCTTTATTAATTGTCATCGCAAAACATAGGCTGACTGCAAAAAGTGTTAAGATGTGTAAACTAAATAAACGTACAAATTTTATGAAACAAAAGAATTGCTAGAAAAATTAATTAATAACCTGAGCTTATAAACTTGTACTTAAATAAAGAAAATCAAGAAAAGAATTGCCTAACCTATACCAAATACTTATAAATTATTCATTGAAACAAACCCTAAATAAAAAATTAAGTTAAGTATACCAAAAATCAAGGAAAGAAATGCCTAACCTATAACAAATGCTTACAATATTTATTTACAAATTTTTAAAGAAA
This sequence comes from Mecyna flavalis, assembly GCA_949319885.1. Lineage (NCBI taxonomy): Eukaryota > Metazoa > Arthropoda > Insecta > Lepidoptera > Crambidae > Mecyna > Mecyna flavalis. The sequence goes on along the minus strand of OX439420.1, from coordinate 6,693,083 downwards.
ATTTAGAAAGACAACCTAACCTACAAACCCTTAAATATAAATAAATAAAATATCCAAACTGTCAGTGTATTCAAGTAAATCGCAATAATCGAATGACTACCTATTCGCCATACTCTCAGCGCGCTTTATATACGGACGCGCAGCTCAGGCGCGAGGCGTGTACCTTTATATTGACATAACTTTTTTATTTATGAACCGATTGACATGAAATAAACACTAAATGTTAAGTGAAGCTTACCACAATATATTAGTGAAAACCGCATCTCAATCGAATAAGCCGTTTCTGATATTAGCGTGCACAAACACACAGACAAACAGACAAACAGACAAACAGACAAAAAATTTATTAATTACAATTTCGGGTTCAGTATCGATATAATAACAACCCCTGCTACTTTTTTTAAATATATTTCCATTGTACAGACACCACTTTTCTACAAATTTATTATATGTATAGATTAGGTGGAGCTAATAAGATACAGGCTATCATCAGTGTTTTAACTGCCTGCCTGTCAATAAATAAATAAATAAAAATAAATGAATAATCAAATCATGTTTATTGCACGTCATATTACAATTTACATAAAATAATATAAAAGTGCAAATTATAAATCAAAGTTAGTGTACTTACTGTGACGCCCTGTAAGGATAGCAAAAAGGGTTAGAGAAATATGTGGGCCAGGGTATAATATAAGTAATATGTCGGATATCCGTATCCACAGATATCCGAGGGACAAGAAAGATCCGTAGGACCGTATCCGTGACTTTTTCTACGGATTTTTTTTTAAATTCATGATGGTTTGATATCGTCCGTCAACGTAGCGCCATCTAGCGATTTTTCATTCTGAAAAACTCGCGTTTGAATCCGTATCCGCGATTATACTTTTTTACGATCTTATACATCACAAATATCTATACAAGAGAGTAAGGACCACAGTAAGGACCAGTCAATGACGTTCAATATACAACTAGACACCCAATCTCTAAGAAAAAATCCTCAAAAATCGTCCGAGCGGCGTTGACACAGATGACATTAACACATTCGTTCAAATTAACACCTTATCTCGTGGCAGTTAGTGTTTAATGTCAATTGTATACAACAAAACGGAAACTCTGCCCAATAGTTGCGAGGGCAGATTTTTGCTTCGGACAATATTTAAGCGTGAATGGGAGTCTAGTTGTATATTGAACGTCATTGGGACCAGTTAATAACGAGTTGTTTGTTCATAGGAGGAGGCGGCAGACGTGATATCGTCTTGCAGTAACCGAGTGGACTGCGAGCAGATCTCGTCCTGGGTCGACGCGTTTGACCCCTATCTCTTCATCAAGCAGGTAATATTTCTGTCTAGTTCTATGATTCATATTGAATCATCATCATCAGCCTATATACGTTCCCACTGCTGGGACACAGGCCTTATCTCAATTGTAAGATAGTGTGGGCCATACTCCACCACGCTGGCCTAGTGCGGGTTGGTGGAGGGGTGCGTAAGGCAAGTGACCAACCTTAATGTCAGATGTTATCAAGCCGCCAAATGGCCTCTGACTAGGCTTGACGACTAATATTTACATTATAGTAAATATCAGCCGGGACCAACAGCTTAACGTGCCTTCCGAAGCACGGAGACGCTCGAAATTAATGTCACTAAATATGGTCAGAATGGTCACCCATCCATTAACCGACCGCGGCGTAGGTAGCTTGACTTTCGTTATCGCTAACGAACCACTGTCACAGCTGCGCCACGAGCGCCTCATATTGAATAGCCCGATCAATAAAATAAAATACCTCGCCATATTGCGGAAAAATATTGGAACTCATTTCTGCAAGTGGCAACAGTCAAATAAAAATACAATGAGATGTAATTAATTATTATTCTGTCAAAGTGTGATGTCGATTGACAACCGTGCCTTATTTTGGATATTGTGAGTTATTTGTGAGTATAACCATAGCAACCAAGTGTTGCTATAACCATAGCTAATGTGGCGCCTCCAGAGCAGGTTTTTTATTTTCCTGGTCAGGCTATACAATACATAGAGTCTTTGAAGGTTCCTGCGGTAATTGTTTTATTTAAAGAAAGAAATTATTTTTTCGACATGTTAATGTTTTGCTTAATTCACATTATAGTTAGCGCTGTGTGGTAAATGCTCAATACGTTAATCCTTCTGGCCCCGGAAAACCAGACACAATAGAAAATCTATTGTTAAGCGGCACGCGAGTGCCGGTTCGGCTTTGAGTGGTTAATTTAATATTTTGTCGTCAGCTACCGCCATTGGAGACGGTGTTGACCGGTGGACTGAGAGCCCGCTACCCCGCATTGCCCCTGAAGACGCGGACTAGCCCAGACTTCAGCCTTGTGAGTATCTGCACTTTTTATTAACTTTTTTTATTAAGACGAGCAGGTCGTACACCTGATGGTAAGCGCCACGTCTGCCCTTAGACAGTTCAGTGCCAAACAGTAACTAAGCAGTTCGACGAGCCATTTGGTGTAATGGTCGAGAAGTAGCCTATTACACCAGAGGTCGCGGGTTCGATCCCCGCACGGTGCAAACATTTGTGTGCATGAACATGTCTGTTTGTATCGGTCTGGGTGTTTCTATGTATAATATGTATGTATTTACAAAAAAAAAAGTATATAAGTAATGTTTATCCGTTGTCTAGCACCCATAGCACAAGCTAACGCTTAATTTGGGGCTAGATGGCGCTGTGTGAATAATGTCCAGGGATATTTATAAGCAGTTACTGTTTGGCACCGCCCTGCGCCCGCCACACCGAGACGACAGTTATTAGGCCTCATATACTCAGTAATTTCACTAGCTTCAGTGCCCTTTCCCCGCAACACAGAAGTGCTCGACACACTTCTATTTCACGGGAAAATATCTGGCACTGTGGTGTTACCCTCCAAGACGGTCCAGTACAGGAACCTACCACCTGGTAATATACTTGCTATGTGAACTAGTCCGATTGAAGGATTCATTCACGAACGATTCAACTATAGTACCGTCATCTATAAATATCTCTGGACATTTCTGGACATTATTCACACAGCGCCATCTAGCCCCAAACTAAGCATTAGCTTGTGCTATGGGTGCCAGACAACGGATAAACATTACTCATATACTTTTTTTTTTGTAAATAAATACATATTATACATAGAAACACCCAGACCGATACAAACAGACATGTTCATGCACACAAATGTTTGTACGGTGCGGGGATCGAACCCGCGACCTCTGGTGTAATAGCCGACTTCTCATTACACCAAACGGCTCGTCAGGATGTTGTCTGATAGACTTGTTTGTACGCAGGTGTTGGACCTGGACGAGACGTTGGTGCACTGCTCGCTGCAAGAGTTGCCCGATGCCAGCTTCCACTTCCCAGTGCTCTTCCAAGACTGCAGATATACTGTGAGTGTTTTGTTTTTGTTTTTTTAAATTAAATACATTGCCATGTATAGCCTGACCAAGAAAATGAAAAAACCTGCTCTGGAGGCGCCACATTAACTATGATTATTGTTTGCGCGTATTTTCTTCAAATTAAAAACCACACCACTGCTGTTGCACTCAAAATTTTTTTTATTGAATTAAAATTTCTACAAAACATCTGTCATCTTAAAAAAATTCAAAATAATTCTTTTTCTTACTTTGAAAATTAGTGGAAGGTTTTTCTCAAATAAGGTTTTAAGTAACATGTTTATTTCATGTTCTTTTTCACACTGCTGCACTGTACTACTCTATTAAACAGTTATAGCAACACTTGGTTGCTATGGTTATACTCACTAATAAGTAATAACTCACAATATACAATAATAACAAGGCACGTTGACAATTGACATCACACTTTGACAGATAGCAATAATTACACTCTGTTCCACATTAAGTTGTCCTTTAGCCGCTATATTGGCAGCATTGCCTACGCTTTGTAAATCTGTCAAAAAACAGATTGAAAGTATTGAAAAACAGTAGTACCAATATAGCGGCTAGAGGACTTCTTATGTGGAACAGAGTGTAATGACATCTTACTGTTTTTTATTTGATTGTTGCCACTTGAAGAAATTAGTTCCAATATTTTTCCGCAATGTGGCGAGGTTTTTATTGGGATAGTTTTAAGTGTACATAAAAAAAATACTGAAATGTACATCAAAATAACTGATTGCACACCAAAGGTTAGGTTAGGTTAGCAATTCAGTATTTTTTGATGCACAATCAGTATTATATTTTATTGGTCGGGTTATAAATAGGTTAATATATTTTATGTTAAAACATTCGAAAATTTCTTTATAAACCTATTTTCGACTGTAAGTAATAATAATATTTGTTTGTCTCTGTGTCAGGTGTTCGTCCGGACTCGTCCCCACTTCGCCGAGTTCCTGTCCCGCGTGTCGCGTCTGTACGAAGTCATCTTGTTCACCGCCAGCAAGCGGGTGTACGCCGACCGGCTGCTCAACTTACTGGACCCGCAGCACCGCTGGATCAAGTACAGGTGGGTTCACATCCCGGTTTAGACAGGGGGGCCTAGACAAAGTAACATTTTGACAGCGATAGCAAAATTCGCTAACTTTTTTTTATATACTAGGTCAGTTGGCAGACAGACACGCAGCCCACCTGATGGTAAGCGGCCACTGCGGCCTATTCCACTGAGGGACACTTTGCCTAGAAGCGTCGCTTAATGTGCTGCCAGACTGTAGACTCATCTGATCTTCGAGCCTTTGATTTCAAGTGTACTGGCTCCCACATTAATATTGCCGGAACACAGCCAGAGCTGTTATGGCGGCAGACTTTACCTGTGTAGTTGTAGCTAGCCAGTCAAACTCTAAAAAAATCGTAAAAGTGATGAAAGGATTGCGTGAAGTATGATATAAATAAATAAAATTTAATCCATTATGTTTGTTACAGGTTATTCCGTGAACACTGTCTTCTAGTGAACGGGAACTACGTTAAAGATCTCTCGATACTCGGTCGTGATCTGCGCAAGACTGTCATTGTTGACAATAGCCCGCAGGTAAGATCATGTTTATTAATAAATAACATTTCGCACAACATATCACATACTTTGATCTGACCCCTAAGTGGCTTGAACACTTGTTTTACAAGTATGAAATAAATATCACGGGAATCTATTAGTTGCTAGTGGCGTAACTATAGGGTGGCAAGGCTGGAATAATGCCCCTGAGAGGGCCCTGTCTCTAAGACCTAACATTTTTGAGCACTAAAATTACCATTAATACCAACGTACTTATACACCCAAAGAATAAGTGTTTCGGAATAATATATCTGCTAGATGGCGCTACGTAGCCATAGGGTTTGACGAAACTGTCATTCATTTCGATGTGATGACATGTTCATGCACTTGCACACACATCTTTGTACCGTGCGGGGATCGAACCCGCGACCTCTGGTGTAATAGCTGACTTCTCGACCATTAAACCAAATGCCTGTTGCTCCGTGGATTTACCTTGTTACGCCACTGCGTAGAACCAAACTGTTTTGAGTTTCTTGGAGAAGGCCTATGTCCAGCAGTAACCGTATTTCTATACCAATATAAATATAAATATTTGTCCCTCAGGCGTTCGGATACCAGCTGGAAAACGGTATCCCCATCGACAGCTGGTTCGTGGACCGCAGCGACAACGAGCTGCTGAAGCTGGTGCCCTTCCTCGAGCATCTAGCCACTGTGAGTACTCTACCCTGTACTCTTACACATACATAGCACAAACACACATATAAACACGCGCATACATAAGCACACACATGTAATAGCCACCAAGAAAACGAAAAAACCTGCTCTGGAGGCGCCACCATTAGCTATGGTTATAGCAAGACTTGGTTGCTATGGTTGTACTCACAAATAACACACAAATCTCACAATATCCAACAGTAACAAGGCACGGTTGACAGTTGACATCACACTTTGACAGACAGCAATAATGAATGACATCTAATAACCGGGGACCCTCAAAGGCCTAGCATTTATTTCATTATTCCTTTATTTTATTTGTTATTAAAGTTTTATATATTTTTCCTTCTATTTCATTGTTACAGAAAGACGACGTTCGTCCATACATCAGGGACAAATACAAACTCTTCAGCTACCTCCCGCCGGACTAAGGTGACGTCACACCCCCCACTTCTCCCCCCTCCGCCTGTCTGGACACGTGCGTATTGTAACCAGTATTACCGGCGGTAAGGAGTAAGGTACTGAGTTCGATGACCGTGTTTGAATATTTTCAATTTTCATGGTACAACGCCAAAATGATGTGAGCGTTCAAACCTAACAAAAATATCTGAACTTACAAAAATCACTCTTAGCACAATACTTTTAGGTGTAAATATCGTTTGTTGTCATTTATTCTCAAACAACAAACGAAAATGCACCTTTACGTCTTGAGGTAAGGTTGATTTTTGTCAAATGTTCAGAGATTTTTGGTAGTTTTGTACGCTCAGATAATTTTGACGCTGACTGTAAATTATTTAGGTGGTTTCTTCGGTTTTTAATTTGTGAACTTATTACAGTAAATTGACAGGGAAGTGTTTTGATATTAGAAATATGATGATGGAGGTATTAGGGTGTCTATTTTTTGGAAAATCAGGGAAAAGTCGCACTGGCGTTTAGGAAAAGACAGGGATTTTTTGGACTTAAATAGTGTACTTTAATGCCTGTTGATTTTTGTTACAGTTTTTTGACAAAAAAAAAGTAGCTACTAAATGTAGCTACTTTTAGGATGATTTCTAAAGATGAATGTGATTTTAATTATTTCTTTAATTTGAAGAAACTCATTTTAATATTATTTTGATTTGACGTGTATCTAATTGGATATGAAAGAAATTTAAACTTTGACATTATGAAACTTGTTAGAAAGTACTTTTAAAGAAAATATTGTTTTTTTGTGATTGGATTGGGCATCGAACTCGGGACCTTCCATATTATATAGAATAAGTAGACTTGTGATATATTCTATACAGGGTGTTATTGTAAATAATAATAATTACTTATTGGTATTAATATTAACTGTAGTGGTTATAGGCGCCTTAAGAAGGTACAGGGACGGGCAAACTGGTTGAACATCGATCGAAGGAGAGGGGGAAAGTTCGCGCATGTGCACTTACGCGTGACCAATAGCGCGCGCGAATCTCCCGAACGCCCGCGCGCGCTATTGGTCAGAGGTATGCTTCTGACCAATAGCGCGCAGGCGTGTCAAAATTTGTGTTCTGCGCAATCCCCATCCGATATTTAAGAAGTTTGCCGGGATCTGTAGCACTACTGTTAAGGCCCATATAGTCCCCAACAGGCGCCACACGTCACTTTAGATCAGGATCATTGTAGGTATCTGATTTTGTCTGTTTTTTTATGATTTAATTAACCCTGTATAGAATATAATTAACATAATGATATTAAAATAAAATAACGTTCAATGCAAGCGTGTTCACATAGCCTGATATTTATATTTATTATATAAAAGTATTTATAAAAGAATACGAAATAAAAATTAATAATTGCGCAGTTGGTTCTTAATATTTAGGTGAGGATATTCTAAATTAATATATTAATTTATTATTTAAAAGAAATTGGCAGTTGAAAGAATGTTATACATGATTGTATAGTGAGCATTTTTTCTGAAATCTGCCGCCATAACAGCTCTGGCTGTGTTCCGGCAATATTAATGTGGGAGCCAGTACACTTGAAATCAAAGGCTCGAAGATCAGATGAGCCTACAGTCTGGCAGCACATTGAGCGACGCTTCCTAGTGAATTGTCCCTCAATGGTATATAGGTTGTGATTGTTTTACCATAATGTGTGCTGCTAACTGAAGTATTATATTAAAGACTAGCCTTTCACCCGCGCGTAATTTCTTTTTTCAATTATCCCCCCTTTCCCCCACATTTCCAGGATCTAAAGTACCCTATATTCACCGGGGAGCGTAGCTTTCCAACGGTGAAAGAATTATTCAAATCGGTCCAGTAGTTTCGGAGCCTATTCAATACAAACAAACAAACAATCAAATCTTTTCTCTTTATAATATTAGTATAGATAGCCAGTTAGAATGAAACTAACTTTTATACTAATATTATAAAGAGGAAAGGTTTGATTGTTTGTTTGTTTGTTTGAATTGAATAGGCTCCGAAACTACTGAACCGATTTGAATAATTCTTTCACTGTAGGATAGCTACACTATCCCCGGTGAACATAGGGTACTTTTGATCCCGGAAATGTGGGAGGAAGGGGGTGATATTTGAATAAATAAATTACGCGCGGGTGAAACCGCGGACGGAAGGCTAGTGGTCTTATAAATTGCAAGTCCAGTTATTACGTTGGAGCGACTGTCATCTGACCTCCGTAACCTTTGACAGAGAAACGAGACAAATTGGATTATGGCTACACAGCCATTGTGATTTGACTCTAAAGGTGAGTATAGACTACAACGTTTCCTCGAGCGTTTCCATGTAATGTAACGTTCGTGCGAATGCTCGGCGTTGTGTTACGGGTAAATGCTTACAGCGAGTGTGCATTTACCCGTAACATTTCGTTGTACCTGCGTTCATTGTTTTTTGAAATGTTCGTCCCTCTTCCTCCGCGTCACCCCGCACCTGCGCATCGCCCGCGCTCGTGCAAAGGCTCGACGAAATGTTAAGGTGGGTCTATGCTTACGAGCCGAGCACGAGCCGAGCCGCTCTGCTCGCGTGACAAGTGTGGACGCACAACGAGCCTGCACTGCGAGCGCGATGCAAACCTCTTTGTGTTCGTCAAAAACCCGACATTAGGCGAAGCCGTAGACAGAGAAAACTATAGACAGCTAGTAGATAAACCGGCACGCGGTGCGAGACAAAAAATTGTGTAGTTCTATCTCTTTCTTTTACATGGTCTATCCGTGTCGCCCTCTTTTTCTTGTGTGAATGCGATAGATACTATCAATTTGTCTATAGTTTTCTCTGTCTACGGGCGGAGCACAGTCGAACACGAGCCGAATGCTCGAAGCGCGCTCGTTCGAGGCTCCAAGTCGGTCCACAGTACACGAATTTTGGATCGGCTCGTGCTCCGCTCGTGCGCGGCTCGTGCTCGGCTCGTAAGCATAGACACACCTTTACACCAATATGCTCGTTGGTTTTAAAAAAAGGCTGTAACAAAATGGCGAATGCTCGATGTTCTGATACAAGTAAATGTTGAAGTCTATATTCACCTTTAGGCATTTGAATAAAAATACTCATTTATACAATCATGTTTAACATTCTAATTAAAATTTATATTAAATAGTGATTATCTATGAATAATAAAATTGCATTTGATAAATTTTAAATTCGAAACTCAAATGCATGATCGGTCTATTTTTTAATCTGTGATTAAATGAAGAGTTGTTTTTTAATTATGTTCTCAAATCAATCAATTGTCAAAGAATAAAATGTTTGGCAGAAGGGGCACTTTTAAATTTATTATTGCGTAGAAGCATGTAGGGAATTATTTAAATTGTGATAATTATGTGATTTCTCTAGATCGTGTGGTTTATTGTAGCAATAAAAGGTTTTGACATTGTCTTTCATAATTAAAATTATTTAAGAAATGTCAATATTGTACTGTGTTTGCTGATCATTTTCATGTGGTCATGTCATATTCACTTTCGAATTTAAAAGTGTCCCTTCTACTCATAACATTTAGTCTTTGACAAAACAGTCGCACATACAAATGTTACCAAATGTCAACCAGTTTTTAAATTACCCAAAAAATATATAATTTTAAAGAAAATATTTGTATGTGAGATTTTTTATAGAATATGTTTGTTTTTACGTGTTTTTTACATATTTTATTTAAATTTAAGAACTCGATGACACGGAGGTGCTAATTATTTTAAACATTTTAATTAAAGGATTATTTTTATAAAATGGTAGCTCCGTTTTGACTGAGCCGAAATTCCTTTCTTTTATTATAATTTGTTTGAATTATTCGTATTTTTAAATACAATTGAATTATGGTGAGCATTTATTACGAATTTAAAAAAATATAATTTTTTAATAATATATTATTACATTTATTATATTAAAAATTTCATGTCAAATCGGATTTATCATTCATAATTTTACATTAAGTATAATTTTATTACGTCCATTTCATTTCGTGTTACAATACGTACAGACAACAGTTTTTTGGATTACTATATATTGTCAAATTTCTTAATAAAGAATGAACCTTAAGGTCATTGTTTATGGTTCATGATTGATTGTAGAAGATTTGGCAGTTATATGACACCTGTCAAACTGTTGTCAGTACATATGAGTGGTGTGCATACAGAAGGGTTATTTCATAGAAAAACTACAGTTCATCCAGCTGTTGTTAAAAATAAACCAAATTCATAATTGCTGTTTTAGCTTTTTATATATTATGTGGACATTTTTAATTACATTTTTTTTAAAGAAAAGCATCAGTCTTGTTTATGTGCTCTGAAAAAGAAAAGATCTTCGTATTAAAAATTATTATAAAAGGGGATAACTTTTGACTGACCCAATTTCTAGGATTCGTGAGTTCGAATCCCACTCATCTTGTTTGTTCTTCTAAGTAGTGGCTTAAAGTTATCTTTCTTTTAACATTGTCGCAACGTCACAACACAATAATTTACAATAACAACGATTTTCTCTGTTAATGTAAGTACGGTCAACAGCACATCACGGTTAACACTTGCAGTTTGATAATAGCACTTATGCCCCCGACACAAGAGTGGTACAAAGTCCAAAGTGTTTAGTCTGACGTGCTTTTGACTGTACATGAGTATACTAATACTTGAACAGATTACTTATACTAATCCCATGGAAAGCTTTCTGTATGTACGCCACAACTATATGTTATATTTAATAAGCTTTATTGTCTATGGTTTTCGTCTTTTTGTGTCTATGGCCAAACCTTTCAAACGCTTCAACCATAAACATCCCATCATCAAAATAAAACCAGTATTTAAATATAGTAATGAAAATTTATACTGTAGCTATGTTTTCAAAATCGATCGATCGAATATCGATTCTCGATTGGAATAATCGATTGATTCGTTGAAATAAAATAGAAGATAAAGTATTATAGAGAAATTGACGTAATTTTAATATGGAAAAGTTGATATCTACACGTAGATAGGCATAAATTTAATGTTTTAAGCGGAATTTAATGACTTTCAATACAGTAGTGTTTATTGATATTTACGCGATAATTATACATAAAGCAAGCCTAAACGGATGTCCTTGTGGTTTGGGAATATTATGTTTGTAAACTGAATAAATTCATTTGATTTTTGATTCTATAGAAAGATATTTCAAAGTAAGTTGACCGCCTCCGTGGAACAGTGGCTAAGCCGCTCGGGTATAAAAACACGGAGGTCGTGGGTTCGATTCCCGCCTTGGGTCTGGTTGGTGGTAGGGCTTTTTCAGAGTCCGACTGGCTAGCTACCACAGGTGAAATCTGCCGCCATAACAGCTCTGGCTGTGTTCCGGCAATATTAATGTGGGAGCCAGTACACTTGAAATCAGAGGCTCGAAGATCAGATGAGTCTACAGTCTGGCAGCACATTGGGTGACGTTTCCAGGTGAAGCGTCCCTCAATGGAATAGGCCGCAGTGGCTGCTTACCATCTGGTGGGCTGCGTGCCTGTCTGCCAATTGACCTAGTATAAAAAAAAGTGTTCCGGCAGTATTAGAGGTCAGATCAATGTATGTGACGTTGTCCAATATTTATTTATATTTATTTAAATATTTGGTCTGGGAGGCACTCGAACTCACGACCAATGTTGCTGAATAATGTCCAATGGTATTACTAAAAAGTTTCATCCAAATCCGCTAAGTACTTTTTGCGTGAAAGAATAAGAAACATATTTGCATCCTCCCAAACTTTAGCATTAAAAATATTAGTAGGATTTCGCGAGGTCATCCGTTTAAGTTTGTTTCATACAAACGTTCAATACATAACATTAGATATAAAACCCCGTATTATAAAGCGAATAGCATTACTTAAATCTTAATGCAATAATGTGATCTGTGTATTAATAACACAAGTGACGTCATAGTGTGGTCTATTATCATATATTGTCACGTCATCAGTTTGACAGTTGACCAGTGTCAAAATTCCAGTCAAAAAAGCATTATTCAGATAGTTTAAAATATTTGAGGAAACACAGTAGCATTAATGTAGGTAGAAGCACGGACGAATATCGAGAAGTGAAAAGAAATTTGGATCGTGTAATAAGTATGGTATAGCCTGACCAAGAAAATAAAAAACCTGCTCTGGAGGCGCCACATTATTAGCTATGGTTATAGCAACACTTGGTTGCTATGGTTATACTCACAAATAACTCACAATATCCAATAGTAACAACGCACGGTTGACAATTGACATCACACTTTGACAGACAGCAATAAGAAATGACATCTGATTGTTTTTTAATTTGATTGTTGTCACTTGAAGAAATTAGTTCTACTATTTTTCTGCAATATGGCGAGGTTTTTTTATTTTAATGGCTGGGCTATACTAATGCGTCATGCGTCATATTATATGTTACGTTCATAGTAATTACGATTTAAATCTGTTCCATTGCACACATTGACAAATATAACTGATAAGTAAGACAAAAGATACGAAATAGCACGCAAATGAAAGAGATAGGTATAATTTGACGTATGACGCAGACTGTTAAAAAACCTCACAATTGGGTGTTTTTTGAGTCTTCAAAACGCGAGCGCTTATAACATATCTGCTTTTGTTTGTATATTAATATCATTGATTATACCTCAAAATTATCTCAAAATATTTTGAACTTTTTGATAACGCTTTTAGGTTTTAGGAAAATGGACACTAGAATCACCTGAAAATATCGTAATTAAAAATAAATAAATATTAAATCGAGGCTATGCAATAATGTAAATAATTTAATTTCGTTTTTTATTGCGTCATATTTTCACAAATTAACGAAATTATGTTAAGACATTGTGTACTGAAAACTGTTTATGCGGAATCGATAAAAAATCTTTGTTTTGAAATAATTATTATCTAATCGTGCAATTGTTCAGTAATAGGGTGTATGCGTAATTATTTTTATTATTTTTTGACGACAAATTGTTAATTAGTCTCTTACAGAAAACCAAAGTCGCTAAGGCTTGAATAATACTTCCATTACTTCCATACTAGGGTCAGTGGAAGAGGAACACTACATCATAACTCATAAACTACAGAGTTTAGCTTTATTTCTACCAGTCGATAATTATCGACTATTATTATTATTTTATCGACTGGTCACTGGTAGAACATACAGCTAAACTCTGTAGTTTATGAGTTATGACGTAGTATTCCTCTCCCACCGGTGTTCCTCTTACCCTAACTGACCTTATATTGAACTTTGATTGACTTTCGGTCGAAATAATCGATACATTAAATTCTCGATATGGCTAGCACAGACAACTATCGAGACGTCAAAAGTAATTAGAAATGTATACCCTATTAGGTGAAACGATGATCTTCTATATTGGTCTCTCAGTTGTGCCCGCCTATTTTTTTCTTAGTTAATAAGTGGTTTTATAAGTCTATTACGCGATTGACTTACGGAAGTAATCTCCCATTTTCCTTAATACATTTTGAACTTAATTATTTACGGATTTTTGTACAAATGACAATGCAAAAGACTGGGCCCATTAAAAAAAAATGTTGTGCAGATTTAGATCTAATAAACACCTTCAACTTTTATTATGGCGTCGACAAAATTGTTCCTAGTGAAAAAAAATATGTTTATTATGTTAATTATTTATGTCCATATAAAAATAATGAATTATTATGGCCGATAACTTTTTCCCCCTGGGGCCTGGGACCGATTATGGTGTCATCATAATAAAAGTTGATGGTGTGTGTGTGTGTGGTCTTTCACATAGAATACATCTCATCTCTGCACATCAATCTAAAAAAATTTGGGCCCATTGTTCTTAGCAAGTTTTGCGTTGTCATTTGATAGTTTTTTGACGTCTTGTTTACCATGTTTTCCACAAGCAACCGAAACGATATATTTTTATCTACTTTTGGACACAGGTCTTTCCTAAGCTCCCAAACCGCCTTAAACATCACCCTATCATCCTAGTCCAAAACGTCCTATAATTAAATTCTAAAAGTTATTTTTTATTAAACGTGACAGATTGTACGGTCAACAGCACATCACGGTAAACACTTTCAGTTCGATGATAGCACATATGGCCCCGACATAAAAGCGGTACAAAGTCTAAAGTGTATAGTCTGACGTGCTTTTGACTGTACTTACGAGAAATTAAGTCAAATTAACAAAATTATAATGTGACACGCATTAAATATAATTTATTATCAATGGGTTGTTATTGTGCCTGTGAACTTAACAACACAATGGTTTTGGCTTAAGTTTTAACCCTCGCCTTCAGTAAGTTTAATTAACAGTCAGTACAGATCCCGGCAAACATCTTGAAATCGGGCGTTGCGCAGAACGCGAATTTTGAGAAGCGTGCGCACTATTGGTCATAAGCAAACCTCTGACCAATAGCGCGCGTGGGCGACGAGAGATTCGCGCGCGCTATTGGTCATTCGCAAGTTAACATGCGCGAACTTTCCCCCACTCCGTTGACCGATGGTCAAGAAGTTTGCCGGCACCTGTAACAGAAGTAGCGAACCATTTAGTATGGCAAATATGCCGTATTGTCTTAGTAATAAGGACTGGTGGCAGCTTAGTATGTGTAGCTACTTTTGTCCCTGACTGTGCTATCTGTTTCATTTAAATCATGTTTTTATAGTTACACATGCGAGAAAAATGGGTAAGGATGAAAAAATGGATGTGTTGTGTATGAATATTGGTGGTTTATTAGGCGTTAGTGTCCTCAAGTTGTTTTAAAATAAATGAGACCATAAAATACTTCGAAAAGCGAGCATAATTTTTATCTTAAAGGCGGGCAGTATATCACCTGTGTTTACTTACCATCAAGTGACCCGTTTAAATTAATTCCTCTTACACACAAAAAAAAATACTGCATTTGCAAGCCTTTTAAACAAGAAAAATATTGTCCAAATTTTTTTTAACGTGGGCAACTCCAATTAATTCTCCCTTCCCGAGAAAGAAAATGTTCATCTTCGTGTTGTATTTTCATATTAATAGACAAACTCTGCTTGTGCGATGCAGGACCTTTTTTCTGATTGGCTCTGTCATTGACATCTATGTCAAGTGTAGAAGCTAATTTTTATGTGCAAACTGCTTAATATATAGTATAGCTCATTTCAATTTGTACTAAAAATATGGTTGCCATGCCATAAAGTATTTTTTGTGCTAAATACACCTATTGCTACAGGCCCCGACAAACTTCTTGAATATAGGGGGAGGGAGGGATTTCGCAGAACATGAATTTTGATACGCCTGCGCGCTATTGGTCAGAAGCATACCTCTGAGTCAGAGGCTCTGACCAATAGTCACGCGTAAGTGCACATGCGCGAAATTTCCCCCTCTCCGTCGACCGATGGTTAACAAGTTTGCCGATAGCAATACTACACTTTGCCAACCTAAAGACCTTATTAGGTATGTAAAACTCAAAGGTGACTGACTGACATAGATGTCAACGCACAGCCCAAACCACTGGACGGATCGGGCTGAAATTTGGCATGCAGGTAGATGTTATGACGTAGGCATTCGCTAAGAAAGGATTTTGATCAATTCCCACGGGAACGGGAACCACGCGGGTGAAACCGCGGGCGCCCGCTAGTTCAAACCATAAATCACTTAGAAACAATATTTTTAACCCTTTCAACGCCAATGTCTGATATATCAGACAAACCATTTTCGTGCCCACCACGCCAATGTCTGATATATCAGACAAAAAAACAGGATCAAGAAACGTTGTATTTTTACTTACCTGAATGAGTTGAGTATAATTTACATTGATAGTGTACCTATTTAAAAAAGAAGTAGATACGGCACTAGCGCTCGAAAAATGCTCCGCTCATATTGTGTTAATTGACACAAATCATTTTAGACGCATAATGTCAACGGTTGGTGAAGCACATAGATTTAGTATATCTAACAACGAAGGTACCTACCACAAATCAATAAGTGTTTTATGTTTGCCAGTGTTTTTTAAGACGAGCCATTTGGTGTAATGGTCGAGAAGTCGGCTATTACACCAGAGGTTGCGGGTTCGATCCCCGCACGGTACAAACATTTGTGTGCATGAACATGTCTGTTTGTATCGGTCTGGGTGTTTCTATGTATAATATGTATATATTTACAAAAAAAAAGTATATAAGTAATGTTTATCCGTTGTCTGGCACCCATAGCACAAGCTAATGCTTAGTTTGGGGCTAGATGGCGCTGTGTGAATAATGTCCAGAGATATTTATTATTTATTTATTTTATTTATCTCGACGGATCAAATTCTAATCGCCGTGCGTCAAAGGATGGCATATCTACCTCTTTTTTAAATACACTATCAATGATAATTTAATAATTTTTTGGAATTTGTTTTTTTAATGGTCGTGGCGTGTGGGGCACCATTTTCGGAAAAAAGCGTGGCGGGGAAAAGGTTAAAAGTGCGTTGAGACTCTTTGTTTCAACTCCAGTGTTGCTATCTACACTTTGCTTATCTAAAAAAAGACCTCAATACGGATCCCCTATTTCAAATTCAAGCCATAAATCACTTAGAAACAATATTTAACAGCACTAACTTCTCAATGTACTTTTTAATTTCGTTTTTCTTATTTAAAAAGTACATTAAGACTCTTTGTTTTAATTCCAGTGTTGCTATCATAGTGGCACTTTTTATCAGTGGTAACCCTGAGTTAATTGAATGAACATTTTTCTTGCACGTGTTAATGATTACTATTGAAACTATATAATTACTAGATAAGCCAATGATATACCTACCTGTAGCTAGGATCAGTGATAGTTGTAAGTCGTAGCGAACAAATGTTCTAGTTAACTATAGGTTAAGGCGTAATCGAATGTTTAATCTATTAAAGTATTTAAAAAATGCGCATTGTTTTATTGTTTTTCCCCTTTCCGAATGCTTTTGAGCACAAGGCAGCAGCAGTGTCCTCAAAACGTTGTGTCGATTTTTCAAGTCGTACATACTGCGTGTTTTAGTCGTTGTTTTCCCGCAGCAGAACGCTTCACCTTCAGTAGTAAGTAGGTACTTTCGATTTATGCAAGTAATTTTTTTTTTAATTTTGTTTATTGTTTGATAGGAAAATGGAATCCAAATGTTAGTAAATAGTAAATTACCTTAATTACCTATCATATTTTTGACAAAAGCGAAAAGGGCAATGATCTCGGCCGGTGACCGTCCGCGACGCAGCTAGTACCATTGGTTCGAGTTTCGTCTATCATATCATAATCGTAAAAATACTGATTTGACTAAAAAAAAACTTTATTAATCTATTTTACTACTAAGATAGAATCATTTTAATGCGGGAAAACAAGGACTAAAAACAAAACGCAGTATAGAAAAAAATCCTATCCACCATAACAGCTCTGGCTGTTTTCCGGCAATAATAATGTGAGAACCAGTACACTTGAAATCGGTATATTCCCGATTGCCCCCACAAGCAAAGCATAGATCAGAGGAGCCTACAGTCTGGCAGCACATTGAGCGACGCTTCCTGGTGAAGTGTCCCTCAATGGAATAGGCCGCAGTGGCTTACCATCAGGTGGGCTGCGTGTCTGTTCGCGAACTGACATTAATACTATTAAAAAAAAAATAGCAAATCTATTACTACTGTGAGAGAGTGGTGCTTTCCCGGTCGAGCTGGCCCATCTGCCAGATAGGAACTGTGTGCAGTATGGCTCTAACACCTATTATTGCAGTGGGCTTAAGAAATATCACGTTAAATATCATGCTTTTAGATAACAGCCTGTTCCAAGTAATAGGGTAGGTACAGACAGGTACATGCCTAATAAATTATGCTAAAATAACTGGATTACTTTGTATCTTGACAATAACTTCCTCTAATCAAATCATTTTCTAATCCATTCGGATTTACTAATCTATACACGTAAATTATCTTTACGTTGGTTTTGTTTGCGTCTCATCATTCCATAAAACATTCTATGATAAATAATAAAATACCTACTTAAATAAGTATTTAAAATCTTAGGTTTCATCCGGTTCGAATGCTATTAGGATAATACCTTTTGGAATGGAACGAAAAATTACGTCAACTGCGCCTGTCCGTAACGTTGGCCAAACGACGTCCACTGCTGGACATAGGCCTCACCTAAGGCCAGGCCCAGATAACGCGTTTTCATTCGCGCGTTTCGAGACGCGCGAGTTGCGATTCGCAATGTGGACAGGATGTATGAACCTCTAGTAACTCGCAACTTGCGAGTTACTAGAGGTTCATACATCCTGTCCACATGCAGTCGCGCGTTTTTCTTTTGTTCAATTTCAAACGCGCGACTGCATGTGGACGGGATGTATGTATGAACCTCTAGTACCTCGCGCCTCGCGCGTTTATGACGTGCAAAAGAATTTCTTGGTAAATCAAATTGCAAAATAAATACTTTGACTTTGACTTTCAGCGTAGGTATGTAAGTATTGGTTAATAGTTTGCCATTTGTTTTTATTGTTGTATAGTTCTGATGAAATAGACGCTACTTAATTTTATTGCCCTAATCGTTATCATATTATTATTTTACAACCCTTTCTTAATAGATATGATAGGATTTATTTGCAAAAATGTTGCGAAATGATGGGTCTCTTCTATTTTATTTCCATTATTTATGCCATCGAGGGACTTAACCTAAAGGCGCTACTAAATGACCACAGGAGCCTATGGCAGCCCCCTTTATTTTTTTATACCAGATAAGTTGGCATACAGGCTCGCAGCCCACCTGATAGTACGCGGCCACTGCGGCCTATTCCATTGAGGGACACTTCACCAGGAAGCTTCGCTCAGTGAGCTGCCAGACTGTGGGCTCATCTGATCTTTGAGCCTTTGATTTCAAGTGCACTGGCTCCCACATTAATATTGCCAAAACACAGCCAATGCTTTTATGGCGGCAAATTTAACCTGTGGGGGTAGTAGCCAGTCGGACTCTGGAAAAGTCCTACCACCAACTAGACCCAGAGCAGGAATCGAACCCACGACCTCTATTATGGTGACTTATGGAAATCTGTCTTCGAGCGTTCTGTTCGAAAACTTCGAAACTACTAGACAGGGAACGCTTCACAATCCAATATTTGGCAAGTCATTACATGGCACCTGACCTAAACTCTTAACAGGGGAACCAGACCAATTGGATCATGCAGGTCATCAGTGCAGATTTCCTCAAGATGTTTTCCGTCATCGCTGAGCTAGCTAGTGGCACATAGAAGAATCTTCAGGTGCGCGCTGAGATTCTTTCCACCACACGCATGTGAATGTGAAGTGACTGACTAGGTACTGAGTGTGATGGTGTCTTATGGAAATAAATATTAATTATTTAATTATTAAGTTGAGGGTAAGTAGTACTTTTTCAGAGTCCGACTGGCTAGCTACCACCCCCACAGGTGAAATCTGACGCCAAAACAGCTCTGGCTATGTTTTGGCAATCAAAGGCTCGAAGATCAGATGAGCCTACAGTCTGGCAGCTCATTGGTAGACGCTGCCTGGTGGAGTGTCCCTCAATGGAATAGGCCGCAGTGGCCGCTTACCATCAGGTGAGCTACATGGGGCTTCGTGCTTGCCTGCCAACTGATGTAGTACCATTTAAAAAAATACTGGATCGCATTTCTGGTCGTCTATCGTGACGCACTAATGAACATGCATGCTTACATGTTGATTGTCACCGACTTAGGTAATCTTGTGCACGTGTCAACACATTTTAATGGCAGCTACAAGATAGCCACTTGATACAGTGATAGAGATTGCATTCGATTTGACGAGGCAGGTGTAATGGTCGAGAAGTCGGCTATTCCACCGGAGGTCGCGGGTTCGATCCGCGCACGGTACAAACATTTGTGTGCATGTCTGTTTGTATCGGACTGACTGGGTGTTTCTGTATGTATAATATAGTATGTATGTATGTATTTACAAAAAAAAAGTACATATATATGCATAGCTGGGCATCGTTAATCAAATAGTTAACTTCGTTAATCGCTAATCCGTTACTAAAAAAGTTAACTTCGTTAAACGTTAAAGCGCTTCTTTTGGGACGAATTAACGCAAGTTAACGTTAATCGTTAATCCGTTAACACATGGTAAATAATGCTTAAAAAAATCAGAAATTAAAGGGGTTATTTACCAACTGGACACAGACAAGGTGGGTCCATTTAGTGAAATTAAAATTTGTATCATTTATTACTTTGTTATCTCGTCACGAAAAGATTTACTTTGTTTCAGGTTACAGTGTGACTCGTTGGGATAACTTTGTAAAATGATTTCTAACTAGTCACACAGAGTCACACTTGACTGTAACCCGTTGGGAGCAGTGGCGTAGCGTATTCCCAACCAGTCACACTCATTCAATATTTCAATCTACAACAAAAAATATTGAATCTCCAGTTACACTGTAAGGAGGTTATCTTTATGATATTCAATGATAATAAAAGACAAGAGAAGAACTAATTCAAAGATACCGGTTGAGAATAGTGCTTTTACAATTTCTTCTTCATTTCATTCCAGGTCCACGACTGGTGGACGTTTTCTGAGGTGGACGTTCAGAATAATATATTTATCTCTTTTTCGCTGTTATTGTTCCTAACGTGCCCTGTTGGTGAACTTATATATTTTTTTTTTTATACTATCTCAGTTGGCAGACAGGCTCGCAGCCCACCTGATGGTAAGCGGCCACTGCGGCCTATTCCATTGAGGGACGCTTCACGTAGAAGCGTCGCTCAATGTGCTGCCAGACTGTAGACTCATCTGATCTTCGAGCCTCTGATTTCAAGTGTACTGGCTCCCACATTAATTTTGCCGGAACACAGCCAGAGCTGTTATGGCGGCAGATTTCACCTGTGGGGGTGGTAGCTAGCCAGTCGGACTCTGAAAAAGCCCTACCACCAACCAGACCCAAGGTGGGAATCGAACCCACGACCTCCGTGATTTTATACCCGAGCGGCGTAGCCACTGTTCCACGGAGGCGGTCAACCAAACAAAACTTAAAAGTTGTCGCAACGTTGCTTGGTGGACCTTGGGAATAATCCAAATGAAGTAAGGTTGTTATTCGGGCAATTAATTTCTTTCTCAAAGGCCAGCAACTTACTTGTGACTCCTCCGGTGTTGCAGGTATCTATGAGCGGCGAAATCATACTTCACGCAATCCATCCATCTCTTTTTCGGTCCTCCTCTGCTTAAATCTCCGTCTACGCACATATATATCTATCATTCTTTTGGCGACATGTGTGTCTTCTCTTCTCATTCCATATTAACCTTGCACTCCTTACTTTATCCACTACCGGTGCAACTTTCAAACTTCCTCTTATATACCTACTCATTCCTAATCGTATCCAACCTCCACACATCCATCTTAGCATGCGCATCTCTTGCATGTACCTTTCTTTCGATCCATACATTGTGACAGGTCTGATGACCGTTTTGTAATTTTTTCCCTTAAGCTTAAGGGGCATCCGTGGGTCACATGTTGTTCCCGAGATCTGTCGCCACTTCATCCATGCTGCATTCATTCTATTCTACACGTCCCGTTCCATGCTATGCTGTTCGTTCAATGTTTCGTACTTACTTCACCATAATAATGTTCTTATTTTATCAAACGTGTTCAGTTGACGAAAACATGAAAGTGATTTATTTTAAGTTTTCTTAAGTGGACACGTGTCGAGATGACATAGTAATAAATGATAGAAAATTTAAATTAATTGACACAAACAAAAAAAGAGTGTATATTTAGAGTGTTTAATGGCACGGTGCGGTAAACAGTCCTCCTAGCCGAGTTTTTCAACTACGGCGGCCAATCTTTTTACGATCAGCAAACTACGCAGGATATATTTAAGTGCACAAGTGAGTTCGCAAGCACAGGTGCACTCTCTATTCCCTCACTCTCATACGGTGGGACAATAGTAAGTAACGGATTAACGGACTTGGAAAAATGTAACGGAAGTTAACGAGTCCGTTAACATTTTTTTAAGTTAACTTAAAAGTTAATCCGTTACTGGAAATGTTAACTTCGTTAATTAACGATTAACGGATTAACGAGTTAATGCCCAGCTATGTATATATGTAATGTTTATCCGTTGTATGGTAATATTTTGGAGAAAAAGCGCAAGACTTCACTCAGATCATGCTGAAGAGCTTGTATTTCTTCACCATAATTTACCTCTTTTAATAAATGTCCGTTTTTAAAATAACTTTTTTCAAAATTTTGTCCTAGACCTACCCGGCAGTGCCGGGTATCCGGCGCAATTACCGATAGTCCGGTACCCGGCCATTTCCTGAACAAGTGCCGGATCCGCCGGGTACCGGATCTAAACCGGGTATACTTTAAAAAATTTAGTGGTTGTAACTAGTTTAGTATTTAGAAATTAATGTAAACTGAGAAATTGTATTAGCAAAAAGTGCATAAAAAACTGCACAGTCATGCTACTTATATATAAATGTAAACCAAAAAGGTATAATATGATTTTAAGAAAGCTATAGGTACCTACTAGCAGTAGCGTAGCGATGGGGGGGCGGGGGGGCGGTCCGCCCCGGGCGGCACTTTTTAAGGGGCGGCAAAATTTCACAAAAGGGCGGCAGAATTATCTTCCACCCCCCGCTGCGTGTCTGTTTGCCAACTGGAGAGCAAAAAAAAACAAAAAAGGGCGGCAGAATTGTCTTCCGCCCCGGGCGGCTGACACCCACGCCACGCCACTGGTCAGATGTCAGTCGCTTCAATGTGATAATTGGACTCGCCACATCCGAAATCATTTTGCAAGCGTACCCTGAAGATTAGATGAGGAAAAACACTTGGATAAATAATTCTGTAATGACTAATTAATAATGACTGTGTTGCATTGCATGAGTGATGCTTATCTAAATTGCATTAGATACAGATCTGAGTGCATGTAAACAGATACGAATCATTTGTAAATTTAATTGGGTTCTGACAAATTTGATAGATTATTTAATTGATTAGAATCTAACCCTCATATACCTAAGTCTAAAGTTATTTTCCAAAGATTGTTGCTCAATGTATGCCCTTCTATGAACGAGAGGAAATACATACAGGCATATCTTATGGCAATGTGGAAGACATAGGGTTATGTGGGACTCTTTTTTTTATGTAAGAGGGAGACAACGAGCCATCGCGTCACCTGATGGTAAGCAGTCACCACCGCCCATAAATACCAACACCAGCTGCGAGGAGTCACAATTAAGTACGTTGCCAGCTTTTAAGGGTGGAATATGCTCGCTTCTTGGAAATAGCCACGTCATATCGGTCCGGAAATACCGCTGCAGGGAGCTGGTTCCATAGAGCGATCGCACGCGGCAGAAAATGTCTGCGGAAACGTAAGGTAAAGACCGACCAACTTATTTGTTCCGGTGGCGGCGTCGCTACTGTCTATTTAGAACTGTCATTAAATATCGTTTTTGCATTGCATTTCACGTAGTTCCAATTTAGGCCACCGGAACAGATAAGTCTATAGTTGATCGCCACTCGTCCAGGTGGTTTGGATGAAACTGTAACAAACCTATTGTATACATGTCTATAAATTGTAATGGCTATCCACACGGCTCGTTGGTCTAGGGGTATGATTCTCGCTTCGGGTGCGAGAGGTCCCGGGTTCAAATCCCGGACGAGCCCGCTATACTTTTTGCCGAACATCAAAGGACTGAAGCATTGTTATCACGATTAACTGGGAAGTTAATACGTTGTTTATCGATGTTTTATCGATCGTCTGCTCAGGTAAACAGCTAGATTAGTGATTTATTAGTGACGTTATAATTTAGGGGTCATGATCTAATCACGTGATATTAACGTGAAAGAAGGATTGTCGCGCAGCCCACCTGATGGTAAGCGTCCTACTCCATTGAGGGACGCTTTGCCTGGAAACGTCGCTCAATGTGCTGCGAGACTGTAGGCACATCTGATCTTCGAGCCTCTGATTTCAAGTGTACTGGCTCCCACATTAATACTGCCGGAACACAGCCAGAGCTGTTATGGCGGCAGATTTCACCTGTGGGGGTGGTAGCTAGCTAGCAAGTCGGACTCTGAAAAAGCCCTACCACCAACATACGTATGTAATAATGTATGTACTTAGCAGGAATTTAATCAAACATGACATGTGATTATTATTATATAAATGCGGATAAAATACAATTAGAGAAATTAAATAAAAAATATTGACAACAGTACATCATATTTTACAAGTACCGGCAAACTTCTTGAATATCGGGTGGGGATTGCGCAGAACACGAATTTTGACACGCCTGCGCGCTATTGGTCAGAAGCATGACACCTCTGACCAATAGGTTATTGGAGGAGGTAGCGCGCGCGGGCGTTCGGGAGATTCGCGCGCGCTATTGGTCACGCGCAAGGGCACGTGCAAACTTTCCCGCTCTCCGTCGACCGATGTTCAACAAGTTTGCCGATACCTATACATCATACTATTATTGATCTGAGCCCAAATAAAATTAGTGTAAGCACTTTTGTTATAGGTACATATGAGAATCAACGAAAGACTACATTTGGTTGCACTTTAAACTTAAAGCGGCATTGATGCCGCTGGGATGTAATGACGTCACGCGGCGCCACCAGCTCATCGCGGCGTCATCACCTTTTCGGGCTCTCGTCACCACCTTCGGGATGAACCGCCACCAGTCGTCCCATCGATCAAGCACTCACTCGACTTCGCTTGACCGCTACACCCGTGGTGGACCCCTACACCGTCTTCTAGTTCCTCTCTGAACTAGTATTCAACCTATACAGTCTAACTCGCTCCTCCGCTCAGCTACAAAATTCGTGCCAAAGTTTAATTGCAGATCGGACTGATTAGTAATTTATACACGAAAAAAAACGTCCCGAGAAGCTCGTTGATCCTGCGCCTGATTTCTCCTTCGTTGCTGTAGTAGTGGTAGAGCCATGCTGTTTTACAGTACGAATGGGCCGGCTCGCCCGGGGAAGTACCACCCTCTCACATAACACCAGCGTGAAATAATAGTGACTACTATTGTGTTTCGTCTGATTTGTGAGAGTGCCGGAGGCTTACACGGCAACGCATCAGCGATCCCTCTGGTGTTGCAGATGTCCACGGCTGGCGGTGATTGCTTACCATCAGGCGACCCGCTGCACTGGCTTGTTTTCCGCCTCTGGCATAAAAAAAGCATTTGGTGGCTAATCCTATTATTGTCATAAAGGTAAACTTGATGACAATAATAGGATTAGCGCATTGTTATTAGTATTACAATCAATATTATTGTAGTGATTAAATATAGGTACTGTAGGTATTTACCCACCCGAACACTACCATTGTTGAAAAGTACACCGTTTATTCTAAGTTGCCCCGTATTTAATGCCATCAGAGGCAGGCAAATGGGATGAAAATTCTCATTTGCCACCTGAGGCGACTGGGAAGTAAGACCAGATATATGTTTAGCTGTGGCACTATTAACGTGGAAGACAGTACACTTGAAATTGAAATCAAAGGTCCGCAGATCAGATGAGCCTTCAGTCTGGCAGCACACTGAGCGACGCCTCCTGGTGAAGTGTCCCTCAGTGGAATAGGCCGCAGTGACCGCTTACCATCAGGTGGGCTGTGTGCCTGTCTGCCAACCGATGTTGTATAAAAAAAGATTTTTATATCCTGTGGAAATATTGTAGTTGGTTGAACGTAAAGATTGGCCGTAAACCAGGCTAGGAGGACGTGTATATTGAAACTCTACCGTGTAGAGATAACATATGCCTATCTATGTACATAAAATGTAAAAACAGGATGAAAAAAGGAAACTGTAAGTATATTACAATTTCCCTAATCTAGGTACTCCTCCATTACTTACTTTAGCTGTATTTAAGCAATATGTGTAAGTTGGAGCTAATACACTTGAAATCAAAGGCTCGAAGATCAGACGAGCCTACCAGTGTGGCAGAACATTTTTTTTAGTTTCAAAAACATGGTCATTGAAAAATTATGGCCAACCATCTCAATGCAGGTGGCATGCGTGCCTGCTAAATTAAGTAGCATACAAAATAAAAGGAAATCTTTTTTTTTTTCGGAGGAGAATGCGTTTATGCACCATAACCGCAGGCTAGCTAGACCCGCGGCCGTGTGTGGGACTCGAGACTAAAGCATCCACTACCCACTAATCCCCCGGTTCTCCTTCACACCAGATTGGGACGAGCCGGTGCCAGCCTTGTGGCTATTGACCAGCCCATCCCAAATGAAAGGGAACCTGGTTTTTCCCGAAAATTCTAACAGACTGACCAATCAAACGAATCAGTCCTTAAACTTGTATTTTGCAAGCGTTATCGCACCCTCGAAGATATCGTCCGATAAATTAATTAATCTTTTAAAATATATTTCTTCCTCTTCTTTATCAACGCCAAGAATTTTTTTGCGTGTGGCAAAATACTTGATACGCCAATCCAAGACTTATTCGGCTTCATTAAGCGCCTATTTTGAAAAATATGGCACGTGGCAAAGATAATGATAATCTTGCAGATGTTGGTACTATCGAGGTGTATAAAGCAATGTGAATGTATGCTGATAATTAGGCTAAAAAAGCAGACTGACTGCGGAACAGCCTATTTTGTGTTCGTACTTTCACTGTGATTAGTTGTGTACTTTTTGTGTTCCATTTTCAAATAAATTAAATATGTTTGGTGAGTTAAGCATAAGTTTAAAAATTTAAAATAAAATGAAGGTTGGAAAATTAAAAATTGACATGGCTGTATGGACCGAGGTCTATTCCCTGCCCTAGAGCGAAGAGTTTAAAGAAATAAAATTAAAAATAACTTAAAAATGCGTATGTACGTTCAAAAATGACTACTAGTGTTGTTATCTTGGCATTTCAAAAAATTATTGAGACTAAAAATCTTGAACATAAATCGATTATTGCATTTACAAGATGATGATGATGATGATGAACAAGATGAACAGTAGGTACAGTAAGAAGGACATCAACCTACCATCGATATCTGATTTAGGAACGAAAAATTTAAACTATGGCTTTTGATACGGTAATTCAAACACAAAAAACTAAAAAACAGATATATTTACAATTAATTAAGCAAATATAAGAAAACTGTTTGTATTCATTTAAAATATATTTCAACTTCCAGTGGAATATGGTGTTTTAGGCATCATTCTTGTTTAAAAAGTAAAGGGTCTTCTACAGGGTTCAATTATAGAACCATTTTTTATGAATGTGAAATTCTAATTAAAATTAACATAATATTGCGACCACTAGATTTCTTAAATTATTTTACTACAATTTTGCCGTAAAAAAAGATAATATTTACGTAAAAAAAAGTTTAAAACTATTGTTTCAACTACATACTTCATTAGAAGTAAATATTGTAACTAGTTAACTACAGTCAAAATTATTGAATAGGTTCGCTATGGTAGCTTTTGGCGTCATTGGAAATTAAACTATATATATTCGATGGCAAGAAGGCTTAAGTGTTCTGTTAGGCTTGACGGCATAGATACAACTAATGAATCTCATTTCTATGGAATTGAGGGGCGATTCCCAAAAACATTAAGAACTATCATAGCGAACTTATTAAATAATTTTGTATTTAACACTGTACACAGTAAATATCAGCTTATAATCTTGACGTCTATACATTCACCGCCTTCTAGCTCTAAATCTCGAGCTGTTGTTTTACCTGTAAAGAAATTTGTAGTTTCAGTATGTACCATGATTCAATAGTTTAATTAAAAACCTTGGCGCTATGTGAGTCCTGTCAATATTAAGAGTAACTTTTTTTTCGGAGAAGAATGCGTTTATGCATCATTACCACAGGCTAGCTAGACCCACAGACTAGTTAGAAGATAGAGAGTAGCTGGACCTGCGGCCGTGTGTGGGATTCGAGACTAAAAATATTAAGAGTAACGCTGAAAACTAGCTTTATATCTGGGTTTAAAAATGAGGGTTGAGGGAACTTAGTTTTACATTTTACTTAAATATCCTACTAATATTATAAATGCGAAAGTCTGGATGTTTGTTTGTTACTCAATCACGCCCATAGGCTTTAAATTCCTACGGGAAACGTCTCATTCCCGCGGGATATATAAAAAAAGAAATTACGCGCGGGTGGAAACTAGTGTTTATATGATTAAAATCTAATGTTTTGTAATTCTATAACTTCCTAACTACGAGTATATATACACTCTTAAGTGCTTTTAAAACATATTATCAAGTAATTCTACAAACAATATAACAATTAATTGCCACAAGGTGGGCACTGGCTGACCCCTCATCGAGGGTGAAGGGAAAAAAGGGGGTTTAGTGGGTAGAGGACTGCTTTTAATCCTAATTCCCACACATGGCTGCAGGTTTCATTAGCTACCGCAGGAAAAGGCTGCAGCCCAGACTTTTTAAAGGGTTGCCAAAAGAATAAGTAACAAAAAGACATCAAAAGATACTCCGCCATTATAGAAAAAGCTTATGACAAAAGAACAATCATAAATATGTTTTCACAATCTTTTAAATTCATAGTAGATTAAATGTTGATAAGATAACTTTTAATCTTGCAGATCAAATTTAATCGTAATGTCATGTAGACATCAGAAAAAAACTTAATTACTTTATGTCCTTTATGTAATTTTTTTATGTTAAGGAAAATCTGGTTTTTGGGCTAAAAATTAAGAAGCACCACGTTATAATTAATAACTTTAAAATGATCAATGATGATTTTCTTTAGAAATATAAATTGGTAAACACACATGCATGGAGGAAAATTATTAATATTTTCCCAATGACGTTCAATATAAAACTAGACACCCAATCTCTAAGAAAAATTCCTCAAAAAACGTCCGACCGGCGTTGACACAGATGACATTAACACATTCGTTCAAATTAACACCTTATCTCGTGGCAGTTAGTGTTTAATGTCAATTGTATACAACTAAACGAAAACTCTGCCCAATAGTCGGGTGGGCAGACTTTTGCTTCGGACAATATTTGAGCGTGATTGGGAGTAGTTTTTTAATTGAACGTCATTGTATTTTCCACATATTTTCTTACAAGCTTGATCTTGTTGGGGTAATTCAATCATAAAAAGTCAGTAATTTTATTGCAGTAACTGCGGTCAGACACCTGTAACGTTAGTTATATGTCTGCAGAAAGCCAGATTGGTAGCTAGCTGTTCTAGTAATATTGCTAACCAACCACTAGTTATAAGGGACTACGCTAAGAATATGCAGATTTTGTCAAACAAGGCCTTTAAGAAGTATACATACCTACTACAAATAAATAACTTATTAATACCTATTTTCATGTGTATTGTACATGATTCACAGTTATAAAGTTGATTATAATTAAAAATATATTACCTGATATTGCATCTCCATCAAATTGAAACTTTAACTTCTCTAAAGCAATTTCAAAGTGCTCAGCACATTTCATCATTGCTATTGACAATTTATCATTCAAACCTATCGTAGTTTCAAATGGTTTCTTCACATTTTGGCATTGGAATTTTAATTTTATGCCAGTACCTTCTTCCTTTTCATTTGTTTTAACCAATTTTGATACACTCTGATTAACAATGCCTCCATCGATGAATTTCACGATGCTATAGTTAATAGAATCAGGTGTGTCATCTGGCTTTAATATCTGATCGTTTAGTGTGAAGAAAAGTTTATCATAGCTAACATTTTCTTTGTTCGCGAAATAATCAAATATCTGCGACAGCTTTTGGTATCGTCTGATCGTAAACTTGAAGATTTCCGAGCTCTGCCAGTATACTTTTACAGATAACTCTTCATTTTCATCAATAGCTTCATTTTCATCGACCAATATAACATCATTAGTTGGTTTTTTCGTACTAAACAACTGTTGATTGTCCGATTGGTCGGGATATTCATCGGTATTGCCTACACTATATGTTGGCATGTTATAGAAGATATTTGCGATGGATGGTCTACTAGTTCTACCTCGATTTCGGCCTCTACCACGTCCTCGTCCTCTTGAACGACTATTTGTTGACAATACTTCATTTATATTACTATTTCTAGCGTTACTAGTACTTGAACTGCTTGTAGACTCCGTATTTGACACATCAGACTTCTTTTTCCTCGTATTCGTTTTCTTTGAAGGAGAATTTTCAGGTGCAGCCTCTTCTGAGCTAGTTCTTTTAGATGCTGCTCGCGTAAGTCTTCTTGATGACACAGCTGGTACAATATCTATTGGAGGAACGATCGAATCTTCCTTAGGAGCAGATTCACTACTTAACTTCTTTTTAGGACTTGATTTAACATCAGTTTTAGCCGGTAAACAGGACAAATCCACGATATCATCTATTTCTTCGGAATCGTTAAGTAAATTTGTGCTTTGTATCTTATCTTCGACGTAATTGTTCTTCATAGACTGCAGTTTGCTTGCTACGTTACCGTAGCAGTCGTCTTCCGAATCTGATAAATCCATTTTTAAGATAAACTGTTTACAAAACAAAAATTGAAATCGAATTTGAGATAGGACGGCTTGGCATCACAACACAAATGTCAAACTCGATTGTAAAAGAATTTGTCAAAAATGGTTGCGTTTTGTTCATTATGCTGCGCTTAAATACCGATTAAAAATGATATCTGTAATTTACAATCGTATCATAAATTATAGGTTATCATTTAAAATGAATTGATATACTCACGTTACTCACGTAGTATGTTTCATATAAGAAATAAGATTTTATGAATATATTAATTGAAAGTTACGTTTTGTATTAATTGACGAAAAACAAAACGTAAATTGGTACAGTATAGCGATGTTATGCCGTAACATGAAGTTAAAGAAAAAACTGGAGGCCAAACTCAGTACATAAAAGTGAAGTCAAGTAGGTATGTATTCTTACTCGCTCCTTAGGTCCCCCTCCTCTCTTTCTAATAAATAAAGTTAGAAAGAGAGGAGGGGGACCAAAGGATTGAGGTGGGAGCGAGAAAGAATGCTGTAAATTTTGCTTCAAGTAGGTATGGAGAGTGTGGCCTCCAGTTTTTTCTTTAACTTCATGTGCCGTAAGCTTACCCAGATAGGGGCGGGGGCGATGAGAATGCGGTAGATTGAATTGTTGTAAAACAGAATCTTTACATCGTACCTACTTATAATGAAGTGGCAATAAACTATATATTTTCACATATCGGTTTGATATGAATTACACAAAGAAAAACTTATTGAAAACATTAAAAAACAAATCAACTATTCTAATGTAATTTGACTAATCGTCGCATGAATTCTTATTTGTTCAATCTCCATTTGCACCATTTTACACTAGAGACATTTTATTGATTATTTAGAGTATTTAATTTGATTTCTTACAACTGTCGTATTAAATAAATGGCTGTTATAGTAAAAAAAGTATATTCCAAAAATAAACATTAAAAAGTTTAAAGATTACGTTTAAAATCAACCTTTTTTATGGAGGTTGGACAAAAAACCGCATAAGTAATTTTGTATTTGGAGATTGAACATTACTACAATGGAGATTGAACATTTTGCAATCGAAAATACTCAGTACTTATGTGTCTTAAGAGCATATACAGGATGTTGGGAATTAACGTTTTGGGTATAGCAAATAGTATAGGTAGTACGGTAAAATAAAGATAGGCACAAGTGAAGTTTTATTTAGAGTTAAGACGTATCTTAGAATATTTCATTAATAATAATAATAAATAAATCCCTGGACATTATTCACACAGCGCCATCTAGCCCCAAACTAAGCATTAGCTTGTGATATGGGTGCCAGACAACGGATAAACATTACATAAATACTTTTTTTTTTTGTAAATACATACATATTATACATAGAAACACCCAGACCGATACAAACAGACATGTTCATGCACACAAATGTTTGTACCGTGCGGGGATCGAACCCGCGACCTCTGGTGTAATAGCCGACTTCTCGACCATTACACCAAACGGCTCGTCATTGTTTTTGATATTTATAGTTTATTGTCTCCGTTATGTTTTCTTGTTTGTATAATTTGTCTGTTTAATGTCTTCATAGTTTTAAGACATTTTTGGTATTTAATTTTATAAATTATAAATAAATAGATAACTCGGCTCTCCTTCTACGGTATGCCAGCCAGTCTGTTGCCGTCTCGCGGCTATTTCATTTAGATGTAGAATTTAATATGAAATCATAACAATGAGATTTTAAACATCCTGTGCAACAAGTTGGCGATACGCAGTGACGACCTACGATGTAATGAAACAAAAAAATACAACTTACCGATCTCTTTCTATAGTTGTAATTAAGTTGTTCGCTTTATGATGTGTTACGGACATTTTTTACACCTTTTCCGATGCTTTAAACACTTCTAATAAATAATATAACTTAAATTAACACAAATGCGAGCTAACAACTCGCTTGGACGCGAAAGAATTTAATATGGCGGCGTATTGCATCATCAAAATACGCTGCCGTGATTGGTTACTCGTGAGGAGATTGAACACTTAAGCACGAATTTATTGTTCGGATACACGTTTGGTGAATCTCCACGGATTTTGAACAAATAAGCATGAAGTTTATATTTACTAGTGTTGGTTTTAAAAAAACTAAAATTGTTACTGTATACGTATTTAAGGTCCAAAAAGCAAGTATCCTATACCAATCGATCAGGAAATTCAACCTTATTGTAACTGCATTTAAAAGTGAAATTCGTTAAAATGGTCGGTTGAACAAATAAGCATTCATGCGACGTAATGGTAGGTCAGTTGAAAATCCAGAGGGCGTAGGTACGATCAATAAGTTTTTTATTTACAAAAGACACAAAATAAAGAAAGATCTCTTAGATCGTAACGTTCAATTTATATTCTTTTATTTTTCGTGTTTTTAAACTATTATTTTAGTTTTTCTGAGTCAATTATTTATTTACGGGTGGATCTTCAGAAAAGTGCTCTCCGCGTAATTTCCATGGCATTTTTGAAATCGCAAAATTATGGTGAATTGCACAAATATTCCGAAAGCTTGTGCAAATTTAAACAACATATCAAAATTCGCCACGTACGGGATCTATACTTTTGCTAAAAAAAAATGGAGAAAATTGGCGGCCCATGGAAATTACAATAAAGGCCATGGAAATTACCCAGCAGATTAAATTTAGCTAAAAACCACGTCAAATATTAAATTAAGCTGTCATATTAGTTACTTAGGGTAGTATAAAGATCTACATTGTATTAAAACAATATTTAGCAAAAATAGTAGCTTTATTTCAAAACTTTCTTATGATACTCAAAGTAGGAACATGAAAGTGATAAAACTGTTATCAATTAACTTTCTTATACATTAAAATTGTTCCCATAACATTATACTTATGGATAAACATAATAGTAAACATAAAAAAATAACATATTGAATTTTTATAAAATAAGTCTTTTCATCAATCAGTTTAAGTCTTCAATTTAATTGTTGGAATTCTTTAAAAGCGTTGCTTAGCTTGAACTATGAGAAAGTCTTTGATTCAATCGAGACCTAGGCAGTGCTGCAGTCTCTAAAAAGGTGCCAAGTGGACTACATGTATATCTACATATTGAGGTACTTATACCAAAACGCTGCATATCAGTTCGATTGCAAAACCAGAGCTCAAATCCTATCCAACTAGAGCGAGGTGACAGGAAGACGTAATTTCTAAACTGTTCACTGCTGTGCTGGAGGATATTTTCAAGCCTCTGGATTGGCAAGGATTCTGTATTAACATCAATGGCGAGTACCTTACACAGCTACGCTTTGCCGACGATGTAGTTCTCATGGCCGAGAGCATGGTGGATCTGAACACAATGCTCGAAGATCTTAGTAACGTTTCCATAAGAGTTGGTCTTAAAATGAATATGGACACGACGAAAATTATGTCGAACGTCCATGTTGCACCCGCTCCAGTTAGCATTGGAAACGTTACGCTTGAAGTTGTTGACTATTATGTTTACCTGGACAGGTAGTTCAGTTAGGTAAGTCCAACTTCGAGAAAGAGATCTCTTGACGAATCCAGCTCGGATGAGCAGCGTTCGGGAAGCTACGGAATATATTCGCATCCAACATACCTCAGTGCCTGAAGACGAAAGTCTTTGAACAGTGTGTGTTGCCAGTGATAACATAATATGGAAGCGAAACATGGTCATTCACTATGGGTCTCATAAGAAGCCTCAAGGTCACACATTGGGGGCAATGGAGAGAGATATGCTTGGTGTTTCTTTGTGCGATAGAGTCAAAAATGAGGAGATTCGCAAAAGAATGTAGGTAACCGACATAGCTCAAAGAGTTGCTCAGTTAAAATGATAGTAGGCGGGACACATATCCCGCAGAACCGATGGCCGTTGGGGTGGAAAGGTTTTGCAATGGTGTCTTTCAGTTTGACCGCGCACTGGAAGACTTTCAGTGGGAAGGCCCTTTACTAGCTGGACTAACGACATTGCCAAGGCCGCCGGAAACCGCGGGATGTGCGTGGCGCAAGGACCGATCAGTGTGGAGATCCTTGGGGGATGCCTATACCCAGCAGTGGGTGTCGTATGGCTGATGATGATGAACTTAAAAGAAACAAGGTAATTTCCATGGGTCTTACGTAATTTCCATGGTGTTTTATCCATGGTAATTACACCATGGAAATTACAAAAAAACATATATTTTGAAATAACTTTTCATTGAAAAGATATAACCAGCTAGTTTTTTACTGTCCATCTACATTAAGGAGCTAGGTATTTCACCTTAAAACCCATATACTAAAAGTAGTACAATTACATTGAAAAAATGTGACACGGGAATGCCGGAAAACTGGGAACCAAAATTTTTAAAATTGAAGAACGTACTCCAGCATCCAAAGCGCGGGAACCAGCGACATGGCCACCTCACCTGCTAGCTGCGGGGTAACTGACGATTCGAATACACCTATCAGGGTTCGCCTACGCCTAGCCAGCCCTGAGCAGTGCCCCTCGAAAGGCGCGCCGCGAAAATCTTGCTAAGCGTGTGACATATATACTTATGACCATAAAATCAAAAGTTTCCTTCCAATTAATTTAAAGTTTGCTCAGTATGTAAACTGATTTATCTATGTATTTTAAATGTGTGTAGAAAACTGGTTAAA
This sequence comes from Mecyna flavalis, assembly GCA_949319885.1. Taxonomy (NCBI): domain Eukaryota; kingdom Metazoa; phylum Arthropoda; class Insecta; order Lepidoptera; family Crambidae; genus Mecyna; species Mecyna flavalis. The sequence continues at coordinate 6,657,930 of OX439420.1, read as the reverse complement.
AACGTGAGTGGTTTTAAAAATATGTTCGATTGTTCAGAAGTCGGCGCTCGTGTGACACGTAAAAAACGTGCAAAATACACCGGATTTGAGGTGTTGATGGTGAATTACTCGGATCTTCGTAGTTTTTAATCAAAGAAATCTATATGACCCTGATGCTTAATGAAATGAAGAAACGTTGTAATAATAGTTTTTATCGTAATAATTTATTTTAATAGGAGATATGAGTCTGTGACACTCTGAAAATCCTTTTCCAAGAAGTAGCCTTACATAGGTATAGTATGACAGCAAAGTAACCGAACTTTTCAATGACAATTTATCATTAGTAGGTGGGTGGATCTACGTAGAATGTTATTTTTGATAAAAAATTTAGATTTTTTATCAACCCACGTGCAGAGCTTCAGTACAATATAGGATCTATAGTTTTCAAGATTCTAAGCAATTGTATATTAAAAGCACACAAATCCGACCTATACTAATCAAAATATTGACGAAAGAAGAAAAAAATACGTTCAGAATAATGACTGCGTATTAGGAAAATGATATTTCTGTAAAGAACAATGACCTGTGTTGATAACAATGACAAACTTATAAATGTTTTTGAAATATCAGGAATAAAACCCAATTTTGTAGGAAACATGATTTTAATCATGAGTACCTAGTAACAATCTGTTGTTTTTAATTTATATAATTTCCTAACCTTTCGCCCGCGGCTTCGCCCGCGTGAACTATAGGACGTTATCCCGCGGGATTTTTATAAATTATAGCCTGTGTTATTCTGATGTATACTATATTATTGCCTCAACCGCTATGTCCCTGCATTGTAAAACTGTTATCTTCGAAAATATTCATTTAAATTACATGCTTTAAAGGGCCACATTGATCTATATTCTTCTTCTTCTTTGTCGTCACACTCTTGGCAGAGTGGTCGTCACATCAGGGGTGGTAGCAACCTTTACAATCCGCCACCACTCATCTCGTACTGTAGCTCTTCTTGTGCATTCATGGAGTGGACCATTGAATGTAGCCTTGACTTGGTCGGTCCATCGCATCGGTGATCTACTGCGCGCTCTAGCGCCTTCGACTCTCCCCTGCACCACAAGTCGCTCCATAGAGATCTATGAAGACAGATGTCTTCTCGACGTATGATATGTCCAAAGAAAGTGAGAATACGACATTGGACGATGGAAGAAAGACGCTGTTTGGTGTCGAGTTCTTGGATGATTGAATCGTTGGTTTGGAACTGTGTCCAAATAGTATAGGTACCAAGCAGGTACCAAACCCATAGCCATCATAACCTCTGTATTTGGAAAGGTGTTTGAGCGGATAATCAACTCCCAACTTGTCCGCTAACTAGAAGATCATTACTACATGACCGACAGTATAGTTTCAGACCAAAACGGTCCACGGGTGATCTTCTAGCTTACGTATCGCACCTCTGGGGGGAGGATATGGAGAAGCATGGTGAATCTATGGCTTTTAGCCTGGATATTGCCAAGGCTTTTGACCGTGTTTGGCATCGCTCGCTTTTTTCCAAGCTTCCGGCATATAGTCTGCCAACTCGCTTATTATGCGACTGGATTGCGGGATTTCTGGAGGGTCGCAGGATTCGTGTCCTCCGTGATGGACGCGCTTCTCGCTTCCTCCCAATAAATTCCGGAGTGCCTCAATGCCTGTCGCCGACTTTGTTTCTTCTGCATATCAATGACATGTTATCACTAGGTAATATTCATTGCTATGCGGATGACAGCACTGTCCACGCACGATATTTCGGAAGACTTGCGGCTAAACAGACCGAAACCGAGGAAAACAGGAATCTTCTTGTCGCCGAGCTTGACGAGGTCCTGGACCGCATATCCAAATGGGTTGCCAGCAATCTCATCGAGTTCAATGCCAAGAAAACACCTGACAGGTGTGTTTGTTTTCTGCAAATCTTCTCCTTTTCTTTCCCATTCCACTCTTCAGATCACGCCCTTACCAATACAGGATAGCCTAAGCATCCTTGGCATCGATGTTCGTAGCAACTTGAACCAACGGGAATAATATATCAAGAGCGTCATCAGAACAGCTTCCCGTAAACTCGGAATGAACAGTATGAGACGATTTTTCTCTCCGGTGCAGCTTTGTCTCTTATACAAGGCACAGGTTCGCCCGTGTGTGGAATATTGCTCTCATCTCTGGGATGGTTCCGCAAAGTACTTATTGGAGGCCCTCGACAGGTTGACGACGTGATATCCGTATTGTCGATAATCAAGAAGTGACTAAGACCCTAGAACCTCTTCAGTTACGTAGAGACGTTGCTAGTCTTAGTGTTCTCTACCGTCTCTATAATGGGGAATGCTCTGAAGAGTTATTCCAACTCATCCCGTCCTCCCCTTTTCACTCCCGAACAACACGCGCCGGACTGCGTTGCCATCCCCATACCATCCAGACACTGGTGGCCCGTACCAAGAGGTATAGTTCCTCTTTTTTGCCCCGTGCCATTAGGTCATGGAATGCCCTTCCGGCTCATGTGTTTCCTTCCTCCTATAATCCAGGGCTTTTTAGGCGGGGCGTGAAGCGGCATCTAAGCAGGCCTTCAGGGTGAGGGTGACTGGCTCACGGTGATGCCACACGGGCGCGTTGCGCTGCGCTGCGTCGACGGAGCGTCGTCGATGCGTTATATTTCATACAAATTGAACGGCATGCCACACGGTCCGTTGTGGCGACGCGCGTCGCCGTAACGCGTGTACAACGCACGCGTAGCCGACAGACGAAGCGGGGGGAGTGGTGCAGCGCTCCGACGACGGAGCGACGACGCACGCGTCGCAGTATGGTTTATGCAGTCGAGATAGCGGTGCGCCCCAAGTACATAAATCATCATAATACTATTAATGACATTGACGTGGACTACCTTATCTCATTAGTTGAGGAAAGACCTCTTTTATGGGATAAAAATCACAAACTAAACCTAAAATCAACGCAGACAACGCACGACGACGCACGACGACGCGTGGACAACGCAGCGCGTTGCGACGACGCATCGGATCGTGTGGCACCCATTCCGTCGAGCGCTTGCGGTGCGTCGACGCAGCGCAGCGCAGCGCGTCCGTGTGGGATCACCGTCAATGGGTACTTTGTTCTATTGAGCCAGTCAGCCTTAATTTTTATTTTATTTGGACCTCACTTCCGCTTACCATCAGGTGGAGTGAGGTCATCCAGACTGCTCCCATATAAAAAAAATTCAGACCGATATCAAGGCTAACTTGCTCCATTTTACTCAACAGGGATTATCTTTAATATTGCCGATGCTTGTTGCAAATAGGGTTGTGTCATCTGCATACTGCAAATTTTAAATTCTATAACCTCCAATTGTGATTCCGTCTGACCAATTCTCGAGTGCTATTCTCATAATGAATTCTGTGTAGGTGTTAAACAGCAATGGTGATAAAATGCAGCCCTGACGGACCCCGGCACTTGGATGAAAGTGATTTGACGACACGTCGTTCGTTCTCACCGATGCTGTTCCTTCTTCATAAAGCTTCCAAGAAAGGTGCACCAGATGTTTAGGTGTTCCCATAGCCAGGAGAGTCTCCCAAAATACTGGCCACCTCACTGAGTTGAACGCCTTTGAGAAGTCAACAAAGCAAATATAGGTCGGCTTGTTGAACTTTCTGGCTTTTTCAATGATCTGGCGCACATTCAGAATCTTCTCACGAGTACCCCTCCCTTTCACAAAACCAGCCTGTTCAGGAGAAATTTCCTTAGATTTATATGCAGTAGAATTTTACTTGCATGTGAAATTAAGGCTATTAGGCGGTAGTTACTGCATATTTTAGTGGAGCCCTTTTTATGTAGAGGTACGAAGACTGTGTGAGTCCACTTCGGGGCCAGATTCCTGATTCCCAAATTTTGTTACACAGGGTATGAAAGATATCGACACCATACTCCCCTGATGCTTTGATGGTTTCAATTGGTATGGCATCTCTTCCTGTAGCTTTTCCGCTTTTTAGTCGCCTGATAGCGACCCGAACTTCGTCCCTCAATACATGTACTCAGTACATGGCTCTTTTTCTTCGTCATGGGCTCTGTCAGGAAATAGTTGTGAGCATGAGGATCTCCAAACAAAGACTGACAGTCCAGGTCCTTCCAGGTTTCAGATATTGCATCTATTTCAGTCAGTAGTTCGCATTGTGGGTTCTCTAATATCCCATGTTTTAGAAGAAAGGGTTTTGGTGATGGATCTTATTTTTTGATGCAGGTCGCCTGTTTGGTGACTATCAGCATGTAGCAGCAATACGTGATAGGTTAGTTTCATAGCGATATCAAGGAAATATTACTGTAAAAAGAAATAAAATCATTATTCTCAACGCAAGTCATTGTCATAAACAACATTTGTCATTATTCTCAACCAGCGTCATTGTCACCTTCATCAAGATTTAGAACAATGACGTTCAGACAAATGATGAATTTGAAAAGGACAAGTCGAAACACGTCTAAAAGGCGTGGCAGCTAGTTAATGTTATGATTACGTTATTAAACACTTGTATCTTTATTCTAAATTGTTGCAAAAGAACGTAGGCATGAATATAAATTGAATTTAGATAGAGAAATAACAATGACTATAAAAGTGTCAATTGTTGTAGAATGAACTTTAAAAACTTATCAGAGCCAACAACGTGCGTTTTTCCGCGGTGAAGTGCGTTGATCGACTGGGGAGCAGGGCGGGGTGTCTGGTCACACACTTAAGTGTTCTACCTTATGTCTCAAAGTTGCGATAATCTTGAAAACAAGAACTGCGCTGACCAATGACTTAATTTTGTAAACTTTTTTTGATCCAATATTTAGAGAACTAAATGGTTCGATAACTATTTTTGTTTTTTATTAATCGGTAGTGTTATAAACGTAATATATATTTCTTAGAAAATGTGTGCTCAAAACAGTTATGATGATTTAATATAATTAATTGAACGAGCAGTAGTGCTTTTCGGACATGGCAAAAATCTTAATATTTGGGCATATTTTATTAATCACGTTTTTATTTATTTCTTTATAGCCGTAAATTTATAAAAACCTTGTTCATAACTTATATAAGAACCGAATGACTGTTTTATTGAAATATAAATTGAATGGTTATTGAGTAAACACGTAGGACATGACATTTGACCGCCCTCGTAGATCCACCCAGGTACACCTGGCTACTGTGATAACCTAGGGCCCCAAATCTATAAGTAATCCTTTAAGATTATACATCACTAATACTTTTAAACTTATATGAGACTCGGTATTCAAATGATAATAAATCACACGTGTAACGTGTTGTACTTGAAAAAACAACATTACTGCTGGCTGAGCTGAATAAGTAATTATAAAATTTTTGCTTAATATTCAACAACAACATGTATAATTTGCCTCAAATTGATAAAGTTATCGATGTTATTATTCAATAATAATAACATCGATCATAATCCTTTTGTTCAAAGGTAGTTTTTGTTTGGATAATACATTGCAGATTGACCTATGAAGTACCTAAATGGTCTTTATAAATGTATGATCATTAGTCATGATTTGCACCTTAAAGTTACGGTCAGCAACATAATAAAAATCAAAAATTTATTTATTCATAATTATTATTGTTACACAGAGGCATATAAGAATAGTAAATTTTAAAGAGTAAATCTATCACCGACATCTGAATGTTGTTCATAGCTATAGAGAAGAACGGGCAAGAATCTCGATAGTTACTGTTTTTAAACGCCAATAATTTTCACAACGCGCAACGTTCCAAACTTGTAAAAATTATTGGCGTTGGTCATACCATTATCCATTTGACTAATTTAACTAAGACATAAAGTTTTCTGAATAAAGTTTAAAAAAAAAAAATTAGGTTCCAGCCTTTTTAGCCAGTTCTAAGCTTTTCGCAAGTGTGTGTGAGAAAATACAAAACAGTAGAATTAAGAAATTATCTAGACACGCGGCAGCGTGTAAAGCCAAGTTCAAGCAAATAGTAATGGAAATTGGAACGGGCTAGCCAGCGCCAAGTGTATTATATTATCCTAAGAGTTTTAATTTGTTTTAAACTAATAATTGTACCTATACCAGTCGTTAATTAGCACTTAGCAGTTAAAAAATATCACACATCTTTAACTTGAAAACAATGAAAACAACGAACTTTACGAATTACGACGACGCAAGAACGAAAAATACGATAAAAGATAAAATACTAACATCCAAAATGAATTAACTCGGTGATAAACAGTGACGTCATTCGCTTGCGCACGTATCTAATGATAATACCTACTGGATTATTAGATATAGATAAAGGGGCATCGTAAAATATTACATAAAACTAAACATTTAAAAAATACAATATTTTAACAATAAGCCGAGTCAGTCGAGTGGTTTACATGCATGGTCGATGGTTAAAATCTCGTTCGACTCGGCTACCACGGCAATTCCAACCATTGACAACTGATCAAGAATGAAAAAAAGGCTAGCGGTGTACGACTTAAAATTCTCTAGAGAAATAAATTTCTCTGGACATTATTCACACAGCGCCATCTAGCCCCAAACTAAGCATTAGCTTGTGCTATGGGTGCCAGACAACCAACGATGGGTATTTAAATTCGTTGCAGACAACGGATAAACATTACTTATATACTTTTTTTTAAATAAATATTATACTAGAAACACCCAGACCGATACAAACAGGCATGTTTATACACACAAATGTTTGTACCGTGCGGGGAACGAACCCGCAACCTCTGGTGTAATAGCCGACTTCTCGACAATTACACTAAATGGCTCGTCAAATGTTTTTCCAACTACCTACTGAACTCCCCTGGTTTCCCCTTCACACCCAAGTCACCTTGTGGTGATTGACCTGTCCATTCCCAGTAGGTACTTTTGCACTGCACGTGTTAGCAAAGCCACCTGATAGTAGATATAAATCAATTCATATTTGATAACCAAAGATAAAATAAAAACGTTTATTTGAATCGTTAATCTAGATTTAGATTTTAATTTCCATGATACCTTACTTAATCAACGGAATTTTTCGCAAGCCATTATATGATTTTAATACTATTATTTAATCACAATTTATTTAATTTAGTATCCTATTAAAATATCGGCCTATTTAATTTGACTGGCCCGATGGCGCAATTGGTAGTGACCCTGCCCTATGCGCCAGGGGTCCTGAGTTCGAATCCCACCCAGTGCAAGCAAACACTTATGTGATGAACATTTGTGTTTGTTCTGTGTCTGGATGTTTATTTGTTTCTGACACCCATAACACAAGTGCTTACGCTACTTACTTTGTGGTCAGATCAAATATGTGATGTTATCCAATATTTATTTATTTATTATTTATAATGTCCCACTGCAGAGCAAAAGTTTCCATCGTTGTAATCAAGACATCTTAACAATGATGGGTGCTGGCTTAATCACAACCCTTGCCAGATTGGTAAATACAATCTGGAGCGTGTATGAAAAGTTTGGCACTTGCTCGACACGGCAATTGAACCCAGGGCCCTGTCGCTTTAAAGTGCGAGCTACTGAGGCAAGTGTAATACATAGATTAGTTTTATCTATGACGTCTAATTTACTTTTAATAATCAAACCCATCTATCACTGTAATATGCTTAAAATGATAGCCTATCGATCATTGCTCACTTTGATCACAATAGCGCTAAGCCGATTTGAACAGTAGCAAAAATCTGTTTTTACGTATTCATTTTTATCAAATGTGAAGGAAATCCCGTGTTATGAACATTCCGATAGATATAGATTCCTATTGGTAGGGCTAACACTGACAACTATTTTTATTTTATTTTATTTATTTATTTAAGCTTCATTGCACAAATCAAGTACAAAAGGCGGACTTAATGCCTAAACTAAACTATCGTGAAAAGTAATTATCGAGTAATTGTGATCCCACCATTGGATCCCACACATTAATCAAGTATATAATAGGCACTCGCAATTTATATGAAAATTCTATTAGTTCCGCTGCTTTCCACAGTACCTAACGTATTGAAATTCCCACTGAAATTTCGATTCGAATTATTTTGTCTTTCCAAATTTGTTCGTACTTGCCCTACTGGAGATTTAATTTAAATTCTGGTCATCTTTTTTTCTTTCGTCGTATCTGTTAAACTTGCCAAAAATTACTATTATAGCAACACGTCTATTGTATAAGATGTTTAGAGAAATGCTTTCAATCTTTATTTTCAACAAAAAATTGTTTTTTTTTATTACTTAGTAAACACATTTTCACACATCGGCACACCCGCCCGTGCGCGCTATTGGTCAGAGGTATGCGTCTGACCAATAGTGCGCAGGGGCGTGTCAAAATTCGTGTTCTGCGCATTCCCCACCCGATATTCAAGAAGATTGCCGGGGCCTGTGTTAATGTTTTCTTTCTCTTTCAGCCAAAACTCTATGTGTACTGCTCATCGTCGGCCTGGCTGCCGGCAACCCCACAAAGAACTTTATTGGTGTCGACCCCAACAGTCTGGCCTGTGACATCGCTGGAGAGGTAGACAACTAATTTTAAGAGTTCGACTGACTTGCTACCCCCACAGGTGAAATCTGCCGCCATAACAGCTCTGGCTGTGCTTCAGCATTAATGTCACTTGAAATCAAAGGCTACAATCTGGCAGCACATTGAGCGTCTCCTCCAGGCCAGGAGTAAGCCTCTGCCACCTGATTTAGTATATAAAAATACCTGATGCTTTGTTATCCTGATGTATTGGTTATTTTTTTTCATATTATTGGGTGGCAAACGAGCAACCTGGGTCACCTGATGATAAGTGATCACCGCCGCCCATAAGCACCCTAGACCCCCTTAGGGTCGCAGGCGCGTTGCCCGCCTTAAGAGACGACAGTTATAGGTCTCATATGACCCAGTAATTTCACTAGCTTCAGTGCCCTTTCCCCGAAACACAGAAATGCTTGACATACTTCTATTTCACGGGAAAATATCTGGCATTGCGGTGGTACCCACCTAGACGGCCCAGTACAGGAACCTACCACCTGGTAATTCTTACAAATTAATGTAAACAAACTTGGCAAAGAAAAGAGTAGGTATTAGCCGAATTTCTTGCCGGCGCCTTCTCTGCAGAAGTACAGAGTCCGGAAAACATCTTGACGCTCGCTCGACGAGTGGGGGAGAGTTCGCGCATGTGCACTTGCGCATGACCAATAGCGCGCGCATCTCCTGACGTTCACTTTTGACCTGCATTCTCATGGGTCAATTGGTAGCTTGGGACCTCTACATTCCCTATCGGTACACATTATCAGTAACCCTGATGTATACATACCTATTACCTATATCGTTTTTTTTTCTTTCAGATCTTTCTCCTCCTGCCCCATTTCACAGACTGCGCGTACTACTATATGTGCGATCACGGCAAGGAGGTCGAGCGTCGCTGCGCCCGCGGCACCATCTTCGACTTCGAGCTTCAGGTAAGAAGCACGACTATAGCGCCATCTAACAGCAAGCAAGCGCATTCGAGTGTTGTGGAAGTTCTTCTACCCGATGAGAGATGGCGCTGTTCAACGATTTTATGGAAGATGTCCAGTGATGGAAGCTTACTTGCATTGCGCTAGCAAAATTGGCTGCAATTTGTTTTTAGGAGTACTTTTTGATTCGAATTATAATTTATTTTTATTTATTTATTTGGAAAACAGACAGCTTATTATAGCCTATTGTAGGCTTAGCGCTTGACTGAGTAAATACTTTTGGTATTAGAGCAGTGTAGGAGAGGTATATTTTTGATATGTCTAATGCCGCGGAACTTCTGTCGGGTTGATCACACGCGCTCTGTTATGTCACATCGATCTACTACCGTAGGAAGTTAGGAACCATATAATTTAAGCGCTACGCAAGGAAAGTTTCACATGCCTCTTGCTTTATTACAGACGTGTAACCACGCCTGGGCCACGAAGTGTTGGTTGAGGGATCGTGACATCGAGGAGGGTTCCGGTGCAGGCTCCGGCGACGATAATGATGACTCGTGGAGTGGGCATGGTTAGTACAAACGATGTTTCTTTGACTTAATGTTGTGGTGCCAAGGAAAAGAGAGATGAGACACAAAGATAAAAAAACTTAATTTGTGTGCCTATGTTCTTCATCTATTTTTTCCTTGCCTGACCAAGAAAATAAAAAACCTGCTCTGGAGGCGCCACGCCATATTAGCTATGGTTATAGCAACACTTGGTTGCTATGGTTATACTCACAAATAACAAGAAATAATAAAGCATGGTTGACAGTTAACATCAGAATTTGACAGACAGGAATAATGAATGACATCATAATGTTTTTTTTATTGTTGCCACTTGAAGATATTAGTTCTAATATTATTTCCGCAATATGGCGAGGTTTTTTATTTTAGTGGTCTTGCTGTAAATAAGGCACAGACTCAGACTAGCGAGACCTATGTGGTCGTGTGTCGCACACGGGACTAGATACATTTGCTATCCACAAAAGAGCAAGCCAACATAATTATGATGATTGGCAATTTCTTTCGTAATCATCTTTTTGGACTTGGGGAATACGTTACGCACTCGTCACCCACTGTCGGGGGCAAAGGGCGGTGTGTGCATCTCCCACGCCCGAAAAGGCGGTTTACCTGACTCCCGGGGTACTGCTCCTTGCCTGATAGTGCCGTCTTAAGTGGTGAATGATGATTGCATCTAACAACCCCGGTGAGCACGTATATGCGTCATACAAGACCCTTGCGAGAAGGCCGATGGAAATGGATGGGAGCACCGGGCCATTTCCATCTAACTGAGAAAGGGATTCGTACAATGCAGGCATGAGCCCAAGATATTATGGTTCATAAGCTATGTTGTATGTACTTATAGAGGATTAGGAGCACGGGCCATTTCCATCTGGCTGTGATAAGGATTCGTACAATGCAGGTATGAGCCCAGGATGTTAATAGTCTGATATGTTGTACTTTCAGAAGAAGCTCCCAAGCCAGTGCCAGTTAACTTCCAACCTCAGCTGAACTGCAACCACGCTGACTCAGCGTCCAGACAGCTCGTCTACAAGTGAGTGATAGTTTCAACATCTAAAAAGTCAATCGGCATCTTAGTTTTAACTAAGATGGTGTACTTACGCCAAATCTACTTATTGCACTATGATCGGCATCTTTCGGGTAAGTACCCAACTTTGCATCTTGACTTACGTACCTTCTCCTTATGCACATAGATTATACCTATTATTATTAGTATAGTTTAAAACACAAGCGATTTGTAATAAAATTGTTTACCAATGGTTAGAAGGAAATAATGCCAAAGACTATAATATTTAAAAACATATTTAAAAAAATTAATTTAAGCGGCAATTGGCGGCCTATTCCATTAAATAAATAAAATATAATAAATATCTCTGGACTTTAAAGACAATTTAATAACCTGTTATGCTTGTATTTTCAGGGGCGACTGCCAGCGTTTCTGGCGTTGCCAAGGCGGCAGCCTCGTCACTGCCTACTGCTCCGATGGTCTTTTCTTCAACTCCCAGTCTCAAATGTGTGACTTTGAATCCAACGTGAAGTGCGACACGGCCTTAGAAGACGAACTCCAAGGAGAGTTCATCGTTTACAAATAATTTTGCCGAATTAGACTGGTTAAAACGTTTTTAGTTGACTGAGTACGAAAACAGCAGAAAGAAGTTAGTTACATCTGCTCTTTAATAGATGGCACTGTTGTCGTCCAAAGCAGCAGTGAAGTAGCTGATTTCTATATGAACCTTTGCTTTCAGTCTGTGAAGCTTTAACTTCCTACCGCTAGATGGCTTTAAAAAGAATTTTTGTTGGCTCAAAGTATCTTCAAGAAAATTTTATTTTGTCGAATAATTAAATGAAGTCTATAGAAATGATTCAATTTATATGTTACAATGATCTGAATTCAATGTAAATGTCAGCTGATGGCCTTGCATTAACTATGATACCGTCTATATAACGCCATCTAGTGAAAATATTTCAAAACATTTTTGATCATAACAGCATGATTAAAAATATTTTTTTTCTCAAGCTAAAACGTTTTTAAAGTCAAATTTGACAGGTCGACAATTTAGGAGCAATCTCTAGCTACATACTTTGATATTTGTGTGATTTTCTTTTGAAAAAATATTATATAAAATGTATAAATTTTTGAATATTTTTCAATGATAATTACACAAATTTCATTTATGGAGTTGTATTATTACGTATGTAGTTAGTATATAACGTATTTGTAATTGTAATATCTCAAAATCCCATACAAATTATTCGCAAGCGAGATTTTTTTATATTCATTTTTAATGATGAAATTAGTCTCGTTTGTAGTTTATTAACAATGAGGATTTTGAACTTAAGTATTAATTATTAATGTCATATTGTGCATACAAATGTAGTTTCCTTATGTATGTAATGGTTCAGTTTGTAATAAAGATAATGAACAAAATGTCATCTTTCGTTAATTGCCCCTAACTTGTCGTTAATAAAATATTATTTCAATTTTAATCTTTTAATTTACAATTTTTTTATCAAATTACATTACAACAATAATGATTAATTACAAAAAAAAATTAAAATGGCGCATAAAATAAAAAATATATAATGTTAATGATGGCATAATTGTCACAAAATAAAATCAAATCTCTTATTGCCTCAGACAATAATGATTTTTAAACAACAAAATAAAAAACCTGCTCTGAAGGCGCCACATTAGCTATGGTTATAGCAACACTTGGTTGCTTTGGTTATACTCACAAATAACAAGGTATGGTTGACAGTTAACATCAGACTTTGACAGACAGCAATAATTAATGACATCTTAATGTTTTTTATTTGATTGTTGCCACCTGAAGAAGTTAGTTCCAATATTTTTCCGCGATAGGGCGAGGCTATTTATTGTTATTTTTTTATATTTATATACGATCCAAATACCCATTAACTATGGGTAAATCGGACATAGTTTACGGGAAAAACTATATTTTATTCAATGCTGATTTAAGATAAAGATACGATTTTTTATGATTATTAATGTTCTCAGAAATTTATTCGGCTGGCTTGGTAGGCTTGAATGGGTCGGGGCTTGGCGCGTCCACCCTTTCGAACGGGTAGTAGGGGTGATCCTGCCAGAAGTTAGGAAAAACTGTGCGGTAGTCCCGATTAAACTTGCCTGGAAAGAAAACCATTTTGTTAATCAAATCATACTTGGTATAAAAAAATATTGAAATTTTGAATCACTGAGTTCGAAACTTAATCAAAATACGGAATTTATCACACAAAGACTATGATGACCATTAGTAAAATAATCAGAAAAACAATGATAAACCTTGAAATTTTACCAAAATCGTGTGAAATTATGTTTTAGCAAGCTAGGAATAAGTCGTAATCTTTATTTCTTTAAAGACTAGAAAGATGAATAAGATCACACGCACTCAAAGTTTCCATTTCTTCTTTGGTCAGCTCAAAATCAAATACATTAATGTTCTCCTCAATTCTATTTTTGTGCACAGACTTCGGTATGGGAACTACACCTCTTTGTAACTGAAAAAAAAAGAATATTTTTTAAGATTCCTTGGAGGAAGTGAATAGTAGGGATGCCTCGATACGCCTTTTTGCCGATACGATACCGATACCGATACTCTTATAAAAATATCGGCGATACCGATACCGATACGCTTATTGAATTTAAAAAGGAAGGTAGAATAAATAAAACACAATTTATTAATAGTTTTAGTAATCAAAATTAACATTTATAAGATTTTTATTAAAAAAACAAAGTATGCTTAATTTTGCGATCAAAGGCTATTTCGCAAGTCTGTTTGAAAAAGACCTGCGGTGGAAAATAGTCTCTCAGATGCGACAGAAGTCATTTGGAAAATAAAGTACTTCTGCGCCATTTTTTTTAAATTTGGGTTTAAGACGTCATGGCGCCAGAAAACGAACGGATCTTCGTCTCTCGATATAACTAATAGGCATAGTTAGTTCGTGCCTGGTTTGCAACGAAATAGATGGGACAACACGCGCGTGTTTACACTGCATTTTTAATGCGCAAAATTTGAAAAGTATCGTTGCATCGGCCATAAAAATATCGCCGATACCGATATATCGGCAAACCCGAAGTATCGCCGATATATCGGTATCGGTATCGGTATTGGATGCATCCCTATGAATAGCTCCATTCACGGGAGTACTCAGCTTTAATCCTTCTAGCCCCGGATTACTAGACACAATAGAAAATCTATTGTTATGCGGCACCCGAGTGCCGGTTCGGCGTTGAGTGGTTAAGTAACTTAGGGGTGAGGCTAATAAAATAAGGAAACTGCCTTAATTGCCTATCCTTAGTTAAAGAATTTTATATTAATGACCGTAATTCATAGGAGGATTTTGTAAAAGACTTCATAACGGAAGCTTCTTTTTGCGTACGCCCATGGCGCCATCTATGGCCTAATGGCAGAACTTTTGTTTGCTTCTATGCAAACAAAAGTCAGTGTAATAAATTGAATTTCAGTAGTGCCCCACTGCGGCCAGTAGCAGAAGCATTAATTTATAACTTCTTTACAAATTACTCCATCCAAATGCTTTTAAATTTAATTTTTCGATTTTGTTTTTAGGTTTTTACTACCTAAATAATTTTTATTTTCTTGCGTACGCCCAAGGCGCCATCTATGATCTAATAGCAGAACTAGTTTTTGCTTCTATATTTTATTTTGTACTTTTATTTTCGTTTTCGTCTGTAATTGCCCTGAAAATCTCGTGGCAACTTACCAAGTATCTCAAAATGATTTGCGGAGCAGTCTTCCCATATTTCTTAGCGATGCCAGTCAACGTCGGGTCATCTACCTTGGGAGGGGGCGTTGTGCTGTCCTTCTCGAATAAAGTCCCAAATGGAGTATACGCCATCACGACTATATCGTGGTCTTTGCAGAAATCTAGCACTTTGTTTTGTGCTAGATTTAGATTTACCTGAAATTAGAAGATTTTTTATAGTTATTAGTATAGTTGGCAAGTTCTGTTATTTTTTATACCACATCAGTTGGCAGACAGACACGCAGCCCACCTGATGGTAAGCGGTCACGGCCTATTCCATTGAGGGATGCTTCATCAGGAAGCGTCGCTCAATGTGCTGCCAGACTGTAGGCTCATCTGATATTCGAGCCTTTGATTTCAAGTGTACGGCTCCCACATTAATACTGCCGGAACACAGCCAGAGCTGTTATGGCGGCAGATTTCACCCGGGGATAGCTAGCCAGTCGGACTGTGATAGAAACACCCAGACCGATACAAACAGACATTATTAGACATTATTATTATTTATTTATTTTAGATTGCGGTCGCCTCCGCGGTTTCACCCCCACGAATTTTTTTTGTCAATTATCCCCCCTTCCCCCCACATTCCCGGGATCAAAAGTACCCTATCTCACCCGGGGATAGCGTAGCTTCTCAACAGTGAAAGAATTTTTCAAATAAGTTCAGTAGTTTTGGAGCCTATTCAATACAAACAATCAAATCTTTTCTCTTTCTTTATAATTTAAGTATAGACTAGCGGCCGCCCCCGGTTTCACCCGCGTGGTTCCCGTTTCCGTGGGAATTGATCAAAATCCTTTCTTAGCCTATGTCATAACATCTACCTGCATGCCGAATTTCAGCCCGATCCGTCCAGTGGTTTGTGCTGTGCGTTTCTTAAAAAAAAAAAAAGATTTATGCTTCTTTATACCTCCACCTGAAGAACTGTAGGTTTAACTTTACAGTTGTCGAGCAGTCGCTCCATCTGGCTGATGTTGAAGTTGGAGATGCCAATAGACTTGGCTAAGCCCAAGTTCTTGGCCTCTTCCATCCCTTTCCACGTCTCAACGTAGTCGATCACGTCGAACTGGCTGTGATCCGGCTGGAAAGAAGTAATTTATTACAAAAGTAGGTATATAAAAAAGAAGAAGTAAGGTAAAGTAGTAGGTTTTGTAGAAACTACAAAGAGAATTCCTAACTATATTTTCCGTGTTTTGTTTTACTGCTTTTCCGAAATGTGGAGTGGATTGTAAAGCAAAACTGTAACAACGACAGTGATAGTAATAGAATTACTTGTGAGTAAGTAATTTTGGGAGTTTCGGTAGTTCCGGTATTCGGAGCAGTGACGCTACTAAAATTTAATAACAACTATCTTACTTGTATATCGTAATAACTTTCCTCTTTGAATCATAATAGCGTAATAAAGTGATTTTATATCTTTGCTAAGATTTGATATTTTTGGCACGTAGTTACGTAACCAAACAAGATGGTTTAAGAGGCCACTGCGGCCATTAAATATTGCACTGTAGTAGGCGTAGCCACGGTGGGGCAAAGTGGGGCAAATGCCCCACCCTGCCTGGCGCGAGTATAGTTCGCTAGTTACATTTTATTTTATACTGCTGCCCCATCCTGGGTCTATGGCTGCCCCACCCTAGGTCCATGGCTGCCCCACCCTGGGCCCATGGCTTCCCCACCCTGGGTCCATGGCTGCCCCACCCTGGGTCCATGGCTGCCCCACCCTGGATCCATGGCTCTCCACCCTGAGCCCATGGCTGGCTACTAACTAGGTACTTACGGTAAAAGCCACAGGGTTATGTATCAAGTAAAGGTCCACATAGGTCAGGTTCAGGCGACGGAGGGAGCTCCTCAAGGACTCCACTACGTGTCTCTGCTCGTTTGAACCCAGCTGGAAATGTTTGAAAGTAAGTTTTAGTGGTCGACACAATTATTGATTTCGTATAACATCAAGCTTAAAAAACAATTTATTCCTTAGCTAAGTAATTATAACCTTTTCCGTGTAAAAAAAACATAACTTGAAAAAAAACAAAATCTTAAAAATTACTGAAGAACAGGCTATTTATTATTTGAGTTGCAAGATTTGAAAGAGGTCTCTCATACTATTACTTCATAATTTTATTTGTAGGCAGTAAAATTAGTGAAATTACAGGGTATAAAGACCTAAAAGGTAGGTAAATGTCGTCTCGGTGTAGCGGGCGCAGGGCGGTGCCAGACAGTAACTGCTTAGTTACTGTTTGGCACTGAACTGTCTAAGGGCAGACGTGGCACTTACCAGCAGGTGTACGATCTGCTCCTCTTGTTACACATTGCAATAAAAAAAATACTTAACGAATATAAATTTTTAATAACAAAGTAAGGTAGTGGTTAAATATCATGTCAAACTCATGGTAGTAATGAAGATGCGTTACCTTTGTAACAACAAAAATGTTCTCCCTGGGCACATCAGACTTTCGTATGGCTTGTCCGATTTGGTCTTCATTTTTGTATGCAGAAGCCGTGTCTATAAGCCTGAGAAATAAAAATATAATTATAAATCAATATTTGTGATTATTTATGAAGCAATATTCATTTTTCGCTTTAACTACTAATGAAATGAAATAATTTAGTCAGCAAATAGATTTTCTCAATCTTTTTTTTCCCTACCAGCACTTCGACGTCAATGGCCTGGGGGCTTAGACAAGATGACATCGCTTCATAGCTGGCGAATTTCGCTAAGTCCAATTTGTATGGATTTGACAGATGCCATAGAAAAGTCACGCGTTGAAAGTATGGGATTTGACATTCGCTATCGCAAATTGAGCTATAACGAACGTCATAAATGCCGCTTGTCTAGGGGGGCAGTTATGAAAAGTAAAAACTATTTGGTTGTTATTTTGTAAGTGGACAAAAAAGCTCCATCATGCAATACCAGCTACATTACAATTGAAGCTACTTCATCATTCTTAAAATATAAAGATACCTGAACTATTTGCTACTATATGCTTTTTTTGTTTTCTCTTTCCATTGGCGTCGCCAAGGGGGGGCAGGGGGGGGGGGCAGTTGCCCCCCCCTAGAGATCCAATGTAGCTAGCCGCAAAGCGGTAACGCTTCATGCCCTAGGCGTACATATTTTTTCTCCTAAATAATAATAATAATAGTATTGCCCCATTGCCCCCCCCCCCTTAATCATAAGCTGGCGACGCCCTTGTCTCTTTTCAATAATAGATGGCGCTTGTATCTTTCTCACCTGTATCCAGAATCCAGTGCCCAAGTTACAGCTTTTGCAACTTCTCCTTCTATGGCTTCTTTTTGACCATTCTGCAATACATAGTACATAATTATTTGCTTTCCTCAGTAAGGTAGGTATTTTTTTTTGTAATTTAGTTAACTTTAATCAGGCTAAGTGTCCCTTAATGGAAAAAATCTTATGGTCCGTTACCGCCTTCGTGGAACAGTGGCTAAGCCGCTCGGGTGTAAAACTTGAAGTCGTGGGTTCGATTTCAGAGTCCAACTGGCTAGCTACCAGCACACAGGTGAAATCTAGCCACCATAATAGCATTGGCTCTGTTTCGGCCAGTAATAATGTGGGAGCCAGTAAACTTGAAATCAAAGGCTCAGAATGAGCCTACAGTATGGCTGATATTGAGTGACAACTCCTAGTGAGTTGCCCCTCCTATTTAGGGTTGCCATCCGTCCGGGTTTCCCCGGATTTGTCCAAGTTTAGAGGGCATCCGGGGAGCGTCCGGGGAAGGTTTCATTTGTAGACCGAGTTTTAAAGAATAACTAAATAAAAAAAACTTGGGCCGCCCGCGAGACACGCACTATGCTTGCACACCACGATGTTTTTTATTACATTGAATATGTTTAAAAGATCTTGTTGACATGTCCGGCTTTCGGATTCTAAAATCCGGGGTTTTCAAGCGTCTTGTCCTGTTTTCCAAATTTTAGAGATGGCAACCCTACTCCTATTAATAAAATATTAATCCTAAACTCATACCTATTATAAATTAAATTATCTCACCTCGTCAAATCCTAGAAAAGTGCCAAGACCCAGAGCTGGTATGGAATTCCCATCATTTAAGGGGATCCTGTTGGCCTTTCCACCATCTTTGGAATCACAAAGCTGAAACAATAATAAATAAAAAGTTACCCTAAGATGTTATTCAAACAGCGCCATAAAATAGTCTCTGAAGCTATAAGGAGTCCTTAAGCCAATAGGTATGTAGGTAAGATATTTTAATTAGGTCCACTGCCACTGTTTCTTTCTGCTTGGCCTAAAGGTTGACTGGGAGAGAATGCCATGAGGCATTAAGTCCGCCTTTTGTACTTGATTTGTGCAATGAAGCTTAAATAAATAAATAAATAGGTAGTGGTAGAGCCATGCTGTTTTACAGTACGTATGGGACGGCTCGTCCGGGGAAGTACCACCCTCTCACATAACGGGTCCCCTATATTATGAGTGCGAAAGTTGATAGTTCGATTTTCATTATATCGAACACGCTGTGTCGATAATTCAGTAGTACGATGTTTTATTACATCGATGGTTTGTTAGTGCGATGTAACGTTTGTGCGAAAAATCTTGTTGCGAAAAACCATACAGCGATTGCTCATTAGTTCGATAATTTATTATTTCTATAGTAAGTATGCGGCTTTAAAACGGCTACTATCATCCCTGAGATTTAATTATTAGCCTAATTTTGTATTATAGACGTTAAGTAAATTCATAAAAGCAGCCTTTAAAGACATTTAAATTATCGAACTAATGAGCAATCGGTATAAGGTTTTTCGCAATAAGATTTTTCGCACAAACGTTACATCGCACTAACAAATCATCGATGTAATAAAACATCGTAC
The DNA here is from genome assembly GCA_949319885.1 of Mecyna flavalis. Taxonomy (NCBI): domain Eukaryota; kingdom Metazoa; phylum Arthropoda; class Insecta; order Lepidoptera; family Crambidae; genus Mecyna; species Mecyna flavalis. The sequence continues at coordinate 6,638,317 of OX439420.1, read as the reverse complement.
TACTGAATTATCGACACAGCGTGTTCGATATAATGAAAATCGAACTATCAATTTTCGCACTCATATAGGGGACCCCACATAACACCAGCGTGAAATAATAGTGACTACTATTGTGTTTCGTCTGGTTTGTGAGAGTGCCGGAGGCCCACACCCCCCACACTCCCCCTTAAAAGGCCGGCAACGTTAACGTAGGGGGCTTCGTCGTTTGACCCCGGTCCCGAATACACCGCGGTGTCAAACGCACAAGGACTCTTTTTGAATTGGCCGTTTGACACCGTTAATAATATTGCGGTTCCAAGCGGGAATAACTTTTTTCGACTTCGTCATTTGACACCGCCAATAAAAATCTTATTTTTGATTTTGTACAGTTGAGTACACAAGTAAGTTGTAGATTTGAAGGATCCTACTCAAGGTTATATTATATTTTTTTCTGAAAAGTTACTTGCATTAACGTGTCGTGTATTGGTTTTTGCATGGAATACGTTTGCGATATCGGAATCGTTAGAAGTTTGTATCTTTTGCAAAAGAAGTAATAAACGAGTAGCTATTACAATAGCCTTATCGCCAAAAGGGTAAGATGGTTCAATTAGTAAGGTCCCTTGTTGCTAGAAGCATTGCCTTGTTACCGACAAGGCAATGCTTCTAGCAACAAGTTTTTTTAGTAGTAGTTTTAAGTATTTGATGGTTACGTGTAAATGAAAGCTGCAGGAGTCGTGCACTGCTTTGTTTGTAAAAAAATTAGAAAATAACGACTTATGACGCTTATTTTTGGTCTGAATTAAATTTTATGTGTATAATAATATGAACGAATTTAATGTTTCAATAAATGAATTACTTGTCGCTTTGTGTATTAACGAAAATTTAATTTATCTTTATTATGTGTAAATAGCTAATAATACAATATAAAAGCATAAAAATCATTAAGTACTGGTGGTGTGTGCGGCCACACGCGAAGTGGCTGCCTTGATCACACGTTTTGTGTTGGGGCGCACAGTCGTATGGACATTTTTGCGCTCGCGTCAAACGTGTAATGCCGCACTGGAGTTGCAATTTTAAAAACACAGGGGTGTGTTTGCCGCAGTCAACGTGTTAACAAGCTGAAATGAAGCTAGATGAAGTGACCATATCCCAAAAAGTGGCTGATAGTGGATGGAAGTAAAGAGCTGAAATACGAGCGTTCTATTGGTGCGGCCTATGGGACAAAGTTGTCATTACAAAAAACGGATACTTATATTGGGAAATTTTTTTCGATGCAATTTTGTCTTTAACTGTACATAAATATTAACAGCGGTGTCAAGTGACGAAGGCGAAAAAAGTTGTTCACCACTTGACACCGCGGTGTCAAACGGCCAATTCAAAAAGCGTCCTTGTGCGTTTGACACCGCGGTGTATTCGGGAGCGGGGTCAAACGACGAAGCCCCCTTAACGTACCAGAGCCATCCCTCTGGTGTTGCAGATGTCCATGGGCGGCGGTGATTGCTTACCATCAGGCGACCCGCTGGCCCGTTTGCCGCCTCTGACCAAATATTCAGATAGTCTGGCCAGATTCTTAGATAACCTTTAGAATTTTCCTCTACCTTAAGGTTGACTGGAAGAGATTGCTAAAAATTATTAGCAATAAGTCCGCCTACATTGTATCACCCATTTTTGTAACATATTTTTCTTTTATAATTTTGTGCAATAAAGAGTATATCTATCTATCTATCTATAACCCACTAAAAGATCTAAAACATTTTAAACAATCTATTGCAAGAAATAACTAAACCACAGAGATAGATGTAACTCTGTGAACTAAACCATTATAAATAAAAACATTACTTACCGACCCGACGAACAAGAACGAGACAAAAAAGCTTATTAAATACATCTTGCCGTCACTACAATCGCTCTACGACTGAACATCAAAGTTGAACTTAAACTGGTGCCAATAATAAAAAAAGCTACTTAATATCGCTTGCTGTAGGAAAATATACCTTAAAACGTTACTATTAAGTGTAATTACTTCCGACTTAAACTATACGGAATGTTATAACATGACTATACCAATTTAGTCACTCTAAGTGACTAAAAATAAAATAATTAATTTTTACTATACTCGTAACTTATAGAAGAGGTACAATTTGATAGTTTGTTTGTATTGAATTGAATAGGCTCTGAAACTACCGAACCGATTTGGAAAATTCTTTCACTGTTGGAAAGCTACACTATCCCCAGCTGACATAGGGTACTTTTGATCCTGGAAATGTGGGGGGAAGGGGGGATAATTGACAAAAGAAATTACGCGTGGGTGACACCGCGGGCGGAAGGCTAGTTATTTTAATACACCGATAGCGGCAAAATTGGCCTTACCCATGAATTAAGTTGTCAAAGATTTGATTTCTGGCAAATTCTTACAACAATTTTGGACTACATAGAAATAACAGGAAAGTTTAAAAATATTATCTGCGACAAATATGTAGTTTAGGTTGATAACACTTATTATTCATGCAAAAACCCATTATTGTTTATATTAGCAAACTATACATCACATCGGCATCGGGTTACATTAATTGTATTATTTATAATGATAAATACAATTATGTGATTATTGAGAATTTCCTATATTGAAGTCTTTGACATACATACAGTGTAGATTTGATGAAGTCGACCTTTCTTCAATGTGTTTCCAAAGACATTTCGGTGATTTTTTATTAAAAGACAAAAAAATAAAAGCAGGCAAAAAACGTATAGCCTGACCAAGAAAATAAAAACTGATATTTTGGCTTAACCGGATTTCGAACCAATGATCTCTCACCTAGCTACTGGTAGCCAATCCAATAGTTCTATTATTCAAACAAGCTATATTATTATCGTTTATTACATTTTAAGATACAAGTGATCTAAATAAACTTGTAATGTTATACAAAGTTCAAAGCGTACGATCGTACCTCCTACTTCAAGGTAAACGGGTTCAATTCCCGACAGCACTGCCGTGTCAGGCCTATCTCCGTTATCTCAAAAAACCTAGTTTTGAGTAAACGACTCCTAAAGTTTTTTTTGCATTTATTGCCATTATATCTATGTTTCAAGAGATTTTTCCAAACTTATTTCATATCATAAGAATTGTAAAGATGTACATATTATTGTGATGTAATTATCTTTTTTGTTTTATCTTTATTTTCTATGTTTTTTTCCAAAAACGGAGATAGGCGTGATAGGAATTTCATACAAATCTTGTTACGCGAAGGGCCGTATCTTAAGATACATGACTTAGCCGTGACAATTTGAGTAAGAATTATTTAGCCATACATGCATTTCTGCATTATTTTGTTTAGAGAGGTAGAATAAAAGTAGGTTTTAATAAGAATCTTAATTTTAATCAGTCATATTTTAATTAGGAACATAGGTGTAATCAAATAACAAGTATATTATGACAAAACTGGAAATGGTATTCAAATAAACTAAAATGTATTTCTTTTTCATTTATCAACAAAAACATTACCTACCGGTCTACTAAATCAGTCTAAATATTATGTAGTTGCATAAGTCTTAGTAATTACCCCATAACAGTATAATATATAAGTAAACTACGTATCTATCGTGGCTAAGTCATGTATTTTAGTACACACTTAACTGAGTTTGCCATAATCGCGTCTTGTCGACTCGTCAAGCGTTGTCTGTAACTTAAGATACAGTATTTAACCATAATATCGTAGTCAATCGTAATTTCTTCTAGAGCATTTTTTGGGATAACGGTAAGAGATAATTAAATAATATTTTATACACGGGATAGAAGACCCATAAAAACCACGAAAAACACTTGTTACGCGTAACTCATGTATCTTAAGTTAACTGACATTCGCCTGACACGGCAGAGCAACCGCTTCCCATGCTTTATCTCAGAAGTAATTGATACAGTTACTAATAATTCAAAGTATGCAACACTAATTATTTATTATTATTACGATGAGAATTCCTATGCATGTATGTCTATGTTACTACAGCCATAACCTAACCTAAAGGATTGTGCCTACAAGATTGATTTCCAAGTTGAGGTCCGCCGTCTTTTTCGGAGGAGTATGCGTTTATGCGCGAGGAGGCGCTCGTGGCGCAGCTGTGACAGTGGTTCGTTAGCGATAACGAAAGTCAAGCTACCTACGCCGCGGTCGGTTAATGGATGGGTGACCATTCTGACCATATTTAGTGACATTAATTTCGAGCGTCTCCGTGCTTCGGAAGGCACGTTAAGCTGTTGGTCCCGGCTGATATTTACTATAATGTAAATTAGTCGTCAAGCCTAGTCAGAGGCCATTTGGCGGCTTGATAACATCTGAAATTAAGGTTGGCCACTTGCCTTACGCACCCCTCCACCAACCCGCACTAGGCCAGCGTGGTGGAGTATGGCCCACACTATCTCACAATTGAGATAAGGCCTGTGTCCCAGCAGTGAGAACGTATATAGGCTGATGATGATGCGTTTATGCACCATAACCGCAGGCTAGCTAGACCTGCGGCCGTGTGTGGGACTCGAGACTAAAGCGTCCACTACCCACTAAACTCACCCGGTTTTCCCTTCACACCCGATTAGGACGAGCCGGTGCCAGCCTTGTGGCTATTGTGACAGACAGGCATGCAGTCCGCCTGATGGCAAGCGACCAGTATTGTCTTGGTCAGGAAACGTCACTCAAAATGTAGGCTTCTCTGGTTTTCGAGGCTTTTTAATTTCTTTGAGCATTTTAATATCTCGATTCAAATTACTTTTCACTTTTCTATAGTTGTCAGGTCAGTGCTAGTTAATTGGTATTTAGGGATCTAACAGACGAACGAACCATCGTTTGCGACCCTCGACGACTGCGGTGAGCGGCTGTCGTTCGGGGCCGCAACGACAGCCGACGACCCTCTGCGACTGTCGCGCGGCGCCGCAACGACCGTCAACGACAGTCGCAGAGGGTCGTCGGCTGTCGTTGCGGCCCCGAACGACAGCCGCTCACCGCAGTCGTCGAGGGTCGCAAACGATGGGTCGTTCGTCTGTTAGATCCCTTAGATCCCAAGTCGTTGTTTTCCCGCAGTAATTATGATTCTATCTAAGTAGTACAAGAGATTAATGAAACATTTTTTTAGTCCAATTAAAAGTTTTTCGATTGTGATAGACGAAACTCAAATCAATAGTACTAGCTTCGTCGCGGACGGTCACTTGCCGGGATCATTGCCCTTCGCGCTTGTCAAAAAGATGATAGTTAATTCACTATTTACTAACTTTGATTTCCATTTTACATTCAAACTTTAAAAAAAAATTAAAAAGTAAAAAAAAAAACAGTAAATTTACTTGCATAGATCGATAGTAGGTACTACTAAAGGTGAAGCGTTCTGCTGCGGGAAAACAACGACGGGTAGCTTTATACTGTGCTCAAAAGCTAGGGTAGTCACTAGTCAATAGCCAGTAGGATAAAGAAAACAAGTTTATATTTTACAAAATACAATATTTATGATTTATAATTTGCATTGTCAAGTTATTTCGTCGGCTTCGGAGTGAATGCGTTTACTTTGGGCACGTCAACCTTCTCGAATGGGTAGTAGAGATGCTCTTGCCAGAAGCTGGGCATTACGGTACGGTAATCACGGTTGAACTTGCCTGTAATAATAAATAAATAGAATTAATGAACTGTTAATTTTATAATAAATAAATAAATATCTCCGCACATTATTTACACAGCGCCATCTAGCCCCAAACTAAGCATTAGTTTGTGCTATGGGTGTTAAACAACGGATAATTCTTTTTGGAAATACATACATAATTATATTTATGTTACAGTGAAAACTCATAGCCGGTCAAAACCACTTTAACTACAAAAATCAGGCAAAAGTGGTTTGGACCGATGCCCTTAGTTAAAACCACTTTTGACTGATTTTAGCAGTAAATTTTTTTTTGCCCTACAGATGTGTAATAATCTATTTTGGGACCAGTGAATTAATTTTTTATTTTTTCGCCCTACTTATGTGTAATAATCTATTTTGGGACATTTCTGGAAGCATTGCTATTTTTTTTCCAGTGTACTGACCTCATTTCATTTATATTGACGGAAAAAATTGTTGTGGTGGTAGATTGTAGAAAAGGGATTATGAGTTATGGTGGAAATCGAACCCACGAACACATCGTAATTTAAAGTGTGGTTAACAATATTTTAATTTTTTTTTCTGTAAAATAAAGTATAAAAAACTTACTAATAGTGTTAATTTCTTCGGTGGAAAGCTCGAAATCAAATATATCAATGTTTTGTTCAATCCTGTTCTTGTGTACAGACTTTGGTATCGGCACTGTTCCTCTTTGCACCTGAAATTAAAAAAATAATAAAATACAGACGAAAAACTAATAATTAACAATCATTTCTCATTTATAACAGCAACTTGAATTTTACATTTTGTAGATGTAGTTTTCTTTTTACTAATGATAAAATTGATTATTTTACATTATGTACCTATATTTGATTTACATTTAAAATATTTATAGTTAACCCTCAGTGAGCGGTGATAGTATTCGTAATGCATACGTTGTGACTTAAACAAGTTGTCGTTACACAAAGTTCTCGTTTACTATTCCTTTATAAAAGAAACTTAAACTAACATGTCTTAGGTGCTGCAAAGACGTAAAGGCACCTATAATTGCTTTCCTATAATTAATTATAAAGTGGACACCACAATGTCTAAGACGGCAAAGAGGGTTGTTTTCAAATTCAAAAAAATTCAAAATTTAAAATTTCTTTATTACAAACTTACACGTGATATTTTCCAATGTTTGGGGGTCTCCATTTAAGTATAATATCTACTTGTGTTAGGAGACACCCGCTCCTTCTTAATGTATCGTAGAGGTAAGTTTAAATATACTTAAATAAAATTTACTATTTGCTAAATTTTAGTAAAATAGACAAAAAATAAAAATAGCTTTAATGTTGTATGCATGTATGAAGTGAGATTTGTTTGAAGTTTTCAATGTGGTGGTCAGTATCCAATCCAGCACAAAATACAAAAGTGTCTAAGTCTGCGCAACTTTTCAAATCAATTGAAAATCTGTGGTTTGAAAAAATTAGATTTTAAACTTACCAAATATCTCAAAACGAGTTGAGGCACAGTCTTGCCATACTTCTCAGCTATCCCGGTGAGGACGGGGTCATCGACTCTGGGGGGAGGCTGGGCGGGGTCCTTGTCGAACAGCCGGCCGAACGGGGTGTACGCCATAACCACCATGTTGTTGTCCTTGCAGAACTCGATGATTTGCTTCTGGTCTAACTGCAGGTTAACCTGAAAGAGACATTTGTGGTGTATCAGGCTGCTTTGGTGAGTGTGCTGCTCAGCTGCACGATTTGGTTCCACCAGCTCCGCTCCATCATCGAACTACTAGACTCGGTCAGGGACTCCATTCGTAAACAGTTGGGATACTGCGCGTACGAACTAAGCGATATGCTTCATCTTTCTTAAAACGGACTGCGCGGGAGTGGAATTCTCTGCCGGGATCTTCTTTCCTACACAATACAACTTGGGGCTCTTCAAGGCCAGAATTAACGGGCTTTTCCTAAGCAAGCGCGCTCCATCGTAGACCGCATAGTTGTTTAACATCAGGCAACTTTGTGGTCAAGTGCTAGCTTAGTCCAAATATTAAAAAAAAATCAAGCAGTTACAAAAATTAAAATAGGCCTTACTCGTGTGGACTACACAATGTTATCCAGAAGAAATGTGACTAAAAAGCACCAAGGGCACCCTCGAAACCCTAACTATCCCCATACCAAGAGAGAGAGAGAAAGAGTAAAGAGAGATACAATAAACAGAAATAAAAGGATATAGGTAAATGTCAAATCGAACCAGCCTATTATTGACACCCCAATTTTTTTTCTGTCAGAGGCGGCAAACGAGCCAGCGGGTCGCCTGATGGCAAGCAATCACCGCCGCCCATGGACATCTGCAACACCAGAGGGATTGCTGATGCGTTGTCGGCTTTTTAAAGGAGGGTGTGGGCTTCTGGCATTCTTACAAACCAGACGAAACACAATAGTAGTCACTATTATTTCACGCTGGTATAATGTGACACTTCCCCGGACGAGCCGGCTCATTCGTACTGTAAAACAGCTTGGCTCTACCCACAGAAATCTGCTCTACCACTACCAAAGTTTGGTCTGCTGCTAACTATACTTCATCAGTTATGTTCTACCATGTTCTAAGATCTTACTTACCTCGACTTGTAAAACGGCTGGTTTGATCTCGCAGTTGTCGAGCAGTCGCTCCATCTGGCTGATGTTAAAGTTGGAAATGCCTATGGACTTGGCTAAGCCGAGTTTCTTGACCTCCTCCATTCCCTTCCACGTGTCCAGGTAGTCTGTCGGAAGGTTTGTGCTGAAATCCGGCTGGAATGTGGATGATAGTTGGAATTATGGATAAAATAAAGTAAGAGACTATAAAGGTCAAGGAACTTTTAGTAAAACCGAAAGTAATGAAATGATATGAAATAATCTATCCAGAAAATAGATTTAAAAAACTACTTTTGCACGTCAATCTTTTTTTGCCTTTCAGTGTGTGTGAAGTGTGTGATTTTCAGTTTTACTATAACATTCCTTGCCTGGACTAAAAATTAAAGACAAAAATCTATCCATGATTAAATCGCACGCCTGTCGATTTTTGAGAAAACTCGAAATGAGCATGCTAATTTCGAGCAACATTCCGTCACACATGCTACTAAGGCTCACTAAGGCTATGCTAAGGCTATTAGTGACAACTGCATAATAGAAGCATGCTTTTGCTTCCATGCTTGAAATGAGCATGTGTAACAGTAGCTTTATATGCGAGCTGACAGCTTTGCTTGTCAGTCTAAAACTAGCCGTAACTCTTCTAAGCGTTTTATTATCCCTATAATAAAATACTCACCGAAAACTTCATGGGGAAGTGTATCAAGAAGAGGTCAACGTACGTAAGGTTGAGTTTTTCCAGAGAGTCTTTAAGTGCTTCCACTTCAGTTTTCTGTTCCGCCATAGACAACTGAAAATATTTCGAGCTATTAGTTCCGCTACTCGACGCTATGGCGCCACTGAGACTCGGTCACTGAGACACAGTCGGTTAATTTTAAAATATTTATTTACCTTGGTGACAACGAAAATATCTTCCCTCGGTATTTTAGTCTTTTGAAGTGCTTGCCCGATTTGTTCTTCAGTGTGGTAAACAGCGGCTGTGTCTATTAACCTACAATAGTCATAGTCTTTGTAATGCATAAAATTTATATCTAATTATGCAAGTCCATTTCATTTATTAAAAGCGCCATCTAGTGAGGAGTAGCTTAATCAAGTTTATTATCCATTAATCTATTGATGTGGGGATTACCCTGTTAAATAGCGCTAGCAGCTAAAAAATATATTATGTCAAATATTATTTTTGTAACAAGCGCCATCTAGTGTAGAGTAGCTGAACTGTGTGTTGTTTCCATAATTATTTGGTAAGTAGTTTTTATCAATAGATGGCGTTAGTAACTAACCTGTATCCAGCATCAAGTGCCCAAGTGACTGCATTTTCCACCTCTTCTTCTTCAACTTGTTTTAGAACGGTACCTGTGTGGCTACTCTGAAATATAAATAAACACATTGAACAATGTTTACTCATCATTGTGATGACAACTTGGTTTCAAGAATGGAGGCCTTTGCCCTTCAGTGGGACATTAACAAGCTGATATTCTACTCGATTACTGTAAGTAAGTTATATCTAGTGGTTGACAATCTGTAATACGTAATACCTATATCAAAATCGAAATAATGCATTATTCATATAAGCTTCAAAGTGACTCTACTACTGGATTCGGAATGTTTTCATTCACCCAGAAGAACCGGCAAGAACTCGACAGTTACTCTTTTCAATCGCCAATATGGTTGGTTACAATATTTAAAAAATAATCTCCAAATCACATGGTTACTATAACAAGTGATTTGACGAGCCATTTGGTGTAATGGTCGAGAAGTCGGCTATTACACCAGAGGTCGCGGGTTCGATCCCCGCACGTTACAAACATTTGTGTGCATGAACATGTCTGTTTGTATCGGTCTGGGTGTTTCTATGTATAATATGTATGTATTTACAAAAAAAGTATATAAGTAATATTTATCCGTTGTCTAGCACCCATAGCACAAGCTTAATGCTTAGTTTGGGGCTAGATGGCGATGTGTGAATAATGTCCAGAGATATTTATTTATTTATTTATTTTTATACTATACAGTTTCGAGTAAAATTTAAAATAGGGTTGTATTTAATTGATCACCAATCTAACCAAACCTAACCCACAAAAATATTAAGTTAGCACCTAAAAATACTAAGATACCACCAAAACTAAATTTAGATACTAACTTACAAGTTTAGGTGCTAACCAAATAATATCATTGGTGCTAACCTACTATTTTTTTGTGGATCAGTTTATTAATTCTCTTAAAAATATAATAATGTTTTACCCCTTCGAATCCTAAGAATGTTCCCAACCCAAAGACTGGAATAGAGTTCCCGTCATTTAAGGGTATTCTGGGAGCCTTTCCGCCATCTTTGGAGTCACAGAGCTGAAAAAAAAATTAGATCAATAAACTCCTATTATAGACCGACAAACTTATCTGTTCCGGTGGCGGCGTCGCTACTGTCTATTTAGAACTGTCATTAAATATCGTTTTTGTATTGCATTTCACGTAGTTCCAATTTTGGCCACCGGAACAGATAAGTTTGTAGGTCTGTACTATTTGACTGGCCCGATGGCGAATTTGGTAGCGACCCTGCACTTTGTGCCAGGGGACGTGGGTTCGAATCCCACCCAGGACAAACACTTATGTGATGAACATTTGTGTTTGTTCTGTGTCTGGATGTTAATTTGTGTTTAAGATATATGTTTTTGTAGTAGGTACCTTCGATATAGATTTGGTCCACGGAAGCCCTGAAGAATTTTCTATACAGAGATTTGATTGTTTGTTTGTTTGTATGTTTGTTTGTTTATATTGAATAGGCTCCGAAACTACTGGACCGATGTGAATAATTCTTTCACTGTTGGAAAGCTACACTATTCCCGGGGGACATAGGGTACTTTTGATCCCGGAAATGTGGGGGGAAGTGGGGATAATTGAAAAAAAGAAATTACGCGCGGGTAACGCGAGCAAAAGACTAGTAGATTATATTTAGAAATATAAATACCTATCTTATGCATAGAATAATAACTTAAAGATTTTTCCTTTTGAACTAGCTGCTCCATCCAATTAAGTTGTAAAGTGGTTTCGGATACACAATAGTCTGATTATCTTGTAAATGGTACATCTAATGGTGTAAATAGTGTAGTACTTTACATAATGGTGTGAAGTCCCATAGAATAGACAAAAGCCATGACATCATCAAAACAACTTAATCAAAACAAGTATATGGTTAACCAAGGCCATAGGGTCATAGACAGCAATTGATCATCCATAAAAAAACAACATAAGTACCTATTATCACAGTTTTACATTGTAATACTGTGGTACTACAAAAAAATATACTACATCTTTGGGTAGTTGAAATCAAGTAAGTAATGGCTACAAATAAGAGTATTTAATTATTTATTAATCACCATGCTTGCAAGTGCAATCACAAGCTCGAACTTTGTAAAAAAATGCCTTGATCGGGAATGGAACCCACGACTTCAACAACACGGTCATGTTGTTCACGAACTATAAACTGAGGTGTTTAAAGAAATAAATGCCTTTTTCATTTATATTTTGCATATTTTACATATTTTTATTTATTCATGAAAAGCGATTTTTTATACTACATACTGTGAAAATCACGTTAGTTAACCTACTTTTATAAAATTAAATAAGACTTTTCTATACATACTCTAGTTATAGATAATAATACTAAATAAATTCTTTCACTGTTGGAAAGCTACACTATTCCCGGGTGACTTAAGGTACTTTTGATCCCGGAAATGTGGGGGAAGGGGGGAATATTTATCTATTCATTTATTTATTGACAGGCAGGCAGTTAAAACACTGATGATAGCCTGTATCTTATTAGCTCCACCTAATGGGCTAACTCCTTCCAGTGAAATTTGACAAAAGAAATTACGCGCGGGTGAAACCGTGGGCGGAAGGCTAGTTATTGATTAGTCTCTCAGATTTCAAACAGGACTTCCCTAGTTTGGGGTCCACTGGCCATATCTTATTCAAAACAACAGAAAAAACTAGTTTAAGTACAGAGAGAACATGATCTTGGGGTCCTAGGTTTATATCCCGGGACGGGCAACATTTTTGATGGCTTTTACAAACAAAGCTCAAGTTTGTGATTACCAATATGCATTTGGTAAGCAAGCATGGTGATTAAGCCATTACTCATTATTGTGACACTGACTTAATTTTAAAGGTGCGTACAGATCATATTATAACATAACATGTTATAAAACAATGTTATATAACATTTTTCAGTACTAAATGTTTTGTTGAAAAATAATGTCAGATAATTTTGACGTGTTATTAAACACATGTTAAGTATAATTATAACAATGTTACTTAATCTGTACGCACCGTAATGATGTAGGCTTTTGCCCTGCAGTCGACAATTACTTAAATAGGCCGACAAATTTTTCTTTAGTTTATTTGTAGTAAAAACTAAAAAATATATACTTACTGAACTTGAAACCAAAGCTGATATAATAAGTATGGCGTACAACATCTTGACCACAACTGAACTGTGTTCGCACAAAGCATCGCTTATAAACGAACTTTTTGAAACAAACTTACAAGCTTTGCCAGAGGAAAATAAACCTTAAGTTTAGAGGTATAAGTGTAATTACTTCCTACTCTAAATTATGAAGCGATGACCATTAGTACGTATAGCATGACTGTAACGAAGTGGGGTGCTAAGCCGAATCTCCGGGGCATGTTTTTCGCTACAAAATAAACAAAAACAACAAAACAAGTTGATAAAACTAATGTTTTGTTGTTTGTTTTCACCATACAAAATAGTTGTTCCCTTTCGTGGATACCATGCTGTTTTACAGTACGAATGGGCCGGCTCGTCCGGGGAAGTACCACCCTCTCACACAACACCAGCGTGAAGTAATACTGACTGCTATTTGTGTTTCGTCTGGTTTGTGAATGTCCGGAGGCCCACACCCCCCACACCCCCATAGGCCAGCAACGCATCAGCGATCCCTCTGGTGTTGCAGATGTCCATCACGCGGTGATCACTTACCATCATGTGACCCGCTGGCTGGCTCGTTTGCCGCCTCCGACGTATAAAAGCCGAACTTTAGACTCAACTGATCTTTGAGCATTGGATTTAACCCTTTCCCCGCCACGCTTTTTTCCGAAAATGGTGCCCCACACGCCACGACCATTAAAAAAAAAAAATCCAAAAAATTAATAGGTTATACTCAACTCATTCAGGCAAGTAAAAATACAACGTTTCTTGATCATGTTTTTTTGTCTGATATATCAGACATTGGCGTGGTGGGCACGAAAATGGTTTGTCTGATATATCAGACATTGGCGTGGAAAAGGTTAAAGACTACGAGTGATGTTTTTGGTGTAGCCGTGTCAGGGGTCCAGAGTTGCTGAACATTTTGTGATTGTGATTTACAGATTGGAAATTACTCAGTCGTAGTCCTTAGGCTGCCTGTCCACCGGAGCGGAGCTAGGCCGCGGAGCGGAGAAGCTGAGAAATATTACCAATAGCATTGCACAAAATCTCCGCTTAGACAGGGAGTTGCATTCCAATTGGATAATATATCTCCTTTCTCCGCTTCGCTATATAGAAGTGGTCGACGCAAAATCATTACCCGTGTCTTGGAAGACAAGTAAAGTCATGGAACAATAAAAAACGTAGAGTGACACAGTTGAACTTGTCGTGTTATACGAATCTCACGATCGTGTGTTCAAGGTAAACGGGTTAAATCTGAGGATCGATTTTTCACCTTATTATTACTATTTAAGGTCTAAATTAAAATTAGTAAGATTTATAACATGGCTGCTAAATTTTGCGATGTCAGTGAACAATTTTTTTGTCTAAATAGATGTGTTTTTTCGTGTGATATCTTCTGGGAATATTTCTATAGTAATATTGTAAGGAAGTTTATCTTTTTTATGTAAGATATTATCTCTGGATCTGGCTTTAAGCAAAACAACACCCGATGTTTTCTTTGCAAAAATCTTTGTAAGCTTCAGCCACACAACACGGCTTCCGTACCGGAATGCTCGAAGTTTGTAGCTGATGAGAGAAGGCTTTAAGCACCGTAACCGCAGGCTAGCGACACACAGTCCCTATGTTGTGACTCGGGACGGGACTAAAGTCGTTTGTCACACCACCCTCTAAAACTCTTACTAAATTATACTTACTCAAATATCATTACAGAAAAAGAAACAATGAGGGCATCGTGGCAAATCGTACCGGGATAACATACGTTTTCTATGTATAGTAGGTGCGATTCGGCCGCCGGGGGCATACCTACCGGACTGGGACTGTAGTGGCCGGAGCCAAATCCTCCCGATTTCCCCTTCACACACAAAAGGATCGAGCCGTAGACAGACCACTTAAATTATGGCTACACAGCTTTATTAAATTATTCGGCCATGTTTTGGCCAGCAAACAAGGAAAAAGTATTTTATTTTTAATTTTAACAATCAGATCACCTTTTTTAGAAATATGGACTTCGCTAAAATTGTCCGTGATTGAATCATCAAACAATCATTGGTCTAACAGTTTGATGTTAATTGAACATAATGATGACTTGCTCATTGAGCTTTGAGAACAATTGCGATGTTTTTTTTTATGCTCAGTGACTCGGATGACTCCTTAGATGCAAGCACAAAGTAAAAAGTATTTAAGAAGGACCGTTCCGCCATTTGCTATACTTCTTACTAATAATATAAATGTGAAGTACCTAACTATGTCTTTTTTTGCTTTTACTCTTTCGCTGAACCTAAATTGATGAAATTTATTAGGTAGGTACGTACGGATATATTAAGTACGTCTGTAAAAAGAAATAGTCTTCCTAATTTTCTTACCGAGTTCGATGGTGTGACGGAACTTAGTCCTAGATTTTTGAGGAGTTTAGGACGATGCCATGTTTTTAATGATGTTACAAGATTTTCATAGTTTAGTTAAGATCATAGATAAATTTAATAATGACTAAGGCGTTTACTTACATGACAATAAAAAATATTTGCGTTTTTGCCGTATATTTCAATTGTTTTTTACGTGTTAGATTAAAAGGGAAGTGGTAAATCAAGATTAACGCAATGTTTTGAATCTGTATGTTATTTAAAAAGTATATAGTTTGACAGCGCCATCTGTATTTTTACCACTATACTAATTGAATACGAAACATTTGTTCTTGATTGAAATTTTGTGAAGAACTTAGTTTTGTAATTCGTCACTAGATGGCGTTAGTAACTCCGTAGCAACTTAGTAATTCCGCTCGGCAATAGATGGCGCTAGCAGTACTGTAAAAACGTGTCAGATTGTATCTTGCAAATTGCCACGAAAGATTCATATCAAATTGTTCAGTATAGCGTTTGAGCAAATTAGAATCAGCGAGAGGTATCATTAACCATGATGTACGGTCTTTATTAGAAGTATGTGGTCTGGTTTAGTGTTTTTATTTGCCTTTTTTCATGGCCATTACTCCGTAATACCCGTACCATAGTAATTATTGCGTGATAGCTGTATTTTGAGTTCATTAAACAGTGTATTACAGTCGTTACCGATTACGTATGATGGGTTCATGGGAATTATTTGCTAGATCATTCCGTGATTGTGTTTATCTGTTCATAGATGGAGATAGCTGCTTGCCAATACTATTCGGGGCAATAACCCATTTTTACTATTGTAAATTGTACGTTGAGATTTCAGCCGCGTAACTATTTGGTAGGTTATCAAATTACGAGGTACCTAGTACATTTTTATCATCGTTTTTTGTACTTAAATGAGTTTTAAAATGTATCTCACCTCAACTTTTTAGTATTGGAAGTAGGTGTTTTAGTCTGCCTTTTTTGGCTGTCTGCCAACTCGATAATCAATTTGGTTGAGAAGTCGGCTACACCATAGAGGTCGCGGATTCGATTTTCTCACAGTAAAACATGTGTGTGTGTGCATATTATATATATATATATTTTTGGTTGCTCCGTTGTTTCTTACCAAAACCCATAACACAACATATTTACGCTATTTACTTTAGAAAACGGGCTAGCTACCATCCCCATAGGTAGGTATCTTCCGCCATAATTGCTCTGGTTGTTTTCCAGCAATATTAATTTGGGAGCCAGTCCCACCACCCTGGTTCACAAACAGCAGTGTCCGAAAAAACCGACACATAGCTCGACCCGGGACTTGAACCGAGGACCCCGAGATCTCGGCCCGGTACTTAACCACTAGACCATCGAGGCCTTAATAATTATGCTGGTAGGTACGGTCAACAGCACATCACGCACGGTATACACTTGCAGTTTGATAATAGCGCTTATGCCCCCGACATAAGAGCGGTACAAAGTCCAAAGTGTTACGTCTGACGTGCTTTTGACTGTACGTTACTTTAATTTATTCTAAACGCTAATTCCCTGACGAATCTTAAAAAGGTGCAACATCATTTCTTTTCGCAATAAGATCACTCCCTCTCCTGAATACTTGAGTTCCGACTCATTTGTCTCAAATATACGAAAGTGACTCGCGAGTCGGGTTTTAATTAAAAACCTGAGCGTTGCTTCTTTTCTAAGTTTATCTTTGTTTTACGAAGTCTTCTTTCTTCCCCTTTACCGTAATAGCTGTATTGTGCTGCGTTTAGATAAGCAAGTTTACTCGCTCAGAGTTTTGACAGTGGCCTGGCCATCATCATTTTTTGACGACTCTTGGTGTGATAGTCGAGAAGTCGGCTATTACACAAGAGGTCGCGGGTTCGATTCCCCCACGGTACAAATATTTGTGTGCATGAGCATGTCTGTTTGTATCGGTCTGGGTGTTTCTATGTATAATGTGTATGTATTTACAAAAAAAAAAGTATATAAGTAATGTTTATCCGTTGTCTGGCACCCATAGCACAAGCTAATGCTTTTTTCTTGGGGCTAGATGGCGCTGTGTCATAAATGTCCAGATATAGGTATATTTATTTTATTTATGTATAAATAATCATCTTAGCGTTTCTCCGATTGCATCCAGTATGGAGCTCAGGGTTCGCTTCGACTATGATCCTAGATTCGACAAGCCCGGTTATTACAATGGAGGGATTGCCATCTGACCTCCGCAACCCTTACAAGGGAAACCAGACCTACTTGAAACATAGTCGGGACCAACGGCTTAACGTGCCTTCCGAAGCACGGAATCATCATTATTTTCAGACACAGGTGATTCAAGCCTGGCAGGCAGTGGCTATAGCGAGCATAAAACCTGGAGGTCATAAGTTCAATTTCCGCCTCGGGTCTGGTTAGTGGTAAGACTTTTTCAGAGTTCGACTGGCTAGCTACCACAGGTGAAAACTGTCTCCATAACAGTTCAGGCTGTGTTCCAGCAATATGAATGAAGGAGAGCTAGTACTTGAAGTCAAAGCTCGTAGATCAGACGAGCCTACAGTCTGGCAGCACATTGAGGGACGCTTCCAGGTAAAGTGTCCCTCAATGGAATAGGCCGCAGTGGCCGATTAACATTAGGCAGTATTCGGACTTTTTCGGACAGCATTTTGGTTAAATATAAAAAAAAATATTTTTACTAGCGGCCGCCACCGCAGTTTCACCCGCGCGTAATTTCTTTTATCAATTATCCCCCCTTCCCCCCACATTTCCGGGATCAAAAGTAACCTATGTCACCCGGGGATAGTGTAGCTTTCCACCAGTGAAAAAATTATCCAAATCGATTCAGTAGTTTTCGAGCCTTTTCAATACAAACAAACAAACAAACAAATCTTTCATTTTTAGTATTTTTACAATATTAGTATAGCTTGTTTATTACGTTAGTTATTTTTTTAAAATAATTATTTCCCATCACCTTCTTTATTTATTTATTTTAAGGAAAAGCTAATTACCAGAGAATCATTACGTTTGTTAATTGGTCCCATTTAATACTTTTTGTCAATTAAAATAGCACGTTCAAACGCAGCACCTGTCTTAAAACACTTAAAAATGGTGACTAATTAAAAAAACACCCTCTTTAGGGAGATTTTTACGCCCGCACATACCACCCGGGGGCGGTGAGGGGGTCAGGGTGGTGTTCTGTCACAGTCCACTGAAGAACAGTGAGGAATATAAAATAGTAGGTAAATCAAAAAAATCAAAATCAAAATATGCTTTATTCAAACAGGCTACAAAGATGTTTATGAATAGTCAGAAACAAAAAATGGACTGACTCTACCACCGGATTTGGAATGCAGTCATCTGTTGAGAAGAACCGGCAAGAAACTCAACAGTTACTCATTTCAATCGCCAATAAGGTTACAATAATTGAACAATCTCCATTTTTATACTATAACTAAGTCATACAGTTTCGAGTAAAATAACATAAAATTAAAAAATTAAGTATCAGCCTTTTAATGTCCCACTGCAGAGCAAAGGCCTTAATCCTTGATTCAAGTAAGGTGATTACAAACCCGAGCTGCGAAAAAACCGACGCAAAGTTGTTCGACCTGGGAATTGAACCCAGGACCCCGAGAACCCCTAGACCATCATAACATAATAATAATAAATAATTTCCAACTTTATTTCTGTTTTAGAGTCATGCTGCAGGGAGTTCTCGTCTGTCAGTCGCGATATGGGTAAGTCAACGAATATTTAATATCGTTGGGGTAAGTGCTTATGCTATGGGTGTCAGACAACGGATAAACTTTCATACTTTTTTTTGTAAATAAATACATAGAAACACCCAGACCGATACAAACAGACATGTTTACGCACACAAATGTTTGTACCGTGAGGAGAACGAACCCGCGACCTCTGGTGCCATATTTTTTTTATACCACATCAGTTCGCAGACAGACAGTGGATCCCATGGGATCCAAGCATGGGATCCAAAAGGAATTTATATTATCTGAGGATCCTATGGGATTCAAGAGGCGGAAAAAAATATATTTTTGGATCCCATGGGAGCGAAGCATGGGAGCCAAGTGGACGGAGGCACGCAGACCACCTGATGGTAAGCGGCCACTGCGGCCTATTCCATTGAGGGACACTTCATCAGGAAGCGTCACTCAATGTGCTGCCCGACTGCCGACTTCTCGAACATTACACCAGATGGCTCGTCAAAAATATCACTAAAAATATCACTTCACTTGACAGATAGGTAGCCACCTGCCCACCTAAGGGTAACCGGCCACTGCGGCCTATTCCATTGAAAGACATTTCACGAAGCGTCGCTCAATGTGCTGCACACTGTAGGCTTTATACTGGCTTCCTCTACACTGTGACACGTTCCGTTTTTTATTGCCTTGAAAAAGATGTTTTTAATTATGTTTCATTCGCCCTGCCCTGCAATTAAAGTAATCATCAAGAGTCACAATCATTGCGTGGAATAAAACACACGATATAACTAATAAAAGTAGAAAAAGTATAGCTATCAGCTTATTATGTCCCACTGCGAAAACCCTCCATCGTTGAAATCAAGTTATAGTGTAGTGGTAGAGCGATGCTGTTTTACAGTACGAATGGGCCGGCTCGTCCGGGGAAGTACTACCCTCTCTCATAACACCAGCGTGAAATAATAGTGGCTAATATTGTGTTTCGTCTGGTTTGTGAGAGTGCCGGATGCCCACACCCGCCGGCCGGCAACGCATCAGCGATCCCTCTGGTGTTGCAGATGTCCATGGGCGGCGGTGATTGCTTACCATCAGGCGACCCGCTGGCTCGTTTGCCGCCTCTGACATAAAAAAAAGCAAAGGCCTTAGTTTTATTCAGCATTAGAAAGATCGAGATTTATGTTTTTTTTATTATAGGCACCAATTTGTATAATATTAATTTTCTTATATTATTTAATTCATACACTTCCAATTCTAATTAGCCATTATTGTGTTCGTTTATTATTAATTTCTAATGCTAATTAAAATGAAGTACCTATAACTCGGGACAAAACGCTCAGAGGAAGAAGAAAGATCTCATAAAATTTCCTGTAAGATTAAAGGAGCTGCCTCCAGTATGGCTCTACCACACAAATAAATATTTTTTTGTGTTTAATTTTTAATAAAGTTATTTAACGGAAATTAAACAAAAAAGTTTAATTAATAATTATTTAAATAATTACAAATTATTTCATTAAGGTTAATGAAATAATTTGTAATTATTTAAATAATAATTCGTGCAAAAGATTCGTGCAAGAAATTTCTTGGTAAATCAAATTGCAAAATAAATACTTTGACTTTGAATGAAATTAAACGTTAGATACCATAATTAAAAGTAAAAAATTATTATAAATAAAAAGGAGACTTAATATTATTAAGGAAATAATAAATACTGAATAAGTTTTTAACTCGTGTAATATTTTAAATTAAGCAGTTTTAACAAAATAAATTTATCTTAGAAATATAATTTAATTGTTATAAACTTGAAGTTTATAATGTTATCTTAATCCGTTTATTGATTTAAAATTATATAAAAAGGTTAATAAAAATGTGATATAATGCAAGAAATAATTCTCTCTGTTGAAATCTCGGAAGCTTAAATTGAAGTGCACTAGCCCGAAAAGTGAGGGGCGCGGGTTCGTTTCCCGCCTGATACCTGAACAAGTTGATTTTTTCTTGCTTTAATAATGTACTCAGTGGTTAAATATACCACAAGCAAGTAAAATGCTTTAAAAAATATAAAAACTGTGTTATGAATAATACTTCTAATTTGGCACGTTTTAAGTTTTGCCATTTATATTACGTTGAACTAATTTAAGTCATTATTAAACGAACAAAACATTTTTTAAGTAATTTTAATTACTGACCCATGGCACATACTCAACTAATTTGTTTTTTTTATACTTACTTAAGCATAAAATATTAATTAAGCAGTTTTTAAATGTTATTTTGCATTACTCCTGTCCCTGCCAAATTATTCACGTCCTGTTCCCAAAATATTTTTTCACTCTGAGAACTTCAAATTTTCTCGCAGACACCGATCGGGTACCATCACTATTTTTGACAAATTCTAGATAATATTACAATATGGTCAATTTTGTTTTAAGGTAATATATTTAAAACAATAAAATTGGTATTTGAAAGAAATGCAAACTTGGAATGCATTATAAAAAAATAAAAATAGACACCGGAATCGAAATATAGGACACCGAGCTCAGAAGTCAGTCAGTATTTAAACTAGGTATCTACTAACTCATTTAAACATCAGCTGAAATGTAAATTTTGTAAGTGTAGTTCAGTAAAGTACTTTATAAATTATTAAAATAAATGAAATGAATTAATCAATAATAGAGGTAGGTATAACACAAAACATCAGTAGGTATGATGACTTTGAAACGGTATTTTTTTAATAATACCTTACTGTTTTTTCACAATAAATGTTTCATTATATTTATTTAAATCAACCGATTTTGATTCATTAATTTAAAGCGCAGCAATGATATTATATGTATAAATAGCTTAAAATATCATTGTATGTTTGTAGCGCAGCAAAAAACATTAAAAAATTTAATCATTCACTGTACCTATAGGTATAGTTAAAATTATCGCGTTTTAATAAAACATGTTTGTATTTATTAAGAAAAAGTTTTTAATTAACCTTCCCTTACAAGACTATTCGAAACTCGAACATTTTCCACAGAGCGCCGAACCGGTTATTTTTAAATACAATTTCGTGAAAATCAACACCGCACGCCCCCACGCTAAAGCACAAAAGATAAAAAACACAAAACACAAACACAATTATCAAGTCGAAATCATCGTTGACGGCCAACAATGACGAAATGACAACTTTACTTTTATTTAAATACAACAAACATTACAATATAATAAGCCGACCAAAAATAATATAAAACATAAAACGAAGGAGAAATTGTGGGCAAACGTTGAAGAAAAACTCGGCCCCGCCTTCTGGGGGGTCTCGTTAAGCCACGCCTTCCTATTGGTGGGGATAGGCACTTGAGTTTGCCAGTCAGTATCGAGTTTTGCGTATAGTTACACCGTCCCGCGTTTAATTTTCCAATTAAACTGACTAAAAAGGTTTTCCACAACCTCCTTGGCGGATTTCCCGCGTTATTTTGATAGTTGACAGTTTATTTTTTATTACGGCCAGTGATAGTGTGTGAGTGAGATGTTGTACTAGTTCGGTTTGAAAAGTTAATGTTTTTTTAAACATGGTGGATTGTTGTGGGATTTTCAGCTGATTTTGAACTGAGGTATGTTTCTTTTTTATTCTAATATAATCCGAACAGCATTAATTGCCGATTCGGTACTAGGTATAAAAACTAAAAATAAACAAAAAAATCAAAATATAAACTAAAAACACTCATTTAACACAAAACATCTTTTTAATGTTTATTATCTGTTGATGTAATTAAAAACTTTTAATGTTTAATTAAAAAGGGAGGACAATTTACAGTTTTTATTCTTATTGGTTTCAACACCATTTTACCGGCAGGCGCGGTCGCAGCCTGAAATTTTGGAGGGGGTCACCATTTTTTTTTTTTTGGAGGAGAATGCGTTTTTGTACCATAAACGCAGGTTTAAAAAAAAATGCTAGCTAAACCTACGGCCGTGTGTGGGACTTGAGACTAAGCGTCCACTACGCACTAAACTCCCCCAGTTAGCCTTGTGGCTATTGACCAGCCCGGGTCACTCACTACCTCAGACAAAGGATACCTATGGAAGTGTTACAAAATCATATATAATTAATAATTATACTTATGGAATTACCACCATTCACCACCATTATTATTTGGCAAATTTTTGAGATTTTTTCAATTTGACCTTAGATTTTGGGGGGGGTCATGTCCCCTGTGACCCCCCCCTTCGGACCGCGCCTGTTTACCGGTATAGGCATAAAATGTATTTTATTGTTTTTAATATCAATAAAATCGGTTCAATCGATTACTATAATTGTGAGTTTATTCTCTACATTATAACGATATTCATATTGATTTAATTTTCTAAAGCTATATGTAGGTACTTATTTCGGAAACTGACAGCATAAGTTGTAAGTAAAACAGGTACCTAATAACGGCGTATAAATGTTATTTCATTAAAATTAACACAAAAATAAACGAACTTTTCCCCATGAAAAGAAGTGGGATGCTGTTTATTTATAATAACATGAAAAATAATAATTATCTCTTTAGTGTTTTTCTCATTCAACGATCTATCAATAAATTCAATGTATTCAATTATAACATTTAATTTAGTCTACATGAATTTCCGAAAAAATCTCATCATCATGATCTAAACACTAGAAATAAACATAAGCTAGCCGTTCCGAAAACAAGACTTCATAAAATAGGTAATTCGTTTGTTGGATTAAGTGTTACGTTATTTAACAAAATACCTCAAGATGTTGTTGACTTACCAATACACAAGTTTAAGTCACACATCAAATGCCAACTCATCAAGAAGAGTTATTATAAAGTGGAAGACTATCTAAATGATAAAAGTCTGTAGAAGTGAGTAGTATTGTTGCCGCTCCTCTGCCTGCGCCTTTGTTATAATTGACATGATCTTTTGTATTGACATTAATATTTTCAGTGACATTAAATTTATTTTGTATTGTATTAATAAGCATACCTCAACGACAAGGAAGCTTGGACTCGCGCCTTTGCATTGTATAGAATCCCGATAGTATCAACAATGTTAACTTTGCTATACAGTAACACATTAAATGTTATAATTCAATAAAATTAAATTTATTTTTCATTCAAAGAATCCTGAAGAGTTTGTAACCTTGGCGGTCATGCTCGCTAAAATGTGCTTGGGGTGGTGGCGTTATGTGTCGGGTGGTTACATTCCCTATAATATGGTTGAGTGAAATTATGGCTGGCACATACGTCATACTTGTGCTGCAGGTGCCACCTTTGGGCACTGGTCTTCCAGGGCTCACGGATTTTTCTCGATTATAGTCTCATTCTTATACTTTATACTGTATGGCTTGGTATTCTAAAACTAATCAGTAATTGTAACAAACAAATTGTAAACAAACATGGCGATGAAAAAGAGTAACTGTCGAGTTTCTTGCCGGTTCTTCTCGGCAGATGACTGCATTCCGATACCGGTGGTAGAGTCACTCTGTAATTGACGATTCATAAATACTTGATACAAGTTTACATGAATAAAGAATATTTTGATTTTGATTTTTTGATTTTTGAGTCAAAAGATTTATAAAGTCACTATATCTAATTTAATTTTTTTTATTTCACGAAAAACTCCAAACCGGTTTTATCGAAAAAAGTTCATTAATTTGTTTCTCATCTCACTAGATGGCGTTAGGTATGTTAATACGCGAGAATTATCATTATTAGAAAGAGTAAGATGTTGTACTTTAAGTACTTATTATTTGTGATTTATGAGTAATGATCTCTTTTATGTTTTTAGTTTATAAATTTTTTTAGAAGTATAATATATAATTATAATTAAGTAGTAGTTACATTGTTTATTCGTTAAATTAGAATTTATGATACTTAATATAATTAATAATTATTATTGTTTCATTTCATTTTTTTATTCTTGTTTATTAAATTCTATGAAAGTGCTTTAGAAGAAATGTTCAGACTAGGTTTCTAATTCTTTAAGTACCTATTTATTCTGAGTGTTGCGGTGATTGCGAAAGCCAACCCTCATCTATACTACCTAATATTATAAAGAGGAAAGATGTTATTGTATGTTTGTTTGTATTGAATAGGCTCTGAAACTGGTAAACTGATAATGATTTCGAAAATTCTTTTACTGTTGGAAAGCTACACTATCCCGAACCCGGAAATGATGGGGGAAGGAGGGATAATTGTCAAAGGAAATTACGTGCGGGTGCTAGTCTTCCATAGAGCTTTGGAAGACAGTGCTCGGGGGTGTTTTAGTGGGTAGGTTTTTTTTATGTTATAGGGGAGCAAATAAGCAAGTGTGTCACCTGATGGTAAGTGATCACCGCCGCCCATAAGCACCCGAGACTCCCGTAGTGTCGCAGGTGCGTAGCCTGCCTTTAAGGGGGATTTGGGCCTCCGGATATCTCACTCACCAGACGAAACACAATAGCTAATATATCGCTATAACGCCGGACCTCTGTGAGAGACTGTGGTACTTCCCCGGTCGAGCCGGCCCATTCATGTTGCAGGCAAACTGTCGGCAACGTGGCTCTAGTCTCTACCACATACAGAATGAAGAAGGTCCGCAATGGGCGACAAGGGCATCGCCAAGGGGGGGCAGGGGGGGGGGGCGGTTGCCCCCCCCTAGAGATCAAATGTAGCTAGCCGCAAAGCGGTAACGCTTCATGCTCTCGGCGTTCATATTTTTTGTACTAAATAATATTGCCCCATGCCCCCCCCCCCTTAATCATAAGCTGGCGACGCCCTTGATGGGCGAGTCTCATAACCTTGACACTTCCCCACGGATAGTAGGGTACCTATGCATAACGGCATTTCCCCCTAGTCAGAATCAAAATATTCTTAATTGACGAGCCTTTTGGTGTAATGGTTGAGAAGTCGGCTATAACACCAGAGGTCGCGGGTGCGATCCCCGCACGGTAAAAACATTTGTGTGCATGAACATGTCTGTTTGTATCGGTCTGGGTGTTTCTATTATAATAAGTATGTATTTACAAAAAAGGGTATAAGTAATGTTTATCCGTTGTCTGGCACCCATAGCACAAGCTAATGCTTAGTTTAAGTTAAGATTTCTGAGTAAAGTTAAAATTTCAGAGTAAAGTTAAAAGAGTCCAAATGCAAGCTAAACATCCTGATTTGAATTTAATTCTACTTTGTCATTGTAGTCAAACCTTAACTTAATTGTCATCACCAAAAAGGAAAAAAACCAATTAACACAATGAAAGATTTAAATTATTTACAATAATATGATAAATCTATACAAGTCCGACCATTAAAATAAAAAACCTCGCCATATTGTTAAAACAATGAAACTAATTATGTACTTAAAGTGGCAACAATCAAATAAAAACATTACGATGTCATTCATTATTGCTGTCTGTCAATTGTCAACCATGCCTTGTTGTTTCTTGGATATTTTGAGTTATATTTTGTGAGTATAACCATAGCAACTAAGTGTTGCTGTAACCATAGCTAATGTGGCGCCTCCAGAGCACGTTTTTAGGGTACCGTAGCCAAATGGCAAAAAACGGAACCCTTATGGATTTTTATTTACTTGGTCTTGGCTTAAAATTCAAGTACAAAACTATTTTCCTAAGTGTGACTGGCGACTCTTGATAAAAAATATGCAAAAAATACATAATTATAAGTTTATTACTACAAAAATGTGCAACTTTTAACGACTGTAAAACAGTACCTTGTTAGCACAGCCTAGATTTATAGGCTAACAATTATCTTTATAGCTTTTTAATTGCCACATTCTTTTCCGGAATATAAACTTACTAATTGGTACAAATATTTGTATCTGAATAATTAATTCAATTTAATATATGTCATTGAATATGCAAATTAAGTCATTATCGAATTTTTGTCGAATTAAAATTTTACTAATTGCGTGAAATGGAACGCGTGGAAACGTTAAAGTTGTTTTTTTAACGGTTTCACATCTCTATATATATACGTTTATAATCTATGGTCTTGCTAACTTTTTTGCGTTATTTTAATCTCTACATTAGTAAAATTGACTAATTTAATGTTATCGAAGTTCATAGAATTTATTTTCTAGTGGTTCTGGTCGCGATTAATACATATTAAATAAAACAAATGAAGCTGATAAAAATGGCGAATTCGTACTTTCAAAAAAACCCAATATGATGATTCCGTATCATGGAATTAAAAATGCAGTATAAAACTATGGTTTAATCCGTTAACATTATTTTATGCAATTATTTCCTTAATTAGGAAATAAATAAAACAACAATTATTTTGTTACTTACATAATAAAGCAGTTTTTTTTCTGAGACAGGTATTTTATTCCATTTCTTGTTTTGTATTTTATGAGTGTTTTGAAAATTTCCTGTAATTACATTTTTTTAAAACAAATTGTTAAATTCTTAAAAGCTTATTTAGTTTATATAAACACAACTATAGAAAAAATTACGGGAAAACTATGCAAGAAATTATGCCTTCAAATATATTTTATAATAAGATAATCTTATTTAAATTTAGTTAAACAGAAGAATCGCTTAGGAAATTGTAACAAAATGACACTTGAATAAAATATGTTCCTCATTTCACATGGAAAGCTCCATTTGGTACGAAAGGGAAGTCAAGGTTCATTCTTGGCGTCGCGTAAATAATACTTACTAAATAATACCATATAAGAGTTAAATTCATAAGTCTAAAAGACTGACGAGCTATTTGGTGTAATGGTCGAGAAGTCGACTATTACACCAGAGGTCGAGGGTTCGATCCCGGCACGGTACAAACATTTGTGTGCATGACATGTCTGTTTGTATCGGTCTGGGTGTTTCTATGTATAATATGTATGTATTTACAAAACAAAAGTATATAAGTAATGATTATCCGTTGTCTAGCACCCATAGCACAAGCTAATGCTTAGTTTGGGGCCAGATGGCGCTGTGTGAATAGTGTCCAGGAATATTTAGTGTCCAGGAATATTTATTTATGAATGTGGAGGAAGCAATAGTTGTGAGCCAGGATCGTAGCAAGTGGAAGGAGTTGGTCTCTGCCTACCCCTACGGGAAAAAGGCGTGACGGTATGTATGTATGTATAAGAGTTAAATTAAATTTCTTAGAGAGTGGGTGTTCATAGTATAAATACCAGAGGTAGCTGCATATTTTAAGCTGTTTTAAGAATGAATATGACTTTACGATATTTTTGTAATTTTAAATAGGTAGCTGTTTTCGCTACTTATTTTTAGATTTCAATTCTCGCACACATGTTTTGCATGAACATGTCTGTTTTACAACAAAAGTGTGTTTCTTATGTTTGTCCGTTGGTTAGCTTAGGATTTATTGTTTATTCAAGGATGTTTTTTTTTTCTAGAATTTACGCGCCAGTGTTAGTTTTCAAATCTATGCTTAAAGTTCGAATTTCAATGTGCATTAGATTTTTTCTATACACACAACGCAAATATTTGTACAGTGCGGAAATCGAACCCGCGACCTCTGGTACAGAGAATGTGCAATTTTCCTCACGATTTTTTTTCTAATTAAAAGAGTACTGGCGCATGTTAACTCGGTCATGTTAATTCATTTACAAACTTAAAACAAACATAATTTATAATAAGATTCCTTGGGAAACGTCCAATAACAATTAAACGCATTAATTTAAAATTTCCACGCAACAATAATTCATAGACAAATATTATTTGAGCAATTTCCGCCATTTTGGATTTGGACAGGTGTGTCTATTGTTCGCGACCACAGACACACTGCGGCTTTGTTCAAGACAATAAATTAGTACATTAATTTTATTTGCGTTTTGTAGTCGCAAAGTGGGTTGAATTTACGTATTGTCTTGTCTATTTGTCTGTCAGTACATTAGGTGTTTACTCGCGATATTGTTGTGAAGATTTTTTTATTACTTTTTTTAACTGACAACAGAAAAAGATGATGTTCTTTCATAATTATATCTTTTTTCAGTGTTGCCACGTAACTTATTCCTGGTTGAAGCGATTTTGATGTTTCTTTTTAGATACGAATGTAGGACCAGAGTCATGCAGTCCTATTTGAACGAGATCTGATGAGAACATTTTATGTAGAGTTAACACGTCTACTCTGTTTAAATAAAGGAACCACAAACCTCCTCTCCTCAATGCCAAGCCGCTTGCACGTGCCGGGCCCGGCGTAATGGTGTTTCTTTCTTCAATGTAGACGTTGTTTCATATCATAGG